>CM045742.1:39685000-39782500 GCA_024760905.1 Plotosus lineatus | reverse complement strand
AGAGAAAATCGAGAAAGATAAGGAATGGTGTTCCACAAGGCTCAGTTATTGCTTCCACTCTCTTTAATACTATTTTGCACACAAAACTTATTGATACTAAGCTGAGGGAGTCAATGAAAACCATCAGAGGGTGCCTCAAGTCAACACCGACCCAGTGGCTTCCAGTTATCAACTCAATTGCACCACCCCATATCAGAAGGGAAGATGCGAATCAGAAAATGCTTAATAGGCTGAAACACATGGCAGATAATGAACCTCTGAAACAAGTATACATGAATGCCACAACAATCTTAAGATTCAAGTCAACAAACCTTTTCTACAAAGCAGAGCTTGAAGACTATGATTCAAAAGAAGCATGAAGAACAGAATGGGAAGGAAGTGTTCCAACAGGTGGAAATGAGAGAGATGATCCGACTCAACCCTTTCTTGGCTTCAAAACTCGAAAATGAAAACTCTGGCTAGTAACCAACAGACTCAGAACAAGACTTGCAAAGACTGCCCACATGATGCGCAAATGAAAACTAAAGAACTCCCCGATATGCCCTCGGTGTAACAGTGCTCCTGAAACAACAGACCATATCATTCTAAACTGTCCAATGAAAAGACTGGAAGGCAGCTATGCATCGGTTCAGAAAGCAGATGATGAACTGAAGGCCTGGATCAATAAAAATAATCGAGAGGTGTAGCCATACAACACTACATCTACTACTGCCACATGAAAATTACACAACTATGAGCATTCCTGAAATTACAAAATTTGGTTGAAAGCATGTAAACACTGATTTTAAATCCTGTATGATGGACAGCAGAACTTACAGCTATATTTAATAATGAAAGTAAAATCATTCACACACACAAAGTCACAGGACCTCACAGGTTTAGAGCCAGATACATGCATTGTTCTATATAAAAAACACTTAATCTGAATATTTACAATAATATAACTTGAGGACATGATCTGAAGAGTCCAAATTGACGTCTTGCCAGCGCAGTGGGCGTGTCAGGGGATGCTTATAGTCCAGCTCAAATAATAATCAAAAAACCTCCTCACTGATCATTTCAGACTTTTCTGGAAAAAGTCCAGGTGTCAAAGGCCAAACAGAGGGCGTATGATGACTTCTCGGTTGGAAAGAAAAGAGGGAGAACATTATTTATACAGGTTGGCACAGCAGTGAAATAGAGATGGGAAAGACGTGCAGCAAGTTAGAGTGATTAAGGACAGAGAGTGAAATGTATTGACTGATGACAGAAGTCTGCTGAGAAGATGGAAAGAGTGCTTTGAAGAGCTGATGAATGAAGAAAATGAGAGAAAAAAAAGAGGAGAAGAGGTGACCCTCGAAAACCAGGAAGTAGCAAAGATTAGTAAGCGCGAAGTGAGGAGGGCATTGAAGAGGATACAAAGTGGAAAGGAAGGTGGTCTTGATGACATACCGGTGGAGGTACGGAAGTGTCTAGCAGAGGTAGCAGTAGATTTTCTGACAAGAACATTCAACAAGGTCTTAGAGAGTGAGCAGATGCCGGAGGAGTGGAGGAGAAGTGTGCTGGTGCCCATTTTAAAGAACAAGGGAGAAATGCAGAGTTGTGGCAACTACAGAGGGATAAAGCTGATGAGCCATATGATGAAGTTATGGGAAAGAATAGTGGAAGCAAGACTAAGGTCAGAGGTCAGCATTTGTGAACAACAGTTTGGTTTCAAAAAAATGAAACTGTTCCAAATGGGTATTGATTTGGTTCTGTTGTTGGCCAGATGTTTTACTTACAGTGTAAACTGGATGATTGTAAGATCCGTTTGAAAATGTTGAAGCATTTTCTATCAAAATGTTCCACCGGTGAGCGTCACAGGTTTCTCAGTAAATCTAACCAAAATCATTTTAATATGAAGTGGTTGATGTTCCATCCACTCTTTACTGAGAGAGCCGAGATTTACATGATGTTAATCTGCATTGACACCAGCAGAACTACATCACGGCTCTTCAAACTTGGTATGTTTTTACTGCTTGTACTTTAGGTGCTTTAGGTGTGCATGTGCGTGGGTGTGGCTGTGTGACAATTACATCATGAAAAACCTGAATGCCGGATGTTTTTTCTTCCCAAATGGGTGAAGGACTTCCCGGGCTCCTTGTCCCCATCTGTAACACATATTCAGCAATAAAAAGCAATAAAGTGTTGAATAATAATAATAATAATAATAATAATAATAATAATAATAATAATAATAATAATAATAATAAATCCTGTTACAAAACAATTCCAGTACAACTTTAAAACCACTTGGAATTTTCAGCTGAAATATTGGAAGATCTCTTCACTCACATTTATGTTCAAATAATATGTGTCCCAGGGAAGGCTGCAATGGGCACCATCGGGCCACTGATTGAGTTTACATTGAATGGTCACAGAGATAAAACTGGGGCTGAAATAGTGTAAGTGTGATTCAGGAAGCAGGAGGAATCATTCACACATAAACCAGCACCGCAGAGTCCTGACCTTCACCCGACTGAAAGAGTGAGAGTGATGGACAGTCGTTACACGGTGGTCTCTGCCATTCTCACTAAGATAAATAAATAAATAAATAAATAAACAAATAAAAAAAAAAAACACTTTGGAAATATTCATACAGTATTGGACTGGAATTAAAATTATAAAATCACTTATTTTCAGAGCTTTTTTAATGTTTGGATAATTTTATATATATTTAATTAAATGTTTGGAATCTTTCAGAAGTGGCTGTGATGGAGTGTGTTGATTGAGATGTGGTGATTAATGAAAAATTTATAATTTATATTTAATAATGAATAATAATTTATAATGTGAGTTGTGAGTGAGTGTGATGTGGTTCTTCTCCTCCACAGAGTGTCATTGTGTCGTATCACATCCTCCACCTCAGCACCTGCAGTCGCTCCCAGCTGCAGCAGTGCAGCCTCTCTACAATCTGACTGACGGAGGTTTTTGTACGACTCTCTAACACTGTGTGAACAGACAGCCACTCGGACAGTGATAACTCTGACAGTAATAATCTGCTGAATCTTCAGTCTGGACTCCACTGATGGTCAGAGTGAAATCAGATCGAGATCCTCTGCCACTGAAACGAGCTGGAAAACCCGACTCTAACTGATTTGCAAATTTAATCAGAGGTTTAGGAGCTTCTCCAGGTTTCTTCTGATACCAGTGGAAATAGCTACTGCCATACTGAGAAAGCACATTCTGACTGGTTCTACAGTTGATGGTGACTGTTTCTCCTGGAAGAACAGATTTCACTGCAGGAGTCTGAGTTACTGTGTATTGACCTCTGCATTCTGGAAAAAAATAAATAAATAAAATAAATAATACTTATATATATATATATATATATAAACATGAACTGTATCTAAAATCTTGAATTTTTATGATTATTGTAGAGATAAAATCTGAAGTGGTGTCTGACCTTGAGTGCAGAGGATCAGAGTCCAGATGAAGACGGGGATCAAAGTCATGGTCGCTGTGGGTGAAGTTGCTGTAGCAGCAGCTCTCAGTCATGAAGTGTTAAAGTCACAGCGCTATAAACCCTCCCAGAGCACTGAAGCATGTGCTGCCAATGCAAAGTGTCGTCTAAGTCTGGAACCACCTTCAGCACATTCCCCCCTGAACTTACTGTCATTCTCACTCTACTACAGAGGGATTGTGGGAAATTCCCTGAAAAAAAATGTAATTCATTAAGAAATGCGAAAATACAAATTTGATGTAGGAGACAGAAATGCAGATCACCTGTGTTAAACAAAACACAACAAAACAACAACAATAAAAAAATTGGAATGGGAAATTTATGACAAAAAATGTCAAAGAGAAATCTGTCACCTTAGGCTTGTTTTCCAGAAATACACATAATTATTTAATTAGTTTATGTGTGTATGTATGTGTGTGTGTGTGTGTGTGTGTGTGTGTGTGTGTGTGTGTGTGTGTGTGTGTGTGTGTGTGTTTACTGTAGTGTAACAGAGGTTTTTGTACGACGGTTTCATGGTTATGTATCACTGTGGTACACTTTTGGTGGAGGAACCAAACTGTCTGTGGGCCGTAAGTAATTCTCTAATTATTGAAATACACTGTGTTCAGATTAATGTTTTTCACCAATAAGATCAGATTTTATTACAAACATTTACTTGATGTTAATTTTGAAAACTGTATCTGACTCTCGTATCTCCTTTTAATTTTAAAAACTGTGTCGACTCTTCTTTGTGCAAATCAATGTGAGATTTTTATTGAATTAATTATTAAATATAAATTACATTTAACTCGCCTTAAATATGATAAAGACTCTGAGTCCATGAACAATTAAATATAAAAACCTAAACGGAATTTTAACACCTTTTTTCAATCCTTTTTATTTATTTATATATGCTGTATATATATATATATATATATATATATATATATATATATATATATATATATATATATATATATATATATATATATATATATATATATATATATATATACTTTTTTTCAAATTTTGAATCAAAAATCATTTTTTTGCTTCGGGAATGAATTTTAAAACAATTAGAAATGGACTTGGTTCACAGAGGGTTAAATGCTGTTTATTGATATTGTTAAGTTATTTAATTTTATTTTTATTGTTGAAAGAATATGTTGGGTTATGATGGTCCGGTGGTTCGGTGCTGGATTACTGATCCTAAGGTTGTGTGTTCAAGCTCCGCCATCAGTGGGTTGTCCATGCTGTCCCCCCGATGCACCTAACTGGGTTATCAAAGGCCAGCCGAATCTCACACTACTGACAAGAAGAGTTTCATGTAAAAGTACCATTGCTGACCTTCGTAAAGAGGAGCTGTGTAGTCATCAGCGTGTTTCTGCCCTGCGATGGGCTGGTGAGCTGGTCATGAACTGAAACATGTGCTGCCAATGCAAAGTGTCGTCTAAGTCTGGAACCACCTTCAGCACATTCCCCCCTGAACTTACTGTCATTCTCACTCTACTACAGAGGGATTGTGGGAAATTGGTGACAAAAAAAAATGCAACTCGTCCTTAATTAGATTTGTTGTAGGCGACAGCAATGCAGGTGCTCAATAATAATAATAATAATAATAATAATAATAATAATAATAATAATAATAATAATAAAACACAACAACAGAGATTTTGTGGGATTTTTTTTTTTCAAAAAAAAAAGGTAATGAAAAACTCTTTCATCATTATCATCATCATGTGTTTATCATAGATAAGCACAATTATTTAATTTTGTGTGTGTGTGTGTGTGTGTGTGTGTGTGTGTGTGTGTAGGTGCCACCCAGCCCAGTGTGACGGTGCTGCCGCCCTCCAGTGTGGAGCCGAAGCAGGATAAGTCCACGTTCGTGTGTGTGCCTGACAAGGGCTTCCCCTCGGACTGGAGGCTGAGCTGGAAGGTTCATGGGAAGACCTGGAACTCATGAGAGAGTCGTAGCACCGCCGTCCTGAACTCGGACGGCCTCTACAGCTGGAGAAGCGTGCTGAGCCTCCGCCCGGATCAGTAGAGGAAGAAGGCGGTGACCTGTGAGGCCTACAACAGCCACCAACCTACTGTGGTGAGCACAGTGAACACAGAGCAGTGTGTGTGTGTGTGTGTGTGTGTGTGTGTGTGTGTGTGTGTGTGTGTGTGTGTGTGTGTGTAGGTGTAGGTCAAGGTGCCACCCAGCCCAGTGTGACCGTGCTTCCCCCCTCCAGTCTGGAGCTGCAGCAGGATAAGTCCACATTTGTGTGTGTGGCCGACAAGGGCTTCCCCTCGGACTGGAGGCTGAGCTGGAAAGTTGATGGGAACAGCTGGAACACAGGAGAGAGTCGCAACACCGCCGTGCTGAACGCGGACGGCCTTTACAGCTGGAGCAGCACGTTAAGCCTCCGCCCGGATCAATGGAGGAACAAGGTGGTGACCTGTGAGGCCTCCAACGATAATCTAGGTTCGGTGATCACAGTGAACACAGAGCAGTGCTGAGGGCTGTGAACTCACACACACTTTACTCAGCTCACCTTCTACTGCTTCACTGTGTGCTACATGTGGCCTTCACTGCTCAAATGCCCCACTTTCATCATTTCATTTGTGTTATTAACATGTGAGTTCACACACTCCTCAGTTTAACTCACATCTTCTTCTTCATTATCACCCAAATATGTGTTAAGTGTGAATCACTGCAATGTTCTGCTCTGAATTATTAATAAAAGCTTTTCAATCATTCAAATCCTTTTTCTTTACATTATTGATGATGCACATCACACACACATCACCAGCACATCTGTCTCAGTGTCTCATAAATTCCCTTCTGTCACAAAAAAAGTCAGCAAAAGGTTTTGAATTAATAATTAAATGTGCTCTATACTGTTGCATGCTGGGGCAGCAGCCTGAGGGTGGCAAACACAAACAGATTTAACATACTAATCTGCATAGACGATGACATCGTGTGGATGGAACTGGACTCTGACGGTCGTGTTCGAGAGGTTAAAATTGTACAAAATAAAGACGATCTTGTACAATACCTCCCACCTGCTCCTGCTTCACAACCTGCTGATCAGTCACAGGATCCGTCCAGTGAGAGACTGATACCACCGAAATGCACCACTGACCCACACAGGAAATTATTATAGCTGTGAACATTAAACTGTACAAAACTCGTCCATACAGAACCAACATCCACTGTGATCCATTTACATTCTACTGTTTATCACATTAATAATCCTGTACATATCACCCACTCACTCCATTCATTCTCTCTTTATATACATATCACTCACTTCTCCTTTCACACTTATCTACAGAAATATTACACATTTCATTTATTCATGTCCTGAACCGCTTCATCCTAATTATGGTCGCGGGGAGTCTGGCGCCCATCTCAGATCTTTGATAACCCAGTTGGCTGCACCGGGGGAACAGACAACCATTCACACCCATTTCCTCAACATTGCTGCCATAGTTGCTTCTTGATTTTTATATCCCATAATATCACCCACTGAAAATATTTGATTCTTTACTTACACTAATTGCAGCAAGGTGGTGAGTGCTTAGCACATCCATCTCACAGCAAGAAGGCCTGGGTTCAATTCCCATCCTGGGTGTTTCTGTGTGGCGCTTGAATGTTCTCATACATGTGTAGGTTTCCTCCGACGGTCCAGAAACATGCACAGTAGGCTAATTGGCTGTTCTAAATCAGCCCGAGGTCTGAGAGGGAGTATCAATGGTTGTGTGAGTGTTTGCCCTGTGATGGGCTGGCAAGTTGTCCAGGGTGTACCCCGCTGTCGCCCAGAGTTGGCTTAGATGGGTGCCAGCCTCAATACTGAGATGACTGGATGACCCCGCCCATAACTGGATGACCCCGCCCAGCATGTTCACTTCACTTCAGGAAAAAAAAAAGATCAGTTGCTAATCATTGCTTCAGCCCCTGCTGGTGACATGGAATAAAATTACCTGTTTTGTGCTTTTGAAGGTAATTTATGTTTAAAAAAGTGTTTGTAGCACCTAAATGCATTACATACGCATTAAATTAGTCTTAAGCATGACGAATCCTGGGAGTTTTTAATGGTAACATGACCCTTTTAAACTGAAAGGAAATTACAAAGGCCACTACTAAGGGCACTGAATTCTCATCATCCCCTGTTTGTACTGATTGTCCTGAGTTTGTTTCTAAAGACAGCAGAAACTACCAGTGTCCACTCCGGACATCTACAGCGAAGAGTGTTCTGGGATAAAGTGGGAGGGGCCAGATTGAGATGATTTGGCTTTGTGCAGGGAAGGGATGAAGAAAATACTGATAGAAAATGTTGAGGGTGAAACTGGCTGTTTGGAGAAGAGGAAGAGCAAAGAGAGAAATTATGGGTGTGGTGAGGAAGGACATGCAGGGGGTTTACAGGACGGGGACGGATGCACAGTAAGGAGCGACACAGAGAAGGATGATCCACTGTGGATACCCATAATGGAGAGAAGGAATAAAAGAGGATGAAGAAGAAGAAGAAGATGATGATGATGATCTAAGCTTGTACGTGAATGAGAACTTTTATTATAATTATTGTTTGTTTGTTGTTGTTTATGATGGAGCAATACTTCATGTCTCTGTTAATTCCATCGCTACTGTTTATAAAGTTTCATCTGTTTCAAGTTCATCATCAGGATTGAAGATGCCGGTCATGTGGAGGAGACACTGAAGATCACACAACTTCTCTCATGATTTTTTCCCCTTGACCAACTTTTCTCTGTAAAAACTCTGATTTTCCACTAAATGTCTGGATCACCGTCTGAATTCATCCCAGAAAAGCACAAAGTCTCTGCATGATGCTCCTCCTCAGAGACACAGCAGCTCAGTCCTGATCATATTTTAATTTCAAATGATGAGCCTCAATCCCTGATGAGATTTCTGCCAGATGAACTGAAATCTGAGTGGAATAATAGAATTCTGGAGTTTATCGGACTGGGACGGTGGTGGCCTGGTGGTATAGTTCGCTGGATCGCTGATCCTAAGGTTGAGTGTTCGATTCCCATTCTCCACAAAGTTGTCGCTGTGTCAAAAACAAAATTGTTCACTGTGGCGATCCCTGATAAAGGGAAACAAAAAATGCAAGGAAATCTTTCTCTCATCCTACAGAAGCAAAACCAGACACTCAATCATTTTAGCGAATAAAAATAACAATCGAAATCTATGTATCTTCCAGTCATGGCTGTGATGGAGTGTGTAGAGTGAGGTGATTATTGAGAGGTTTATAATTTATATTTAATAATGAATAATAATTTATAATGTGAGTTGTGAGTGAGTGTGATGTGGTTCTTCTCCTCCACAGAGTGTCATTGTGTCGTATCACATCCTCCACCTCAGCACCTGCAGTCGCTCCCAGCTGCAGCAGTGCAGCCTCTCTACAATCTGACTGACGGAGGTTTTTGTACGACTCTCTAACACTGTGTGAACACAGGACCACTGTGATAACTCTGACAGTAGTAATCTGCTGCATCTTCAGTCTGAACTCCACTGATGGTCAGAGTGAAATCAGATCGAGATCCACTGCCACTGAAACGAGCTGGAAAACCCGACTGCAACTCATTTGCTTTTAGTATGAGGAGTTTAGGAGCTTCTCCAGGTTTCTGCTGATACCAGTGTAAAGGTTGATAAGCCCAACCTTGGTACACCTGGATATTAGTTCCACAGTTGATGGTGACTGTTTCTCCTGGAACAGCAGATTTCACTGCAGGAGTCTGAGTTACTTCACCTCTACATTCTGGGGGAAAAAAAAAAAAAAAAAAAAAAAAAAAATATATATATATATATATATATATATATATATATATATATATATATATATATGTATATATATATATATATATAATAATCAGCATGAACTGTAAAAGCATCTAAAATATTATGAAGGAAACACGATTTGTATTCAAATGAACAGATCATTGTAGAGATAAAATCTGAAGTGGCGTCTGACCTTGAGTGCAGAGGATCAGAGTCCAGATGAAGACGGGGATCAAAGTCATGGTCGCTGTGGGTGAAGTTGCTGTAGCAGCAGCTCTCAGTCATGAAGTGTTAAAGTCACAGCGCTATAAACCCTCCCAGAGCACTGAAGCATGTGCTGCCAATGCAAAGTGTCGTCTAAGTCTGGAACCACCTTCAGCACATTCCCCCCTGAACTTACTGTCATTCTCACTCGACTACAGAGGAATTGTGGGAATTTTAATGACAAAAAAAAAAAATGCAACTCGTCCTTCATTAGATTTGTTGTAGGCGACAGCAATGCAGATGCTCAATAATAATAATAATAATAATAATAATAAAACACAACAACAGAGGTGTTTTGGGATTTTTTTCACAAAAAAGGTAATGAAAAACTCTTTCATCATCATCATGTGTTTATTTTAAATAAGCAAAATTATTTAATTGCGTGTGTGCGTGTGAGCGTGTGTGTGTGAGCGTGCGTGTGTGTGTGTGTGTGTGTGTGTGTGTGTGTGTGTGTGTGTGTGTGTGTGTGTGTGTGTGTCTGTGTGTCACAGTGAACCAAGTCAAGACCTGAAAAATACTGAAATGTTTCATTCCTTTTACAGATGAACAAACTGGTGATGATGATGCCAACTGTGATGATGAATATTTTGATTTTGGTGTTGATAAAGAAGAGGCATCTGATAATAAAAGTGTGCATGAGTTGTGTTGGTGGTGAGTATATAGATTAAGATAATAAATATTGAGGGCAGAGTTGATGAAGCCAGCTGCTGAGCAGAGTTGATGATGACAGATGTGTTTGGATGTTGATGAGGATGAGGCATCTGTTAGTAAAAGTGTGATGAGTCAGTTTTGTTTTGTTTGGGATGAGATGTGATCCTTTCTGCTGAGCAGGATATAGATGAAGATGATAATGCTGAGGGCAGAATTGATGAAGCTTACTTGTATAATATTAATGTAGTGTGATTGTTTGAACCTGAAAGTGTTTTTTTTTTTTTTTTTTTCCAATCAGTATCATTTGAAGGCATTTGAACCTTTATATAATGGTCGAAAAGATACATACTGATCTTATTGGAATAAACAGAAATGAAAAAAAAAAATAGTCGGTTTTTTTTTTTGTTCATATTTTGGGGGTTACCACATTGATTGATGGGTTAAAAAGGGCGTGTCAGATTAAAATGAGGATGATTTCTTTTATCATCTCTTCCTAAAACTCTTCCTAGACATGTTTTCTAAAAGTTTATATGGCTGAAGTGCATAAAAATATTTGGTTGCGAAGGACTAATGATGTTGGAAGAAGTGCAATCTTTGTGCTCATTTTTCTCTAAAACGTCTTTTGAAATTTTTAGTTGAATGCTGACACAAGAAATGGCATCACTCGGTCAATTTTCAAGGTATTGACAAACTTTTTGTTGCATTTTGCAGCTTTGGGCCTCCTCTATGACTGTGTAAATATCTCATTTTTCATTTTTGGACACAAGAGCCCACTTTCGGTGGAGTGGCTCACATAGATATATATATATATATATATATATATATATATGTAATCGATAGAAAAATAATTTTCTTGTGAATACTCTAGTAATCGATAAGCAGATAAAAATATGTATGTACAGTAAAACCTCCGCTGACAAACGCTTAAGCTCACGAACTTTTCGCCTCAAGAACATTAAATTTGCGAGCATATAGTCTCTGCTGACGAACTAGTTTTCGGCGGACGAACCAAACCACGTGGTCGAACAGCGCCACGGTGGCAGCCACGAGAAGCTGACGCACGCTCACGGCGTCCCAGTTCGTCACCCCCTTTCTTTGAGTGCGGACGTGGTTTGTGTTTGATAGACATTTTGGACCATATTGAGTGTACTTTTGCTATTATGGGACCGAAAAAGACCCCACCACAGGCGGAGATCATTGAAAAACACGAACGATGTGTGCGTTTGTGTGACTCAGCGTCCCAGTACCAGTACGCTAAGTCTACCATTGCTCCCAGCCTTAAGAACAAGGAAGCTATTAAGGGTGCGTGTGTGGCTCAGGGTGTTTCCAAACAGTAGGCGTTGCCAAACACTCCTTCCAAACAGTAAGTCCCTCCCTCCCTCCCTCCTCCCACTCCATTCCATCAAGCCATGAACTACCATCACAAAGATAAATAAAACGACTTTATTATACAGTACAGTTTATTTCTTTAATTACAATACAATAGCACATTTATTATACATAAAATAAGGTATATTTTTGTGTAGTTTTAAGGCTTATTTAGTAGAAAATTATGTTTTATGGGGACCTGGGAACGGATTATTCTCATTTTAATGGTTTCTTATGGGAAACAAATGTTCGGAAGACGAACTTTTCGCCTTACACACACTTTCTGGGAACCAATTATGTTCGTGAGCTGAGGTATCACTGTATTCCTATATCATATCAAGCAGTTCAAGTTTTTCTTGCAAAGCATTGACCTTTTTCCAGTGCTTTGGCTTCTTACCAGAAGCTAGAGAGAAGGCAGTGTGTTTGAGTGGCATGAATAGTATTTAAACACTAAAAAAACCCTTGAATTCCCAATTCAAGCAATCATGTTGATAACTTGTGCTTGAATGAGAAAGAAACAGGTGTACACATCACCTGCAACCAATCAGCAGGAGGGAGAAACAAAAGCTTTCAGCCATTGGCTAAATTTTAATGAGGTGCCAGTAATGTTGTTATGATGCATATGTATTATATCAGACAATGTGTACTGTACAGCTCAGTAATTTATTAAAGAAATTACTGTATCATCTTTCTCGCATTACTATTTTTTAAATTTTTATCATAAATTAAAATGTTGATGTTGTTACATCGTTGTACACACACTATCATTCTCTTACATAAACACCTCGATTCCCTCTTATACACATTAACACTTTCTAAAGCACATGATGGGATGGAAAGGACGGTTGGGTTTCTCTTTTAGAATGTGTAAGTGTGTAAACTAGTGCTTGTGTGAGACTGCAGTGTTACGCATGAAAAAGAGTTTGAATTGTGGCCTGCATGGAATCTCACAGGAACGTGAAGAAAGGAGAGAATCCACCAAATAATCCAGAACATGCCAACGATCACATGACCATCCTGCACAGTCTCTGGACTGAAGTCGTGATTTTTCTGAGGGATAACGATGAAAAATCACTTATGAATTCATTAAATATGACAGAAACACAGAAAAATGTTCAGTCACATGACCATCATGCAGCATCAATGAAAACAGCTCTCAGGCGTTTAATGAAAGGATCCGAACATCTCATCCTGTACAGTAGATCCCAGTGCATGCACTCTTTCACCCAAGAATATTTACATCTACAGCATTTGACTGACGTCCTGATCCAGAGTGACTTCCAGGAAGATGAGTGATTTTGTGGAATCCATCAAAACTTCCCCTGGAGCTCTAATACAATAGCATGAAGGTAGAGTTAGAATTAGTACAACAACACAACAATCATACAACAGGAGGTTTAGCAGCTCTTCTTCGGAGGATCCTCGCTCTATCACCTGGTGGCGATACAGAGAAGAGGTTTCATGCAATATGGGTTTAAAACGTGAAGAAGTTTTCTCAAACATCTTGATTTCTTTGTCTGGACAGAAAGTGAAATGCAAAATTTCTCCAGACTGAGATTCTAAAATCATCTTCATCATTATACGGAATCTCAGACTTGATATTTATTTCAGTTGATGAACTTCCATCAACGATGAGATGTCCGTGAGACATGGGGGAATAGAGAAAGAGTTTTGGTTTCTGGAACTGGACCTGAGGTATAAATGGACGGTGGTGGATGTGGCAGGACGAATGAGAATGAAGGACAAATGCAAAATAAGGACTTGTAAAGTAACACTGACCCCAAACCTGAGGAAGAACCAGGATGATGGACCAGAACCAACAAGAAGTTTCACTATTGTGTGTTACAGGGCAGATCATGAAGGGAAATGGAAGTAAAAGGAATGGAGAGGAGGGAGGAGGACTAAAGGTTTCTCTCAAGGGAAGGTACAGTATAAAAGTAGAGGAAAGCGTGACAGAGATGGAAAATTATCCACCGAACTGACTCAGTTTTAGTTCGAACAACAACAATCAATAGAATTAAAAATATTTATTTTCCAGTCATGGCTGTGATGGAGTGTGTAGAGTGAGGTGATTATTGAGAGATTTATAATTTATGTTAAATAATGAATAATAATTTATAATGTGAGTTGTGAGTGAGTGTGATGTGGTTCTTCTCCTCCACAGAGTGTCATTGTGTCGTATCACATCCTCCACCTCAGCACCTGCAGTCGCTCCCAGCTGCAGCAGTGCAGCCTCTCTACAATCTGACTGACGGAGGTTTTTGTACGACTCTCTAACACTGTGTGAACCAGTAGTCTGAGATGCCATGATAACTCTGACAGTAATAATCTGCTGCATCTTCAGTCTGGACTCCACTGATGGTCAGAGTGAAATTAGATCCAGATCCACTTCCACTGAAACGAGCTGGAAAACCCGACTGTAACTCATTTACTTTTATTATGAGGAGTTTCAGAGCTTCTCCAGGTTTCTGCTGATACCAGTGTAAATAGTTACTGCTATACACGTCCTGACTGGTTCTACAGTTGATGGTGACTGTTTCTCCTGGAAGAACAGATTTCACTGCAGGAGTTTGAGTTATTGTAACTTGAGAACTGCATTCTGGAAAATAAAATAATAATATTAATGCATAAAAAAACACTTTGAATTAGCATAGACTATAAGTACCTTAAATATGAGGGGAAAATATTTATATAAACAGATCATTGGAGAGATAAAATCTGAAGTGGTGTCTGACCTTGAGTCCAGAGGATCAGAGTCCAAATGAAGACAGGGATCAAAGTCATGGTCGCTGTGGGTGAAGTTGCTGTAGCAGCAGCTCTCAGTCATGAAGTGTTAAAGTCACAGCACTATAAACCCTCCCAGAGCACTGAAGCATGTGCTGCCAATGCAAAGTGTCATCTAAGTCTGGAACCACCTTCAGCACACCCCCCCCCCAAACTTACTGTCATTCTCACTCTATGACAGAGGGATTATGGGAAATTGGTGACATAAATAATGCAACTCATCCTCAATTATATAGTTTTGTTGGATCCAAAAGAATTGCTGGTCCCCTGCTAGAAAAAAAAAAGAAAAAAAAAGCAAAAAAAAAAAAAAAAGCAAACAAGCATGAAGAAATCTTTCATTATAGAGGTGATTTCCATAAATATCATCATCATCATCATCATCATCATCATCATCATCATCATCATCATCATCATCATCTTCGTCCGCTTAGTCCATGGTCGGGTCGCGGGGGCCCTCTCCCGAGCCACTTCCTCCAACTCTCCCGGGGGGACACCGAGGCGGTCCCAGACAAGCCGAGAGACATAGTCCCTCCAGCGTGTTCTAGGTCGACCCCGGGGTCTCTTCCCGGTTGGACATGCCCGAAACACCACACCAGGGAGGCGTCCGGGGGGCATTCTGACCAGATGCTCAAGCCACCTCAACTGGCCCCTCTCAATGCGGAGGAGCAGCGGATCTACTCCGAGCTCTCCCTGGATGGCGGAGCTTCTCACCTTATCTCTAAGGGAGAACCCCGCCACCCGGCGAAGGAAGCTCATTTCAGCCGCTTGCTTCATCCGTGATCTTGTTCTTTCAGTCATTACCCAAAGCTCGTGACCATAGGTGAGGGTTGGAACATAGATTGACTGGTAATTTGAGAGCTTCACCGTGCGGCTCAGCTCCTTCTTCATCATGACGGACCGGTACAGGCATCGCTTAACAGCAGAGGCTGCAGCGATCCGTCTGTCGATCTCTCACTCCATCCTTCCCTCACTTGTAAACAAGACCCCAAGATACTTAAACTCCTCCACTTGGGGCAGGACCTCATTCCCGACCCGGAGGATGCATTCCACCAGTGTCCGACTGAGAACCATGGCCTTGGACTTGGAGGTACTGATCTTCATCCCGGCTGCTTCGCACTCAGCTGCGAATCTCTACAATGAGAGCTGGAGGGCCCGACTTGATGAAGCCAAAAGGACAACATCATCCGCAAAAAGCAGAGACGATATCCGATGGCCACCAAGCCAGAACTCCTCATCGCCTCGACTGGGCCCAGAAATTCTGTCCATAAAAATTATGAACAGAATCGGTGACAAAGGAGAGCCTTGGCGGACTCCAACTCCCACTGGAAACGAATCTGACCTGCTGTTACCAATACGGACCAAACTCTGGCTCCGGTGATACAGCTACCGAATAGCTCGTAGCAACAGATCCGGACCGACGTACTCTCAGAGCACGCCCCACAAGATCTTTCGAGGGACACTGTCGAAAGCCTTCTCCAAATCCACAAAGCACATGTGGACAGATTGGGCAAACTCCCATGCCCCCTCCAGAATCCTGTGGAGCGTATAGAGTTGGTCAAGAGTGCTGCGGCCAGGACGAAAACCACATTGTTCCTCCTGAATCCGAGGTTCGACTATCGGTTGGATCCTCCTCTCTAGTACCCCTGCATAGACTTTCCCAGGTAGGCTGAGGAGTGTAATTCACTGATAATTGGAACACACCCTCCGGTTCCCCTTCTTAAAAATTGGGACCATCACCCCAGTTTGCCAATCCAGAGGTACAGCCCTGATGACCACGCGATGTTGCAGAGACGTGTCAACCAAGACAGTCCGACAACATCCAGAGCCCTGAGATATTCTGGGCGGATCTCATCCAACCCCGGAGCTCGACCACCGAGGAGCTTTTTGACAACCTCAGTGACCTCCACTCCAGTGATGGGCGGACCCTCACCCGAACCCCCAGGGTCTTCCTCTTTCACGGAGGGCGTGTTGGTGGGATTGAGAAGGTCCTCAAAGTATTCCCTCCACCTCTCAACAACATCCCCAGTCAAGGTAAGCAGCTCCCCACCTCCACCGTAAACAGTGTTTGTGAAGAACTGCTTCCCCCTCCTGAGGCGTCGGATGGTGGCCCAGAACCTTTTTGAGGCCAACCGATAATCACTCTCCAGGCCCTCACCGAACTCCTCCCACGCCCGAGATTTTGAATCTGCGACAGCCTCGGCTGCAGCACGTTTGGCCTGCCAGTACCCGTTTGCTGCCTCAGGAGTCCCACAGGCTAATAAAACCCGATAGGCCTCCTTCTTCAGCTGGACGGCCCCCTTCACCGCAGGTGTCCACCACCGGTTCGGGATTACCGCCACGACAAGCACCGGCGACCTTACGGCCACAACTATGGGCTCCCGCCTCAGCAATGGAGGCACGAAACATGGCCCATTCGGATTCCATGTCCCCTGCCTCCTCCGGAACGTGGTTGTCGCTCTGCCGGAGGTGGGAGTTAAAGGCCTCTCGGACAGGGGGCTCCGCCAAACGTTCCCAGCAGACCCTGATTACACGCTTGGGCCTGCCAGGTCTGGAAGGCAACCTCCCACACCACCGAAGCCAACTCACCACCAGGTAGTGATCGGTAGACAGCTCAGCTCCTCTCTTCACCCGAGTGTCCAGAACATATGGTCGCAAGTCTGATGACACGACTACAAAGTCAATCATCAAACTGTGACCTAGGGTGTCCTGGTGAAAGTGCACTTATGGACACCCTTATGTTCGAACATGGTGTTCGTGATAGACAAACTATGACGAGCACAGAAGTCCAACAACGACACACCATTCAGATTCAGACTGGAGAGGCCGTACCTACCGATCACACCCTTCCAGGTCACACTATCGTTGCCCACATGGGCGTTGAAGTCTCCCAAGACAACGGACGAGTCTCCCGAGGGAGCGTTCTCCAACACTCCCCCCAAAGACTCCAAAAAGGGTGGGTACTCTGAACTGTCATTTGGTGCATAAGCACAAATAACAGTCAGGACCCGCCCCCCCACCCGAAGACGGAGGGAAGCTACCCTTTCGTCAACCGGGGAGAACCCCAACATTTGGGCACCGAGACGGGGGCAACAAGAATACCCACATCGGCTCGCCGCCTCTCCCCATGAGCAACTCCAGAATAGAAGAAGGTCCAGCCTCTTTCGAGATGGATGGTTCCAGAGCCCAAGCTATGCGTTGAGGTGAGCCCGACTATATCTAGTTGGTATCTCTCCACCTCACGCACCAAATCAGGCTCATTTCCCGCCAGAGAGGTGACATTCCATGTCCCAAGGGTCAGAGTAAGTAGCCGAGGATCAGTCTGACAGAACCCATGCCTTTGGCTGCCACCCAACTCACACTGCACCCGACCCCTAAAACTCCTCCCACGGGTGGTGGGTCCATGGGAGGGTGGACCCATGTCTCCTTTTCGGGCTAGGCCCAGCCAGGCTCCATGGGTATAAGCCCGACCACCAGGCGCTCGCCTTCGAGCCCCTCCCCTGGGCCTGGCTCCAGGAGGGAACCCCGGTGACCCGCGTCTGGGCAAGGGAGACTGCTTCCTGTGTTGTCTCATGTGTCATAGGGGTTTGTTTTTAATAATATCAATAAACGGCAATTAATTGTAAAAGTCCATTTCTAATTTAAAATTCATTCCCAATCAAAAAAATTCATTTTGGTTCAAAATTTGAAAAAAAAAGAAAAATAAATATTATTATTATTTTTTTATTTATTATATTTTTATAATATTATATTAATAATATTTATTCTCATTATCATTATTATTATTATTATTATTATTATTATTATTATTATTATTATTATTATTTCCAGAAATAAAAAAAAATATTTGATTTTTATTTTTATTTGATTTTGTGTGTGTGTGTGTGTGTGTGTGTTTGTGTGTGTGTGTGTGTGTGTGTGTGTGTGTGTTTACTGTAGTGTAACAGAGGTTTTTGTACGACGGTTTCATGGTTATGTATCACTGTGGTACACTTTTGGTGGAGGAACCAAACTGTCTGTGGGCCGTAAGTAATTCTCTAATTATTGAAATACACTGTGTTCAGATTAATGATTTTCACCAATAAGATCAGATTTTATTACAAACATTTACTTGATGTTCAATTTTGAAAACTGTATGTGACTCTCGTGCTCGTATCTCCTTTTAATTTTAAAAACTGTGTCGACTGCAAATCACTGTGAGATTTTTATTGAATTAATTATTAAATATAAATTACATTTAACTCGCCTTAAATATGATAAAGACTCTGAGTCCATGAAGAGTTAAATATAGAAACCTAAACGGAATTTTAATTGAAGAATAAATACAGTTTATATTAACCCTTTATTACTCAGTTGAGCAGATCAAATTCATGAAGCGAAAAGTGAGCAGCATTAAAAAAAATAAATAAATAAAATAAAATAATAATAATAATAATATATATTTTTTCTTTTTTCTTTTTTTTTTTTCAAATTTTGAACCAAAATGATTTTTTTTTTGATTGGGAATGAATTTTAAAACAATTAGAAAAGGACTTTTACAGTTAATTGCCGTTTATTGATATTATTAAGTTATTTAATTTTAATGTTATTGTTGAAATAATATGTTGGGTTGTGAGGACCCGGTGGTTCGGTGCTGGATTACTGATCCCAAAGTAGGAGTTGTGTGTTCAAGCTCCGCCATCAGTCGGTTGTCCATGCTGTCCCCCCGGTGCACCTAACTGGGTTATCAAAGACCAGCCGAATCTCACATTGCTGACAATAAGAGTTTCATGTAAAAGTACCATTGCTGACCTTCGTAAAGAGGAGCTGCATAGTCATCAGCGTGTTTCTGCCCTGCGATGGGCTGGGGACCTGGTCAGAGTCAGCTGAGATGGGCTCCGGCCTTCATACAATGCTAATTCGGATAAAGCATTTCGTAAAATGAAGTAATCACAGTAATATAAATGATAATAAATATAAAATTAGAAGTATTTGAATTGAGTGTGAAACATTAGTGAAGCTCCACTGAACTCAGTTCTGCTCTGTAATATATAAAAGGAACTGAAACACACACAGTGAGCTGAAACGAAACCTGAGTGACTGACAGCTGTCCATTTCTGTCCCTTGTATGTGCGCGCGCGCGTGTGTGTGTGTGTGTGTGTGTGTGTGTGTGTGTGTGTGTTTAGGTGCCACCCAGCCCAGTGTGACGGTGCTGCCCCCCTCCAGTGTGGAGCTGCAGCAGGATAAGTCCACATTCGTGTGTGTGGCCGAAAAGGGCTTCCCCTCAGACTGGAGGCTGAGCTGGAAGGTTGATGGGAAGACCTGGAACTCAGGAGAGAGTCGTAGCACCGCCGTCCTGAATGCGGACGGCCTCTACAGCTGGAGCAGCGTGCTGAGTCTCCCGCCGGATCAGTGGAGGAACAAGGTGGTGACCTGTGAGGCCTCCAACAGCCACCAACCTACTGTAGTGAGCACAGTGAACACAGAGCAGTGCTGAGGGCTGTGAACTCACACACACTTTACTCAGCTCACCTTCTACTGCTTCACTGTGTGCTACATGTGGCCTTCACTGCTCAAATGCCCCACTTTCATCATTTCATTTGTGTTATTAACATGTGAGTTCACACACTCCTCAGTTTAACTCACATCTTCTTCTTCATTATCACCCAAATATGTGTTAAGTGTGAATCACTGCAATGTTCTGCTCTGAATTATTAATAAAAGCTTTTCAATCATTCAAATCCTTTTTCTTTACATTATTGATGATGCACATCACACACACATCACCAGCATATCTGTCTCAGTATCTTTTCTAGAAGCTCATGAAAAGTACACCTGATACCTTCACTGAACTCAATGTAAAATTCACTCAAATTCTACATGCAACAAGTGAGTCTGAATATTTAGAAATTTCCTGATTATTGTGATATCACTGATCAATTAATCCATTCTATATTTCCACTAATAATAATAATAATAATAATAATAATAATAATAATAATAATAATAATAATAATAATGTCCCTGCATGGTGGTATAATGCCTGTAACATGTAGCAGATCCACCTCACAGTTACAAGGCCCGGGTTCGAGTCCTGGGCTCGTGCATTTCTGTGTGGAGTTTACATGATCTCCTAATGGTTGCAGCTCCTCTGGATACTCCAGTTTCCTTCAGCAGTTCAAAGATATTCACATTAGATGAATTAATTCTATTCACTTCAGTTTTGTTTGTTTCATACTTTTTACAACTGACAGTGTCGCAAAGCAGGTTTACACAGTAAAAGTATCAATTCACAAAGTATAATATAATTTAAACATTTTCTACAATAATTACACATCTCTAATGAGCGCTGCTCGCAGCAACGGTGGTAAATACAAACTCCCTCAGTTGACGTGACGAGGAAACCTTGAGAGGAACCAAGCTCAAAAGGCAAACCCATCCTCATTTGGGTGGAACCATAAAAATACAAACCATATACGAGATATTTCATTTCAGTCCAAAATGTAGTCCCTTTGGTTTTATTACAACTGTAAGTATTAAATAATTTTGGGAAAAGAGTTTATATCATCAGCAGTGAAAAGTCACCTTCACAGTCTTTGCGTGAACATCTGGATCAATATGGAGCTTCATCAGTGGGTGTTAGTGTGTGTGTGTGTTTGTGTGTGTGTTTGTGTGTGTGTGTGTGTGTGTGTGTGTGTGTGGGTGTGGGGAGGGGGGGGGGGGGGTTATGATGAGAACTCCAGCCAGCATCAGCACATCACGGCAGCCCACATGAATCAGAAAGAGATTATTGCTGAGTGCAGTAGTGACTCTGTTATGATTGGCTCTGGCAGAATAACTAAAAGAGAGAACCAGAAGGAAGAGACATGAGGGCACCCTGTGACATCGGGGCAATCAGCCAGTCCACTGTCACCTGACCTTGGTGAACATGTAGAGTGAGGAAGTGACAGCATCCCAACATCTCAGTTTACCAGAACTTTCTATGCCTGAGATCCCCAGATTTGCTACTTCAACTAATTAAAGCAAATTAACTAAATGCTCCATGAAATAAAGTGAGTTTTTTCAACTCTGTATTCAAAACAGAGACGGTGTCAGAGTCCCGAACATTAACCGGACTGTTATTCCATCACTGGGGCTTTGTAAGAGAAAGCTCCGCCCCTACAGTAGCTTCATTATCCGAGGTATCACTAAGCAGCCTGCAGCTTTTGATCTACAGGTGTTGGATCATAAATGAGAAGTTCACTCAGATAAAGTGGCGCGAGACCATTAAGTGCTTTATAGGCTAAAATTAATATTTTATATTCGATTCAAAATTGAACTGTGAGCCAGTGCAGTGTAAATAAGATCAGGGTGATATACTCGTGTCATCTGGTTCTAGTAAAAACTTTTGCTGCTGCATTTTGGACTAACTGGAGCTTGTGTGTGCTCCGATTAGAACAACCAGACAGTAACACGTTACAATCATCTGATCCTGAAGTCACAAAAACATGAACTAGGTTTTACGCCTCATGCAGTGACACCATATTTCTTACTTTAGTAATATTCCTGACATGAAAGAAGCTACCTGAGTAATATCTACACAAACTTCAAATGAAAGATCAGCGTGAGAACATGCGGACTCCACAATGAAACGTCCAAGCTGGGAATCGAACCCAGGGCTTTGTGCTGTGAGGCGGCCGGGCTGACCACGACCCCACCGTGCCGCATTGATTTATATTTATGCTAATAAGATTATTTAAAAAGACTCTCAAAGAGTTTTTGCATTTTTGTTTAGTTCAGGTCAAAGACACAGATTCTATAGCATTGAACTTTATCTCGAGTGATGATGCCGTGTGTTACGAAACTGAGTATAATCAGGAATATATTCCCAGTTCCGATCTGTAAAATGTTTTGTTAATGGTATTTTGAATTGCCTCGGCTATGTAATGCAAATAGCTGTTTTTGTGAGTTTAACTTTTTTCTTTGTATTGAATCCAGCTTTTTTTCTGATGTGTGAACTTATATAGCAGCAGTTAGCTTCTGATCAGAACTGACTTGACTTAGTCAGTTAGCTCCAATCAATAACTTCTGGCATCAGGATAAATTCCCAACATTCATGAAATACTCATTTTGGGCGGTCTCGCCATGGTCTTGTAAGTTTCATGCTTTGTTGTGAAATTTTCAGTTCATATAATTGACAGCATTGTGTTCTTTAGGTCATCTATATTTTATATATCTATAGCTTTATTTTGACCTGTAATTATTGTGCTATGTTAGTTTATAGGTATTCGAGAAAACACAAATTCCCCTCGTTCATGAAAATTTCAGAGCTAGATCACATGGGGTGGTTTCAATGACGTCCACTCTGACGCTATTTAAGTTTACCACCATTTTGAACTGAGTGTTCAGCATTCAGCAGTCGAGGTTATTGTATATATATAAATATATATATATATATATATATATATATATATATATATATATATATATATATATATTTTTTTTTTTTATTTTTTTTTTTTTTTTTTTTTTCTGTCTTGCTTGTTGATTGAATGTGTGAAATCCTGTTTTGGAATTATAGTAATCTTTAGAGGTGTATTCATTTGTGAAAGATTTAACACAGTAGACAAGAGACATCTATTCGTATTATTGAGATATGTTAGATTGGCACTTGTAAGGTCTTTGGTGTCGTTCCATGTGTCAAAAGTTTTGACCAGTTTTGTTTGGCCTGTTCCTCTCACCCCAGAAACTGAATTGGAGCATTGTAGAGTCATCTTTTGAAAATCTCCTGTCAGTCTAAGTTGTTAGACATTTGTTTGCACTATTTATCATCATCCTTGTTAGTGTACTATATTTGGCGACGATGTTAATGTGGAATTCCGACTCAGAAAGTAGTTCAATTATCATCTCACTTACATCTTCCTTTGAAATCAGCTTTTGTTGATGGTGAATATTGAAATTTATTCATATTAGTTTGGGTGTAATAAACTTCGGATCAAACTGTTTACTGGAGTTGTGCTTTGAACATTTAATAAATCCAAATTATCAAGCCGAGTGTTTTATGAACCCGTGGTAAGGCTATTTATGTGCCTATGAGCTTTTTTTTGAAAGTGTCTGAACTCTACCGAAGTAGTAAAGGGTCAGCATCATAACAAATAATCCATAAAGTCCACTTTTTTTCGGAACACCACTTGGGCATCCAGTAGTTCAGCAACCTGCTGTAAGCTACATCACCACATCGTATTGGGAGGGGCCAGAGCATATCACAGCATCGGGCATTGCTTTTGCAAATCTCCACACCTCTGTAAAGTTACTCTGAGAAGCCTCTTCCTGATGAAGATGAATATTGTTAACTCCATCATGTATAACTATCTTAGAGAACCTGAACTCTCCTAAGATCCAAAGGTAACCTGCTGTGTCTGGCACTCTGGGTCCAGAGATACACCTAACAAGTGCTGCTGGCTAATTTCACGCCCCTTAAAATAGAGCATCCTATAACCAGAGCCCTCTCAGGTTTCTCAGTGTGTGTCTCACTGAAAGCAAAGCTGTTAGACACGTGAAGCACCGCTGACTTGTACTCCCAGATGAGTGGTGCTCCCATGAGCGAGCCTCAGAGTTAGCTTTGACTTTACCAGTATGTTGCTGAGTCGTCACCCATTTGCCTCACTGCAGGGGCTCCGATGCCAGAAGAAGAAGAAGGTTACTATCTCTGTCTCAGGCATCCAGACTTCTTGCTGCAGGAACACTACTCTTGCGCTCACTCTCCCTCACTAACATCTGGATACACACTTCTAATGCTACAGTCTTTTCTGCCAGAGAGCTAACTAGTACACACTTATCATATATTCACTTCTCACTAAGGATGCAGGGAATCAAAATCTTGACATTCTGACCTCACTGTAATTGAGCTCAATCTGAGAACATGAGCCAAACAAATTTCTTTTTAAAACAAGTTTTTCTTTGGACTTGGCCGTGGCACTCTTCACCAAGTTTATGTGCTCTACAGGATCCTGGAGGGGGCAATGGGAGTTTGCCCAATCTGACCACATATGTTTTATAGATGTTGGGAAGGCTTTCAACCCTGTCCCTTGGGCTATCTTGTGGGGTGTGCTCCAGGTGTATGCTGCGAGCCATTTAATTGTACATGTACCGGTCCATAATGGTGAAGAGGGAGCTCAGCCACAAAGCACGGATATTCATTTACCAGTTTATCTACATTCAAACTGTCACCTATGGTTACGAACTTTGGGTAGTGACTGAAAGAACAACATTGTGGTTAAAAGCGGCAGAAATGAGCCTCCTTCACCTGGTAGCAGGGAACTCCCTTTAAGATAGGGGGAGAAGCTCAGCCATCTGAGAGGAGCTCAGAGGAGAACTGCTGCTCGTCCATGTTAACGAGGAGCCAGTGAAGGTGGCTCAAGCATTTGGTTAAAACGCCTCCTGAATTCCTCCCTCCCATTGGTGGTGTTTTAGGAATGTCTTTTCAGGAAACTACCTAAATTCCCAAACATGGGCAAAAACAGACAAACAGTCTTCCTTCATTAGGATCCAAACTGAGAACGTTTATTGAAAAAGCCACAGGGTGGCACCAAAAACTTACAACAATGTGACCCACAGAGTGCAGCACAAGGTTACTAAATGACATGAATCATCAATATTCAACATCCTCCCCACCATTGGAGACCTATCTCCAATCAAGCCTTGAAGGAGAGGTAATGAAATAACTACATACTGAAGTGGGAGAGCTAATACATGTATCATAAATGCATTTTACCAACATACAAATTGTCACACCAGTGATTGGCAGAAATTTAGAAAAATCAATTAAACATTAAACATAAATCATTCAACCAAATATATTCCGTATTCGCAATAGAACACATGTTATTTAAACCTGAAAACTTTATATTTTACTTAACCATGTTATATACACAAACTACAATGGCAATTTCCTTATTAATCAACTCAGTGGCAGATACCTTGGCTTCTGGACCACAAACCTCCTTCACATCAGCTGATGAAGTATTAACCGTGTATTATTACAAATCTAGCCTATCTAGAGGCTTCACCTGATGACCATATCTAGTTTTGACATCTGCCATGCCAACAGAAGCATTGTTTGCATTTTCAGTTAGATCAAGTGTAATGTCCGGGGAGTCAGAATCCAGTTCGAGCAGGGAAAGTCTCTGGATGAGTCTAGTAAAGATAGCCCTTTCAGTTTTGATTCTCACAGACCATACAACCCCATCCTTCCCTGGATATAGCTCAATAACCCACCCCAATGGCCATGATAAACACGGGGAGCCCTCCTCCTTTATAAGAACAATACAACCAACCTGTAGCTTTGGTTAACATTTAAACCCCCACCAAAGGGAAGATTTCTAATGTATTCTGTACTCCATAATGACCAAAATTTATCCATGATCTGCTGATATTCTGAATACCTAGAAACAAGAGAACTTCGACTACTCTCCAACGTACCATTCATGTTTGGTACTTTAAACCCAGCAACTCGTCCAATCAGAAAATGAGAAGGAGTCAAGGGAGTATTATCGAGCTCATCACCAGAGAAAGTCAATGTTCGTAAGTTCACACAGGCTTCAATCTCTGTCAACACAGTATCCAACTCGGTTCTCATCAATGACTGAATTCCAATGGATTTCCGCAATGAAGATTTGACCGATCTAACCATACGTTCCGACCAGCCTCTCCACCAAGGCACTCTAGGAACACTAAAATGCCACTCAGGGGATGCTGATCCTAACTGCCTTTAAAGATGATCTCTAGTGCCGATAAAGGACTTGGCATTATCGGAATACACAATGGAAGGCCACCCTCTCCTCGCCACAAATCTATGCAATGCCAAAATGCAGTCAGCCACTGACATAGAGGTAACCACCTCAAATTGAACCGCTCTGATCACCACACAAGTGAACAATAGAATGTAGTGTTTCTTGCCAGGGACATCAGAGCAATACAATGGCCCTGCATGATCCATACCCATAGCAGCAAAGGGGGGGGGGGGCGCTCTGGAAATGCGAGCAGAAGGTAATGGAGCCATTGGTTGAGTACCCAACTTAACATCTTGCCTCTGACAAGCGACACACCTTGCCTTAACTGACTTAGCCAAACGCCGCAACTGGACAATCCAATAAGTACTCGTATGCAAGTAATCATTGTAGCCACACCAGCATGCTTCAACAGGTAGTGGAAAAACCTTACCACCAACAATGACAAATGACCCTTGGGGAGAATGATTGGATGTTTTTCTTCATATGCCAATTCTGAGAACTGGACCCTGCCTCGTACTCGAAGCAACCCATCTGAGCATATGAATGGTGTCAATTTAACAATGGGAGAATTTCGAGGAAGTGGATGGCCTAACCTCAAAGCCCTAAACTCCTCTGTGAATTCCTGTTGCTGCAAACAAAGCAGAAGTTTGACCTTGCCAACTGTCATCTCCTCCAAAGACAAATCACCTTTTCTGAGTTCTCCAAATTTACCACACTTCAGATTGTGAAGGAACCTAAGAATCCAGGACAGCACCCTAATGCTTTTCTGGAAAGTTCCACACCTATGGAAATCTAAGAAACTCTCAGTCTTATCTTGAGAGACTTCTAAAACAACCTCGTACCTTTCTTCATTCTTGACCACTTCATTATGAATAGGATGTGTCCCATTCCCTGGATCCTGACTAGCAATCAAAGTTTCTGGACCTACCAACCACAATCTTGAAGAAACTAACTCTGCAGAATATATCACTCTGGTCACTAAATCAGCAGGGTTTTCCTTGCCTGTACAGTGATTCCACTGAGCAGGACTGGTCAATTCTTGAATCTCGGACACCCTGTTACAAACAAAGGGCTTCCACTTGTTAGCATCCCCGTGGATCCAACCTAATGTTACCATGGAGTCAGTCCAACAAAAGCTTTTCACCCCCTCAGGCAACAACAAGGCCTTCCGGACAAAGACCAACAATCTGTCACACAACATCGCACCTGTAAGATCCAACCTGGGCAAGGTCATCCTTTTAACTGGGGCTACCCTTGATTTCGAAACCAGCAATGAAGACTTGACTGTCCCATCACCCAATTTGCACCTTAGGTACAAGCATGCACCGTAACCCCTCTCTGAGGCATCTCCGAAACCATGGATCTCAGTGTCAACCACATCTCTCCGTGGGCCACCTGTGTAACTGCGTGAAATCTTCCATGAACGTATCTGCTCCAAACCTTTTAACCAGATGCAGAATTTCTTCTCCAACTCATCAGGTACTCTATCATCCCAGTCAAGTCCTAATTTCCACAAGTCTTGGAAAACACACTTGGCCACCATCACATTCAGGAAACCCAATGGATCGAATAACCTTGCAATTACACTAAGCACAACACGTTTAGTGACAATCAATCCCTTAGGAAAGGGCACACCCTCAAAGGAAAAACAATCCTCTGATACATTCCAGTTAAGGCCTAATAGCTTGACGGAATCTGAGTCTAAATTCTTGGCCTCAGACTCTTTGTACAACATGGGACGATTTAAGTTCCACTTGGTCAGCGTCATACTCGCTTGGCTCATAACATTGGAAGCCTCAGTCATCATGTCACATGCCTCCTTGTCACTATCAGCTCCGGATAGCCAGCCATCCACATAGAAGTTCTTCTGTAATTCTTCCACAACTCTAGTAGGGTGGAAGGTAGACAAATGGTACTTGATGGTAGCATTCAACAGAAAAGGGCGACTTGTATTGCCAAAGGGAACACGAATGAACCTCATGATTCGCAGTTTGTCACCTTGTTGCCACAGAAAACGATGTACGTCTTGATCCTCCTTCCGAACATTTATCTGGAGGAATGCCTTTGTGATGTCTGCCACTAGTGCCACCTTCCAATGTCTAAAGCGAATCAAGATATTAGCCAAACAAGGGATGAGGGAGGGTCCTGCCTCTAAACAACCATTTAAAGATACCCCATTGGGCCCCCGCGCTGAGGCATCAAATACAGGACATACCTTTGTATTTGTACTAGACTCTTTGACCACCGGCCTGTGAGGAATATAGAAAAGAGGGTTTGGGCTCTCAATTTCTGTAACTGGGATCTCTTCTACAACAATACCGAGTTCCATCTCCCTTATAGCCATTTCGTAGCATTGTTTTAGGACCGGGTCACACCCCAATTTGAGATCCAAACTATCATCATCATCTTCCGCTTAGTCCAGGGTCTGGTCACGGGGGCAGCAACCTAAGCAAAGAGGTCCAGACGTCCCTCTCCCGAGCCACTTCCTCCAACTCTTCAGGGGAGACACACCGAGGCGGTCCCAGACAAGCTGAGAGGCATAGTCCCTCCAGCGTGTTCTAGGTCGACCCCGGGGTCTCTTCCCAGTTGGACATGCCCGAAACACCACATCAGGGAGGCGTCCGGGGGGGCATTCTGACCAGATGCCCGAGCCACCTCAACTGGCCCCTCTCAATGCGGAGGAACAGCGGATCTACTCCGAGCTCTTCCCGGATGGTGAAGCGTCTCACCTTATCTCTAAGGGAGAACCCCGCCACCCGGCGAAGGAAGCTCATTCCAGCCGCTTGTATCCGTGATCTTGTTCTTTCAGTCATTACCCAAAGCTCGTGACCATAGATGAGGGTTGGAACGTAGATCGACTGGTAAATTGAGAGCTTCGCCTTGTGGCTCATCTCCTTTACCACGACGGACCGGTACAAGCACCGCTTAACAGCAGAGGCTGAAGCGATCCATCTGTCGATCTCTCGCTCCATCCTTCCCTCACTCATAAACAAGACCCCAAGATACTTAAACTCCTCCACTTGGGGCAGGACCTCATTCCCGACCCGGAGGGTGCATTCCACCATTGTCCGACTGAGAACCATGGCCTCGGACTTGAAGGTACTGATCTTCATCCCGGCTACTTCGCACTCGGCTGCGAATCGCTCCAATGAGAGCTGGAGGTCCCGACTTGATGAAGCCAAAAGGACAACATCATCCGCAAAAAGCAGAGACGATATCCGATGGCCACCATACCAGAACCCCTCATTGCCTCGACTGCACCTAGGAATTCTGTCCATAAAAATTATGAACAGAATCGGTGACAAAGGACAGCCTTGGCGGACAGCCAACTCCCAAGTGAGTGTCCCGAGGGAGTGTTCTCCAACACCCCCCAAAGACTCCAAAAAGGGTTGGTACTCTGAACTGTCATTTGGTGCATAAGCACAAATAACAGTCAGGACCCATCCCCCTGCCCGAAGACGAAGGGAAGCTACCCTTTCGTCAACCAGGGAGAACTCCAACATTTGGGCACCGAGACGGGGGGGGGGGCAACAAGAATACCCACTTCGGGTCACCGCCTCTCCCCATGAGCAACTCCAGAAAAGAAGAAGGTCCAGTCTCTCTCGAGGTGGATGGTTCCAGAGCCCAAGCTATGCGTTGAGGTGAGCCCAACTATATCTAGTCGGTATCTCTCCACCTCACACACCAAATCAGGCTCCTTTCCCTTACCCATGCCTTTGGCTGCCACCCAACTCACATTGCACCCGACCCCTAAAACTCCTCCCACGGGGGGTGGGTCCATGGGAGCGCAGACCCATGTCTCCTTTTTGGGCTAGGCCCGGCCAGGCTCCATGGGCATAAGCCCGACCACCAGGCACTCGCCTTTGAGTCCCTCCCCTGGGCCTGGCTCCAGGAGGGAACCCCGGTGACCCGCGTCCGGGCAAGGGAGACTGCTTCAAACGTTTCTTCTGAGATGGCATAGGGGTCTTCTGAATCGCACTTTGTCTGGACCTTCACCCAGGACCTGTTTGCCTTGGGTGACCCTACCAGGGGCATTATGCCCCCGACAACATAGCTCCTAGGATCATTAGGTCACGCAAACCCCTTGACAATGATATGGTGGCGATTCAGGGAGGCGATACAAAATCCTTCAACCTTAATTTAGCCCCATTCCAATTATTCAACAGCCTCTCCCTTGATCTCTCCTTCCGGGGGAGAGCTAACTCATATCTGCCTTCTTTTAATTTAACATCCTTTTCAAACTGGACTATTTGTGCATTTTCTTCAACCTTCTGTCCAATCAAAAGACAATCTAAGTCCGAAAATTGTTTCAATAATTCATGAGATACATCAGTTAAGATAAGATAAGATAAGATAAGATACAGCTTTATTAATCTCACAATGGAGAAATTCACTGTTACAGGCTCTTGAGGTACTACCAGTAGGGGGTGCAAAAATAGATACAAGTACAAACATACACACATACATATATATTATATAAGTAAATAAATAAATAGATACATAAATAGTATAAATTACTAAACAATAAAAGAAAAGAAAAGAATGGAGCAACTTTATAGACTGGCCTATATTAAAGTGTAATGTATCTGAGTGCAGAGTAGATGGGTTGATATGGTTCACAGTGGGGTAGATGTGGTTGATTAAAGTGTACGGGTTTTTATTGCACATAACTGGTATTTTCACAGACAGTTACAAAGTGGCGTTGTACAGTCTGACAGCGGTGGGAATGAACGACCATGTAGCGCTCCTTCCTGCACTGAGGATGCCTCAGTCGTCCACTGAAGGAGCTGCTTAGCTCCTCGACAGTCTGGTGCAGTGGGTGAGAGCTGTTGAACAGGATGGATGTGAGCTTTGCTACCATCCTCCTCTCACTCACCTCCTCCACAGAGTCCAGTGGGCAGCCGAGGACAGAGCTGGCCCTCCTGACCAGCTTGTTCAGTCTCTTCCTGTCCGGGCTCTGTGCTGCCCGGGCCCAGCAGATGGCAGCGTGAGAGGATTGCAGAGGCTACCACAGAGAGTCATAAAATGTCCTGAGCAGAGGTTCAGATATGCCAAGGACCTGAGTCTCCTCAGAAGGTGGAGGCGACTCTGGCCCTTCTTGTACAGGGCGTTGGTGTTGTGGGACCAGTCCAGTTTATTATTAAGGTGAACACCCAGGTACTTGAAACTGTCCACTGTCTCAATGTCCTGTCCCTGGATGTTCACTTCAGTAAGTGTGTGTGTGTGTGTGTGTGTGTGTGTGTTGAGTGTTTTCTCCTGAAGTCGACCACCATCTCCTTTGTCTTCCTGGTGTTCAAGCACAGGTGGTTGCGCCACACCAGTCCACGGTCAACGATGACCGATCGGGTACTCCAGCTCGTTCTCTCTGACACACGGCCCACGATGGCGGAGTCGTCCGAGAACTTCTGGAGGTGGCAGCTGTTTGTGTTATATATGAAGTCCGAGGTATAGATATTGGAAAAGGAAGGGTGAGAGGACGGTGCCTGCGGTGCCCTCTGCTACAGACTACCACCTTTGACTTACAGCTCACAGCGGCCGCACGCATACTGTGGACGGTTAGTAAGGTAGTCAATAATCCAGGCAGCAAGATGCCCGTCCACTCCCACGTCCCTCCAGTTTCCTTCGCAGGCGTGGCCTGATGGTGTTGAAGGCGCTGGAGAAGTCAAAGAACATGACCTCACAGCGCTGCCGGGCGATCTCCAGGTGGGGTGAGTGCCCGCTGCAGAAGGTAGATGACGGCGCCTTCTACTCGATGTTGAGCCTGTAGGCAAACTGCAGCGGGTCTAGGGTGGGGCTCACCATAGAGCGGAGGTGTTCAAGGAGGAGCCTTTCCATGGTCTTAATGAGGTGGGAGGTCAGGGCCGACAGGTCTGTAGTGGGCTGGTTCCTTCGCTTGTGCTGTTTTGGGAACCGGAACCACACAGGAGGTCTTCCATAGGACTGGAACCTTCTCCAGGCTGAGGCTCAGGTTGTACAGGTAGCATAGTACCACACAGAGCTGGTCTGCGAGGTCCTCAGCAGCCTGGGACTGATGCCATCAGGTCCTTCAGATTTCCTCTGATTTAGTCGCCTCAGCTGTCTCCTCACCTGGTCTGGTGAGGGAGAGGGGGCTGGGGTGGGCTGCAGAGGGAGGGGATGTGTCTGTCGGGCTGTAGCAGTCAAGTGAAGTTGGCCTGGGAGGGGGAGGTGTCAGCTGGTCTGGGAGACGGTGAAGAGGGGAGGGGAACGGGAGGGTGCAGAGGGAGGGGGAGAATCAAACCTGTTGAAGTAGCAGTTTAGTTCATCCGCCCAGCGCTGGTCACCATCAGCTGTCCCTCTGACACTCTGCCCAAATCCAGACATGGTCTTTAGTCCTCTCCAGACGTCCCGCACGTTGTTCTGAGCCAGCTTCTCCTCCATCTTCTTCCCATAGTCCTTCTTTGCCCTCCTGATCCTCCACTGGAGCTCACGCTGGACCTTCTTCTGCTCCTCTCTGTCCCCCGAGATTAAACACAGCAATCCAAATTGTACATTGGATACATTCACATTTGACACACAGGACATTGTAATTCAAAATACAAATAGGGGCACCTCCGTGACCACAAGGTCAACCGGGACCCCCTCAGACCCCTTTGATGATAACTTGTACACAGACCAAGGTCTACTCTGACTTGCACCCTTACTCCCAAAGGCCACATATGACATATTGTGGGTTCCCATGTACTTTGGATCAGCCCTTTGTACAAACTCCTTGCTCACGTAGGAGTGGTCCGACCCGGTGTCAAATAACACATTGCCCTCAACACCACTGACGTTTACCTTGGCCATTTGTAACAACACCTGAGGACCTCTCGAATCTGGACTAGTGTTTGACACAGTGATAACACCTGGTAGATTTACTTTATCAGGTTTCTTTTCTGTTAGCATGGGTACAGGATTTTCAATACAAGTGCTAACTGGTTTATCCTTCTCAAAACAAATCAACCTGTGATGTGCCCCTTGGCACTTTGTACACTTATCCTCACAGACATTAGCCATGTGATTTTTGTTTAAACACATGAACACAATTTGGCCCTCATTATTTTTCTCTTTCTTTCAACCAAGGGAACCTTTGTTAAACCAAAACACCTTTCAGTTTTATGAGTCTTGTTGCAAAATGCACAGCAAATTGACCCTGAACTTGATTGCAGAGCCACAGCAGTTCTCGTAGACCAATTCTGTGACTTAAATTCTGTATTCTTGGCATGCTGCTTCTGAAACACATCTGAATGCTCTTTACGTTTAATCTCCTTCTTCGGGAATTCCAAAAGAAAGTCTAGTTCCCTCTCATGACCTTCTCCATCCCTAGCCCATTCCATTCTGAGGTCTGTGGGAAGCTTCGATAGAATGAGAGGGGTAAGGAACACACCGTACCCTTCACCATGAACACCGAGGACTTCCAAACTGCGAACATGTTTCAACAGTCTGCCCTGTAGCTTCCACAGTTCCCCAATGCTACAGTGGAAGGGAGGTGACAATTCTAGCAAGCTTTGTATGTGGGTAAACACAATTCTCTCTTTCCTCCTGTAACGATCTTGTAGCATTTCTACAGCCACTGCAGAATTGTGGGAAGTACTGGCTAATCCATCTACTACTCCCTTAGCCTGCCCTTGCAGAGAAGATAAAATATAAGCAAATTTAGTGATATCTGGAATGTCAGTATCACCCACCAAAGCCTGAAATTGGTCCCAGAAAGGCTGCCAGTCCTCCAAATTCTCAGACGACGAAGATCCAGAATTTGATGATCTGTCATCTTCAACCGCATTTGTCTCCTTGATCAGTGAGGCACGGCGCTTGGATGCCCTCATCCTAACCTTGTCGATTCCATCCAAAAAATAGCCAGTATTATTCAATTTTTTTCCAGTGGAAGAAGTGATTCAACTTTACTCTGCACATCCTTGAATGCCTCGAGCTTCTTGGTCAGAGTGTCCATGGCCACCTCCAAATCATATCGGTGCACAGTTAAGGAGTCCAATAATTCAACCAAATTCGTGACAGACCGAGTCACCCATCCCTTGGCAGCCAACCTGCCTTTCTCTGCCTTATTCAGCTCACTGTCCGACATGATTTTGTTTTTATACAGCACAATCCAACAGAATACAGTCTGAGTAATAGTCCAGGTCAATGCACACAACACAATTTCAAGCCAACGTCACCTTAAAAGGGAGTTGGTGCATTCCACTGTGTGTTTCTCCTGGTATGTGAAGGTATGTGAAGCTCCGTGCGGCTCCGTGGAGGATCCAAACTGGGAACATTTATTGAAAAAGCCACAAGGTGGCACCAAAAACTTGCAACAATATGACCCACAAAGGGCAGCACAAGATTACTAAATGACATTAATTTAATCATCAATATCCAACAATGTCCAACTTGGAGACCACAAGCTTGATCTAGAACATGGGCGGCGGGGGCGGAGGGGGGGTGGTTGTGTCTCTCAGTTGGTCTGGAAAATCCTCTGTGTTTCCTTGGGAGTGGCTGGGAAGAGGGGCATCTGGACCCCATTGCTTAGGCTACTGACCACGGATTATGTGGAAAAAGATAACGATGATGATGATGATGATGATGATGATGATGATGATGATGATGATGATGATGATGCATAAAGATATTGATTTAAAATAGTTTTTGAAGGACCATAACTATCTGAATTTAGATGATTTATTATAAGGTTCTTTTTTTTTTTTTTTTTTAAACCAAAGTTTTTTTTTCTGGAAGGGATTTTCCATATTTAGATGATGTAACGAGTGCATGGATGTGTAGAAACATGTAATATTTCCATTGATTGGTATTGAATTGGTGATTCTGTGGATTAATGCATTCGCGATCAGATGGAAAGTCGAAATTAAATGTACAAATCACTGAAGAAATGTCTGCTTGTCTCCCATAAGTCCACTAGAACCTCTATAGAATGTGATGTCTGTGTAGATGGTTTCCTGGAAATATATTTTTCACCACATTATGACTCATCAGTTTCACTTTTAAAATCATGGTTTTATCATATCGGGTTCTGTCTTTATCGAATATCATTTTTATTTGACTTTTATGGTGAAATATTACAAGACTTTCAGATAAGGTCAATGAGTACTGCTCATGTGTTACACTTGCCAAGCTCAAGTCCAGTGTGATCAGTGTGTACACCTGTTCAGATGAAATTATAAGAAACACATCTCTTGTGCTCTGCAGATACCTCTGTGATTTTTTTTTATTCATTCACTAAAATGTTTAATTCTATTTGGCGATTGTTGGATATTGATGATTAAATTCATGTAATTTAGTAATCTTTTGCTGCCCTCTGTGGGTCATATTGCTGTAAGTTTTGGTGCCACCTTGTGGTTTTTTCAACAAAGTTCTCAGTTTGGATCCTCATTAAGGAAGACTATTTGTCTGTTTTCTCTGCCCATGTTTGGGAATTTAGGTAGTTTCCTGAACATTTTGGTGCCGGAAACCCGGGAATCTGAGAGTTTATTAGGCAGAGAAGCAGGTTGCAGTATTTTGAGGACTGAAAACCCAGCCAGGTGGCTGTATTGGCATGTTGAGTTGGCGGCGGTGAGTGAACTACGTGACTAGCTTGGTGACTAGCGGCTTGGGCAAGATGGCGGCGCCCAGCACATGTGGATGGGAAAGCGCACGCCACGAGGGAGTCGGCCCGGCCCTCTGTTAGCTGTTGTGGGCTGTGACTGCCATGGGGTTGTCTACAGGTGACAGTAAAGTGAAACGGGTCCCTGGACTCAAGGTGAAGCTGTGGCGGTGGCGGTGAGTGGCGCATGTGGACGGGAGCGGTGCCCAGCGCATGCCTATGTGACTGGCGGTATAAGCAACATGGCAGCGCCCAGCACGCGAGGACAGGAGCACGCACATCACAGCTGTGAGTGGCGGCGGTGAGTGGCGTACGTGGATGGGAGCGCCGCCCAGCGCGCGCCTACGTGACTGGCGGTATAAACAACATAACGGCTCCTGGCACGCATTGAAAGGAGCGTGCACATCACGGCTGTGAGTGGCTGTGGTGAGTGATGGAGGTGACTGGGAGTACAGGTGTGCTCCAGTAACTGCAGAGGGCATGTTTGCTTTGTGTCAGGGAACTGGCCCTGCCCTTTGTTAGCTGTTGTGGAACTGTGTGAGGAGTTGAGAGTCGCTGTACGCAGCTGCACGGAGCTTCACATACCTTCACATACCAGGAGAAAAACACAGTGCAGTGCACGAACTCCCTCTTAAAGTGACGTTGACTTGAAATTGTGTTTTGTGCATTGACCTGGAGCATTACTCAGACTGTATTCTTTTGGATTGTGTTGTATAAAAACAAAATCATGTCGGACAGTGAGCTGGATAAGACAGAGAAAGGCAGGGTGGCTGCCAAGGGATGGGTGACTCGGTCTGTCAAGAATTTGGTTGAATTATTGGACTCCTTAACTGTGGACCGATATGATTTGGAGGTGGCCATGGACACTCTGACCAAGAAGCTCGAGGCATTTGAGGATGCGCAGAGTAAAGTTGAATCACTTCTTCCACTGGAAAAAAATGAAGATGTGAATAATTCTGGCCTTTTTTTAGATGGAATCGACAAGGTTAGGATGAGGGCATCCAAGCACCGTGCCTCACTGATCAAGGAGACAAATGCGGTTGAAGATGACAGATTGTCAAATTCTGGATCTTCGTCGTCTGCGAATTTGGAGGACTGGCAGCCTTTCTGGGACCAATTTCAGGCTTTGGTGGGTGATACTGACATTCCAGATATCACTAAATTTGCTTATCTTTTATCTTCTCTGCAAGGGCAGGCTAAGGGAGTAGTAGATGGATTAGCCAGTACTTCCCACAATTCTGCAGTGGCTGTAGAAATGCTACAAGATCGTTACAGTAGGAAAGAGAGAATTGTGTTTACCCACATACAAAGCTTGCTAGAGTTGTCGCCTCCCTTCCACTGTAGCATTGGGGAACTGTGGAAGCTACAGGACAGACTGTTGAAACATGTTCGCAGTTTGGAAGTGCTCAGTGTTCATGGTGAAGGGTACGGTGTACCCCTCTCATTCTATCGAAGCTTCCCACAGACCTCAGAATGGAATGGGCTAGGGATGGAGAAGGTCATGAGAGTGACCTAGACTTTCTTTTGGAATTCCTGAAGAAGGGGATTAAACATAGAGAGCGTTCAGATGTGTTTCAGAAGCAGCATGCCAAGAATACAGAATTTAAGTCACAGAATCAGTCTACTAGAACTGTTGCTGCTCTGCAATCAAGTTCAGGGTCAATTTGCTGTGCATTTTGCAACAAGACTCATAAAACTGAAAGGTGTTTTGGTTTAACAAAGGTTCCCTTGGTTGAAAGAAACAGAAAAATAATGAGGGCCAAATTGTGTTTCAGGTGTTTGAGCAAAAATCACATGGCTAATGTCTGTGAGGACAAGTGTACAAAGTGCCAAGGGGCACATCACAGGTTGGTTTGTTTAGAGAAGGATAAACCAGTTAGCACTAGTATTGAAAATCCTGTACCAACGGTAACAGAAAAGAAACCTGATAAAGTAAATCTACCAGGTGTTATCACTGTGTCAAACACGAGTCCTGATTTGAGAGGTCCTCAGGTGTTGTTACAAATGGCCAAGGTAAATGTCAATGGTGTTGAGGACAATGTGTTATTTGACACCGGGTCAGATCGCTCCTACGTGAGCAAGGAGTTTGTACAAAGGGCTGAGCCAAAGAACATGGGAACCCACAGTATGTCATATGTGGCCTTTGGGAGTAAGGGTGCAAGTCAGAGTAGACCTCGGTCTGTGTACAAGTCATCATTAAAGGGGTCTGAGGGGGTCCCGGTTGACCTTGTGGCCACGGAGGTGCCTATTATATGTGCCCTATCTACCGCCCAACCCTACCTGCTAATGTAAACAGAATCTTACAGGGAATGGATTTGGCTAGTGGGTATGTAGGTGGTGAAACCAAGATTGATATCTTAATTGGATTAGATGCCTATTGGCAGTTCATTAAACCTGAGGTACAACAAGTGCAGGATTTGATGTTGCAAAAATCCCTATTTGGATGGATTGTCTCAGGGGTAATTCAAAATACAATGCCCTGTGTGTAAAATGTGAATGTATCCAATGTACAATTTGGATTGCTGTGTTTAAGTGATGTATCTCATGAATTATTGAAACAATTTTGGAACTTAGATTGTCTTGGGATTGGACAAAAGGTGGAAGAAAATGCACAAATAGTCCAGTTTGAAAAGGATGTTAAATTTAAAGAAGGCAGATATGAGGTAGCAAAGGAGAGGCTGTTGAATAATTGGAATGGGGCTAAATTAAGGTTGAAGAGTTTGGATCGCAAATTGGGATGTGACCCAGTCCTAAGTTCGTGGAAGATTTCACGCAGTTACACAGGTGGCCCATGGAGAGATGTGGTTGACATTGAGCTCCATGGTTTCGGAGATGCCTCGGAGAGGGGTTATGGTGCATGCGTGTGCCTAAGGTGCAAATTGGGTGATGGGACAGTCAACTCTTCATTGGTGGTCTCGAAATCAAGGGTAGCTCCAGTTCAAGGGATGACCTTGCCCAGGTTGGAACTTACAGGTGCGCTGTTGTGTGACAGATTGTTGGTCTTTGTCCGGAAGGCCTTGTTGTTGCCTGACGGGGTGAAAAGCTTTTGTTGGACTGATTCCATGGTAACATTAGGTTGGATCCGCGGGGCTGCTAACAAGTGGAAGCCCTTTGTTTGTAGCAGGGTGTCCGAGATTCAAGAATTGACCAGTCCTGCTCAGTGGAATCATTGTACAGGCAAGGAAAACCCTCTGGTCACAAAGATATATGCTGCAGAGTTAGTTTCTTCAAGATTGTGGTTGGTAGGTCCAGAATTTTTGATTGCTAGTCAGGATCCAGGGAATGGGACACATCCTATTCATAATGAAGTGGTCAAGAATGAAGAAAGGTACGAGGTTGTTTTAGCAGTCTCTCAAGATAAGACTGAGAGTTTCTTAGATTTCCATAGGTGTGGAACTTTCCAGAAAAACATTAGGGTGCTGTCCTGGATTCTGAGGTTCCTTCACCATCTGAAGTGTGGTAAGTTTGGAGAACTCAGAAAAGGTGATTTGTCTTTGGAGGAGATGACAGTTGGCAAGGTCAAACTTCTGCTTTGTTTGCAGCAACAGGAATTCACAGAGGAGTTTAGGGCTTTGAGGTTAGGCCATCCACTTCCTCGAAATTCTCCCATTGTTAAATTGACTCCATTCATATGCTCAGATGGGTTGCTTCGAGTACGAGGCAGGGTCCAGTTCTCAGAATTGGCATATGAAGAAAAACATCCAATCATTCTCCCCAAGGGTCATTTGTCATTGTTGGTGGTAAGGTTTTTCCACTACCTGTTGAAGCATGCTGGTGTGGCTACAATGATTACTTGCATACGGAGTACTTATTGGATTGTCCAGTTGCGGCGTTTGGCTAAGTCAGTTAAGGCAAGGGGTGTGGCTTGTCAGAGGCAAGATGTTAAGTTGGGTACTCAACCCATGGCTCCATTACCTGCTGCTCACATTTCTAGAGCGCCCCCCTTTGCTGTTATGGGTAAGGATCATGCGGGGCCACTGTATTGCTCTGATGTGCCTGGGAAGAAACATTACATTCTATTGTTCACATGTGCGGTGATCAGAGCTGTTCATTTGGAGTTGGTTACCTCTATGTCAGTGGCTGACTGCATTTTGGCATTGTGTAGATTTGTGGCTAGGAGAGGGTGGCCTTCCATTGTGTATTCCGATAATGCCAAGTCCTTTATCGGCACTAGAGATCATCTGCAAAGGCAGTTAGGATCAGCATCTCCCTGAGTGGCATTTCAGTGTTCCCACAGCACCTTGGTGGGGAGGCTGGTGGGAACGTATGGTTAGATCGGTCAAATCTTCATTGCGGAAATCCATTGGAATTCAGTCATTGACAAGGACTGAGTTGGATACTGTGTTGACAGAGATTGAAGCCTGTGTGAACTCATGACCATTGACTTTCACTGGTGATGAGCTCGATAATACTCCCTTGACCCCTTCTCATTTTCTGATTGGACGAGTTGCTGGGTTTAAAGTACCAAACATGAATGGTACGGTGGAGAGTAATCGAAGTTCTCTTGTTTCTAGGTATTCAGAAGATCAGCAGATCATGGATAGATTTTGGTCATTATGGAGTACAGAATACATGAGAAATCTTCCCTTTGGTGGGGGTTTAAAGGTTAATTGTAGTCAGCTACAGGTTGGTTCTGTTGCTCTTATAAAGGAGGAGGGCTCCCCGCGTTTATCATGGCCATTGGGACGGGTTATTGAGCTATATCCAGGGAAAGATTGGGTTGTACAGTCTGTGAGAATCAAAACTGAAAGGGGCATCTTTACTAGACCCATCCAGAGAATTTCCCTGCTAGAACATTACACTTGATCTAACTGAAAATGCAAACAATGCTTCTGTTGGCATGGCAGATGTCAAAACTAGATATGGTCGTCAGGTGAAGCCTCCAGATAGGCTAGATGTGTAATAATACACGGTTAATACTTCATGAGCTGATGTGAAGGAGGTTGGTGGTCCAGAAACCAAGGTATCTGCCACTGAGTTGAATAATAAGGAAATTGCCATTGTAGTTTTTGTATATAACATGGTTAAGTAAAATATAAAGTTTTCAGGTTTAAATAACATGTGTTCTATTGCGAATACGGTAAGACTTCAATTTTGTCAGGATGAGTGTATTAAGTCCTCTTTTATGATAAAAGTCCAAGTATATGATTAAAGTCTTTGTCTATAATAAAAAAAATATAGGCTGCAAAAATGATGTGACTTTATTCATAACACCCATCTCATATACCTCTGGACAGTTCCTTCCTTGGTTCTCAAACTTATATGTCCATGTAATCTTTGTGTGAATGTGATTTATTATCACTACTATGCCTTGCCAGATTTTATTTACATGAAGACCAAACTGTTTGTTATAATTGTTTGTGATGAGAGAAAATGTGTGAAGTGATCTGCACACAGTACATTTAAGTTTGTATTTTTTTTTAAACCCACAATGGCTGATGGATAAGGCAGAATTGACTTGTTATCTGACTTAATTCCAAAAAATCAATTGTCAACAGACCTTTCCCAGAAAAACAAGACATCATGACGATGAGTCAAGGTTTGGCTGGGTGCCAATTTCCCAGAAGCTTCCACTAGTAAACACGAGTGAAAGTGATGTGATGCTCAGAGTCACGAGCAGAAATGAGAAATGAAATGCTTCTCTCTCTCTGCAATGCCTCACCTTGTGGTTGTGATGGTGATGGTGGTAGTGGTGATGGTGATGGTGGTTATGATGGTGATGGTGGTGATGGTGGTAGTGGTGCTGATGATGGTGGTGGTGATGGTGGTAGTGGTGATGATGGTGGTGGTGGTTCCACTTTTAACAGTTTATGGGTAAAAGCTGTTCTTTAGTCTATTATTTTTGTTCGTAATGTCCTGTACTTTTTTCCTGAAGGGAGAAAGGAGAAAGTGGGTGTGCAGGGTGTGATAATTCCATTGGCTCTCATCTGAAGTCTGTCTGTGTAAATGTCACAAGGGTGAAGTTCCAGTAACCCTCTCACCGTCTGCTACAGGGTTTTTCTGTCCTCTGCAGTACAGCTTGTTACGGGTATGTAATTAAAAAAAAAAAAGTAAATATAATGACTGTATAAACATTGTGAGTATTATGTTCAGTTAGTGTGCTGTAAATGGTATTACTCAGCTGTTTTGGGGTCACAGGTGTTTTTGTCTGCATTGTCTAATTGGGTCTGGAACTTTCCAGCATATTATAGCAACTTCGGATTGACCAAGTTGCGCATGCGCGCTGTGACTGGTCATGTGATTGGAACATTGAAGGCGGATCATTCAAAGTTCGTCCTCCAAGACTTCAACATCCAGGCTCATTAACTTTGTTCATCAACAGCCATCGCGAGGATTTTCATCAATCGTTTCTTTTGGCGAGTGTGATTCCATACTTTTGACCGCCAGCGATCGCGCTGTCTCTGAGTTTACCATACTACAGCTGCTTGGTGACTATCTTTTTTTTGTGACCCTTGTTCTTTGTTCTATTTGTATTTTGTTTACCTCTACACTGTAATCTATTATTTTGCATTATTTTGTTAATATTATGAAATGGTATTTATTGTCTGCCATGGTTTGTCTTGCTTTGCTGATTTCACGGGCCACTTTCCCTGTTCCAAATTTCCATTAGTCACAAAATTGGGGCTTTGTCTGGGATTGAATTCATTTGGCATTGAGGCATTTTATTAAATTGAAACCTATTGATAATTTAATTGTGAAACCAGCAAAATGGTGTTTACACAATCTTAAAAGAAGAGAACAACAAAAAAAAAATCACCAAAATATAAACAGCCAGGGAAGGAATAAGACATGTTAAGACATAAGACATGTTTTAATATGTGACGATGTAGCCACATCATCATTAAGGCTACACCAATATTTGTCAAGAGTAGCTGCATAGCCGTCAGCGTGTTTGATAGCCGGTGAGCTGTGCAGGAGGGATTCTGCCCTTGCGAAGAGAGAGCGGATACATGCAAGGGTCAGTGATGTAGGAACCATCTCAACACACCAGTATATGAGGTTTTTTATTTTTTATTATTTTTTTAAGTTTGCCCCTTTCGTAAGTCAGCCAATGGTACATTTATATATGTTAAAATGTATATCGACATTGTTTTGTTTTGATTATAGCGAGCGCACCTGCCGGCACGCCTCCCTGAGTCGGTGTTAATTGCTATCTGAGTATGTACGCTCATTGGCCAAGTGAAACTGTGTCACACGCCTGAAAACATGTACATTTCTGCAAGTGCTTATTTAAGTTAAAGATCTAGGATGGAGGTCGGCAACCTACAGCTCCGGAGACGCATGTGGCTCTTTCACCTCTCTGATGCGGCTCTGTGGCTTTTTAAAATAATGCATGTGAACTTTACTTTGGCCGATGGGTGCAAACGTGCTTCATATACAAAAAACACTTCATCATCAAAAACAACTGCAAAAAGAAAACTCCGCTTATTTACTCACATCGGACGCACTCCGGTCTCCCAGGGGTAGAAAGTTCAACCAGCTTTCAACTGAATGACGGGCAAGTCTACCTAAGGCAGAGTCCTGCAACGGTCAGGTACCCACAGGTACCCAGCGGGTAACCTTGAAGAAAAAAATGCTCTTTTAAGGTTGAAAATTACATCGAAGAAATATTAACAGTCACGGGTGCTGGCGGATATTTATTTGGTGTTGGCGGGGTGATTTTGTGTGTCTGTTCTTGTGAACATGGCTATCATTATATTAATCAGCTACATTGAGAGTTTCAGGGTTTTTGAGCAAGAGAGATTTTTCCGCCGCGGGGGTTTGTAATCCAGGAACGGAGATGTAACTCGTAACTCGTTATTGCCATTCACATTCTGACTGGTTCTACAGTTGATGGTGACTGTTTCTCCTGGAAGAACAGATTTCACTGCAGGAGTCTGAGTTACTGTAATTTGACCACTGCATTCTGGGGAAAATAAATAAATAAATAAAAGTTTGAATAAGCATCAAATATAAGTAACTTAAATAAAAATCTGAAGTGGTGTCTGACCTTGAGTGCAGAGGATCAGAGTCCAGATGAAAAATATCATCCCAAAATCAGCACAGACAGAAAAGAAAACTTAAACATTTCAGGAAGAGAAAAGAAAAAAGAAGAAACTGAAACTCAGATTCAAAATGTAAAAATTAAAAAGTCAAAAATCAGATCAAGGAATGTAAAGTGTTGTGTAGAGTGAGGTGATTGTTGAGAGATTTATAATTTATATTTAATAATGAATAATAATTTATAATGTGAGTTGTGAGTGAGTGTGATGTGGTTCTTCTCCTCCACAGAGTGTCATTGTGTCGTATCACATCCTCCACCTCAGCACCTGCAGTCGCTCCCAGCTGCAGCAGTGCAGCCTCTCTACAATCTGACTGACGGAGGTTTTTGTACGACTCTCTAACACTGTGTGAACCAGTAGCCTGAGATGGAATGTTCACTCTGACAGTAATAATCTGCTGCATCTTCAGTCTGGACTCCACTGATGGTCAGAGTGAAATCAGATCCAGATCCTCTGCCATTGAAACGAGCTGATTCGCATATTTAATCAGGAATTTAGGAGCTTCTCCAGGTTTCTGCCGAGACCAGAAGACAGTTATTGCTGTACACATCCTGACTGGTTCTACAGTTGATGGTGACTGTTTCTCCTGGAAGAACCGATTTCACTGCAGGAGTCTGAGTTACTGTAACTTGACCTCTGCATTCTGGAAAAACATATAAAAAATAAAAAATAAAAACTATGAATTACCATCAACTATTAGTATCTTAAAGATCAGAAAAAAAGCACAAATTTTATTTGTATGAAAAGATCATTGTAGAGATAAAATCTGAAGTGGTGTCTGACCTTGAGTGCAGAGGATCAGAGTCCAGATGAAGACGGGGATCAAAGTCATGGTCGCTGTGGGTGAAGTTGCTGTAGCAGCAGCTCTCAGTCATGAAGTGTTAAAGTCACAGCGCTATAAACCCTCCCAGAGCACTGAAGCATGTGCTGCCAATGCAAAGTGTCGTCTAAGTCTGGAACCACCTTCAGCACATTCCCCCCTGAACTTACTGTCATTCTCACTCAACTACAGAGGGATTGTGGGAAATTTGGTTAAAAACAAACAAACAAAAAAAAAAACCAAAAAAAAAACTTCCTGAAGGAATATATACCGTGTTCTTTAATTTTAAAGTTCTTCTCCATGAGGAAGGGGAAAAAAAAAAAAAGATGGTGTGTGTGTGTGTGTGTGTGTGTGTGTGTGTGTGTGTGTGTCTGTGTGTGTGTCTGTGTGTGTTTGTGTGTGTGCTCTCCAGCTGGTCCAGATGTGAAATGCTCCATGTCTCTCCTCTCTCCTTCCTCTCTGCAACTCTCTGAGGGATCAATGTCACTGCTCTGTCTGTTCTCAGCCTCCTCTCCACAAGGGGCAGTGCCAAGCTTGAGAGTGGATGGTGATGAAGTGATCAAAGGGTTTCTGACCAGGACAGAACAGCAGAAGAATGGTGCTTTAACAGCAGGTCCAGTGCAGCACTGTGTTGTGCTTGAGTGACTTTGGTGAAGAACCAGAAACATCTGCTGAAAGTTTTCATCTATTCTGGGTCTCAGAGAGGATCATGCAAGTGTGTGTGTGTGTATGTGTGTGTGTGTGTGTGTGTGTGTGTGTGTGTGTGTGTGTGTGTGTGTGTGTGTGCGAGAGTGAGTGTGTTGAACACTATCGCTTCTCTATTTCATCAGAATTTGCATGAAACTCATTACAATCTAAACAATTCAAATGAAATTTATGATCTAATTAATGAGCTTTTTTTGTTGCTGTTGCTCTTTTGTAGTTTCTCAAGATACAATGGGTTGTTCCAATACTTGTTGTCATTAACATGAACCGAGATCAAGGCCCTATTAGACACAAATCATGTTGACCGACTCATACTCAACTTTAAAATACGGGTCGATTCAGGACAACAAAACAATTTACATTAGAAATGATCAAAGGATATGTAGCCACATCATCATCAAGGCTACATCAATAAATAGAGGAACGAGTGAAAGGCCTTCAATAATCAGTCGATTATCTGTCCGTGGCTGCTGAAATTGTAGTCAGAGGATCTGGATGGATATGAAGAGCTTGATCAAGATCCTCTGGTGAGTTAACACAAGTTAATGGATGAGCCCAAGACACCAGGACTCAGTGTTGAACCCTCAGGAGTTGTTGTGATATTATCAGTGCACCATGAAGAAAACAGGGAATCCATGTGAGAATCAAGATGTTCCCAGTCACATGACCTTCCTGCAGAGCTTTGATTGCAGCACAACAAGATCTCCAGAGCAGGATGAGACTTTTTCCTGATTTTGGAAGATGGTGGGTGGAGGAGATCCATAGATGTAGAAAATGAGGAGAGGAGAGTGCCTGGAACAGACTCGAATGGAAGGAGGTAAAACTAGACGGGGTCTGGAAGGTATGATGGTGCACGAAGCATAAACTAAGGACATCCAGAGTGGGGGTTTTGCCAAGTGGGGGGACAAGTGCTCAAAGTTGGGTTGATGTAGAATATGTAGATGATCAGAGATGTAAATTTGGGTATGAGGTCATTACTAGTGATGGACAACTAAAAATAGGTCCAGGGGATTCTTTCCATTGAATGTGGGAGAGGAGACATAAAATGATAAAGAGAAGGAATGAAGAGGAGCGAGAAGGCAAGAGGACTGGAGCTGGTCAAGGTGGAGATTGAAGTCCACCAGGAGGGTTAGGCGGGGACGTCAGTTTGAAAAACACTGAGTATTGTGTTCATTTCTATTAGAAATTTGTGTCTCAGGGGCCGAGGAGGACACAATCCAGAGCAATGGAGCGTGTGGAAAAGAGGTGAAGAAGCGTGTGCAGGGAGGCTGGAATGGTTGGAGAAAAGTGTCCGGTGTGATGTGCGATAGGAGAGTGTCAGCAAGAATGAAGGGAAAAGTGTACAAGACGGTGGTGAGGCCAGCGATGTTGTATGGCTTAGAGACAGTGGCGCTGAGGAAAAGACAGGAGGCAGAGCTGGAGGTAGCAGAGATGAAAATGTTGATGTTCTCTCTGGGAGTAACGAGGATGGATAGGATCAGAAATGAGTATATCAGAGGGACAGCCCATGTTTTGGAGACAAAGTCAGAGAGGCTAGATTGAGATGGTTTGGACATGTACAGAGGAGGGATAGTGAGTATATTAGCAGTAGGATGCTGAGGTTGGAACTACCAGGCAGAAGGCCTCGAGGAAGACCAAAGAAGAGATTTATGGATGTGGTGAAGGAAGACATGAAGGTCGTTGGAGTCAGAAAAGAAGATGCGGAGGACAGGGTGAGGAGGAGGCGGATGATTTGCTGTGGCGACCCCTGAAGGGATCAGCCGAAAGTAAAAGAAGAAGACAAATCAGAGACTGAAACCCTGCAGGATTTATCTCAGAAGAACAGTATATGTAGGTATTATATATTTTTCAGCCGTCTGACCTGAAGTCCATACGCATGTCCAGGCGGAAACCCTCAAAAGCACAAGGAAGACATGATCATGCCACAGAAAAACCACATGATTTAGTGTCGGAATTATCAAATCAAAGCAAAGATAAATAAAGGTGTTTCCTTCCCATATTTATTGGCTCAGACTGTTCCACCTTCACCTTCTCTCAACTTGATATAATGTCGTGTTTACAGTGGAATCACATGCAGTTTCTTTGGGAATTGTCCAAATGTTATTTTCTGACAGGTGGCTGTTAATCGTCCATTAATTCTATATCGTAGGATCTTTAATGTCCTTTATCGTCCTCTCACCATCAGAAATACACGTTGTGCTGTGTGAACTGATTAAATTTATTTCAATTTATTTGAAATAAATGTATTCCTGTTTCAATCAAACTCTCATCCACACGTTATTACAGCGTTGTACACACACTATCATCCTCTTATATAAACATAAACACCTCGATTCCCTCTTATACACGATATCACTTTCTAAAGCACATGATGGGATGGAAAGGACGGTTTGATGGTGGGTGTCACAGGGTATGATAGATGACGACATGCTGTCTTACACACACTTCGTTTGCTTTCACACACACACACACACACACACACACACACACACACACACACACACACACACACACACACACACACACACACACACACACCATCCAACGGGGTGATTGGGTTTCTCTTCCAGAATGTGTAAGTGTGTAAACTAGTGCTTGAGTGAGACTGCAGTGTTACGGATGAAACCGATGTTGATTTGCAGCCTCTGCAGGATCTCAGAGGAACGTGAAGAAAGAAGGGAACCCAAACTATCACATGACCATCCTTCACAGAGTCTGTACAGAATTTGTGATTTGTCTGATGGATAATGATGGAAATGTCACTTCTGAGATCATTAATTGTTACAGAAACATTGTTAAATGTTTTCTCAAACATCTCGAGGTTTTTTTTTTTTTTTTTTTTTTTTTTTTTTCTGGACAGATGAAACACAAAATTTCTCCAGACTGAGATTCTAAAATCATCTTCATTGACACATGGAAGGCCTCCAGCAATCAGTCAATTATCTGTCCGTGGCTGCTGAAATTGTAGTCAGAGGATCTGGATGGAGATGAAGAACTCGATCAAGGTCCTCTGGTGAGTTAACACAAGTTAATGGATGAGCCCAAGACACCAGGACTCAGTGTTGAACCCTCAGGAGTTGATGTGATATTATCAGTGCAACATGAAGAAAATGTGAGAATCCATGTGAGAATCCCAGTCACATGACCATCCTTCAGCATTTTGTTTGCAACACATTAAGATCTATGTAGGAGTGTGGGAGGTTTTCCTGAGTTTGGAAGAGGAAAGAAAAAAGGGGATTTAAGGAAGAGGAAAGAAAATGAAGAAACTTAAACTCAGATTCAAAATGTAAAAATTAAAAAGTCAAAAATCAGATCAAGGAATGTAAAGTGTTGTGTAGAGTGAGGTGATTACTGAGAGATTTATAATTTATATTTAAGAATGAATAATAGTTTATTATGTGAGTTGTGAGTGAGTGTGATGTGGTTCTTCTCCTCCACAGCGTGTCATTGTGTCGTATCACATCCTCCACCTCAGCACCTGCAGTCGCTCCCAGCTGCAGCAGTGCAGCCTCTCTACAATCTGACTGACGGAGGTTTTTGTACGACTCTCTAACACTGTGTGAACACATGTTTTCTGTTAATCCAATGGTAACTCTGACAGGAATAATCTGCTGCATCTTCAGTCTGGACTCCACTGATGGTCAGAGTGAAATCAGATCCAGATCCACTGCCACTGAAACGAGCTGGAAAACCCGACTGTAATGTAGTCGCATATGTAATCAGGAGTTTCTGAGCTTCTCCAGGTTTCTGCTGATACCAGAATAACTCAGTACCAAACAAACCCCTATACACATCCTGACTGGTTCTACAGTTGATGGTGACTGTTTCTCCTGGAAGAACAGATTTCACTGCAGGAGTCTGAGTTACTGTCACTTGACCTCTGCATTCTGGAAAAAAATAAATAAATAAAATAAAAAAGCTTTGACTGAGCATCAACTGTAGTTCTCTTAAACATCAGAATAAAAACATCCATTTTATTTGTATGAACAAATTGTAGAGATAAAATCTGAAGTGGTGTCTGACCTTGAGTGCAGAGGATCAGAGTCCATATGAAGACGGGGATCAAAGTCATGGTCGCTGTGGGTGAAGTTGCTGTAGCAGCAGCTCTCAGTCATGAAGTGTTAAAGTCACAGCGCTATAAACCCTCCCAGAGCACTGAAGCATGTGCTGCCAATGCAAAGTGTCGTCTAAGTCTGGAACCACCTTCAGCACATTCCCCCCTGAACTTACTGTCATTCTCACTCTACTACAGAGGGATTGTGGGAAATTTATTGAAACATAAATAAAATGCATCCTTAAATTTGTTGTCTGCAACAGAATTGCAGATCCCATGCTAAAAAGAGAGAGAGAGACAGAGCGAGAGAGAGAGACAGAGCGAGAGAGAGAGAGACAGAGAGAGAGAGAGTGAAAAAAACACTACAACAGAAGGATTGTTGGAATTTTTTGGCAAAAAAGTTCATGAATAAATCTTGTATTATATCGGTATTTTCAAATTAAAATTATTTAATTGTGTGTGTGTGTGTGTGTGTGTGTGTGTGTGTGTGTGTGTATGTGTGTGTGTGTGTGTGTGTGTGTGTGTGTGTGTGTGTGTGTGTGTTTACTGTAGTGTAACAGAGGTTTTTGTACGACGGTTTCATGGTTATGTATCACTGTGGATCACTTTTGGTGGAGGAACCAAACTGTCTGTGGGCCGTAAGTAATTCTCTAATTATTGAAATACACTGTGTTCAGATTAATGTTTTTCACCAATAAGATCAGATTTTATTGCAAACATTTACTTGATGTTCAATTTTGAAAACTGTATCTGACTCTCGTGCTCGTATCTCCTTTTAATTTTAAAAACCGTGTCGACTCTTCTTTGTGCAAATCACTGTGAGATTTTTATTGAATTAATTATTAAATATAAATTACATTTAACTCACCTTAAATATGATAAAGACTCTGAGTCCATGAACAATTAAATGTAGAAATGTAAAGGGAATTTTAATTTAATAATAAATACAGTTTATATTAACCCTTTATTACCCAGTTAAGCAGATCAAATACATGAAGTGAAAAGTGAACAGCATCATAAAAAAAAAAAAAAACTGAATTTATTTTTAAATTTTATTCTTCTTCTTCTTCTTCTTCTTCTTCTTCTTCTTATTATTATTATTATTAATTTATTTATTCATTTATTTTATTTTTTTTTTATTTTTAACCCAAAAGAAAATATTTGCATCGTGAATGGATTTTAATACAATTAGAAATGGATTTGGTTCACAAAGGGTTAATTGCAGTTTAATGATGTTACTAAGTAATTTAATTTTATGTTGAAATAATATGTTGGGTTGTGAGGATCTGGTGGTTCTGGGCTGGATTATTGATCACAAAGTTGGGGTTGGGTGTTCAAGCTCTGCCATCAGTCCATGCTGTTCCCCTGGTGCACCGAACTGGGTTATCAAAGACCAGTTGAATCTCTCATTGCTGACGAGTTTCATGTAAAAGTTCCATTGCTGACCTTCATAAAGAGGAGCTGCATCGTCATCAGCGTGTTTCTGCCCTGCGATGGGCTGGTGAGCTGGTCAGGGTGTACTTTTTTCTTCGTCCACAGTCAGCTGAGATGGGCTCCAGCATTCACGCAATGCTAAATAAAACATTTTGTAAAATGAAGTAATCACAGTCATATAAATGATAATAAATATAAAATTAGAAGTATTTGAATTGAGTGTGAAACGTTAGTGAAGCTCCACTGAACTCAGTTCTGCTCTGTAAGATATAAAATGAACTGAAACACACACAGTGAGCTGAAACGAAACCTAAGTGACTGACAGCTGTCCATTTCTGTTCCCCCTGTGTGTGTGTGTGTGTGTGTGTGTGTGTGTGTGTGTGTGTGTGTGTGTGTGTGTAGGTGTAGGTCAAGGTTCCACTCAGCCCAGTGTGACCGTGCTTCCCCCCTCCAGTGTGGAGCCGCAGCAGGATAAGTCCACATTCGTGTGTGTGGCCGACAAGGGCTTCCCCTCGGACTGGAGGCTGAGCTGGAAGGTTGATGGGAACAGCTGGAACACAGGAGAGAGTCGCAACACCGCCGTGCTGAACGCGGACGGCCTTTACAGCTGGAGCAGCACGTTGAGCCTCCGCCCGGATCAGTGGAAGAACAAGGTGGTGACCTGTGAGGCCTCCAACGATAATCTAGGTTCGGTGATCACAGTGAACACAGAGCAGTGCTGAGGGCTGTGAACTCACACACACTTTACTCAGCTCACCTTCTACTGCTTCACTGTGTGCTACATGTGGCCTTCACTGCTCAAATGCCCCACTTTCATCATTTCATTTGTGTTATTAACATGTGAGTTCACACACTCCTCAGTTTAACTCACATCTTCTTCTTAATTATCACCCAAATATGTGTTAAGTGTGAATCACTGCAATGTTCTGCTCTGAATTATTAATAAAAGCTTTTCAATCATTCAAATCCTTTTTCTTTACATTATTGATGATGCACATCACACACACATCACCAGCACATCTGTCTCAGTGTCTCATAAATACCCTTCTGTCACAAAAAAAGTCAGCAAAAGGTTTTGAATTAATAATTAAATGTCCTCTATACTGTTGCATGCTGGGGCAGCAACCTGAGGGTGGCAAACGCAAACAGATTTAACATACTAATCTGCATAGACGATGACATCGTGTGGATGGAACTGGACTCTGACGGTCGTGTTCGAGAGGTTAAAATTGTACAAAATAAAGACGATCTTGTACAATACCTCCCACCTGCTCCTGCTTCACAACCTGCTGATCAGTCACAGGATCCGTCCAGTGAGAGACTGATACCACCGAAATGCACCACTGACCCACACAGGAAATTATTATAGCTGTGAACATTAAACTGTACAAAACTCGTCCATACAGAACCAACATCCACTGTGATCCATTTACATTCTACTGTTTATCACATTAATAATCCTGTACGTATCACCCACTCACTCCATTCATTCTCTCTTTATATACATATCACTCACTTCTCCTTTCACACTTATCTACAGAAATATTATACATTTCATTTATTCATGTCCTGAACCGCTTCATCCTAATTATGGTCGCGGGGAGTCTGGCGCCCATCTCAGATCTTTGATAACCCAGTTCGCTGCACCGGGGGAACAGATAACCATTCACACTCATTTCCTCAACATTGCTGCCATAGTTGCTTCTTGATTTTTATATCCCATAATATCACCCACTGAAAATATTTGATTCTTTACTTACACTAATTGCAGCAAGGTGGTGAGTGCTTAGCACATCCATCTCACAGCAAGAAGGCCTGGGTTCAATTCCCATCATGGATATTTCTGTGTGGAGTTTGCATGTTCTCCTCATGCATGTGTAGGTTTCCTCCGATGGGCCAGAAACATGCACAGTCGGCTAATTGGCTGTTCTAAATCAGCCCGAGGTCTGAGTGTGAGTATGAATGGTTGTGTGAGTGTTTGCACTGTGATGGCCTGGCAAGTTGTCTATGGTGTACAAGGGCGTAGGCTGATCTGACCGTGGGGGGTGCACATCTCGGTTGACTGGAACTCGAGTCCCAGGGGGGTATAGGCCTAAGCCTTAAAGAGGAAATGAAACGCCGACTAAATAAGTTTTACACAGTCATAGAGGAGGCCCAACGCTGCAAAATGCAGCAAAAAGTTTGTCAATGCCTTGAAAACTGAGCGAGCTATTCCATTTCTTGTGTCAGCATTCAACTAAAAATTTCAAAAGACGTTTTAGAGAAAAATGAGCACAAAGATTGCACTTCTTCCAACATCATTAGTCCTTAGCAACCAAATATTTTTATGCACTTCAGCCACATAAACTTTTAGAAAACATGTCTAGGAAGAGTTTTAGGAAAAGATGATAAGAGAAATCATCCTCATTAATCTGATAATCTGACAGGCACTTTTTTAACCCTCCAGTCACCGTGGTACCCCCCCCCCCCCCAACAAATGAACAAAAAAAAAAGACTTTTTTTTTCATTCATTTCTGTTTATTCCAATAAGATATAAGATCAGTATGTATCTTTTTGACCATTATATCAAGGTTCAAATGCCTTCAAATGATACTGATTGAAAAAACCCCACTGTCGGGTTCAAACAATCACCCTGAAATTAATACATATATACATCTGTATACAACATTATCATCTTCATCTATATCCTGCTCAGCAGATAAAATCACATCTTCTTCACAAACACCAGTCATCACACTTTTATTAACAGATTCCTCTTCATCAACATCAAAGTCAAAATCTTCATCAACACAGCTGGCATCATCATCACTTTGTTTATATGTAAAAGGTTTGAATCATTGAAGTATTTTTCAGGTCTTGACCAATTTTCGTACAAAACTTAAACAACCAACGATCCAGCAGGTCCAGTCCAGACAAGATTACACACAAATCAAATGATCAAAAAAATTCCGTCATCCAATGAAGCAGTGCTCATTTTTGCATCTGCACTCATCTGCCCCACTCCCTTCATATACTGTATTTTCTTCCATTCAAATTGCACTAGTTCATCTGGATGTTGCTCATTTAACCGTTTGCACACTGTGTGTGTGTGTGTGTGTGTGTGTGTGTGTGACGAAGAGACAGACAGACATCTTCAAAGCCGAATTCCAGCGTGGAATTGAACATCTATACTAATGCTGCTAGCCATCACAGATGACATTTCACTCTCCTTTTCCAGAAATTATGTGTATTCACAATCTTATAAATAAACTTACTTACTGTTATTGAAGAGAAAGTTGGAGATAAGTTCTACATGCAGTCCTAGAGTCAGGCAGTCAACAGGAAGTTAACGTGTGACAGGCACTGAGCATGTGCAATGTGAGCATGTGACCGAGTTCACCAATCAGGATGCTCGTTTCAGATCTTTCCTGAGCGACTAGCCTGCATTGTTTACCTACATATCGTCTTCATAACCTTTATTTTATTCACTGAAATGGCATTTTAATATTAAAACAGTATCCACAATGGAGAGACAACTTCACGACCATTCTTCTGGTGTATGGATTATAGTGTGTCTTGTACCGAACTCGGTGAATAATTGCAAAGAAAACCGGAAAGTTTGCTGCGGTTTTTATCCAGTTTTATGAGGGTACTCGTCAGAAAAATGGAAATAAAAGACATTTTTAGTTAGTTTTAGTCGATTTCACTTCAGCAAGTTGAATACTTGTTTTCATGCTTTATGCAAAAATCCCAATTTCGATAAAAAAAATGACCACTTTTACGGCCATTTTCTCGAAAGTCGTCCGTGCGACAAGCGCCTACATTCGGTGGAGCGCCTCCCATATATATTTCAAACTACATCTGCAAGTACATGTCTTAAATACATTTACAAATTGAGCTAAAGATATTTATCTATTCAATGGCACAAACAAATATGAATACATATTTACAGCACAAAAACATACTCATAATTTTATAAAAGTACTGAGTATTAGGCTGCAGATCCAGACTGGATGGCTTATGATTATTTGAGCCATACATTCTCTGTGCGTCAATGTTTGTGTTCTACACATCTGCAGGAACCGGAGGCGGTGCGAACAAACTGTGCTTTATTCTCACACTCACACTTTGTTTGATTGACAGTGTTCTGCTATAATTGCTTACTGATCATGTTTCATGATTGGTCAGCTCGGGAGTGACCATGCAGTGCCGTGACATGTTCACTTCCGGTTTACTTCCTGACTCAAGTCATGTGGACCTCATCTCCAACTTTCTCTTCAATAACACTCATTAAGTTTTTTTTTTTTTAATCAGATTGTGAATGCACGTAATTTCTTGTCCAGCCTACGCCCTTGGTGCATCCTGCCGTAGCCCAGAGTTGGCTTAGATGGGTGCCAGCCTCAATACTGAGATGACTTCACTTCCAGGAAAAAAAATATATAAAAATGATCGGTTGCTAATCATTGCTTCAGCCCCTGCTGGTGACATGAGATAAGATTACCTGTTTTGTGCTCTTGAAGGTAATTTATGTTAAAATAAGTGTCTGTAGCACCTAAATGTATTACAAAAGTATTAAATAAGCCTTAAGCATGACCAATCCTGGGAGTTTTGAATGGTCACATGACCCTTTCAAACTGAGGGGAAATTACAAAGGCCACTACTAAGGGCACTAAATTCTCATCATCCCCTGTTTGGACTGATTGTCTTGAGATTGTTTCGGCAGACATCAGAAACTACCAGTGTCCACTCCAGATATCTACAGGTAAGCATATTAGGGGATAAAGTGGGAGGGGCCAGATTGAGATGATTTGTCTTTGTGCAGGGAAGGGATGAAGAAAATACTGATAGAAAATGTTGAGGGTGAAACTGTCTGATTGGAGAAGAGGAAGAGCAAAGAGAGAAATTATGGGTGTGGTGAGAGAAGACATGCAGGGAGTTTACAGGACGGGGACGGATGCACAATTAAGAACGAAATGGATAAGGATGATCCACTGTGGATACCCATAATGGAGAGAAGGAATAAAAGAGGATGAAGAAGAAGAAGAAGATGATGATGATCTAAGCTTGTACATGAATGAGAACTTTTATTATAATTATTGTTTGTTTGTTGTTGTTTATGACGGAGCAATACTTCATGTCCGTTTTAATTCCATCGCTACTGTTTATAAAGTTTCATCTGTTTCAAGTTCATCATCAGGATTGAAGATGCCGGTCATGGGGAGGAGACACTGAAGATCACACAACTTCTCTCAGGAGTTTTTCCCCTTGACCAACTTTTCTCTGTAAAAACTCTGATTTTCCACTAAATGTCTGGATCTCTGTCTGAATTCATCCCAGAAAAGCACAAAGTCTCTGCATGATGCTCCTCCTCAGATACACAGCAGCTCAGTCCTGATCATATTTTAATTTCAAATGATGAGCTTCAATCCCTGATGAGATTTCTGCCAGATGAACTGAAATCTGTGTGAATAATAGAATTCTGGAGTTTATCGGACTGGGACGGTGGTGGCCTGGTGGTATAGTTCGCTGGATCGCTGATCCTAAGGTTGAGTGTTCGATTCCCATTCTCCACAAAGTTGTCTCTGTGTCAAAAACAAAGTTTTTCTGTGAACAAAGTTGTTCATTGTGGCGACGCAACAGCAACAGAACAAAACCAAAACCAGAGACTCAAATATTTTCAGTGAATAAAAATAACAATCGAAATCTATTTATCTTCCAGTCATGGCTGTGATGGAGTGTGTAGAGTGAGATGATTATTGAGAGATTTATAATTTATATTTAATAATGAATAATAATTTATAATGTGAGTTGTGAGTGAGTGTGATGTGGTTCTTCTCCTCCACAGAGTGTCATTGTGTCGTATCACATCCTCCACCTCAGCACCTACAGTCGCTCCCAGCTGCAGCAGTGCAGCCTCTCTACAATCTGACTGACGGAGGTTTTTGTACGACTCTCTAACACTGTGTGAACACATTTTTACTGTTAATGTAATGATAACTCTGACAGGAATAATCTGCTGCATCTTCAGTCTGGACTCCACTGATGGTCAGAGTGAAATCAGATCCAGATCCACTGCCACTGAAACGAGCTGGAAAACCCGACTCTAACTGATTCACATATCTAATCAGAAGTTTAGGAGCTTCTTCAGGTTTCTGCTGATATCAGAATAAACAGTTGCCATAGTAGCTGTGATAATACACATCCTGACTGGTTCTACAGTTGATGGTGACTGTTTCTCCTGGAAGAACAGATTTCACTGCAGGAGTCTGACTTACTGTGACTTGACCTCTGCATTCTAAAGAAAAGGAAAAAAAAAAAGAAAATAATAACAACTTTGAATGAGCATCAACTGTAAGTATCTTAAATTTCAGAAGAAAAAACATCCATTTGATTGATATAAACAGATCATTGTAGAGATAAAATCTGAAGTGGTGTCTGACCTTGAGTGCAGAGGATTAGAGTCCAGATGAAGACGGGGATCAAAGTCATGGTCGCTGTGGGTGAAGTTGCTGTAGCAGCAGCTCTCAGTCATGAAGTGTTAAAGTCACAGCGCTATAAACCCTCCCAGAGCACTGAAGCATGTGCTGCCAATGCAAAGTGTCGTCTAAGTCTGGAACCACCTTCAGCACATTCCCCCCTGAACTTACTGTCATTCTCACTCTACTACAGAGGGATTGTGGGAAATTGGAAATAAAAAGAAACCTTCATGAAGAAATCATTTTTCTTTTTCTGAATTGCGTAATCCTAATTCGGGTCGCAAGTGGATTGTGGGAAATTTGATGACAAAACAAGAAAGGAAAAGAAAAGCTTCTTATCTAAAATCTAATCTTAAAAAAAGCCTTTCAAATCTTATATTTCCTTATTTTAAAGTTTTTCTCCATGAATAAGAAATTATATGATTCTGTGTGTGTGTGTGTGTGTGTGTGTGTGTGGTTCTCCAGCTGGTCCAGCGGTGAAGCCCTCCGTGTCTCTCCTCCCTCCGTCCTCTCTGCAGCTTTCTGAGGGATCAGTGTCACTGCTCTGTCTGCGCTCAGCCTATTCTCCACAAGGGGCGCTGCCGAGCTGGATAGTGGATGGTGATGAAATGAACAAAGGGGTTCTGACCAGTACAGAACAACAGAAGAATGGTGTCTACAGCCGCAGCAGCATCCTGACCATCAGCAAGGAGCGCTGGGACGAGGCCGAGGTGTTCGGCTGTACCGTCTCCCACCACGACACCACTCAGTTCACCTTGTTCCGAAAGAGCCGCTGTGAAGTGCACTAGCATTCAAGTGTACACTTTCAAATATGCTTCGCAGTCTGATGTGGTGTGAGTGGTGTAGCTCTGCTTAAATAAAGATTTAATGTAGAAATCATGTCTCCTTTTTCCATCATGAAGTGTCTTTGGCAGCGATTTGGAACAGAACCTTTAACAGCAGGTCCAGTGCAGCGCTGTGTGTTGTGCTTGAGTGACTTTAGTGAAGAACCAGAAACATCTGCTGAAAGTTTTCATCTATTCTGGGACTTCAAGTAGTTCATGCAAAGTGTGTGTGTGTGTGTGTGTGTGTGTGTGTGTGTGTGTGTGTGTGTGATCGGAACACTATCACTTCTCAATTCGACTATTTCATCAGAATTTGCATGAAACTCGTTACAATCTAAACAATTCAAATGAAATTTAATCAAAATGAGATTTGTTGTTATTGTTGTTGCTCTTTCGTAGTTTCTTAAGATACAATAAGTTTTTCCAATACTTGTAGTCATTAACACGAACAGAAATCAAGGCCCTGGTAGACACAGATAACATCGACCGACTCAAACTCAACTTCAAAATACGGGTCGGTTCAGGACAACACAACAATTTCCTTTTATAGTTAGTAATGTAAATTGTTGTGTTGTCCTGAACCGACCCGTATTTTGAAGTTGAGTATGAGTCGTTCCACATCTGGATTAAAATACACAAGACTTTGATTTTTGGTAAGAAATTATTTCCGAGATGTGATTACTTACCAAAAATCAAAGTCTTGTGTATTTTAATCCAGATGTGGAACATAAGACATGTTGTAATATGCGCCGATGTCGCCACATCATCATCAAGGCAACACCAATAAATAGAGGAACGAGTGAAAGGTCTCCAGCAATCAGTTAATTATCTGTCCGTGGCTGCTGAAATTGTAGTCAGAGGATCTGGATGAAGATGAAGAGCTCGATCAAGATCCTCTGGTGAGTTACCAAAGTTAATGGATGAGCCCAAGACACCAGGACTCAGTGTTGAACCCTCTGGAGTTGTTGTGATATTATCAGTGCACCATGAAGAAAACAGGGAATCCATGTGAGAATCCAGAAGATGTTCCCAGTCACGTGACCATCCTGCAGAGTCTCAACACTGAAGTAATGATTTCATTGGTTGCCGGTTGTGGACCGTGGGTAAGGTGCTTTATCACCGATTCTAAGGTTGTTGGATCAGACCCCACTGTGAACGGTTCTCACTGCTGCGTCCCCAGTGCCGCCCGTGTCTCTCACTGTCTGAGGTGAGAAATCCATGTAAAAGAATCATTTATGACTTTCCTCACGAGAAGCTGCATCACCTTCAGCCCGTTTCTGCCCTGCAGTGGCCTGGAAATCTGTCCAGGGTCTCTGCCCTTGACCAGAGTCGGCTGAGCTGGGCACCACAAATTAGGATTAAGCGGATCAGAAGATCAGTGGATGAATGATTGATTTCATTGGAGAATAAAACTGGAAATGTTGTTTATTGGATCCTCAAATGTGACAGAAACTCGGAAAAATATCCAGAAGCAGCATTTAAAGGCAGCATGTCTCAGGAGTGTGATTACAGGGGATTCACTTCTAGTTTTATACAGTAGATCATTTATATATTTATATTTTCTTTGATAAAAATACGAAAGTAAAAAGTCAAAAGGGAAACGATGTTGTGGAGTGTGTGAGGATCTTGTGCAGAGATGTTCAGTTTTCTCTTTTAAAAGGTCGAGTTCGTATGAGATGAGGATGTGGACGGGAGAACACGGTAGAGATCCAAATCTGATCAAAGTTGTGTTCTCTTTGAAAACGACAGAAAATTACCAAAATGAGTAATCTTTGAAAATTCATTCAAATTTCACCAACCAACTCAATCCCTTGATATTTTTGCTTCCAAGGGGATCTGATCTGCTGAAGAGAACCTGAACGCTGGTGAACAAACCTGGAAGAGAACGTGAGGTGATGTTGCAGCGCACACAGTGACAATGATGGGAAGAGTTTGGAAAAGTTCTTCAAAGCTCACTGTTAAAGAATCAGAACAAATATATTGGACCATGAAGTCTCCAAGACCACCATCAGGGCAATGCACATGCTCTGGACTTGTTTTGGAAGCGTGCAGGGAAAAAGCTTTTTTTTTTTTCACCAGAATTATAGCGATCGAAAAACGACTGTCTGATTTAGTGCTCTGTGTAATTATTGGAGGATTTATGTGTCTCTCGTATGAGAAGTTTATTCAGTCAAGTGAGTGTAAGATCATTTCATTCCAGCGCCCGAGATCTTTCTCTTGGAACAATTTCTTTTGTGGAATTGATTGATTGGTGTGGTGATTATTGAGAGATTTATAATTTATATTTAATAATGAATAATAATTTATAATGTGAGTTGTGAGTGAGTGTGATGTGGTTGTTCTCCTCCACAGAGTGTCATTGTGTCGTATCACATCCTCCACCTCAGCACCTGCAGTCGCTCCCAGCTGCAGCAGTGCAGCCTCTCTACAATCTGACTGACGGAGGTTTTTGTACGACTCTCGAACACTGTGTGAACACATAGCTTGAGAGGGCATGGAAACTCTGACAGTAGTAATCTGCTGCATCTTCAGTCTGGACTCCACTGATGGTCAGAGTGAAATCAGATCCAGATCCACTGCCACTGAAACGAGCTGGAAAACCCGACTGTAATGTCGTCGCATATGTAATCAGGAGTTTAGGAGCTTCTCCAGGTTTCTGCTGATACCAGAATAAATAGCTACTGCTATACACATCCTGACTGATTCTACAGTTGATGGTGACTGTTTCTCCTGGAAGAACAGATTTCACTGCAGGAGTCTGAGTCACTGTAACCTGACCTCGACATTCTGAAAAAAAATAAATAAATAATAATAATAATAATTTAAAAAAGTAATGACATGAATGGCAAACATGTAAAATATTACAAGGGAAACAATATTTTTATTTATATAAACAGATCATTGCAGAGATAAAACCTGAAGTGGTGTCTGACCTTGAGTGCAGAGGATCAGAGTCCAGATGAAGACGGGGATCAAAGTCATGGTCGCTGTGGGTGAAGTTGCTGTAGCAGCAGCTCTCAGTCATGAAGTGTTAAAGTCACAGCGCTATAAACCCTCCCAGAGCACTGAAGCATGTGCTGCCAATGCAAAGTGTCGTCTCAGTCTTTAACCACCTTCAGCACATCCCCCCCTGAACTTACTGTCATTCTCACTCTACTACAGAGGGATTGTGGGAAATTAGTGACAAAAAAAAAAAAAATAAATAATAATAATAATAATTTTTCATTTTCTGAACCGAGGGCAGTGGTGGTCTGGTGGTAAAGCTGAAAGATCATTGATCCTAAGGTTGGGGGTTCAAGCCCCACTATCTATGGGTTGTCCCCCCCATCCAGCGTGGCTAACTGGGTTATCAAAGGCCGGCCATGCCTCTCACTGTGCTGTGAGGTTCATGTTAAAGAACCATTGCTGAATTTCGACAAGAGTGGCTGCAAAGCCGTCAGCATGTTTCTGCCCCACAATGGCCTGGTGAGCTGTTCAGGGTGTACTCTTCCTTTGCCTGGAGTGAGCAGGGATGGGCACCAGCCCTGCCTCGACCCTGATTAGGATGAAGTGGTGAGAGAAAATGAATGAAGGATTTTGAACCGCTTAATCCTCATAAGCGTCGAAGGGAGACTGATGTACATCCGACTCATAGTACACCCTTGACAGCTTGCTGGGTCATCACAGATGAATGAAGAAATCGTTCATCATGTGGTTTGTTTGTTTGTTTGTTTTTAATGAGCAAACTTTTTTTTATTGTGTGTGTGTGTGTGTGTGTGTGTGTGTGTGTGTGTGTGTGTGTGTGTGTGTGTGTGTGTGTGTGTGTGTGAGGTGTGTTTTTATGTGCATGTGTACATGTCTCTGTGTGTGTGTGTGTGTATGTGTGTGTGTGTGTGTCTGTGTGTGTGTGTGTGTGTGTGAGAGAGAGAGAGAGAGAGAGAGAGAGAGAGAGAGAGAGAGAGAGAGAGAGTTTGATGCTGTAGTTATATTGTTCGGGTTGTACTGGGTCAGAAGGATCACTTTCATTTTTTTTTCTTTCTTTCTGGTTTGCAAGAAAACAATACCACAGTAAACAATAAACACTTTTAATGTTGAACATCATGTAAAATCTGATAACTGGACAAGCACCAGCCAGATGTTTTCGGTCTTCGCAGGATGAGTTTATTTTTAATTTCAGAACTTAAGGGGAGGTGTTCAAACTCATTATGAGTGAGTGTTAAAGGGAACCTGTGGAGAATTCGTGTTCGCAGCACGTCTGAGATCAGTGGAACTTCTGGCAGCATCAGTCCTGGCTCCTTTTTAAACGACTTGCTGAGACACATGACATGCTCAGACACTTGTCGTCTTCCTCATTGGCTGTTCCAGTCAGGTAGTGAATGTGCACACATTGGATTGGCTGGAGTGCACCACTGACCCTGTGCATCATTCCACATGATCAGGCAGCGCTGAGCTGCAAAAAAAAAAAAAAAAAAAAAAAAAAAAAACAAGCGCAGAAATCACAGAAAACGTTGATTTTTGCTCCTAAACCAACTGATATCAGGAAAGTCGAGTTGGACAAGCACTGGGTGCATAAGACACTTTGGACCTTCATATACATCACTGGCAGCATCTTCATCCTCAGGGTCACTATGTGACGTCTCACTGTCTCCAAGAGACTCCGCCCCACTCTGGTTTGAAGAGGTAACCATTCACACCCATTTAATTTGAATCGGTAACCATTCACACCCCTCGGTCTGAGTGTGAGGAGGAATGGTCTTGTGAGTGTTGGCCCTGTGATGGCCTGGAGAGTTGTCCAGGGTGTACCCCATCATAGCTCAGAGTTGGCTACGATGGGTGCCAGCCTCCCTGCAACCCTAATTAGGATTAAGTGGTGAAGAAAATGAATGAATGAATGAATACTGGACGACCCGCCAAACATGTTCACTTCACTTGCAGAAAAAAAGAATGACTGCGAATCATTGCTTCAGCCGCCACTGATATTTCATCTACAAAAGTAGCTATTTTGCACTTTTTAAGGTAATTTATTTTTTTATCAGCGGAAATTAACGCCATCAAACCCACCGTCTCCTCGCTGCAAGCTCAACTGGAAGATATTTTGGATAGTGTGGAGAATAACGTTGCCAATATCATGACAAATACCGCCACCATGAAGGAGACTGAAACGAGGTTACGGAATGAGATTGGCATCTTGGAACGCAAACTTTTACTTCAGGAACTTAATTTGAGACAGATGAATCTGCTGGTGTATGGGATATCCAACACAGTAGAAGACTTGGAAGGATGATGCTCATGGTAAGAAAGGTGAAGGCAAAGGTAGAGCAGAAGACAAAGTGATGGAAGCTGAAAAAGGAAGTGTGTCGTGTTGTCTTCAAGGAGGTACATTCCTGATAAACTCCTCCTTCAAGATGACTCCTACTCCATTTCTCTTCCCATCCACACCGTGATGAAATAGCTTAAACCCTGCTCCGAAGCTTCCAGCCTTGCTACCTTTCCACCTGGTCTCCTGGACACACAGTGTGTCCACCTTCCTCCTCTGCATCATGTCCACAAGCTCTCTATTTTTTCCTTTCATGGATCCAACATTCAAAGTCCCTACTCTCAGTCCTAGAGTCATGCCTTTCCTCTTCTCTCTCTGCCTCCGGACACGCCTCCCGCCTCTCCGTCTTCGACCAACAGTAGTCCAATTTCCACCAGCACCCTGTTGGTTCACAGCACTGATGGCGGTCATTGTTAATTCAGGCCTCGACCGATCCAGAATGAATTTCGTTTTCATTTGTTTTTCATGTGTTCCATTTGCAAAACGATTTTGGCAGAAGTTTTACGCCAGATGCCCTTCCTGTCGCAGCCCTCTGCATTTATCCAGGCTTGGGACCGGTGTGAGGGTGAACATTGGCTTGTGCCCCCCCCCCCTCATCTTCTTTTCCTTTTGGCTGTTCCCTTCAGGGGTCGCCACAGCAAATCATCCCACCTCCATCTCACCCTGTCCTCTACATCTTCTTCTCTTACTCCAACGACCTTCATGTCTTCCTTCACCACATCCATGAATCTCTTCTTTGGGAAATTTGATTCTGGAATGTTCTTAATTATTTGATGTGTGTGTAATCTTGTCTGGGCTGGACATGCTGGATCATGGGCTGTTTAGTTTTGTATGAAAATTGGTTCCTTTTACATATAAACAAACTGATGATGATGATGATGATGATGATGATGATGATGGTGATGCCAGCTGTGTTGATGAAGATTTAATTTTGATGATAAAGAAGAGGCATCTGATAATGAAAGTGTGCATGAGTTGTGTTGGTGGTGATGATTTAGATTAAGATGATAAACATTAAGGGCAGAATGGTTGAATCCAGCTGTTGATCAGAGTTGATGATGCCAGCTGTGTTGATGAAGATTTTTGATGTTGATGAAGAAGTTAATAAAGGTGTGCATCTGTCAGTTTTGTTGTGTTTGGGATGAGATGTGAACCTTTCTGGGATGAGATGTGATCCTTTCTGCTGAGGAGGATATCGGTGAAGATGATGATGCTGAGGGCAGAGTTGATGAAGATTACGTGTATAAAGAGATCAGAGAGTTTTGTTTCATAGTTTTCTTAATTTCAGTGTGAATGTTTGAACCTGACAGTGTTTTTTTTTTTTTTTTCTCAATCAGTATCATTTAAAATCATTTAAAATCTAAAGCACATGATGGGATGGAAAGGACGGTTTGATGGTGGGTGTCACAGGGTATGAGAGATGACGACATGCTGTCTTACACACACTTCGTTTTGTTTCACACACACCATCCAACGGGGTGATTGGGTTTCTCTTCCAGAATGTGTAAGTGTGTAAACTAGTGCTTGTGTGAGACTGCAGTGTTACGGATGAAACCAAGTTTGAATTGCAGCCTCTGCAGAATCTCATAGGAACGTGAAGAAAGAAGGGAATCCACCGAATAATCCAGAACATGCAAACAATCACATGACCATCCTGCACAGTCTCTGTACTGAAGTTGTTATTTTTATGATGGATAATGATGGACATGTCACTTATGAGATTATTAAATGTTACAGAAACATTGTAAAATGTGCTTTTTTTTTTTTTTTTTTTTTTTTTTTTTTTTTTCTGGACAGATGAAACCAAAAATTTCTCCAGACTGAGATTCTAAAATCCTCTTCATTGATATACAGAAGGCGTCCAGCACTCAGTCAATTATCTGTCCGTGGCTGCTGAAATTGTAGTCAGAGGCTCTGGATGGAGATGAAGAACTCGATCAAGATCCTCTGGTGAGTTAACACAAGTTGTTGGATGAGCCCAAGACACCAGGACTGAGTGTTGAACCCTCTGAAGTTGATGTGATATTATCAGTGCACCATGAAGAAAACAGGGAATCCTTGTGAGAATCCCAGTCACATGACCATCCTTCAGCGTCTTGCAGCAAAACACAACAAGATCTACGTAACAGTGGGGGAAGTTTTCCTGAGTTTGGAAGATCGGGGGTAGAGGAGATTGAAGTCCACCAGGATGGTTAGAGGGGATCGTCAGTTGGAAAAACACTGAGTACTGTGTTCATTTCTATGAGACATTTGTGTCTCAGAGACCGAGGAGGACAGCAGAGGAAATGGCAACTGCATGAAAATCCAGGAATGAGAACCAACAATGAAAGTTCCTCCCACTAAAGGAAACAGATCCTGCAGGATTTACCTTCTGAGAGAAACAACAACCCAGTTTTGGGATATTTTAGTTTCAGCTCATGTCCTGCCATTGATGATGAAATGTTTGCCAGATGAACTTGTGTGGAAAAATATCATCCCAAAATCAGCACAGACAGAAAAGAAAAATTAAACATTGAAGGAAGAGGAAAGAAAAATGAAGAAACTGAAACTCAGATTCAAAATGTAAAAATTAAAAAGTCAAAAATCAGATCAAGGAATGTAAAGTGTTGTGTAGAGTGAGGTGATTATTGAGAGATTTATAATTTATATTTAATAATGAATAATAATTTATAATGTGAGTTGTGAGTGAGTGTGATGTGGTTCTTCTCCTCCACAGAGTGTCATTGTGTCGTATCACATCCTCCACCTCAGCACCTGCAGTCGCTCCCAGCTGCAGCAGTGCAGCCTCTCTACAATCTGACTGACGAAGGTTTTGTACGACTCTCTAACACTGTGTGAACACACCACCACTGTGATAACTCTGACAGTAATAATCTGCTGCATCTTCAGTCTGGACTCCACTGATGGTCAGAGTGAAATCAGATCCAGATCCACTGCCACTGAAACGAGCTGGAAAACCCGACTGCAACTGATTCACATATTTAATCAGGAGTTTAGGAGCTTCTTCAGGTTTCTGCTGATACCAGAATAAACAGTTGCCATAGTAGCTGTGATAATACACATCCTGACTGGTTCTACAGTTGATGGTGACTGTTTCTCCTGGAAGAACAGATTTCACTGCAGGAGTCTGAGTTACTGTGACTTGACCTCTGCATTCTAAAGAAAAGGAAAAAAAAAAAAAAAAAAAGAAAATAATAACAACTTTGAATGAGCATCAACTGTAAGTATCTTAAATTTCAGAAGAAAAAACATCAAACACATTTAATTATTTCGAGTCTGTGACAACATAAAGAAATAAATGTGAAACTTAATTTAACTAATTAATAAATATTACTTTAAATTGTTTATATATGGGTAATTGTAATATTGAAAATTTTTGAATATTATATTCCGATAAATTTTAATGTCCAGATAGACAGTAATATAAATGAGAATAAATGTAAAATTAGAAGTATTTGAATTGAGTGTGAAACGTTAGTGAAGCTCCACTGAACTCAGTTCTGCTCTGTAAGATATAAAAGGAACTGAAACACACACAGTGAGCTGAAACGAAACCTGAGTGACTGACAGCTGTCCATTTCTGTCTCATATGTGTGTGTGTGTGTGTGTGTGTGTGTGTATGTGTGTGTGTGTGTGTGTGTAGGTGCCACCCAGCCCAGTGTGCCGGTGCTGCCCCCCTCCAGTGTGGAGCTGCAGCAGGATAAGTCCACATTCGTGTGTGTGTGTGTGGTCGACAAGGGCTTCCTCGGACTGGAGGCTGAGCTGGAAGATAATAATAATAATAATAATAATAATAATAATAATAAAAAGCTGGAATAATAATAATAATAATAATAATAATAATAATAATAATAATAATAATAATAAAAAAAACCTGGAATAATAATAATAATAATAATAATAATAATAATAATAATAATAATAATAATAATGTCCCTGCATGGTGGTATAATGCCTGGAACATGAAGCAGATCCACCTCACAGTTACAAGGCCCGGGTTCGTGCATTTCTGTGTGGAGTTTACATGATCTCCTAATGGTTGCATCTTCTCTGGATACTCCAATTTTCTTCAAGCAGTCCAAACACATTTATACGAGATTAATTAATTCAATTCAGATCAGTTTTATTTGTTTCGTCCGTTTTACAACTGACAGTGTCGCAAAGCAGCTTTACACAGTAAAAGTATCAATTCACAAAGTATAATATAATTTCAACATTTTCCACAATAATTACACATCTGTAATGAGCGCTGCCTGCAGCAACGGTGGTAAATACAAACTCCCTCAGTTGACCTGAGGAAGAAACCTTGAGAGGAACCAGGCCCAAAAGGCAAACCCATCCTCATTTGGGTGGAACCATAAAAATACAAACCATATACGAGATATTTCATTTCAGTCCAAAATGTGGTCCGATTGGTTATATCATAACTGGAAGTCCTAAATAAAAACAGAGACGGTGTCGGAGTCCCGAACATGAACCGGACTGTTATTCCATCACTGTGGGGCTTTGTAAGAGAAAGCTCCGCCCCTACAGTAGCTCCATTATCTGAGGTATCACGAAGCAGCCTGCAGCTTTTGATCTCCAGGTGTTGGATCATAAATGACGAGAAGTTCACTCAGATAAAGTGACGTGAGACCATTAAGTGCTTTATAGGTTAAAATTAATCTTTTTTATTCGATTCAAAATTGAACTGTGAGCCAGTGCAGTGTAAATAAGATCAGGGTGAAATACTCGTGTCTTCTGGTTCTAGTAAAAACTTTGGTTGCTGCATTTTGGACTAACTGGAGTTTGTGTGTGCTCCGATTAGAACAACCAGACAGTAACACGTTACAATCATCTGATCCTGAAGTCACAAAAACATGAACTAGGTTTTACGCCTCATGCAGTGACATCATATTTCTTACTTTAGTAATATTCCTGAGATGAAAGAAGCGACCCGAGTAATATCTACACAAACTTCAAATGAAAGACCAGCGTGAGAACATGCGGACTCCACACTGAAACAGCCGAGCTGGGAATCGAACCCAGGGCTTCTTGCTGTGAGGCGGCCGGGCTGACCACGACCCCACCGTGCCGCATTGATTTATATTTATGCTAATAAGATTATTTAAAAAGACTCTCAAATAGTTTTTGCCTTTTTGTTTAGTTCAGGTAACAGACAGTTTCTATAGCATTGAACTTGACTTTGAGTGGCGACACCGTGCAGCGAGTAGACGCTCGGATCAGCCTGTTTGTCTGTTCTGTGGCTCTCAGTGGTCACTGACTGACTCGTCCTGTTGTTAGACGATGTGCTATGCTGCAAGAAATGTGAACAGCACCTTCCCGAGTGGGATTGAAACCGTCCCACACTGTCCGGCCTGGTTTACCTTCAAAATGTGCGGCGCTCCACCAAAAGGAGGCGCTGATCGCACAGACCACTTTTAAGATAAAGGCCAGAAATTTGGATTTTTGCATAAACTATGAAAACAAGTATTCAACTATCACCTGCTTATGTGAGATCAACTAAAACTCACGAAAAATGTCTTTTTCCCCCCATTTTTTTTCTGGCGAGTATCCTCATAAAACTAAATAAAAACAGGAGCAAACTTACTGGTTTTGTTGCAATTATTCACCAAGTTCGGTACAAGACACTATAATCCAGACACCACAAGAACGGTCCTGAAGTAGTCTCTCCATTGTGGATACTGTTTTTATATTAAAATGCTGTTTCAGCAAATAAAATAAAGATTATTAAGACGATATGCTCGTAAACAATGCAGGCTAGTTGCTAAGAAAGATCTGAAACGAGCACACTGATTGGTCAGCTCGGGCTTGCACATGTGCAGTGCACGTCACACGTTAACTTCCGGTTTACTTCCTGCCTCTAGTTTACCAATGCGGAATAATATCACCGACTTTCTCTTCAGTAACAGTCATTAAGTTTATTTATAATATTGTGAATACACATAATTTGTGGAAAAGGAGAATGAAATGTCATCTGTGATGTTGCAGCATTAGTACAGATGTTCAATTCCACACGAGAATTGGGCTTTAAAGATGTCGGAATGCTTGGAGTTCTTGAACTTATTTCGCCGGTGAGTATTTTTATCTGCATGCAAAATTTGATTCTGGAATGTTCTTAATTATTTGATGTGTGTAATCTTGTCTGGGCTGGACATGCTGGATCATGGGCTGTTTAGTTTTGTATGAAAATTGGTTCCTTTTACATATAAACAAACTGATGATAATGATGATGATGATGATGATGATGATGATGATGATGGTGATGCCAGCTGTGTTGATGAAGATTTTAATTTTGATGATGATAAAGAAGAGGCATCTGATAATAAAAATGTACATGAGTTGTGTTGGTGGTGATGATTTAGATTAAGATGATAAACATTGAGGGCAGAATGGTTGAATCCAGCTGTTGATCAGAGTTGATGATGCCAGCTGTGTTGATGAAGATTTTTGATGTTGATGAAGAAGTTAATAAAGGTGTGCATCTGTCAGTTTTGTTGTGTTTAGGATGAGATGTGAACCTTTCTGGGATGAGATGTGATCCTTTCTGCTGAGGAGGATATCGGTGAAGATGATGATGCTGAGGGCAGAGTTGATGAAGATTATGTGTATGAAGAGATCAGAGAGTTTTGTTTCATAGTTTTCTTAATTTCAGTGTGATTGTTTGAACCTGACAGTGTTTTTTTTTTTTTTTTTCCTCAATCAGTATAATTTAAAATCTAAAGCACATGATGGGATGGAAAGGACATGCTGTCTTACACACACTTCGTTTTGTTTCACACACACACCATCCAACGGGGTGATTGGGTTTCTCTTCCGGAATGTGTAAGTGTGTAAACTGGTGCTTGTGTGAGACTGCAATGTTACGGATGAAACCAAGTTTGAATTGCAGCTCTATGCAGAATCTCAAAGGAACGTGAAGAAAGAAGGGAACCCACCGAATAATCCAGAACACGCCAACGATCACATGACCATCCTGCAGTCTCTGTACTGAAGTTGTGATTTTTCTGATTGATAATGATGGAAATGTCACTTATGAGATCAATAAATGTTCCAGAAACATTGTAAAATTTACTTTTTTTTTTTTTTTCTGGACAGATGAAACCAAAAATGTCTCCAGACTGAGATTCTTAAATCATCTTCATTGATATACAGAAGGCCTCCAGCACTCAGTCAATTATCTGTCCGTGGCTGCTGAAATTGTTGTCAGACAATCTGGATGGAGATGAAGAACTCGATCAAGATCCTCTGGTGAGTTAACACAAGTTAATGGATGAGCCCAAGACACCAGGACTCAGTGTTGAACCCTCAGGAGTTGATGTGATATTATCAGTGCACCATGAAGAAAACAGGGAATCCATGTGAGAATCCCAGTCACATGACCATCCTTCAGCGTCTTGCAGGCAAAACACAACAAGATCTACGTAACAGTGTGGGAAGTTTTCCTGAGTTTGGAAGATCGGGGGTAGAGGAGATTGAAGTCCACCAGGAGGGTTATAGGGGGTCGTCAGTTGGAAAAACACTGAGTATTGTGTTCATTTCTATGAGACATTTGTGTCTGAGAGACCGAGGAGGACAGCAGAGGAAATTACAACTGAATGAGAACCAACAATGAAAGTTCCTCCCACTAAAGGAAACAGATCCTGCAGGATTTACCTTCTGAGAGAAACAACAACCCAGTTTTGGGATATTTTAGTTTCAGCTCATGTGCTGCCATTGATGATGAAATGTTTGCCAGATGAACTTGTGTGGAAAAATATCATCCCAAAATCAGCACAGACAGAAAAGAAAAATTAAACATTTCAGGAGGAGGAAAGAAAAAAGAAGAAACTGAAACTCAGATTCAAAATGTAAAAATTAAAAAGTCAAAAATCAGATCAAGGAATGGAAAGTGTTGTGTAGAGTGAGGTGATGATTGAGAGATTTATAATTTATATTTAATAATGAATAATAATTTATAATGTGAGTTGTGAGTGAGTGTGATGTGGTTCTTCTCCTCCACAGAGTGTCATTGTGTCGTATCACATCCTCCACCTCAGCACCTGCAGTCGCTCCCAGCTGCAGCAGTGCAGCCTCTCTACAATCTGACTGACGGAGGTTTTTGTACGACTCTCTAACACTGTGTGAACACACGTTTGCTGTTAATCCAATGGTAACTTTGACAGGAATAATCTGCTGCATCTTCAGTCTGGACTCCACTGATGGTCAGAGTGAAATCAGATCCAGATCCACTGCCACTGAAACGAGCTGGAAAACCCGACTGTAACTGATTTGCGAGTTTAATCAGGAGTTTAGGAGCTTCTCCAGGTTTCTGCTGATACCAGTGTAACTCGTTATTATTGTACACATTCTGACTGGTTCTACAGTTGATGGTGACTGTTTCTCCTGGAAGAACAGATTTCACTGCAGGAGTCTGAGTTACTGTAACTTGACCTCTGCATTCTGAAAAAAAAAACGAAGTGGTAAAAAGCATAAACTAGAGAGATATATTTAAGAAATAATTAATCATAAGTGTGATTATATTGACAAATCATGGTAGAGATAAAATCTGAAGTGGTGTCTGACCTTGAGTGCAGAGGATCAGAGTCCAGATGAAGACGGGGATCAAAGTCATGGTCGCTGTGGGTGAAGTTGCTGTAGCAGCAGCTCTCAGTCATGAAGTGTTAAAGTCACAGCGCTATAAACCCTCCCAGAGCACTGAAGCATGTGCTGCCAATGCAAAGTGTCGTCTAAGTCTGGAACCACCTTCAGCACATTCCCCCCTGAACTTACTGTCATTCTCACTCTACTACAGAGGGATTGTGGGAAATTTGGTGACAAAAAAAATCTTCATCAAGAAATCTTTTTTTTTTTTTTCTGTAATCTTTTTTCTTTTTTTTTTCTTTTTTGTGTAATCGTAATTCAAGTGGATTGTTGGAAATTTGATGACAAAACAAAAAAAGGAAAAAAAAAGCTTATAATCTAAAATCTAATCTTAAAAAGCCTTTCTAATCTTATATTTCTTTATTTTAAAGTTATTCTCCATGAATAAAAAAAAAGATATGAGTGTGTTTGTGTGTGTGTGTGTGTGTGTGTGTGTGTGTGTGTGTGCTCAGTGCAGTGTGACAGAGGTTTTTGTTTGGCGGTTTGATAGGAATGGATCACTGTGGAGGACTTTTGGTGGAGGAACCAAACTCATTATAAAAAGTAAGTGTTTTCTTCTTCTAAAAGCTCATCAATATATTTTATTTACACAATTCAATAAAATTTAAAGATTGAATATTAAATAATAATGTAATCATTATAAAAAGTAGACGTTTTGTATTAAATAATGAAATGTGATGTGGGGAGGAAAGAGCTGCTTCTATAAAACCTGCTTTTGGGTTATTTTGTAAAATTATATTTATTTATCGAATCTATTCTTGAGATTCGTATGAGATGTTCAATTTCAGAAATTATTAATTTTAATCATCATGACTTTGAATATTTTAATGAATAATTATGACTGAATTCCCCTTGACAGTGTCATTAATAATGATCATTATAATCCCCTGAAATGTATTTGATTCTGTGTTATGTTGAGAAGATGAAGAAAGTTCTGTGGATATTTTGATCAGGTTGGTTTGTTCAGCTGCAGGTTGGATGGATGATGATCAGAATTGTGATATTTATAAAAAGAAGTAGATGTTTTGGATAAAATGAAGAAATGTGATGTGGGAAGGAAAGAGCTGCTTCAATAAAATCTGCTTTTGGGTCATTTTTTAAAATTCAGTTCGAGTCACTTCATCTATTTTTGAGATTCATGTGAAACATTACATTTCAGATATTTTTATTTAAAAAAAATCATCATGACTCTGATTCTTTAAACATTATAGCATGAACAATTATGAATGAATTTGCCTTCATAGGTTGGATGGATGATTATCAGAATTGTGTGGTTTTGTATGATGTGTAGATAAACTACTGCATCTCTTCCACAGCCGTCACACTGAATTACCAAATATCACCATGTTCAGTATGATGGAGTTCACATTCACATTAATGTGTGTGTGTGTGTGTGTGTGTGTGTGTGTGTGTGTGTGTGTGTGTGTGTGTTCTCCAGCTGGTCCAGCGGTGAAGCCCTCCGTGTCTCTCCTCCCTCTGTCCTCTCTGCAGCTCTCTGAGGGATCAGTGTCACTGCTCTGTCTGCTCTCAGCCTATTCTCCACAAGGGGCGCTGCCGAGCTGGACAGTGGATGGTGATGAAGTGAACGAAGGGGTTCTGACCAGTACAGAACAACAGAAGAATGGTGTCTACAGCCGCAGCAGCATCCTGACAATCAGCAAGGAGCGCTGGGACGAGGCCGAGGTGTTCGGCTGTACCGTCTCCCACCACGACACCACTCAGTTCACCTTGTTCCGAAAGAGCCGTTGTGAAGTGCACTAGCATTCAAGTGTACACTTTCAAATATGCTTCGCAGTCTGATGTGGTGTGAGTGGTTTAGCTCTGCTTAAATAAAGATTTAATGTAGAAATCATGTCTCCTTTTTTCATCATGAAGTGTCTTTGGCAGCGATTTGGAACAGAACCTTTAACAGCAGGTCCAGTGCAGCGCTGTGTGTTGTGCTTGAGTGACTTTAGTGAAGAACCAGAAACATCTGCTGAAAGTCTTCATCTATTCTGGGACTTCAAGTAGTTCATGCAAATTGTGTGTGTGTGTGTGTGTGTTTGTGTGTGTGTGTGTGTGTGATCGGAACACTATCACTTCTCAATTCCACTATTTCATCAGAGTTTGCATGAAACTCGTTACAATCTAAACAATTCAAATGAAATTTATTTAAAATGAGATTTGTTGTTATTGTTGTTGCTCTTTCGTAGTTTCTTAAGATACAATAAGTTTTTCCAATACTTGTAATCATTAACACGAACAGAAATCAAGGCCCTGGTAGACATAGATAACATCGACCGACTCATACTCAACTTCAAAATACGGGTCGGTTCAGGACAACACAACAATTTACATTACAAACTATAAAAGGAAAATTAGTGACCTGATAATAATAAAATCTTGAAAGAAGAAAACAAAAAATCCGAAAATATGAACGACCAGGAAAGGAATCACATCTCGGAAATAATTTGTTTCCAAAAATGAAAGTCTTGTGTATTTTAATCCAGATGTGGAATATAATGCATATTTTAATATTCGATGATGTCGCCACATCATCATCAAGGCAACACCAATAAATAGAGGAACGAGTGAAAGTCTCCAGAAATCAGTCAATTATCTGTCCGTGGCTGCTGAAATTGTTGTCAGAGGATCTGGATGGAGATGAAGAGCTCGATCAAGATCCTCTGGTGAGTTACGACAAGTTAATGGATGAGCCCAAGACACCAGGACTCAGTGTTGAACCCTCTGGAGTTGATGTGATATTATCAGTGCACCATGAAAAAGAGAGAATCCATGTGAGAATCAAGATGTTCCCAGTCACATGACCACCTGCAGAGTCTCAATAGTGAAGTAATGATTTCATTCGGTCCAGTGGTGACCCGGTGTTCAGGTGCTGGGTGACCGATCCTAAGGTTGGGGGATCAGACCGCACTGTATTCGGCTATCACTGCTGCGCCCCCCAGTGTAGATACCTGGATTATCAAAGGCCGACCGTGTCTCTAACTGTATGCGGAGAGATATTCTGGTAAAAGAACCATTTCTTTCTTTCGTCATGAGGAGCTGCATCACCGTCAGCGTGTTTCTGACCCGCAATGGGCTGGAAATCTGTCTGGGGTGTACGCTTCCCTCACTCAGAGTCGGCTGAGCTGGGCACCAATAATTAAGATTGAGCAGTTCAGAAGATCAGTGGATGAATGATTGATTTAATTGGAGAACAAATCTGGAAATGTTGTTTCTTGGATCCTCAAACGGGACAGAAACACAAAAAAATATCCAGAACCAGCATTTAAAGGCAGCATGTCTCTGGAGTGTGATTACAGGGGGAGTAACTTCAAGTTTTATTGAGTAGATAATTTATATATTTTATTGGATAAAAATACGAAAGTAAAAAAGTCAAAAGGGAACCGATACTGTGGAGTTTGTGAGGATCTTGTGCAGAGATGTTCGGTTTTCTCTTTTTAAAGGTCGAGTTCGCATGAGATGTGAGTGTGGACGGGAGAACATGGTAAAGATCCAAATCTGTTTAAAGTTGTGTTCTCCGAAAGTTTTCCTGAGTTTGGAAGATAGTGGGTGGAGGAGATCCATCGATGCAGAAATTGAGGAGAGGGGAGTGTCAGTAACAGACTCTAATGGAAGGAGATAAAACTCGACGGGGTCTGGAAGGTATGATGGTCCTGGAAACACAAACCAAGCTTGTCAAGGTGGAGGTTGAAGTCCACCAGGAGGCTTAGACGGGGTCCTCAGTTGGCAAAACATTGAGTCTTGTGTTCATTTCTATTAGAAATTTGTCTCCCTGGGGCCGAGGAGGACGGCAGAGGAAATTGCAATTGCATGAAAATCAAAGAATGAGAATTATCTTGCACTCGCATTCCCTTGCACATGGAATCAGATCAATAGAGATGGAGATGAGAAGTTTTCCTGGGCCATGACCTTCTCTCAGACCCACCTCTTAGAGAGACAGCGCATTAGTATTGTGATCATTACAGAACGGATGCTGTTACTCTTCAGGAGCTGTATCAGACTAAGTTTAATTCCAGAAGGTTAATCCGAGGTCTCATGGGGACGCCTGCAGCAGCGCTTTGTCCCGCTATTTGCACATAAAGCCCGGATCCCATGAACTGACGACCTGGACACCAATATCTAGAGGTTGGGATTTCTTCACTTGGGATTTGACGGTGTCAGTGAGATGGAGCTGAGGCTGCACCCACACATAAGACACTCTGGATTGTTCGGTGCACGGTCAGTTTTTTTAAAGATCAAAGACTTTTGAGTGTGCCTTATGGTCCGGAAAATACGGGAGCCAGTTTTGGGGATATTTGAGTTTCAGCTGATGTGCTGCTATTGTTGATGAACTGTTTGTCAGGAGAGGTGAGATGATTCAGTTATGAGACGATTCAAATCCCAATTTTTGCCTCTCGATTCAATTCTATTCAATTCGATTCATATTTGGATTCTAGTTTCATTTTCTGTAAAATATGCACTTCAAATATATAAAGTAATAATTATCTGAACTGGTTATTCAATATTATCATTCAACTACACATATTCAAATATATAAAAACATGAAAATAAACAAACATAACTTTCATTTGTTTCCAGTTTTCCACCAGTTACATATTGTGAATGTAATCTTAATCTACCATTTACACTGTCAGCTTCTGCATTCAGAGCAACAATTCAACAACAAATACCTGCTTCTCAGTTCTTACTTTTGGAATCTGCACAGATCAAATCAACATTTTAATCCAATTCACATTCACGCTGGAGTATTTATATTTCAAATATCAACTCAAGAGCATAAAGATATTAAAGAACCAATCATTAATCTTGAAGGACTCTGAACAACGGTAATGTTTTCTTCCTAATGTTTAAACTATGAACATTAACAGTCAACAGTCATAACACAAATTCACTAATTTGTCAACACAGTCAAACAGAATGAATTAACATTACACTAATTTAGCAATAACAATTTCACAATAAATTATTGTAAAACTGTTACTGTGAAACTGTGTTCATCTTCTTCTTGTCCTTTCGGCATTTCCCTTCAGGGGTCGCCACAGCGACTCATCTGCCTCCATCTCACCCTATCCTTTGCATCTTCTTCTCGTCCACCAACGACCTTCATGTCCTCCTTCACCACATCCATGAGTCGTCTCTTTGGTCTTCCTCTAGGCCTTCTGCCTGCTAGTTCAAGCCTCAGCATCCTATTACCAATAAACTCACTATCCCTCCTCTGTACATGTCCAAACCATCTCAATCTAGCCTCTCTGACTTTGTCTCCAAATCATCTTTCATGTACTGTCCCTCTGATGTGCTCATTCCTAATCCTATCCATTCTCGTTACCCCCAAAGAGAACCTCAACATTTTCATCTCTGCTACCTCCAGCTCTGCCTCCTGTCTTTTCCCCAGGGCCACCGTTTCTAAACCATACAACATCGTTGGCCTCAACACCGTCTTGTACACTTTTCCTTTCATTCCTGCCGATACCCTCCTATCACACATCATACCGGACACTTTTCTCCAATCATTCCAACCTGCCTGCACACGCTTCTTCACCTCTTTTCCACACTCTCCATTGCTCTGGATTGTTGAGCCTAAGTACTTAAAATCATCCACCTTTCTTATCTCTGCTCCCTGTAACCTCCCTGTAACCTCACCGTTCCTCTTGGGTCCTTGTCATTCATGCACATGTATTCTGCCTTACTGAAGCTAATCTTCATTCCCCTCCTTTCCAGGGCATACCTCCACCTCTCTAGATTTCCCTTTACTTGTTCTCTGCTCTCACTACAGATCACAATGTCATCTGCAAACATCATAGTCCATGGGGAATCTTGTCTAACCTCGTCTGTCAGCCTGTCCATCACCATAGCAAACAAGAAGGGGCTGAGAGCTGACCCTTGATGCAGTCCCACCTCCACCTTGAACTCTTCTGTCACACCGACAGCACATCTCACCACTGTCTTACATCTCTCATACATGTCCTGCACCACTCTAACATACTTCTCTGCCACTCCAGACTTCCTCATGCAATACCACAGTTCTTCTCTCGGCACCCTGTCATATGCTTTCTCCAGATCCACAAAAAGGCACAATGCAGCTCCCTCTGACCTTCTCTGTACTTCTCCATTAACATCCTCAAGGCAAACACTGCATCTGTGGTGCTCTTTCTTGACATGAAACCAAACTGTTGTTCACAAATGCTGACCGCTGCCCTTAGTCTAGCTTCCACTATTCTTTCCCATAACTTCAGCATATGGCTCATTAACTTTATCCCTCTGTAGTTGCCACAACTCTGCATGTCTCCCTTGTTCTTAAAAATGGGCACCAGCACACTTCTCCTCCATTCCTCTGGCATCCTCTCACTATCAAAGACCTTGTTGAATTTTCTTGTCAGAAAATCTACTGCTACCTCTCCTAGACACTTCCATACCTCCACCGGTATGTCATCAGGACCAACTGCCTTTCCATTCTTCATCCTCTTTAATGCCCTCCTCACTTCACCCTTACTAATCTTTGCTACTTCTTGGTCCTCAACAGTCACTTCTTCTACTCTTTATTCTCTCACATTTTCCTCATTCATCCGCTCTTCAAAGTACTATTTCCATCTTCCCAGCACACTTCTGTCATCAGTCAATACATTTCCCTCTCTGTCCTTTATCAATTTAACTTGCTGCATGTCCTTCCCATCTCTATTTCTCTGCTGTGCCAACCTGTAAAAATCATTGTCTCCCTCTTTACTTTCCAACCGAGCGCACAAGTCATCATACGCGCTCTGTTTGGCCTTTGACACTGCTACCTTTGCCTTACGCTGTGTCTCCCTGTACTCCTGTTTACTCTCTTCGGTTTTCTCAATGTCCCACTTCTTCTTAGCTAACCTCTTCCTTTGTACACATTCCTGCACTTCCTCATTCCACCACCAAGTCTCCTTATCTACTTTCCTTCCAGATGACACACCAAGTATTCTCCTACCTGTCTCCCTGATCACATTAGCTGTAGTTGTCCAGTCATCTGGAAGCACTTCCTGACCACCCAAAGCCTGTTTCAACTCCTCCTTGAAGACAACACGACACTCTTCCTTTTTCAGCTTCCACCACTTTGTCTTCTGATCTACCTTTGCCTCCTTCACCTTCCTCACCATCAGCATCATCCTGCACACCACCATCCTATGCTGTTTGGCAACACTCTCACCCACTACTACTTTGCAGTCACTGACTTCCTTCAAATTACATTGCCTGCACAAGATGTAGTCTACCTGTGTGCGCCTACCTCCACTTTTATAAGTCACCCTATGCTGCTGTCTCTTCTGGAAGACAGCATTCACCACAGCCATTTCCAGCCTTTTTGCAAAATCTCCCAACATCGGTCCTTCTGCGTTCCTGTCCTGGATACCAAACCTGCCCATCACTTCCTCGTCCCCTCTGTTTCCTGCACCAACATGTCCATTGAAGTCTGCCCCAATGACCACTTTTTCACCCCTGGGGAAACTCTGCATCACTTCATCTAACTCACTCCAGAATCTCTCCTTCTCTTCTCGCTCACATCCTGCCTGTGGCGCATAAGCACTAACAACATTGAACATCACACCTTCAATTTCTAACTTGAGACTCATCACTCTGTCTGACACTCTTTTCACTTCTAGAACATACCTGACAAACTCCTCCTTCAAGATGACTCCGACTCCATTTCTCTTCCCATCCACCATGAAAAAACAGCTTAAACCCTGCTCCTAAGCTTCTCGCCTTGTTACCTTTCCACCTGGTCTCCTGAACACACAGTATGTCCACCCTCCTCCTCTGCATCATGTCAGCCAGCTCTCTACCTTTTCCTGCCATAGTTCCAACATTCAAAGTCCTTACTTTCAGTCCTAGACTCATGCCTTTCCATGCAAAACTGTTTTAATGTGTTGTGAATAATACTGGTTGATAACTTGAAATTCAAATCTGAAAGTTCTTTTTTAGGAATATCATCCTGTTACGTCTGCCTAATGGTTCTGTCAGACGAACCCCCAAGTGTTACGGATCGGAGAATTTAGACGATTGAAATTGCCCTGTGAAACCAGCAAAGCACAACAGACCATGACATTAACTATGTACAATTTAATAATATGACTAAAATAAGACAAAATTCACATTATGTACAACTTAGACCTAAACCGTGTACAAATTAACCAAGGGTCCCAGAGTCGCCAAGCCCCTGCAGCAGGGTAAATTTAGTGACGGCGCATGTGCTGGCAGGGAAAGGCTTGCCATCCCTCGTGGGCAGTATATGGCCGTGGATGCTGGATTGTGTCGATGAAGTCCAAAACAGTGGTTCCATGATCCGCCTTGAATGAACTGCCTGAAGAGCCTGGAGGAGACTGTAAAAGACAGGAGGAGCCTGAAAGACTGTAGCCAGTCGGCCCCTGGTCCCTAATATAGAGTCCCCAAACCAAGTTGAACAAGCCCAGGCATGCTCAGACAAGCCCCACCATGTCTGTGTTGCTCCTCCCCTCTGTTGGATTGCGCAACTCCAGTCCTCTATGGAAAATTACAGCCTCCCACAGCTGAGTCCCACCACGTGACTTTCTTCCATTATGTTTATGGTATATTTCCCTTCCCCTCCAATAGGTACATACTCACATCCTTGGACATCGATGTCAATTGTCTTGTGATGACGACGAATGTGATTCTGCAGATTACTTGTGTGGTCGTGGTAAGGAAAGGAGAAGAAGAAGAAGAATATAATGATGATGACGATCTAAGCTTGGGCATGAATGAGAACTTTTATTATAATTATTGTTTGTTTGTTGTTGTTTATGACGGCGCAATACTTCATGTCTCTGTTAATTCAATCACTACTGTTTATAAAGTTTCATCTGTTTCAAGTTCATCATCAGGATTGAAGATGCCGGGCATGTGGAGGAGACACTGAAGATCACACAACTTCTCTCAGGATTTCTTTCCCCTTGACCAACTTTTCTCTGTAAAAACTCTGATTTTCCACTAAATGTCTGGATCTCTGTCTGAATTCATCCCAGAAAAGCACAAAGTCTCTGCATGATGCTCCTCCTCAGATACACAGCAGCTCAGTCCTGATCATATTTTAATTTCAAATTATGAGCTTCAATCCCTGATGAGATTTCTGCCAGATGAACTGAAATTTGTGTGAATAATAGAATTATGGAGTTTATCGGACTGGGACGGTGGTGGCCTGGTGGTATAGTTCGCTGGATCGCTGATCCGAAGTTTGAGTGTTCGATTCCCATTCTCCACAAAGTTGTCTCTGTGTCAAAAACAAAGTTTTTCTGTGAACAAAGTCGTTCACTGTGGCGATCCCTGATAACGGGGGAAAAACAGAAAGGAAATCTTTCTCTCATCCTCCAGCAACAGAACAAAAACAAAACCAGACACTCAAATATCTTGAGCGAATAAACATACCAATCGAAATCTATTTATCTTCCAGTCATGGCTGTGATGGAGTGTGTAGAGTGAGGTGATTGTTGAGAGATTTATAATTTATATGTAATAATGAATAATAATTTATAATGTGATTTGTGAGTGAGTGTGATGTGGTTCTTCTCCTCCACAGAGTGTCATTGTGTCGTATCACATCCTCCACCTCAGCACCTGCAGTCGCTCCCAGCTGCAGCAGTGCAGCCTCTCTACAATCTGACTGACGGAGGTTTTTGTACGACTCTCTAACACTGTGTGAACCAGTAGCCTGAGATGGAATGTTCACTTTGACAGTAGTAATCTGCTGCATCTTCAGTCTGGACTCCACTGATGGTCAGAGTGAAATCAGATCCAGACCCTCTGCCACTGAAACGAGCTGGAAAACCCGACTGCAACTGATTTGCGAGTTTAATCAGGAGTTTCGGAGATTCTCCAGGTTTCTGCTGATACCAGTGGAAGCGGTCACCATTTGAGTCTTTGTACACTGCCTGACTGGTTCTACAGTTGATGGTGACTGTTTCTCCTGGAAGAACAGATTTCACTGCAGGAGACTGAGTTACTGTGACTTGACCTCTGCATTCTGAAAAGAAAGAATAAATAAATAAAATAAAAAAGCTTTGAATGAGCATCAACTGTAGTTCTCTTAAACATCAGAATAAAAACATACATTTTATTTGTATGAACAAATTGTAGAGATAAAATCTGAAGTGGTGTCTGACCTTGAGTGCAGAGGATCAGAGTCCAGATGAAGACGGGGATCAAAGTCATGGTCGCTGTGGGTGAAGTTGCTGTAGCAGCAGCTCTCAGTCATGAAGTGTTAAAGTCACAGCGCTATAAACCCTCCCAGAGCACTGAAGCATGTGCTGCCAATGCAAAGTGTCGTCTAAGTCTGGAACCACCTTCAGCACATTTCCCCCTGAACTTACTGTCATTCTCACTCTACTACAGAGGGATTGTGGGAATATGGTGAAAAAAAAAAAAAAAAAAACTTCAGGAAGTACAATTTTTTTTCATTTTCTGAACCATGAGCAGTGGTGGCCTGGTGGTAAAGGTGCTGAATCACTGATCCCCAGGTTGGGGGTTCAAGCCCCACTCTCAACGGGTTGTCACTGTCCCCCCAGTGCAGCTACTGTGTTATCAAAGGCCAGCCATGTCTCTCACTGTCCATGGTGTGAGGTTCATGTAAAATAATCATTTCTGACTTTTGACAAGAGGATCTACTAAGCCAGAAGCGTGTTCCTGCCCTGCGATGGCTGGGCGAGCTGTCCAGGGTGTCCTCTGTGTATTCTGCCTTTCGCGTTAGTCTTCCCACGACCCTAATTAGGATTAAGCGGTTACAGGAAATGAATGAAGGACTTTCTAAACTGCATAATCTTAACTAGGATTGCAGCAATACGCGTGTACATTTCAGCCGACTGTGAGCGAGGGCAGAGCACACGCTGGACACCTCGCGAGACCATCGCAGATGAATGAAGGATTTTTTTTCATCATATTGTTGCTTTCTTTAAATTAACAAATTTATTTGATTTCATCTTTCTCTCTCTCGCGCTCTCTCTCTCTCTCTCTCGCTCTGTGTGTGTGTGTGTGTGTGTGTGTGTGTGTGTGTGTGTTTGTGTGTGTGTGTGTGTGTGTGTTCTCTCTTGTTCTCTTAGGGACCAATGTTGCTCCCTTGTGCGATATTCTCCACAGGGGGCGGTACTCAACTATGTGGTAGATGTTGATGAGATTCACGAGGCGGTTCTGGCCAGTGCAGAAGAACAAAATCATGTTTTCTCCACATTATACACCTTATAGTCTGATGTGGTGTGAGTGGTGGAGTTCTGCTGAAATGAAGCTTTCATGTGGAAATCATGTCTCCTTTTTTCACGAGTGAAGTGCCTGTGTCCGACATTTGGAAACTTGGATTTTTCTGTTGTCACATGGTGTGAGCAGAATCATCTTCAGCTGAATCTCACAAACAGAAAGGAACTAAATGTGGATTTTAGGAGATACAAAACACCAGAGACCCGTTTCCATCCGGGGGCCAATGTGAAAATAGAGGAGGATTACAAATACTTGTGGGTTCATCCTGAAAAGATCCTGGACCGGGTTCAGAACAGAACCGCATTTTACAAGAAGGATCAGATGTCCCTTTTATGAGGAGGTGAAGATCATTTAAAATCTGTCAAACACAATTCAGGATGTTTTATGAGTCCGGTGTAGCCAGTGTGATCCTCTATGCCGTTCCATCCTGGGGCAGCAACCTGAGTGGAGAAGACACACACACACACACACACACACACACACACACACACACACACAAACTGATCAGCGAGGCTGATAACATTGTGGGGATGGAACTGGACTCTGACGAAATAATAATAATAATAATAATAATAATAATAATAATATTAATAATAATAATAATAATGCTGTACATATCACCCACTGACTCCATTCATTCTCTCTTTATATACATATTACTCACTTCTCATTTCAAACTTATGTACAGAATATTATACATTTCATTTATTCATTTTCTGAACTGCTCCATCGTAATTAGGGTCGCGGAGGGACTGGTGCCCATCTCAGCCGGCTCTGGTCGAGGTTAGAGTACACCCTGGACGGTTCATCGGGCCATTGCAGGGCAGAAACATACTGAGACGTACAGTGCATCTCCTCTTGTCGAAAGTCAGCAATGGTTCTTTTACATGAACCTCTCACCATAGACAGTGAGAGACATGGCCCGCCTTTGATAACCCAGTGAGCTGCACTGAGAGGACAGTGACAACCTTGTGGAGAGTGGGACTCGAACCCCCAACCTTAGGTTCAGCGATTCAGCACCTTATACCACTAGACCACCAGTGCACCATTTGTCTATTCTGGCACACTATTCTTCCGCCGAATCTTCATCGGACTACACACCGACCTCGACCCCCTCATTTGAGGCTTCTTCATCATCATACCGTTGGATAAATGTAGTAATTTGTAATCTTCTTTTCACCAATTTAAATAACAAATTCTCTTTCTTTTCTTGGTGGCAGTGATGGCCTGGTGGTTTCAGGTGCTGGATGTAAAAACGTAGGCCAAATCAAACGTGCGAATCATTCACTGTGGTGACCCTGAAAAAGAGAAAAAGCCGAAAGGAAATCTCTCACTCTTTCTTTCCTCTGTGTTTTTTGTTCTGTGTGCTCATTTGACCCTGGTACACTAATTACGTCTAGTGGTATAGGGCACTGGATCACTGATCCAAAGTTTGGGGGTTCGATTCGCACTCTCCACAAGGTTGTCACTGTCCCCCCCAGTGCAGCTAACTGGGTTATCAAAGGCGGGCCATGTCTGTCACTGTCTATGGTGAGAGACATGTAAAAGAACCATTGCTGACTTTCGTAAAGAGGAGCTGCAAAGTCGTCAGCGTGTTTCTGTCCTTTGTTTAAAAGGGTTGAGACAGGAAGGGCATCCGACATAAAAACCTCTGCCAAATCAAACGTGCGCCTCAGATGATTCGCTGTGGCGAGTCCCGAGTAAAAGGGAAAAAGCTGAAAGGAAGACAGACAGACACTAATTACTTCACAGTCATGTTGAAAATAGTAAGCATCATCATGTCGTCACACTCAAACATTATTATTTTTATCTTTTCCTGGACCGAAGTGCTCTCCCTATCTCGCAGCTGCACTTCAAGGTTCGTGTGTTTACACTTCCTACCATCACTCCGCATATTTCCCATCTTCAGTCTTTCTTCTTCTCACACTGCTGTATCACTACCCAGGATTTTGATTCCATTGTTATGTGACTCACCTGTTACGTTTGCAAGCAAATTATAAAACAGCAAATTATCGTCCAACTAACTGATGAAAGTAGCAACCTGTCAATAACAGCAGATTATCATCAAATGAAGTCTTTTCCCCACAAATATCCACAACTCGGTCACACATATGATACAAAGGTTTATGTCAACCAGAACTTTGAACATTTCAAAATTCAAGGTAAGATCTTCATCTTCTTTTTTTTTCGGCTGTTCCCTTCAGGGGTCGCCACAGCAAATGATCTGCCTCCATCTCTCCCTATCCTCTGCATCTTCTACTCTTACTCCAATGACCTTCATGTCCGCCTTCACCACATCCATAAATCTTCTCTTTGGTAAAATTTAAGGGAAGATAAAAGATCTTAATCATCACCTGCTGCACAAACAATGAAAATCATTGGGGAGGAAAGAGCTGCTTCTATAAAACCTGCTTTTGGGTTATTTTGTAAAATTCTATTTATTTATCGAATCTATTTTTGAGATTCGTATGATATGTTAGATTTCAATAATTTATTAATTTTAATCATCATGACTTTGAATATTTTAATGAATATTTATGACTGATTTCCCCTTGACAGTGTCATTAATAATGATCATTATAATCCCCTGAAATGTATTTGATTCTGTGTTATGTTGAGAAGATGAAGAAAGTTCTGTGGATATTTTGATCAGGTTGGTTTATTCAGCTGCAGGTTGGATGGATGATGATCAGAATTGTGATATTTATAAGAAGAAGTAGATGTTTTGGATAAAATGAAGAAATGTGATGTGGGAAGGAAAGAGCTGCTTCAATAAAATCTGCTTTTGGGTCATTTTTTAAAATTCAGTTCGAGTCACTTCATCTATTTTTGAGATTCATGTGAAACATTACATTTCAGATATTTTTATTTAAAAAAATCATCATGACTGATTTGTTAAACATTATAGCATGAACAATTATGAATGAATTTGCCTTCATAGGTTGGATGGATGATGATCAGAATTGTGTCGTTTTGTGTGATGTGTAGATAAACTACTGCATCTCTTCCACAGCCGTTACACTGAATTACCAAATATCACCATGTTCAGTATGATGGAGTTCAAATTCACATTCATGTGTGTGTGTGTGTGTGTGTGTGTGTGTGTGTGTGTGTGTGTGTGGTTCTCCAGCTGGTCCAGCGGTGAAGCCCTCCGTGTCTCTTCTCCCTCCGTCCTCTCTGCAGCTCTCTGAGGGATCAGTGTCACTGCTCTGTCTGCTCTCAGCCTATTCTCCACAAGGGGCGCTGCCGAGCTGGACAGTGGATGGTGATGAAGTGAACGAAGGGTTTCTGACCAGTACAGAACAACAGAAGAATGGTGTCTACAGCCGCAGCAGCATCCTGACCATCAGCAAGGAGCGCTGGGACGAGGCCGAGGTGTTCGGCTGTACCGTCTCCCACCACGACACCACTCAGTTCACCTTGTTCCGAAAGAGCCGCTGTGAAGTGCACTAGCATTCAAGTGTACACTTTAAAATATGCTTCGCAGTCTGATGTGGTGTGAGTGGTGTAGCTCTGCTTAAATAAAGATTTAATGTAGAAATCATGTCTCCTTTTTTTCATCATGAAGTGTCTTTGGCAGCGATTTGGAACAGAACCTTTAACAGCAGGTCCAGTGCAGCGCTGTGTGTTGTGCTTGAGTGACTTTCGTGAAGAACCAGAAACATCTGCTGATGATCATCTATTCTGGGACTTCAAGTAGTTCATGCAAATTGAGTGTGTGTGTGTGTGTGTGTGTGTGTGTGTGATCGGAACTCTATCACTTCTCAATTCCACTATTTCATCAGAATTTGCATGAACCTCGTTACAATCTAAACAATTTAAATGAAATATATTCAAAATTAGATTTGTTGTTATTGTTGTTGCTTTTTCGTAGTTTCTCAAGATACAATAAGTTTTTCCAATACATGTAATCATGAACACGAACAGAAATCAAGGCCCTGGTTGACACAGATAACGTCGACCGACTCATACTGAACTTCAAAATACGGGTCGGTTCAGAACAACACAACAATTTACATTACAAACTATAAAAAGAAAATTAGTGACCTGATAATAATGAAATCTTGAAAGAAGAAAACAAAAAAAATCCCGAAAATATGAACGACCAAGAAAGGAATCTCACATCTCGGAAATAATTTCTTCCCAAAAATCAAAGTCTTGTGTATTTTAATCCAGATGTGGAATATAATACATATTTTAATATTCGACGATGTAGCCACATCATCATCAAGGCTACACCAATAAATAGAGGAACGAGCGAAAGTCCTCCAGCACTCAGTCAATTATCTGTCTGTGGCTGCTGAAATTGTTGTCAGAGGATCTGGATGGAGATGAAGAACTCGATCAAGATCCTCTGGTGAGTTACCAAAGTTAATGGATGAGCCCAAGACACCAGGACTCAGTGTTGAACCCTCTGGAGTTGTTGTGATATTATCAGTGCACCATGAAGAAAACAGGGAATCCGTGATAGAATCCAGAAGATGTCCCCAGTCACATGACCATCCTGAAGAGTCTCAACACTGAAGTAATGATTTCATTGGTTGCCGGTTGTGGCCCATGGGTAAGGTGCTGGATCACCGATTCTATGGTTGGGGGATCAGACCCCACTGTGAACGGTTCTCACTGCTGCGCCCCCCCAGTGCCGCCCGTGTCTCTCACTGTCTGAGGTGAGAAATCTATGTAAAAGAATCATTTATGACTTTCTTCACGAGAAGCTGCATCACCTTCAGCCCGTTTCTACCCTGCAGTGGCCTGGAAATCTGTCCAGGGTCTCTGCCCTTGCCCAGAGTCGGCTGAGCTGGGCACCACTAATTAGGATTAAGCGGATCAGAAGATCAGTGGATGAATGATTGATTTCATTGGAGAATAAAACTGGAAATGTTGTTTATTGGATCCTCAAATGTGACAGAAACTCAGAAAAATATCCAGAAGCAGCATTTAAAGGCAGCATGTCTCAGGAGTGTGATTACAGGGGGTTCACTTCTAGTTTTATACAGTAGATCATTTATATATTTATATTTTCTTTGATAAAAATACGAAAGTAAAAAGTGAAAAGGGAAACGATGTTGTGGAGTTTGTGAGGATCTTGTGCAGAGATGTTCAGTTTTCTCTTTTAAAAGGTCGAGTTCGTATGAGATGAGGATGTGGACGGGAGAACACGGTAAAGATCCAAATCTGATCAAAGTTGTGTTCTCTTTGAAAACGACCGAAAATGAACAAAATGAGTAATCTTTGAAAATTCAATCAAATTTCACCAACCAACTCAATCCCTTGATATTTTTGTTTCCAAGGGGATCTGATCTGCTGAAGATAACCTGAACGGTGGTGAACAAGCCTGGAAGAGAACGTGAGGTGATGTTGCAGCGCACACAGTGACAATGATGGGAAGAGTTTGGAAAAGTTCTTCAAAGCTCACTGTGAAAGAATCAGAACAAATATCTTGGACCATGAAGTCTCCAAAAGCACCATCAGGGCAATGCACATGCTCTGGACTTGTTTGGGAAACGTGCAGGGAAAAAAAAGTTTTTTTTTTTTTTCACCAGAATTATAGCGATTGCAGCACTCTCGCAATAAAATCCATGCCAACTATAACACAATTTCAAATTTTGTAAAACATTTCAATATCTTTTAAAAACTGCAGGATTAGTGAAGCATTAAATTTAGTCAAAAGATCATACAAGTTGTTCATGTTAAAATACTGGAACCTAGTCTCAGCAAGATGTGTGCTCTTGTTCTTCTTCTTCTTCTTCTTCTTCTTTTACTTTCGGCTGCTCCCTTCAGGGGTCGCCACAACAAATCATCCGCGCCCCTCTCACCCTGTCCTCTGCATCTTCCTCTCTGACTCCAACGACCTTCATATCTTCCTTCACCACATCCACAAATCTCTTATTTGGTCTTCCTCTAGGCCTTCTGCCTGGTAGTTCCAACCTCAGCATCCTACTGCCAATATACTCACTATCTCTCCACTGTACATGTCCAAGCCATCTCAATTTAGCCTCTCTGACTTTGTTTCCAAAACATCTTACATGGGCTGTCCCTCTGATGTACTCATTTCTGATCCTATCCATCCTCGTTACTCCCAGAGAGAACCTCAACATTTTCATCTCTGCCACCTCCAGCTCTGCCTCCTGCCTTTTCCTCAGCGCCACTGTTTCTAAGCCATACAACATCGCTGGCCTCACCGCCGTCTTGTACACTTTTACTTTCATTCTTGCTGACACTCTCCTATCGCACATCACACCGGACACTTTTCCCCAACCATTCCAGCCTGCCTGCACACGCTTCTTCACCTCTTTTCCACATTCTCCATTGCTCTAGATTGTTGAGCCTCAGTACTTGAAATCCTCAACCTTCATTATCTCTGATCCCTGTAACATCACCGTTCCTCCTGGGTCCTTTTCATTCACACACATGTATTCTGACTTTCTGAGGCGAATCTTCATTCATCTCCTTTCCAGGGCATACCTCCACCTCTCTAGATTTTCCTGCACCTGTTCTCTGCTCTCACGACAGATCACAATGTCATCTGCAAACATCATAGTCCATGGAGATTCTTGTCTCACCTCGTCTGTCAGCCTGTCCATCACTATAGCAAACAAGAAGGGGCTCAGAGCTGACCCTTGATGCAGTCCCACATCCACCTTGAATTCGTCGTTCATGCGGACAGCACACCTCACCACTGTCTTACATCTCTCATACATGTCCTGCACCACTCTAACATACTTCTCTGCCACTCCAGACTTCCTCATGCAATACCACAGTTCTTCTCTTGGCACCCTGTCATATGTTTTCTCCAGATCCATAAAGGCACAATGCAGTTCTCTCTGACCTTCTCTGTACTTCTCTATTAACATCCTCAAAGCAAACATTGCATCCTTGGTGCTCTTTCTTGGCATGAAACCAAACTGTTGTTCACAAATGCTGACCTCTGCCCTTAGTCTAGCTTCCACTATTCTTTCCCATAACTTCATCGTATGGCTCATCAACTTTATCCCTCTGTCGTTGCCGCAACTCTGCACGTCTCCCATGTTCTTAAAAATGGGAATCAGCAAGATGTGTGCAATCTATTAAAATGTGTTTGACACTCAGAGGGAGTGAACAAGTGTCAGACACAGGCGCAGGGTCAACTTTCAATAAATAGCTGTGTGTCATGTAGGTGTGGCCAATTCAAGTCCTGGCCAACACTACTTCTTTTCTTCTCTTTGTTCTACTTGAATGAGGACATAAACATTTTACACTGAGCTTCATGAGATGAAGTTCATTATCAGTCTCTTCATCCCATTGGCTCTGCCACTGACTAAAAACAAAATTATTTACACGACACTTTACATAAGTATCTGGGACTTTGTTCTCAGAAACACGATGATTAAGATCTAGTTTATCGGCCTTTTCATTACCTTTGATGCCAACATGACTGGGGCACCAAGCAAACACTGTTATTGTTTTTTTTTTTGTTTTGTTTTTTCCCACCCTCAATGAGATCATGGCACCTTTGTAAAATCTTTAAAAGTGTAGGGTTATCAAAATCATTACCCTGTATGGCTGTCAAATGAGACAAGGAATCGGAGAAAAACCATAAAATATTTTCCATCAAACACAATACCAAGTACATGCAGAATCGACCACAATTCTGCTGTAAAAATAGAAGCTCCATCCAAAAGTTGGACCTGGACATTCAAACTATTGTCAACTGTCGCGGCTGCTACTCTGTTGTTATTCTTAGAGCCATCTGATATATATATATATATATATATATATATATATATATATATATATATATATATATATATATATATATATCTCAATTGTGCAAACATCATTTGGAACACTGAAGGTTCTTCAATGTACTCTTTCCATCTTCCCAGCACACTCCTGTCATCAGTCAATACATTTCCCCCTCTGTCCTTAATCACTCTAACTTGCGGCACGTCCTTCCCATCTCTATTTCTCTGCTGTGCCAACCTGTATGAATCATTTTCTCCCTCTTTATTGTCAAGCCTAGCATACAAGTCATCATACGCCCTCTGTTTGGCCTTTGACAACACTACCTTCACCTTTATGCTGTGTCTCCCTGTACTCCTGTTTACTCTCTTCAGTCCTCTCTATGTCCCACTTCTTCTTAGCTAACCTCTTCCTTTGTACACACTCCTGCACTTCCTCATTCCACCACCAAGTCTCCTTATCTCCTCCCCTTCCAGCTGACATACCAAATATTCTCCTACCTGTCTCCCTGATCACATTATCTGTAGTTGTCCAGTCATCTGGAAGCACTTCCTGACCACCCAAAGCCATTTTCAACTCCTCGTTGAAGACAACATGACACTCTTCCTTTTTCAGCTCCCACCACTTTTTCAGCTCCCTTCTGCTCTGTTTTTGCCTTTTTCACCTTCCTCACCATCAGCGTTATCCTACACACCATCATCCTATGCTGTTTGGCAACACTCTCACCCGCTACTACTTTGCAGTCACTGACTTCCTTCAAATTACATCGCCTACACAAGATGTAGTCTACCTGTGTGCTCCTACCTCCACTTTTGTCAGTCACCCTATGTTCCTTTCTCTTCTGGAAGAAGTATTTCCCACAGCCATTTCCATCCTATTTGGAAAATCTACCAACAGCTCTCCTTAAACCCTGCTCCTAAGATTTTAGCCTTGCTACCTTTCCACCTGGTCTGAAAACACAGTATATCCACCTTCCTCCTCTGCATAATGTCAGCCAGCTCACTACCTTTTCCTGTCATAGTTCCAACATTCAAATTCCCTCCTTTCAGTCCGAGACTCATGCCTTTCCTCTTCTCTCTCTGCCGACGGACACACCTCCCGCCTCTCTTTCTTTGATGTCTTCGACCAACAGTAGTCCAATTTCCACCAGCACACTGTTGGTTAACAGCACAGATGGCGGTCGTTGTTAACCTGGGCCTCGACCAATCCGGGATGAAATTTTTTGTTGTGACTCACATATTTTATTTGTTTTACGCCGGATGTCCTTCCTGACGCAACTCTCTGCATTTATCCGGGCTTGGGACCGGCGTGAGGGAGAGACACTGGCTTGTGCCCTTCCCTCATGGCTGCATTACATGTATACACAAACCTATCCATACAAATATAGACAGGCATACATCAGTGGTGGGCCATCAGGGACAGCAGAAGGTTTATTATGATTGTGACGTGATAGTGGTGCTATGAAGAGATGGATAAAGTCCGTTAAGTCCCACTGCAGGTCCAGGTACCAAATGCCCTGCCTGCCACTGACATACATATATCCTCTACATACACCTATATATCTATTCACAGATTCACATGTGTGCACACGTACACAGAAGAGTACATGACATGTCAGAGGTGCCTGAGATATACAAGGGAATTATATATTTAAAATTATATGTGTATAATTACTGACATGGTGTCAGTCAGTGTGAGTGACAGTGGTGGTGGTGGTAGTGGTTGTGGTGGTGTTGGTGGTTTGGTAGTAATGGTGGTGCTGGTGGTGGTGGTGGTGGTGCTGGTCACATGTTTAACAGCTTGTGGGCAAATGCTGTTCTTGAGTCGAATAATTTGTTTGTAATGACCAGTAGGGAGAATGTCGAAAGTGGGTGTGGAGGGTGTGTCGGGTTCCAGATAATTTCATTGGCTCTCGTCTGAAGTCTGTCTGTGACAATGTCTCGTGGGGTGAAGTTCCAATCACCCTCTTAGCAGCTGCGACAAGGCCTCTCTGTCCTCTTCAGTACAGCTGATGAACCAAACTGCACAGCAGGAGATCAAGAGGCCCCTAATGACAGAGTGGTAACAGTTTGTCAGTCTGGGTTGGGGTAGACGGGCTTGTTGGAGCTTCCTGAGGAAGTACATCCTTTGTTGTGCTTTCCACACCTGTTGGGAGATGTTTGTGTTCCAGGTGAATTCAGCAGAGATGTGGACTCTAAGAAACTTGAAGCATTCCACCCTCTCTTCCCTCTCATCATCAATGGAGAAGGACTATTGTTTTTTTTTTTTTTTTTTTTTTTTTTTTTTTATATATATCTCCTGAACTCCATTATCATGTCCTTGGTCTTGGATGTGTTTATAATTGCAGATGTATACAATGTATAACAATTATAAACTCATCCATCTTGTTGTTCCGTGACATTGAGTTGGTGAGAAAAAATCTTGGAATGGCTGATTTAATTCATGATCTCAACATGCCCACTATGGTGGAGGAAGACCCTGGGTGTGGAGGAAGAGGTCTCCCTATCATTCGGGTGGAGGTCACCAATGTAGTCACAATGCCCCTTAGGAGCAAGGCTCCGAGTGTGAGGGGAATCCTCCCTGAATACGTCAGGACTGTCTTGTTTGACATGTCTCTGAAACATTTTGTGGTCATCAGGGGCCGCACCTCTGGATTGGAACACCATGATGGTAGTTCACATTTTTCAAAAGAGAGACCGACACTCCAGGAGGAGCTCAGAGTAGAACCACTGATCCTTTGTGTTGAGAGGAGCCTGGCTCGCTGCTCAAGATTTCCTCCAGTCTCACCACAAAACACCTGAATAACGGAGTCCTTGAAGGACTGTCTGTTTTAGTTTTTGAATTCATACACACAATACAAAATCATCAACAAGACGCCTCGACCAAGATATACAGCAACTCCCATCAGGAATAAAGTGTTGTGTAGAGTGAGGTGATTATTGAGAGATTTATAATTTATATTTAATAATGAATAATAATTTATAATGTGAATTGTGAGTGAGTGTGATGTGGTTCTTCTCCTCCACAGAGTGTCATTGTGTCGTATCACATCCTCCACCTCAGCACCTGCAGTCGCTCCCAGCTGCAGCAGTGCAGCCTCTCTACAATCTGACTGACGGAGGTTTTTGTACGACTCTCTAACACTGTGTGAACAGAAGTTTGCTGTTAATCCAATGTGCACTCTGACAGTAGTAATCTGCAGAATCTTCAGGTTGGACTCCACTGATGGTCAGAGTGAAATCAGATCCAGATCCACTGCCCCTGAAACGAGCTGGAAAACCCGACTGCAACTGATTTGCGAGTTTAATCAGGAGTTTAGGAGCTTCTCCAGGTTTCTGCTGATACCAGAATAAATAATTATTGCCATCCACATTCTGACTGGTTCTACAGTTGATGGTGACTGTTTCTCCTGGAAGAACAGATTTCACTGCAGGAGTCTGAATTACTGTGACTTGACCTCTGCATTCTGGGGAGAAAAATAAAATAAAACAACAACAAAAATACGTTTGAATGGCCATCAACTGAAGTTCTCTTAAACATCAGAATAAAAACATACATTTTATTTGTATAAACAGATCATTGTAGAGATAAAATCTGAAGTGGTGACTGACCTTGAGTGCAGAGGATCAGAGTCCAGATGAAGACGGGGATCAAAGTCATGGTCGCTGTGGGTGAAGTTGCTGTAGCAGCAGCTCTCAGTCATGAAGTGTTAAAGTCACAGCGCTATAAACCCTCCCAGAGCACTGAAGCATGTGCTGCCAATGCAAAGTGTCGTCTAAGTCTGGAACCACCTTCAGCACTTTGCCCCCTGAACTTACTGTCATTCTCACTCGACTACAGAGGGATTGTGGGAGATTTGGTTCAAAAAAGTCCTGAAGAATTATATATTCTTTAATTTTAAATAATTTTAAAGTTGTTCTCCTTGAGGAAGAAAAAAAAAAAAGATTCTCTGTGCGTGTGTGTGTGTGTGTTTCTGCTCTCCAGCTGGTCCAGCGGTGAAGCCCTCTATGTCTCTGCTCCCTTCGTCCTCTCTGTAGCTCTCTGAGGGATCCGTTTCACTGCTCTGTCTGCTCTCAGCCTATTCTCCACAAGACGGAATCCATTTGAGAATCAAGATGTTTCCAGTCACATGACCATCCTTCAGAGAGTTGATTGCAGCACAACAAGATCTACAGAGCAGTATGAGATGTGTTCCTGATTTTGGAAGATGGTTTGCGGAGGAGATCCATAGATGAAGAAAATGAGGAGATGCGAGTGTCTGTAACAGACTCTAATGGAAGGAGGTAAAACTAGACGGGCTCTGGAAGGTATGATGGTGCAAGAAGCACAAACCAAGGACATACAGACTGGGGGTTTTGCCAAGTGGGGGGACAAGTGCTAAAAGCTGGGTTGACGTAGAATATGTAGATGATCAGAGATGTAAATTTGGGTATGAGATCATTACTAGTGATGGACAACTAAAAATAGGTCCAGGGGATTCTTTCCATTGAATGTGGGAGAGGAGACATTAAATGATAAAGAGAAGGAATGAAGAGGAGCGAGAAGGCAAGAGGACTGGAGCTTGTCAAGGTGGAGATTGAAGTCCATCAGGAGGGTTAGGCGGGGACGTCAGTTTGAAAAACACTGAGTATTGTGTTCATTTCTATGAGAAATTTGTGTCTCAGGGGCCGAGGAGGACAGCAGAGGAAATTGCAACTGCATAAAAATCAGAGACTGAAACCCTGCAGGATTTATCTCAGAAGAACAGTATATGGAGTATTATATATTTTTTCAGCCGTCTGACCTGAAGTCCATACGCATGTCCAGGCGGAAACCCTCAAAAGCACAAGGAAGACATGATCATGCCACAGAAAAACCACATGATTTAGTGTCGGAATTATCAAATCAAAGCAAAGATAAATAAAGGTGTTTCCTTCCCATATTTATTGGCTCAGACTGTTCCACCTTCACCTTGTCTCAACTTGATATAATGTCGTGTTTACAGTGGAATCACATGCAGTTTCTTTGGGAATTGTCCAAATGTGATTTTCTGACAGGTGGCTATTAATCGTCCATGAATTCTATATAGTAGGATCTTTAATGTCCTTTATCGTCCTCTTGCCATCAGAAATACAAGGTGTGCTGTGTGAACTGATTAAATTTTATTTCAATTTATTTAAAATAAATATATTCCCGTTTCAAACTCTCATCCACACGTTATTACAGCGTTGTATACACACTATCATCCTCTTATATAAACCTCGATTCCCTCTTGTACACGATATCACTTTCTAAAGCACATGATGGGATGGAAAGGACGGTTTGATGGTGGCTGTCACAGGGTATGATGGATGACGACATGCTGTCTTACACACACTTCGTTTGCTTTCACACACACACACACACACACACACACACACACACACCATCCAACTGGGTGATTGGGTTTCTCTTCCAGAATGTGTAAGTGTTTAAACGAGTGCTTATGTGAGACTGCAGTGTTACGGATGAAACCGAGTTTGAATTGCGGCCTGCAAGGAATCGCACAGGAACGTGAAGAAAGGAGGAAAGGAGGGAATCCACCGAATAATCCAGAACACGCCAACGATCACATGAGCATCCTGCCCTGTCTCTCTACTGAAGTCCTGGTTTTTCTGAAGAATAACGATGGAAATGTCACTTTTGAGATCATTACATGTTACAGAAGCACAGAACAATATTCAGTCATGTGACCATCATGCAACATGAGGCAACAGCTCTCAGGAGTTTGATATAAGGATCTGAACGTCTCGTCCTGTACAGTAGATCCCGGTGCATGCACTCTTTCACTCAAGAATATTGTCAGAGAGGCTAGATTGAGATGGTTTGGACATGTACTGAGGAGGGATAGTGAGTATATTGGGAGTAGGATGCTGAGGTTGGAACTACCAGGCAGAAGGCCTAGAGGAAGACCAAAGAGATGATTCATTGGTGTGGTGAAGGAGGACATGAAGGTCGTTGGTGTAAGAGAAGAAGATGCAAAGGATCGGGTGAGATGGAGGCAGATGATTCGCTATGGCGACCCCTGAAGGGAAAAGCCAAAAGGAAAAGAAGAGGAAGAAGAACATCTGACTGACGTCGTTATCCAGAGTGACTTCCAGGAGGACGAGTGATTTTGTAGAATCCATCAAAACTCCCCATGGAGGTCTAATAGAATATTATGAAGATAGATCTTTTTAAAACAAGAGTTAGAATGAGTACAACAACAGAACAACTGTTTCATGAAATATGAGTTCAAAACTTGAAGAAGATTTATAATTTATAAATTTATTAAGAGAGATTTATAATTTATATTTAATAATGAATAATAATTTATAATGTGAGTTGTGAGTGAGTGTGATGTGGTTCTTCTCCTCCACAGAGTGTCATTGTGTCGTATCACATCCTCCACCTCAGCACCTGCAGTCGCTCCCAGCTGCAGCAGTGCAGCCTCTCTACAATCTGACTGACGGAGGTTTTTGTACGACTCTCTAACACTGTGTGAACCAGTAGCCTGTGATGGAATGATAAGTCTGACAGTAATAATCTGCTGCATCTTCAGTCTGGACTCCACTGATGGTCAGAGTGAAATCAGATCCAGATCCACTGCCACTGAAACGAGCTGGAAAACCCG
>CM045742.1:39610000-39680000 GCA_024760905.1 Plotosus lineatus | reverse complement strand
GTGTGTGTGTGTGTGTGTGTGTGTGTGTGTGTGTGTGTGTGTGTGTGTGTGTGTGTGTGTGATGTTTAAGGTAATCTTGAGTGAGGAGGAACACTATCACTTCTCATTTCCACTATTTCATCAGAATTTTCATGGGATTTTGGGTTTTATTAGCCTGTGGGACTCCAGAGGCAGCAAACGGGTACTGGCAGGCCAAACGTGCTACAGCCCAGGCTGTTGCAGATGCAAAATCTCGGGCGCTGGAGGAGTTCGGTGAGGGTCTAGAGAGTGATTATCGGTTGGCCTCAAAAAGGTTCTGGACCACCATCTGAAGCCTCAGGAGGGGGAAGCAGTTCTTCACAAACACTGTTTACAGTGGAGGTGGGGAGCTGCTTACCTTGACTGGGGATGTCGTCGAGAGGTGGAGGGAATACTTTGAGGACCTCCTCAATCCCACCAACACGCCCTCCGTGGAAGAGGAAGACCCTGGGGGTTCGGGTGAGGGTCCGCCCATCACTGGAGTGGAGGTCACTGAGGTTGTCAAAAAGCTCCACAGTGGTCGAGCTCCGGGGTTGGACGAGATCCGCCCGGAATATCTCAGGGCTCTGGATGTTGTAGGACTGTCTTGGTTGACACGTCTCTGCAACATCGCGTGGTCATCAGGGGCTGTACCTCTGGATTGGCAAACTAGAGTGGTGGTCCCAATTTTTAAGAAGGGGGACCGGAGGATGTGTTCCAATTATCGGGGAATTACACTCCTCAGCCTACCTGGGAAAGTCTATGCAGGAATACTAGAGAGGAGGATCCGACCGATAGTCGAACCTCGGCGTTCCGGACCCGTTGCTACGAGCTATTCGGTCGCTGTATCACCGGAGCCAGAGTTTGGTCCGTATTGCAGGTCGGATTCATTTTCAATAGGAATTGGAGTCCGACAAGGCTGTCCTTTGTCACCGATTCTGTTCACAATTTTTATGGACAGAATTTCTAGGCGCAGTCGAGGCGATGAGGGGTTCTGGTTTGGTGGCCATCGGATATCGTCTCTGCTTTTTGCGGATGATGTTGTCCTTTTGGCTTCATCAAGTCGGGACCTCCAGCTTTCATTGGAGCGATTCGCAGCCGAGTGCGAAACAGCCAGGATGAAGATCAGTACCTCCAAGTCCGAGGCCATGGTTCTCAGTCGGACAATGGTGGAATGCACCCTCCGGGTCGGGAATGAGGTCCTGCCCTAAGTGGAGGAGTTTAAGTATCTTGGGGTCTTGTTTATGAGTGTGGGAAGGATGGAGCGAGAGATCAACAGACGGATCGCTGAAGCCTCTGCTGTTAAGCAGTGCCTGTACCGGTCCGTCGTGGTGAAGAAGGAGCTGAGCCGCAAGGCGAAGCTCTCAATTTACCAGTCGATCTACGTTCCAACCCTCACCTATGGTCACGAGCTTTGGGTAATGACCGAAAGAACAAGATCACGGATACAAGCGGCTGAAATGAGCTTCCTTTGCCGGGTGGCGGGGTTCTCCCTTAGAGATAAGGTGAGAAGCTCCACCATCCGGGGAGAGCTCGGAGTAGATCCGCTGCTCCTCCACATTGAGAGGGGCCAGTTGAGGTGGCTTGGGCATCTGGTCAGAATACCCCCCCGGACGCCACCCTGGTGTGGTGTTTCGGGCATGTCCAACCGGGAAGAGACCCCGGGGTTGACCTAGAATACGCTGGAGGGACTATGTCTCTCGGCTTGTCTGGGACTGCCTCGGTGTCCCCCCTGAAGAGTTGGAGGAAGTGGCTCGGGAGAGGGACGTCTGGACCTCTTTGCTTAGGTTGCTGCCCCCGCGACCCGACCCTGGACTAAGCGGGAGATGATGATGATGATGATGATGATGATGATGATAATGATGATGATGATGATGATCTCGAAAGATCGAGACCGATTCTGCATTTTGTATTTATTTGGAGTTATTTATCAAAGTTATGAGTAAAATCTTAAATTTTCAAAAGTAAATTGTCTAAAATGTTAGAAGGTTCGACAAAATGTTGGTGTGTATATAAGCACATCGCAGATCGTGGAAGTGAAGTCAGTCGTTTGGTTACGCAGCGCAAAAGAGGTAGGACATTGGTTCTATGGAGACGTTATATAAATTTAGTAAGTGGACACAGAGAGATTGCTGTCCAACAAAAATGAATTTTACTGAATAAATTCTGGTCCATAATCTGTTGTTATTTTTGAACATACATTTAAAATAAGACTGTGTTCAGGTCTTCACTGAATCTAAAACCACAAGTCATCGACACCGGCTCTACGATCCTCACCCCCCTCATATTCAACACTATATAATAGGATCTTTCATGCACTTTATCGTCTTTTCACCATCAGAAATACAAGTTGTGGTGCGTGAACTGATTAAAATGAGTTTGAATTATATATATATATATATATATATATATATATATATATATATATATATATATATATATATATATATATATATATATATATATATATATATGTGTGTGTGAACATGTTCACTTCACTTGCAGAAATAAAGAATGACTGCGAATCATTGCTTCAGCCGCCATTGATATTTCATGTACAAAAGTAGCTATTTTGCACTTTTTAAGGTAATTTATGTTTAAAAAAAATTTTTAAAAAGTGTATGGAGCTCTTAAATGTATTACAAAAACATTAAAATATAATGTTTATGCAATACATTTAATTGCGACATACACTTATTTATTTATTATTATTTAATAATCCATAAGGATGACCAATCCTGGGACTTTTTAATGGCCACATGACCTTTTCAAACTGAGGGGAAATTGAAATTGTCCAGAGTTTGTTTCTAAAGACAGCAGAAACTACCATTATCCATGCCGGACGTCTCCAGGTCAGAGTGTTCGGGAATAAAGTGGGAGGGGCCAGATTGAGATGGTTTGGTTTTGTGCAGGGAGGAGATGAAGAAAATTCTGGTGGAGAATGTTGAGGATGAAACTGGCTGTTTGGAGAAGAGGAAGAGAAAAGAAAGAAATTATGGGTGTGATGAGAGAGGACATGCAGAGGGTTTACAGAACAGGGAAGGATGCAGAATAATGAGTGACACGGAGAAGGATGATCCACTGTGGAGACCCATCATGGAGAGACGAAATAAAAGAGGATGAAGAAAAAGAAAGAGATGATGATGATGATGATGATGATGATGATGATGATGATGATGATGATCTACACTTGTGTGTGAATGGAAACTTTTCTTATAATTTCCGCTTTCCCACTCATGGCGTTCAGACGTGAGAACGAGTCGAGCCGTTGAATCCAACCCCGTCATCATCTCTCGAAATTATGGCCACTCTAATAAAAAGCAGGCAGACCAAAAGGTGAATCCGATTAATTTGAACAAAATAAGCAAGAAATTCTCGAGAAGTATTCGGAGAACAAGGCAAAACCCACAAGCGAAGAAAAGTCGACTGAACCTGACCCAGTGAATATGGCGGCTATTACCAGTGAAACAGTGGAAGACTTAAAATCATTCATCAAACAAGCCTTACAGGGTCAAACGGAAATAATATCAGCGGCCATTAACGCCATCAAACCCACCGTCTCCTCGCTGCAAGCTCAACTGGAAGATATTTTGGATAGTGTGCAGAATAACGCTGCCAATATCATGACAAATACCGCCACCATGAAGGAGACTGAAACGAGGTTACGGAATGAGATTGGCATCTTGGAACGCAAACTTTTACTTCAGGAACTTAATTTGAGACAGATGAATCTCCTGGTGTATGGGATATCCAACACAGTAGAAGACTTGGAAGGATGATGCTCATGGTAAGAAAGGTGAAGGCAAAGGTAGAGCAGAAGACAAAGTGGTGGAAGCTGAAAAAGGAAGTGTGTCGTGTTGTCTTCAAGGAGGTACATTCCTGACAAACCCCTCCTTCAAGATGACTCCTACTCCATTTCTCTTCCCATCCACACCGTGATGAAATAGCTTAAACCCTGCTCCTAAACTTCTCGCCTTGCTACCTTTCCACCTGGTCTCCTGGACACACAGTGTGTCCACCTTCCTCCTCTGCATCATGTCCACAAGCTCTCTATTTTTTCCTTTCATAGTTCCAATATTCAAAGTCCCTACTCTCAGTCCTAGAGTCATGCCTTTCCTCTTCTCTCTCTGCGTCCGGACACGCCTCCCGCCTCTCCTTCTTCGACCAACAGTAGTCCAATTTCCACCAGCACCCTGTTGGTTCACAGCACTGGTGGAGGTCATTGTTAATTCAGGCCTTGACCAATCCAGAATGAATTTCGTTTTCATTTGTTTTTCATGTGTTGCATTTGCAAAACGATTTTGGCAGAAGTTTTACGCCAGATGCCCTTCCTGTCGCAACCCTCTGCATTTATCCAGGCTTGGGACCGGTGTGAGGGTGAACATTGGCTTGTGCCCCCCCTCATCTTCTTTTCCTTTTGGCTGTTCCCTTCAGGGGTCGCCACAGCAAATCATTCCACCTCCATCTCACCCTGTCCTCTACATCTTCTTCTCTTACTCCAACGACCTTCATGTCTTCCTTCACCACATCCATGAATCTCTTCTTTGGGAAATTTGATTCTGGAATGTTCTTAATTATTTGATGTGTGTAATCTTGTCTGGCTGGACATGCTGGATCATGGGCTGTTTAGTTTTGTATGAAAATTGGTTCCTTTTACATATAAACAAACTGATGATGATGATGATGATGATGATGATGATGATGATGATGATGATGATGATGATGGTGATGCCAGCTGTGTTGATGAAGATTTAATTTTGATGATGATAAAGAAGAGGCATCTGATAATGAAAGTGTGCATGAGTTGTGTTGGTGGTGATGATTTAGATTAAGATGATAAACATTAAGGGCAGAATGGTTGAATCCAGCTGTTGATCAGAGTTGATGATGCCAGCTGTGTTGATGAAGATTTTTGATGTTGATGAAGAACTTAATAAAGGTGTGCATCTGTCAGTTTTGTTGTGTTTGGGATGAGATGTGAACCTTTCTGGGATGAGATGTGGTCCTTTCTGCTGAGGAGGATATCGGTGAAGATGATGATGCTGAGGGCAGAGTTGATGAAGATTACGTGTATAAAGAGATCAGAGAGTTTTGTTTCATAGTTTTCTTAATTTCAGTGTGATTGTTTGAACCTGACAGTGTTTTTTTTTTTTGTTTGTTTGTTTTTTTTTTCTCAATCAGTATAATTTAAAATAATTTAAAATCTAAAGCACATGAAGGGATGGAAAGGACGGTTTGATGGTGGGTGTCACAGGGTATGATAGATGATGACATGCTGTCTTACACACACTTCGTTTGGTTTCACACACACCATCCAACGGGGTGATTGGGTTTCTCTTCCAGAATGTGTAAGTGTGTAAACTAGTGCTTGTGTGAGAATCTCACAGGAACGTGAAGAAAGAAGGGAATCCACCGAATAATCCAGAACACGCCAACGATCACATGACCATCCTGCACAGTCTCTGGACTGAAGTCTTGATTTTTCTGATGGATAATGATGGAAATGTCACTTATGAGATCATTAAATGTGACAGAAACATTGTAATTTTTTTTTTTTTCTTCTGGACAGATGAAACCAAAAATGTCTCCAGACTGAGATTCTTAAATCATCTTCATTGATATACAGAAGGCCTCCAGCACTCAGTCAATTATCTGTTCGTGGCTGCTGAAATTGTCGTCAGAGGATCTGGATGGAGATGAAGAACTCGATCAAGGTCCTCTGGTGAGTTAACACAAGTTAATGGATGAGCCCAACACACCAGGACTCAGTGTTGAACCCTCTGGAGTTGATGTGATATTATCAGTGCACCATGAAGAAAACAGGGAATCCATGTGAGAATCCCAGTCACATGACCATCCTTCAGCGTCTTGCAGGCAAAACACAACAAGATCTACGTAACAGTGTGGGAAGTTTTCCTGAGTTTGGAAGATCGGGGGTAGAGGAGATTGAAGTCCACCAGGAGGGTTATAGGGGGTCGTCAGTTGGAAAAACACTGAGTATTGTGTTCATTTCTATGAGACATTTGTGTCTCAGAGACCGAGGAGGACAGCAGAGCAACTGCATGAAAATCCAGGAATGAGAACCAACAATGAAAGTTCCTCCCACTAAAGGAAACAGATCCTGCAGGATTTACCTTCTGAGAGAAACAACAACCCAGTTTTGGGATATTTTAGTTTCAGCTCATGTGCTGCCATTGATGATGAAATGTTTGTCAGATGAACTGGTGTGGAAAAATATCATCCCAAAATCAGCACAGACAGAAAAGAAAAATTAAACATTTCAGGAAGAGGAAAGAAAAAAGAAGAAACTGAAACTCAGATTCAAAATGTAAAAATTAAAAAGTCAAAAATCAGATCAAGGAATGGAAAGTGTTGTGTAGAGTGAGGTGATTATTGAGAGATTTATAATTTATATTTAATAATGAATAATAATTTATAATGTGAGTTGTGAGTGAGTGTGATGTGGTTCTTCTCCTCCACAGAGTGTCATTGTGTCGTATCACATCCTCCACCTCAGCACCTGCAGTCGCTCCCAGCTGCAGCAGTGCAGCCTCTCTACAATCTGACTGACGGAGGTTTTGGTACGACTCTCTAACACTGTGTGAACCAGTAACCTGAGATCTCATGGAAACTCTGACAGTAATAATCTGCTGCATCTTCAGTCTGGACTCCACTGATGGTCAGAGTGAAATCAGATCCAGATCCACTGCCACTGAAACGAGCTGGAAAACCCGACTGTAACTGATTTGCTTTTAGTATGAGGAGTTTAGGAGCTTCTCCAGGTTTCTGCTGATACCAGTGTAATGGTTGATAACTATAACCTTGGTACACCTGGGGATCAGTTCTACAGTTGATGGTGACTGTTTCTCCTGGAAGAGCAGATTTTACTGCAGGAGTCTGAGTTACTGTGACTTGACTTGTACATTCTGAAAATAATAATATGATATCAATATCTAAAATATAAAAATAAACAATAATTCTCTTTTTTGTTTATATGAACAAATCATGTCTGACCTTGAGTGCAGAGGATCAGAGTCCAGATGAAGACGGGGATCAAAGTCATGGTCGCTGTGGGTGAAGTTGCTGTAGCAGCAGCTCTCAGTCATGAAGTGTTAAAGTCACAGCGCTATAAACCCTCCCAGAGCACTGAAGCATGTGCTGCCAATGCAAAGTGTCGTCTAAGTCTGGAACCACCTTCAGCACATTCCCCCCTGAACTTACTGTCATTCTCACTCTACTACAGAGGGATTGTGGGAAATTTGGTGACAAAAAAAATCTTCATCAAGAAATCTTTTTTTTTTTTTTTCTGTAATCTTTTTTCTTTTTTTTTTCTTTTTTGTGTAATCGTAATTCAAGTGGATTGTTGGAAATTTGATGACAAAACAAAAAGGAAAAAAGCTTATAATCTAAAATCTAATCTTAAAAGCCTTTCTAATCTTATATTTCTTTATTTTAAAGTTATTCTCCATGAATAAAAAAAGATATGAGTGTGTGTGTGTGTGTGTGTGTGTGTGTGTGTGTGTGTGTGTGTGTGTGTGTGTGTGTGTGTGTGTGTGTGTGTGTGTGCTCAGTGCAGTGTGACAGAGGTTTTTGTTTGGCGGTTTGATAGGAATGTATCACTGTGGTGGACTTTTGGTGGAGGAACCAAACTCATTATAAAAAGTAAGTGTTTTCTTTTTCTAAAAGCTCATCAATATATTTTATTTACACAATTCAATAAAATTTAAAGATTGAATATTAAATAATAATGTAATCATTATAAAAAGTAGACGTTTTGTATTAAATAATGAAATGTGATGTGGGGAGGAAAGAGCTGCTTCTATAAAACCTGCTTTTGGGTTATTTTGTAAAATTCTATTTATTTATCAAATCTATTTTTGAGATTCATATGAGATGTTCAATTTCAGAAATTATTAATTTTAATCATCATGACTTTGAATATTTTAATGAATATTTATGACTGATTTCCCCTTGACAGTGTCATTAATAATGATCATTATAATCCCCTGAAATGTATTTGATTCTGTGTTATGTTGAGAAGATGAAGAAAGTTCTGTGGATATTTTGATCAGGTTGGTTTGTTCAGCTGCAGGTTGGATGGATGATTATCAGAATTGTGATATTTATAAAAAGAAGTAGATGTTTTGGATAAAATGAAGAAATGTGATGTGGGAAGGAAAGAGCTGCTTCAATAAAATCTGCTTTTGGGTCATTTTTTAAAATTCAGTTCGAGTCACTTCATCTATTTTTAAGATTCGTGTGAAACATTACATTTCAGATATTTTTATTTAAAAAAAAATCATCATGACTCTGATTTTTTAAACATTATAGCATGAACAATTATGAATGAATTTGCTTTCATAGGTTGGATGGATGATTATCAGAATTGTGTTGTTTTGTATGATGTGTAGATAAACTACTGCATCTCTTCCACAGCCGTTACACTGAATTACCAAATATCACCATGTTCAGTATGATGGAGTTCACATTCACATTCATGTGTGTGTGTGTGTGTGTGTGTGTGTGTGTGTGTGTGTGTTCTCCAGCTGGTCCAGCGGTGAAGCCCTCTGTGTCTCTCCTCCCTCCGTCCTCTCTGCAGCTCTCTGAGGGATCAGTGTCACTGCTCTGTCTGCTCTCAGCCTATTCTCCACAAGGGGCGCTGCCGAGCTGGACAGTGGATGGTGATGAAGTGAACGAAGCGGTTCTGACCAGTACAGAACAACAGAAGAATGGTGTCTACAGCCGCAGCAGCATCCTGACAATCAGCAAGGAGCGCTGGGACGAGGCCGAGTTGTTCGGCTGTACCGTCTCCCACCACGACACCACTCAGTTCACCTTGTTCCGAAAGAGCCGTTGTGAAGTGCACTAGCATTCAAGTGTACACTTTCAAATATGCTTCACAATCTGATGTGGTGTGAGTGGTTTAGCTCTGCTTAAATAAAGATTTAATGTAGAAATCATGTCTCCTTTTTTCATCATGAAGTGTCTTTGGCAGCGATTTGGAACAGAACCTTTAACAGCAGGTCCAGTGCAGCGTTGTGTGTTGTGCTTGAGTGACTTTAGTGAAGAACCAGAAACATCTGCTGAAAGTTTTCATCTATTCTGGGACTTCAAGTAGTTCATGCAAATTGTGTGTGTGTGTGTGTGTGTGTGTGTGTGTGTGTGTGTGTGTGTGTGTGTGTGTGTGTGTGTGTGTGTGTGTGTGTGTGTGATCGGAACACTATCACTTCTCAATTCCACTATTTCATCAGAATTTGCATGAAACTCGTTACAATCTAAACAATTCAAATGAAATTTATTTAAAATGAGATTTGTTGTTATTGTTGTTGCTTTTTCGTAGTTTCTTAAGATACAATAAGTTTTTCCAATACTTGTAGTCATTAACACGAACAGAAATCAAGGCCCTGGTAGACACAGATAACGTCGACCGACTCATACTCAACTTCAAAATACGGGTCGGTTCAGGACAACACAACAATTTACATTACAAACTATAAAAGGAAAATTAGTGACCTGATAATAATAAAATCTTGAAAGAAGAAAACAAAAAATCCGAAAATATGAACGACCAGGAAAGGAATCACATCTCGGAAATAATTTGTTTCCAAAAATGAAAGTCTTGTGTATTTTAATCCAGATGTGGAATATAATGCATATTTTAATATTCGATGATGTCGCCACATCATCATCAAGGCAACACCAATAAATGGAGGAACAAGTGAAAGGTCTCCAGAAATCAGTCAATTATCTGTCCGTGGCTGCTGAAATTGTAGTCAGTGGATCTGGATGGAGATGAAGAGCTCGATCAAGATCCTCTGGTGAGTTACCACAAGTTAATGGATGAGCCCAAGACACCAGGACTCAGTGTTGAACCCTCTGGAGTTGTTGTGATATTATCAGTGCACCATGAAAAAGAGAGAATCCATGTGAGAATCAAGATGTTCCCAGTCACATGACCACCTGCAGAGTCTCAATAGTGAAGTAATGATTTCATTCAGTCCAGTGGTGACCCGGTGTTCAGGTGCTGGGTGACCGATCCTAAGGTTGGGGGATCAGACCGCACTGTTTTCGGCTATCACTGCTGCGCCCCCCAGTGTAGATACCTGGATTATCAAAGGCCGACCGTGTCTCTAACTGTCTGTGGAGAGATATTCTGGTAAAAGAACCATTTCTTTCTTTCGTCATGAGGAGCTGCATCACCGTCAGCGTGTTTCTGACCCGCGATGGGCTGGAAATCTGTCCGGGGTGTACTCTGCCCTCATCCAGAGTCGGCTGAGCTGGGCACCAATAATTAAGATTGAGCAGTTCAGAAGATTAGTGGATGAATGATTGATTTCATTGGAGAACAAATCTGGAAATGTTGTTTCTTGGATCCTCAAACGGGACAGAAACACAAAAAAATATCCAGAACCAGCATTGAAAGGCAGCATGTCTCTGGAGTGTGATTACAGGGGGAGTAACGTCTAGTTTTATTGAGTAGATAATTTATATATTTTATTGGATAAAAATACGAAAGTAAAAAAGTCAAAAGGGAACCGATACTGTGGAGTTTGTGAGGATCTTGTGCAGAGATGTTCGGTTTTCTCTTTTTAAAGGTTGAGTTCGCATGAGATGTGAGTGTGGACGGGAGAACATGGTAAAGATCCAAATCTGTTTAAAGTTGTGTTCTCCGAAAGTTTTCCTGTGTTTGGAAGATAGTGGGTGGAGGAGATCCATCGATGCAGAAATTGAGGAGAGGGGCGTGTCCGTAACAGACTCTAATGGAAGGAGATAAAACTCGACGGGGTCTGGAAGGTATGATGGTGCTGGAAACACAAACCAAGCTTGTCAAGGTGGAGGTTGAAGTCCACCGGGAGGCTTAGACGGGGTCCTCAGTTGGAAAAACATTGAGTCTTGTGTTCATTTCTATTAGAAATTTGTCTCCCTGGGGCCGAGGAGGACGGCAGAGGAAATTGCAACTGCATGAAAATCAAAGAATGAGAATTATCTATTATTCCCTCGCACATGGAATCAGATCAATAGAGATGGAGATGAGAAGTTTTCCTGGGCCATGACCTTCTCCCAGACCCACCTTTTAGAGAGACAGTGCATGAGTATTGTGTTCATTACAGAACGGATGCTGTTACTCTTCAGGAGCTGTATCAGAGTAAGTTTAATTCCAGAAGGTTGATCCGAGGTCTCGTGGGGACGCCTGCAGCAGCGCAGGCAGGGAAAGGCTTGCCATCCCTCGTGGGCGGTGCGTGGCCGTGGATGCTGGACTGTGTCGATGAAGTCCCAAACGATGGTTCCATGATCCGCCTTGGATGAACTGCCTGAAGAGCCTGGAGGAGACTGTAAGAGACGGGAGGAGCCTGGAAGACTGTAGCCAGTCGGCCCCTGGTCCCTAATATAGATTCCCCAAACCAAGTTGAACAAGCCCAGGCATGCTCAGACAAGCCCCAACATGTCTGTGTTGCTCCTCCCCTCTGTTGGATTGCGCAACTCCAGTCCTCTATGGAAAATTACAGCCTCCCACAGCTGAGTCCCACCACGTGACTCTCTTCCATTATGTTTACAGTATATTTCCCTTCCCCTCCAGTAGGTACATACTCACATCCTGTCAACACCGCCCTCTGTGCTGTGATCACAGCTCACCCTGTACGCGAACTTTCAGTTGGACATCGATGTCAATTGTCTTGTGATGACGACGAATGTGATTCTGCAGATTAGTTGTGTGGTCGTGGTAAGGGAAGGAGAAGAAGAATATAATGATGATGACGATCTCAGCTTGGGCACGAATGAGAACTTTTATTATAATTATTGTTTGTTTGTTGTTGTTTATGACGGAGCAATAATTCATGTCCGTTTTAATTCCATCGCTACTGTTTATAAAGTTTCATCTGTTTCAAGTTCATCATCAGGATTGAAGATGCCGGGCATGTGGAGGAGACACTGAAGATCACACAACTTCTCTCAGGATTTCTTTCCCCTTGACCAACTTTTCTCTGTAAAAACTCTGATTTTCCACTAAATGTCTGGATCTCTGTCTGAATTCATCCCAGAAAAGCACAAAGTCTCTGCATGATGCTCCTCCTCAGATACACAGCAGCTCAGTCCTGATCATATTTTAATTTCAAATGATGAGCTTCAATCCCTGATGAGATTTCTGCCAGATGAACTGAAATCTGTGTGAATAATAGAATTCTGGAGTTTATCGGACTGGGACGGTGGTGGCCTGGTGGTATAGTTCGCTGGATCGCTGATCCGAAGGTTGATTGTTCAATTCCCATTCTCCACAAAGTTGTCTCTGTGTCAAAAACAAGTTTTTCTGTGAACAAAGTTGTTCACTGTGGCGATCCCTGATAAAGGGGAAAAAACAGAAAGGAAATCTTTCTCTCATCCTCCAGCAACAGAACAAAAACAAAACCAGACACTCAAATATTTTTAGCGAATAAACACACCAATCGAAATCTATTTATCTTCCAGTCATGGCTGTGATGGAGTGTGTAGAGTGAGGTGATTATTGAGAGATTTATAATTTATATTTAATAATGAATAATAATTTATAATGTGAGTTGTGAGTGAGTGTGATGTGGTTCTTCTCCTCCACAGAGTGTCATTGTGTCGTATCACATCCTTCACCTCAGCACCTGCAGTCGCTCCCAGCTGCAGCAGTGCAGCCTCTCTACAATCTGACTGACGGAGGTTTTTGTACGACTCTCGAACACTGTGTGAACACATAGCTTGAGAGGGAATGGAAACTCTGACAGTAGTAATCTGCTGCATCTTCAGTCTGGACTCCACTGATGGTCAGAGTGAAATCAGATCCAGATCCTCTGCCACTGAAACGAGCTGGAAAACCCGACTGTAATGTAGTCGCATATCTAATCAGGAGTTTAGGAGCTTCTCCAGGTTTCTGCTGATACCAGTGTAAGCGATCACCATTTGAGTCTTTGTACACATTCTGACTGGTTCTACAGTTGATGGTGACTGTTTCTCCTGGAAGAACAGATTTCACTGCAGGAGTCTGAGTTACTGTCACTTGACCTCTGCATTCTAAAGAAAAGAAGAAAAAAAACAAACAAAAAAAGAAAATAATAAAAACTTTGAATGAGCATCAACTATAAGTAACTTAAATATCAGAAGAAAAACATTAATTTATTTCTAAAAACAGATCATTGTAGAGATAAAATCTGAAGTGATGTCTGACCTTGAGTGCAGAGGATCAGAGTCCAGATGAAGACGGGGATCAAAGTCATGGTCGCTGTGGGTGAAGTTGCTGTAGCAGCAGCTCTCAGTCATGAAGTGTTAAAGTCACAGCGCTATAAACCCTCCCAGAGCACTGAAGCATGTGCTGCCAATGCAAAGTGTCGTCAAAGTCTGGAACCACCTTCAGCACATTCCCCCCTGAACTTACTGTCATTCTCACTCTATTACAGAGGGATTGTGGGAATTTTATTTTATTTTATTTATTTATTTTTTTTAATTGTGGGAATTTTTTTTTAAATAAGTGAATTTGAGAGAGAAGTTGAAACTTTCACTGGATGGTGTTTGTACTGAATGTTCATGAGTTTGTCACTGTGCTGGATTTATGGTGGAAGAAGCAGCTTCGATGTCGGCAGTGAATAAAAACACACGAATATTTTTACTGTAAATTAATGTTTAGATGATTGTAGGAGTTAAATATCAGATCATAACTTTCTATCAGTCTACAGAAGGACTGGAGGAATTATTCTCACTTCAGATCCACACATTCAGTATATTATACTCCACATTTCCCATCAGCACATCCACATTTTCACTCACTGAGGGATTATGAGTAAAACCCGTGTGGGTGCAGATCTACATTTTTTTTTTTTTTTTTGTAAATTTCAGGTTTTTGGGGGATTACAACGTAAATCTTTCTTTCACATCAACTGCATCTTCGGTTGAGATGAATAATCTTGGTGTTAAAAACAATATAAAGTATTAAAAACAGTGGGAGAGTTGGTGTATTAATCACCTGATGTGAAGAGAAGTTGGTGTTTAGTCTCTGTTTTGTAAGAAGAGGTTTAAATGGGTGGAGAGAGCAGTGAGTTTAGAGCAGCAGGTTTTTGTACGACCACTAAACCTGTTTGTATCACTGTGGTGGACTTTTGGTGGAGGAACCAAACTGTCTGTGGGCCGTAAGTAACCTGTTCATTAATGACTGAAATAGAGTGTGTTCAGAATAATGACTGAAATAGAGTGTGTTCAGAATAATGACTGAAATGGAGTGTGTTCAGAATGAGTACAATATTAAAACCGAGTGTAATTATATTTTGTTTCTGAAGTCTCCATTATTTTAGAAGTGAAAGAAAACTTTTTGTTTAATTATTCAAATACATTTAATTCTTTCGAGTCTGTGATGACATAAAATAATAAATTTGAAACTTAATTCATTTAACTAATTAATCATTTCTATTTTAAACTGTTTATATATGGGGAATTGTAAAATTTAACTCATCTCATCTCATCTCATCTTCTTCCGCTTAGTCCGGGGTCGGGTCGCAGGGGCAGCAACCTGAGCAAAGAGGTCCAGACATCCCTCTCCCGAGCTACTTCGTCCAACTCTCCCGGGGGAACACCGAGGCGGTCCCAGACAAGCCGAGAGACATAGTCCCTCCAGCGTGTTCTAGGTCGACCCCGGGGTCTCTTCCCGGTTGGACATGCCCGAAACACCACACCAGGGAGGCGTCCGGGGGGCATTCTAACCAGATGCCCGAGCCACCTCAACTGGCCCCTCTCAATGCGGAGGAGCAGCGGATCTACTCGAGCTCTCCCGGATGGCGGAGCTTCTCACCCTATCTCTAAGGAGAACCCGCCAGCCGGCGAAGAAAGCTCATTTCAGCCACTTGTATCCGTGATCTTGTTCTTTCGGTCATTACCCAAAGCTCATGACCATAGGTGAGGGTTGGAGCGTAGATCGACTGGTAAATTGAGAGCTTCACCTTGCGGCTCCAGCTCCTTTTTCACCACGACCGGACCGGTACAGGCACCGGCTTAACAGCAGAGGCTGCAGCGATCCGTCTGTCGATCTCTCGCTCCATCCTTCCCTCGCTCGTAAACAAGACCCCAAGATACTTAAACTCCTCCACTTGGGGCAGGACCTCATCCCGACCCGGAGGTGCATTTCCACCATTGTCCGACTGAGAACCATGGCCTCGGACTTGGAGGTACTGATCTTCATCGGCTGCTTCGCACTCAGCTGCAAATCGCTCCAATGAGAGCTGGAGGCCCGACTTGATGAAGCCAAAGGACAACATCATCCGCAAAAAGCAGAGGCGATATCCGATGGCCACCAAACCAGAACCCCTCATCGCCTCGACTGCGCCTAGAAATTCTGTCCATAAAAATTATGAACAGAATCGGTGACAAAGGACAGCCTTGGCGGACTCCAACTCCCACGGAAAGCGAATCCGAGCTGCTGTTACCAATACGGACCAAACTCTGGCTCGGTGATACAGCAACCGAATAGCTCGTAACAGCAGTTGAACGCCCGTATTCTCGAACACGCCCCACAAGATCTTTCGAGGGACACGGTCAAAAGCCTTCTCCAAATCCACAAAGCACATGTGGACAGATTGGGCAAACTCCATGCCCCTCCAGAATCCTGTGGAGGCGTATAGAGTTGGTCAAGAGTGCTGCGGCCAGGGCGAAAACCACATTGTTCCTCCTGAATCCGAGGTTCGACTATCGGTCGGATCCTCCTCTCTAGTACCCCTGCATAGACTTTCCCAGGTAGGCTGAGGAGTGTAATTCCCGATAATTGGAACACACCCTCCGGTCCCCTTCTTAAAAATTGGGACCACCACCCCAGTTTGCCAATCCAGAGGTACAGCCCCCGATGACCGCGCGATGGTGCAGAGGCGTGTCAGCCAAGACAGTCCTACAACATCCAGAGCCCTGAGATATTCCGGGCGGATCTCGTCCAACCCCGGAGCTCGACCACCGAGGAGCTTTTTGACAACCTCAGTGACCTCCACTCCAGTGATGGGCGGACCCTCACCGGAACCCCCAGGGTCTTCCTCTTCCACGGAGGGCGTGTTGGTGGGATTGAGAAGGTCCTCAAAGTATTCCCTCCACCTCTCAACAACATCCCCAGTCAAGGTAAGCAGCTCCCCACCTCCACTGTAAACAGTGTTTGTGAAGAACTGCTTCCCCCTCCTGAGGCGTCGGATGGTGGACCAGAACCTTTTTGAGGCCAACCGATAATCACTCTCCAAGCCCTCACCGAACTCCTCCCACGCCCGAGATTTTGCATCTGCGACAGCCTCGGCTGCAGCACGTTTGGCCTGCTGGTACCCGTTTGCTGCCTCAGGAGTCCCACAGGCTAATAAAACCCGATAGGCCTCCTTCTTCAGCTGGGCGGCCCCCTTCACGCAGGTGTCCACCACGGGTTCGGGATTACCGCCCACGACAAGCACCGGCGACCTTACGGCCACAGTTATGGGCTGCCGCCTCAGCAATGGAGGCACGAAACATGGCCCATTCGGATTCCATGTCCCCGCCTCCTCCGGAACGTGGTTGTAGCTCTGCCGGAGGTGGGAGTTAAAGGCCTCTCGGACAGGGGCTCCGTAAGCGTTCCCAGCAGACCCTGATTACACGCTTGGGCCTGCCAGGTCTGGAAGGCAACCTCCCACACCACCGAAGCCAACTCACCACCAGGTAGTGATCGGTAGACAGCTCAGCTCCTCTCTTCACCCGAGTGTCCAGAACATATGGTCGCAAGTCCGATGACACGACTACGAAGTCAATCATCGAACTGCGACCTAGGATGTCCTGGTGCCAAGTGCACTTATGGACACCCTTCTGTTCGAACATGGTGTTCGTAATAGACAAACTGTGACGAGCACAGAAGTCCAACAACGACACAACATTCGGATTCAGACTGGAGAGGCCGTACCTACCGATCACACCCTTCCAGGTCACACTATCGTTGCCCACATGGGCGTTGAAGTCTCCCAAGACAACGAGCGAGTCTCCCGAGGAGGCGTTCTCCAACACCCCCCAAAGACTCCAAAAAGGGTGGGTACTCTGAACTGTCATTTTGGTGCATAAGCACAAATAACAGTCAGGACCCGTCCCCCACCCGAAGGCGGAGGAAGCTACCCTTTCGTCAACCGGGAGAACCCCAACATTTGGGCACCGAGGCGGGGGCAACAAGAATACCCACACCCGGCTCGCCGCCTCTCCCCATGAGCAACTCCAGAATAGAAGAAGGTCCAGCCTCTTTCGAGATGGATGGTTCCAGAGCCCAAGCTATGCGTTGAGGTGAGCCCGACTATATCTAGTCGGTATCTCTCCACCTCACGCACCAAATCAGGCTCCTTTCCCACCAGAGAGGTGACATTCCATGTCCCGAAGGTCAGAGTAAGCAGCCGAGGATCAGTCCGCCAGAACCCATGCCTTTGGCTGCCACCCAACTCACACTGCACCCGACCCCTAAAACTCCTCCCACGGGTGGTGGGTCCATGGGAGGGCGGACCCATGTCTCCTTTTCGGGCTGAGCCCGGCCAGGCTCCATGGGCACAAGCCCGACCACCAGGCACTCGCCTTCGAGCCCCTCCCTGGGCCTGGCTCCAGGAGGAACCCGGTGACCAGCGTCCGGGCAAGGGTGACTGATTCCTATGTTGTCTCGTGTCTTAGGGGTTTGTTTTGAATCGCACTTTGTCTGGACCTTCACCCCGTACCTGTTTGCCTTGGGTGACCCTACCAGGGGCATTTGCCCCCGACAACATAGCTCCTAGGATCATTAGGTCACGCAAACCCCTCCACCACGATAAGGTGGCAATTCGAGGAGGGGGTAATATTTAACATTTTTGAATATGATATACCGATAAATTTTAATGTCCAGTTAGACAGTCATATAAATGTTTCTGAAGTCTTCATTATTTTAGAAGTGAAAGAAAATGAATCTCATGATAGTGCGAGTCAATTATTTTAATTTTAGCTTTTAAATAAATTGAACATTGTGCAAATTATAACGTTTTGTTTAATTATTCAAATAGATTTAATTCTTTCGAGTCTGTGACGACATACAAGAAATAAATGTGAAACTAAATTAATTTTACTTATTAATAATTTATATTTTAAATTGTTTATATGTCGGTAATTGTAATATTTTAATTTTTTGAATATTATATCCTAATAAATTTTAATGTTGAGTGAGACAATAATATAAATGATAATACACATAAAATTAGAAGTATTTGAATTGAGTGTGAAACGTTTTTGAAGCTCCACTGAACTCAGTTCTGCTCTGTAAGATATAAAAGGAACTGAAACACACATAGTGAGCTGAAACGAAACCTGAGTGACTGACAGCTGTCCATTTCTGCTCTAACTGTGTGTGTGTGTGTGTGTGTGTGTGTGTGTGTGTGTGTGTGTGTGTTTAGGTGCCACCCAACCCAGTGTGACGGTGCTGCCCCCTTCCAGTGTGGAGCTGAAGCAGGATAAGTCCACATTCGTGTGTGTGGCCGACAAGGGCTTACCTTCGGACTGGAGGCTGAGCTGGAAGGTTGATGGGAACAGCTGGAACTCGGGGGTGAGTCGCAGCACCGCCGTGCTGAACGCGGACGGCCTCTACAGCTGGAGCAGCGCGCTGAGCCTCCGCCCGGATCAGTGGAGGAACAAGGCGGTGACCTGTGAGGTCTACAACAGCCACCAACCTACTGTGGTGAGCACATTAAATATGATAAAGTCTCTGAGTCCATGAACAATTCAATGGAGAAACCTAAACAAAATTTTAATTAAATTATAAATACAGTTTATATTAACCCTTTATTACCTATTTTAGTAGATCTGCTACATGAAGTGAAAAGTGAACAGCACCAGAGAAAAAAAAAAACTTTCCATTTTTTTTTTTTATTTATTTTTTTTTATTTATTTATTTTATTTTTTTAATTTTGAACCAAAATCAAAATTTTTGCCTCGGTAATGGATTTTAACACAATTAGAAATTGACTTGGTTCACAGAGGATTAATTGCAGTTTATTGATATTATTAAATAATTTAATTTAAATTTTATTGTTGAATGAATATGTTGGTTGTGAGGATCCGGTGGTTTGGTGCTGGAATATTAATCCCAAATTCAAGACTTCAAGCTCCACCATCAGTGGGTTGTCACTGCTGTCCCCCTGGTGCACCTAACTGGTATATCAAAGGCCAGCCTTGTCTCTCACTGCCGGCGGGAAGAGGTTCATGTAAAAGTCCATGTGAAAGTTCATGTAAAACCACCATTTTCTGATGTTTGTAAAGAGGAGCTTCATCGTCGTCAGCGTATTTCTGCCCTGTTTAGTCTGGTGAGCAATTCAGGGTGTACTCCGCCCGCATTCACAGTCAGCTGAAATGGGCGCCAGCCTTCCCGCGACCAGAAGGAAGACAAAGCGTTACAGAAAATGATGTGAAGAGAAGTTGGTGTTTAGTCTCTGTTTTGTAAGAAGAGGTTTAAATGGGTGGAGAGAGCAGTGAGTTTAGAGCAGCAGGTTTTTGTACGACCACTAAACCTGTTTGTATCACTGTGGTGGACTTTTGGTGGAGGAACCAAACTGTCTGTGGGCCGTAAGTAACCTGTTCATTAATGACTGAAATAGAGTGTGTTCAGAATAATTTACTGAAATAGAGTGTGTTCAGAATAAGTATTAAAATGGAGTGTGTTTATATTTTGTTTCTGAAGTCTTCATTATTTTAGAAGAGAAAGAAAATATATATGACGATAGTGCGAGTCAATCATTTTAATTTCAGCCTTTAAATAAATAGGACATTGTGCAAATTATTATTTTTTTGTTTAATTATCAAATACATTTAATTATTTTGAGTCTGTGACAACATAAAACATTAAATGTGAATCTAAATTTATTTCAGTAATTTATAATTTCTACTTTAAATTGTTTATATATTGGTAATTGTAATATTTAAATTTTTTTAATACAGTGTTATAGACAAATAAATTGTAATGTCCAGTCAACCAGTAATATAAATGATAATAAATATAAAATTAGAAGTATTTGAATTGAGTGTGAAACGTTTTTGAAGCTCCACTGAACTCAGTTCTGCTCTGTAAGATATAAAAGGAACTGAAACACACACAGTGAGCTGAAACGAAACCTGAGTGACTGACAGCTGTCCATTTCTGTCCTAACTGTGTGTGTGTGTGTGTGTGTGTGTGTGTGTGTGTGTGTGTGTAGGTGTAGGTGTAGGTGCCACCCAGCCCAGTGTGACGGTGCTGCCCCCCTCCAGTGTGGATCTGCAGCAGGATAAGTCCACATTCGTGTGTGTGGCCGACAATGGCTTCCCCTCGGACTGGAGGCTGAGCTGGAAGGTTGATGGGAACAGCTGGAACTCGGGGGTGAGTCGCAGCACCGCCGTCCTGAATGCGGACGGCCTCTACAGCTGGAGCAGCGCGCTGAGCCTCCGCCCGGATCAGTGGAGGAACAAGCTGGTGACCTGTGAGGCCTACAACAGCCACCAACCTACTGTGGTGAGCACAGTGAACACAGAGCAGTGCTGAGAGCTGTGAACTCACACACACTTTACTCAGCTCACCTTCTACTGCTTCACTGTGTGCTACATGTGGCCTTCACTGCTCAAATGCCCCACTTTCATCATTTCATTTGTGTTATTAACATGTGAGTTCACACACTCCTCAGTTTAACTCACATCTTCTTCTTCATTATCACCCAAATATGTGTTAAGTGTGAATCACTGCAATGTTCTGCTCTGAATTATTAATAAAAGCTTTTCAATCATTCAAATCCTTTTTCTTTACATTATTGATGATGCACATCACACACACATCACCAGCACATCTGTCTCAATGTCTCATCAATACACTTCTGTTGGAAAAAGTCAGCAAAACTCTTTGATTCAATAATTAATGCATCCTCTCTGACAGAGGTCCCCAACCACCGGTCCGCAGAAAAAAATAATTCATTATTTATGTCTTATTTATTATCTGACTCTGAACGATCTTTATTTTTGAAAAAAAATATTTTATTTTGAAAAATGACTGGATTCTCTCGGGTTCATGTCAGTCATTTAAGCCCTTAAATCTGTAACCCACAGGTAGACGGTACATGAACAGAGGCGAGTTGGACATGTTTCAAACAATAGTTGGGATTTTGGGTGAGACTGAGCCTTCATTCTCCCAACTGGTGCACCATCAACCTGTGATTTTTTTTTTTTTTTTACAAAAGTTCAAGCTCTACTTCCCAACCAACTTTCTTTCAGCTGTTGAAAAATAAAATTCATGGAGTTTTTATTATTCTTATTCTTCTTATTATTATTATTATTAATAATAATAATAATAATAATAATAATAATAATAATAATAATAATAATAACAATAATAATAATAACAATAATAATAATAATCATAATCATAATAATAATAATAATAATAATAATAATAATAATAATAATAATAAAACAAGCGTTGACCGGTTCGCGGTGATAAAAAGGTTGGGGATTCCTGCTCGATGCTATTGCATGCTGGGGCAGCAGTCTGAGGGTGGCAGACACAAACAGATTGAACATTGACATTGTGTTGATGGAACTGGACTCTCTGACGATGGTGTCGAGAGGGGAATGTTTTCCAAAGTAAAGATGATATTGTACAATACCTCCCACCTGCTCCTGCTTCACATCCTGCTGACCAGTCACAGGAGCCGTTCAGTGAGAGACTGATACCACCACAATGCACCACTGAACCACACAGGAAATTATTATAGCTGTGAACATTCAACTGTACAAAACTCGTCCATACAGCACCAACATCCACTGTGATCCATTTACATTCTACTGTTTATCACATTAATAATCCTGTACATATCATCAGTTCCCGAGTGGTCAAAAAATAAGTGAGTACACGATGACAGTGAAGCGACTGAGGTGGGCAGCAGCACCTCATCCACCAAGTGGGCTAGGCGCGCGGAGCACAGTGAGGGCACGGCTTTGTCTTTGAAATGATTTCACACTTCATCTCCGCTTTTCATTTACACAGTTGCGGAAATTTACGTTGATCAACTATAAAGTAGACCAAATTAAGTCAGTATACGCAAATCATGCACTAAAACAACTGGGTACACGGCATGTACCGGCATGTACCCACCACTACAGCACTGCATACCACCCACTGACTCCATTCATTCTGTTTATATACAGATGACTCATTTCTCATTACAGACTTATGTACAGAAATATTATACATTTAATGTGTTCATTTTTTGATTCACTTAATACAAATTAGGGTTGCAGGGAGGCTGGCGCCCATCTCAGCTGACTCTGGGCAGGGGCAGAGTACAACTGGGACAGTTTGCCAGGCCATCACAGGGAAGAAATATGCTGACGGCTATGCAGCTATTCTTGTCAAAAGCAAACAATGGTCCTTTTAAATGAACCTCTCACAGTAGACAGTGAGAGACATGAGCGGCCTTTTATAACCCAGTAATATGCAAGTGGGGGTCACTGACAACCTGTTGAGAGTGGAGCTTGAACCCCAACCTTGGGATCAGTGATCCAGCGCCTTTACCAACAGGATACACCTGCCCTTCTATTTTGTAAATGCGGCTTTTTCCTTTCCATAAGGTGCACCGAATTATAACTTGTATCACCAATGAACACTGATCGAACCGCCCCACCATATACATAAGGCGCACTGGATTATAAGGCGCATCAGGCAAAACAGAAGTCAGATAAGTCAAACTTGATTCAGCTCTCACAATAACTTTCAACGTTGTTCAGTTATAAACAATATAAACAAAAAAAACCTCACTTTTTCAGTTTATTCCTCTTCTACAAATCCATCAAATTTTTTATCTTTAGCATCTGAGTTTAACAGTTGCATGAGTTGGACATAAAGCCCAGATCCTTGAATTATTTTTTATTATTATATTATCTTCTCATATTTCATTATCTATTCTTCCCTCATACATGGAGTCAGATCAAGAATAAGGAAGGTTAGAAGTCTTCCTGGGTAGTGACCTAAACTTCTCTCAGCCACGCCCCCTTAAAGAGACGTCATCACAATAACAAAGATGGCAGCATCCATTTGCAGTGTGACTATTGTTTTCATTACAGAACGGAGGTCATTACTCTTAAGAAATCTGTATCAGCTTAAGTTTAAATTCAAGAAGGTTAATCCAAGCTCTCAGAAGGAGATCTGTAACACTGATTTATCCTGGTGATGAATCTGAAACGTTCTGAGGTGTTTCTGAATAGGTCGTGCAATATACACGACTAGTTCACACATATATGGTACAAAGGTTTCTGTGAACCAAACTTTGAACATTTCAAAATTTAAAATAAGATAAAAGATCTTAATCATCACCTGCTGCACGAACAATGAAAATCATTTCAGCAGATCTTTGTTTCACAGCAAGTAGAAAAATAAGTGGGGCCGGTGGTGTAGTGGTTAGGATGCTGCGCTCATGATCTGGAGCTCATGAGTTCAAAACCCCACTGAGACCCACTGTGCGAAGACCTCTGGGCAAGGTCTTAACCACAAGTATGCCTCTGTTCACCCAGCAGTATATCTGGGTCTGGGTACCAGTAAATTATACTGGGAAGGTAACCTGCAATGGACTAGCGTCCCATCCTGGAGGAGATGAACTCCTAGTTGCTTCACGCTACAGAAACCGGGGATAAGCACTGGCCTGATGAGCCACTATGGCTCGGGTGTAAAAAGCCCAAAAGCCCAAGTAGAAAAATAAAGTGCACAACAGACAACAAAGTAACTACACTGAGCTATACATGAGCATATAATTCCATACACACATAGACACAAACCTATAGGTACAATTATAGACAGCCAAACATCAGTGGTGGGCCGTCAGGGCCAGCAAAGTCTCCCCTGCTGATCTCAACACTATGAGAAGCACTGAACTGAAATTCTAGTATTTGTTCCATTAAATTGTATTGATTCCCAGCAGTCTGTTCTCTTTGTTTTGTAGTGTCTGTTGGCTGCACTGCTTCCAGTACGTGTATGCGGATATTAAATTTTTTTGACAAATCAGATTTTAGCGTCTCTGTACCGCCATGTAAATATAATCTGCCCAGAGACTTCAGAATCAACAGTGCTGGATGATGTCACTTGAACTATATGAGCAATGGGGCAGTTACTTGAACCAATCAGATTTCAGATTTGCCTTACAGGACCAGCAAGCGGAAAAACAATAAAATCAGCATTTTTCTGTCTTTTGATTAGTTGGTGAGAGGAAAACAAGTTGAATAGTGTAAAGTGATCTGCACACAATACATTTATGTTTGATTTTTTTTTTTTTTTTTTACACCCACAATGGATGATGGATGAGGACAAATTAACTCAGTGTCTGATATAATTCTTAAAAATCAATTTTCAAGGAAGACCTTTCGAGAAAAGCAAGTCATCATACTGACAGTTTGAGGAAAGTTTTATTCTTGTTTTTTTTTTTTTTTTTTCTTGGCTGGGTGCCAATTTACCAGCAGCTTCCACCAGTAAATGTGGGTGAAAGTCATGTGATGCTCAGAGTCACGGGCAGAAATGAAATGCTTCTCTCTCTCTGCAATGCCTCGCATTGTTATATTATGTTTGTGTGTATTATTGAAGGTTTTTAATGATTGTGACGTGACAGTAGTGCTATGTAGAGAATGCAGCCGTGAGGGAGGGGCACAAGCCAATGTCTCTCCCTCATGCCGGGCCCAAGCCCGGATAAATGCAGAGGGTTGCGTCAGGAAGGGCATCCAGCGTAAAACAAATGCTAAATAAAACATGCAAGTCATATCAAGAAAATTCATACCGGATCGGTCGAGGCCCGGGTTCAAAACGACCGCCATCCAACAGGGTGCTGGTGGAAATTGGACTACTGTTGGTCGAAGACGTCGAAGAAGGAGAGGTGGGAGGCGTGTCCGTAGCAGAGAGAGAAGAAAGGCAGGAGTCGAGAACTGAAAGTAGGGACTTTGAATGTTGGAACTATGACAGGAAAAGGTAGAGAGCTGGCTGACATGATGCAGAGGAGGAAGGTGGACATACTGTGTGTTCAGGAGATCAGGTGGAAAGGTAGCAAGGCTAGAAGCATAGCAGCAGGGTTTAAGCTGTTTTTTCATGGTGTGGATGGGAAGAGAAATGGAGTAGGAGTCATCTTGAAGAAGGAGTTTGTCAGGAATGTTCTAGAAGTGAAAAGAGTGTCAGACAGAGTGATGAGTCTCAAGTTAGAAATTGAAGGCATGATGTTCAATCTTGTTGGTGCTTATGCCCCACAGGCAGGATGTGAGGTAGAAGAGAAGGAGAGATTCTGGAGTGAGTTAGATGAAGTGATGCAGAATACCCCCAAAGATGAAAGAGCAGTCATTGGGGCAGACTTCAATAAACATGTTGGTGCAGGAAACAGAGGGGACGAGGAAGTGATGGGCAGGTTTGGTATCCAGGACAGGAACGCAGAAGGACAGATGTTGGTAGATTTTGCAAAAAGGATGGAAATGGCTGTGGTAAATACTTTCTTCCAGAAGAGAGAGGAGCATAGAGTGACTTATAAAAGTGGAGGTAGGAGCACACAGGTAGACTACATCTTGTGTAGGCGATGTAATTTGAAGAAAGTCAGTGACTGCAAAGTAGTAGCGGGTGAGAGTGTTGCCAAAAAGCATCGGATGGTGGTGTGCAGGATGATGCTGATGGTGAGGAAGGTGAAGAAGGCAGAGCAGAAGACAAAGTGGTGGAAGCTGAAAAAGGAGGAGTGTTGTGTTGTCTTCAAGGAGGAGTTGAAACAGGCTTTGGGTGGTCAGGAAGTGCTTCCAGACGACTGGACAACTACAGCTAATGTGATCAGGGAGACAGGTAGGAGAATACTTGGTGTGTCATCTGGAAGGAGAGGACATAAAGAGACTTGGTGGTGGAATGAGGAAGTGCAGGAGTGTGTACAAAAGAAGAGGTTAGCTAAGAAGAAGTGGGACATAGAGAGGACCGAAGAGAGTAAACAGGAGTACAGGGAGAAACAGCGTAAGCCAAAGGTAGTTATGTCAAAGGCCAAACAGAGGGTTGTGATGACTTGTATGCTCGGTTGGAAAGTAAAGAGGGAGAAAATGATTTATACAGGTTGGCACAGCAGAGAAATAGAGATGGGGAGGATATGCAGCAAGTTAGAGTGATTAAGGACAGAGAGGGAAATGTATTGACTGATGACAGACGTGTGCTGGGAAGATGGAAAGAGTACTTTGAAGAGCTGGTGAATGAGGAAAATGTGAGAGAAAAAAGAGTAGAAGAGATGACTGTTGAGGACCAGGAAGTAGCAAAGATTAGTAAGGGTGAAGTGAGGAGGGCATTGAAGAGGATGAAGAATGGAAAGGCAGTTGGCCCTGATGACATACCGGTGGAGGTATGGAAGTGTCTAGGAGAGGAAGCAGTAGATTTCCTGACAAGAACAGACAACAAGGTATTAGAGAGTGAGAGGATGCCAGAGGAATGGAGGAGAAGTGTGCTGGTGCCCATTTTTAAGAACAAGGGAGACATGCAGAGTTGTGGCAACTACAGAGGGATAAAGTTAATGAGCCATACGATGAAGTTATGGGAAAGAATAGTGGAAGCTAGACTAAGGGCAGAGGTCAGCATTTGTGAACAACAGTTTGGTTTCATGCCAAGAAAGGGCACCACAGATGCAGTGTTTGCCTTGAGGATGTTAATGGAGAAGTACAGAGAAGGTCAGAAGGAGCTGCATTGTGCCATTGTGGATCTGGAGAAAGCATATGACAGGGTGCCGAGAGAGGAACTGTGGTATTGCATGAGAAAGTCTGGAGTGGCAGAGAAGTATGTTAGAGTGGTGCAGGACATGTACGAGAGATGTAAGATAGTGGTGAGGTGTGCTGTCGGTGTGACAGAAGAGTTCAAGGTGGAGGCGAGACTGCATCAAGGATCAGCTCTGAGCCCCTTCTTGCTTGCTATGGTGATGGACAGGCTGACAGACGAGGTTAGGCAAGAATCTCCATGGACTATAACGTTTGCAGATGACATTGTGATCTGCAGTGAGAGCAGAGAATAAGTGCAGGAAAACTTAGAAAGGTGGAGGTATGCCCTCGAAAGGAGGGGAATGAAGGTTAGCCTCAGGAAGACAGAATACATGTGTATGAATGCCAAGGACCCAACAGGAACGGTGAGGTTACAAGGAGCAGAGATAAGGAAGGTGGAGGATTTTAATACTTAGGCTCAAAAATCCAGAGCAATGGAGAGTGTTGAAAAGAGGTGAAGAAGCGTGTGCAGGCTGGTTGGAATTGTTGGAGAAAAGTGTCCGGTGTGATGTGTGATAGGAAGGTATCGGCAAAAATGAATGGAAAAGTGTACAAGACGGTGCTGAGGCCAGCGATGTTGTATGGTTTAGAAACAGTGGCCCTGGGGAAAAGACAGGAGGCAGAGCTGGAGGTAGCAGAGATGAAAATGTTGAGGTTCTCTTTGGGAGTAATGAGGATGGATAGGATCAGGAATGAGCACATCAGAGGGACAGCACATGTAAGACGTTTTGGAGACAAAGTCAGAGAGGCTAGATTGAGATGGTTTGGACATGTACAGAGGAGGGATAGTGAGTATATTGGTAGTAGGATGTTGAGGTTGGAACTACCAGGCAGAAGGCCTCGAGGAAGACCAAAGAGACGATTCATGGATGTGGTGAAGGAGAACATGAAGGCAGTTGGTGTAAGAGAAACAGATGCAGAGGATAGAGAGAGATGGAGGCAGATGATCCGCTGTGGCGACCCCTGAAGGGAAAAGTCGAAAGGACAAGAAGAAGAAGAAAAAGAAGTCGTGGTGCTATGTAGAGGTCTCATTGAAAACCTATGATTGGTATCGATATATTGATAAAAAAAAAATTCCGATGTATCGATACATGGGAATATTGCTATACTGTTCCATAAATGCATTAAATAGAACAGACTAAGATATATGACAGTAGTTTGTATAATGCATTGAATATTTTATAATAAAGTGACCAATTACTCAAGCCAAATCTGAAATAAAAGGCAGGAAATAGTTTTCCACCGACAAGATTTTAATGAACACCTTTTTGTATTTAAAGGGTACCTGTACCCAAAATTGACAGCATTCAAAAAATATCCACTATACCTTATTATTAACTTTTAAACATCGCGTGATGTCGGTAGATTATGTATAAGTCCACATTTCTTTTTCTTCTGTATAACATTCCTTGCTTACAAAGGTTCACCGGGGTCAAAGGTCATTGTGACGTAACATCTTTGACAGTCGTACAGCCAAATGCAGAAAAAATTCAAATGAGAACTCGAGTTGTAAGAAGTGTGTGTGTGTGTGTGTGTGTGTGTATATATATATATATATATATAGAGAGAGAGATATTTGGTGAAACACTGTTTATCTGAAACACCCAATGAGTCCCGTGCACAGAGTGAAGTACAGGCAGTCATCCCTTGCCACTTCGAGATCTGAGCATTGCAGTCTTGGTACATCGCGGTCCTTTAATTAAAAAATAAATTAAATTAAATATTCATAAAAAAATCAGAATTCGTGCTGAAACTCACATGGAAGCAAGCGGAAGGCAGGGACCCAAGGCATCGTTTCCAAAATTGTGTGCATGGTTTCCAAACGACAGACTTAGTGCCCCTCCTCCCTAGTTCAGACTTGGATCATCCACCCAACTCAATCTCACAACCTGATTGGCTTAGACGCGTGACGCTATTGCTTCCCGCCCACGCCACTCAATCTCGCAAGCTTAGACTTAGACGCATGACGCTGTTGCCTCGCACATTCCCCCGGGATCTTTTTGTGATCTTACTAGTGGTATAGGGCGTTGGATCACTGATCCAAAGGTTGGGGGTTCGAGTCCCACTCTCCACAAGGTTGTCCATGTCCCCCCCAGTGCGGCCAACTGGGTTATCAAAGGAAGGCCATGTCTCTCACTGTCTATGGTGAGAGGCATGTAAAAGAACCATTGCTGACTTTCGAAAGAGGAGCTGCAAAGTCGTCAGCGTGTTTCTGTCCCTTGTTAAAAAGGGTTGTGACAGGAAGAGCATCCGACGTAAAAATCTCTGCCAAATCAAACGTGCGAATGAATCTGTGAATAGATATTTAGGTGTATATAGGATATATGTATGTCAGTGGCAGGCACTAATTTTCTTTTCCATGCCTGGGTCAGTTTCTGAATTCATACACACAACACAAAATCATCAACAACACGCCTCGACCAAGATATACAGCAACCCCCGTCGGGAATAAAGTGTTGTGTTGAGTGCGTAATTATTTAATTCGTCGACAGACGGATCGCTGCAGCCTCTGCTGTTAAGCGGTGCCTGTACCGGTCCGTCGTGGTGAAAAAGGAGCTGAGCCGCAAGGCGAAGCTCTCAATTTACCAGTCGATCTACGTTCCAACCCTCACCTATGGTCACGAGCTTTGGGTAATGACCGAAAGAACAAGATCACGGATACAAGCGGCTGAAATGAGCTTTCTTCGCCGGGTGGCGGGGTTCTCCCTTAGAGATAGGGTGAGAAGCTCCGCCATCCGGGGAGAGCTCGGAGTAGATCCACTGATCCTCCGCATTGAGAGGGGCCAGTTAAGGTGGCTCGGGCATCTGGTTAGAATGCCCCCCGGACGCCTCCCTGGTGTGGTGTTTCGGGCATGTCCAACCGGGAAGAGACCCCGGGGTCGACCTAGAACACGCTGGAGGGACTGTGTCTCTCGGCTTGTCTGGGACCGCCTCGGTGTCCCCCCGGGAGAGTTGGAGGAAGTAGCTCGGGAGAGGGATGTCTGGACCTCTTTGCTAAGGTTGCTGCCCCCGCGACCCGACCCCGGACTAAGCGGAAGAAGATGATGATGATGATGATGATGATGATGATGATGATGATGATGATGATGATTTAATCATGAATAATAATTTATAATGTGAGTTGTGAGTGAGTGTGATGTGGTTCTTCTCCTCCACAGTGTCATTGTGTCGTATCACATCCTCCACCTCAGCACCTGCAGTCGCTCCCAGCTGCAGCAGTGCAGCCTCTCTACAATCTGACTGACGGAGGTTTTTGTACGACTCTCTAACACTGTGTGAACACATAGCTTGAGAGGGAATGGAAACTCTGACAGTAATAATCTGCTGCATCTTCAGTCTGGACTCCACTGATGGTCAGAGTGAAATCAGATCCAGATCCACTGCCACTGAAACGAGCTGGAAAACCCGACTCTAACTGATTTGCGAGTTTAATCAGGAGTTTAGGAGCTTCTCCAGGTTTCTGCTGATACCAGTGTAAATAGTGACCGTAGGAGCTGTGATAATATACATTCTGACTGGTTCGACAGTTGATGGTGACTGTTTCTCCTGGAAGAACAGATTTCACTGCAGGAGTCTGAGTTACTGTCACTTGACCTCGGCATTCTGAAAAGAAAAATAAATAAATAAATAAAATAAAAAAGCTTTGACTGAGCATCAACTGTAGTTCTCTTAAACATCAGAATAAAAACATCCATTTTATTTGTATGAACAAATTGTAGAGATAAAATCTGAAGTGGTGTCCGACCTTGAGTCCAGAGGATCAGAGTCCAGATGAAGACGGGGATCAAAGTCATGGTCGCTGTGGGTGAAGTTGCTGTAGCAGCAGCTCTCAGTCATGAAGTGTTAAAGTCACAGCGCTATAAACCCTCCCAGAGCACTGAAGCATGTGCTGCCAATGCAAAGTGTCGTCTAAGTCTGGAACCACCTTCAGCACATTCCCCCCTGAACTTACTGTCATTCTCACTCTACTACAGAGGGATTGTGGGAAATTTAATGACTAAAAAAGAAAGGAAAAGAAAAGGTATATATATCAGTTCAGTTCATTTTCTGTACCCGCTTAATCCTAATTTGGGTCGCGGGGAGGCTGGTGCCCATCCCAGCCAACTTCGGGCGAGGGCAGAGTACACCCTGGACAGCTCGCCAGGCCATCGCAGGGCGGAAACACGCTGACGGCTTTGCAGCCTACTCTTGTCGAAACTCAGCAATGGTTCTTTTACATGCCTCACACCATAGACATTGAGAGACATGGCCGGCCTCTGATAACCCAGTTAGCTCCACGGGGGGGGGGGGCGCCGTGATACCCTTGTGCAGAGTGGGACTCGAACCCCCAACCTTTGGATCAGCGATCCAGCGCCCTATACCACTAGACCACCACTGCCCCGTATATATATATATATATGTATATATATATATATAAATATATATATATATATATATATATATATATATATATATATATATATATATATATATATATATATATATATATATATATATATATATATATATATATATATATATATATATATATATATATATATAATCTTATTTTTCTTTATTTTAAAGTTGTTCTCCATGAATAAGAAAAATATATGATTCTTTGTGTGTGTGTGTGTGTGTGTGTGTGTGTGTGTGTGTGTGTGTGTGTGTGTGTGTGTGTTCTCCAGCTGGTCCAGCGGTGAAGCCCTCCGTGTCTCAGTTCACCTTGTTCCGAAAGAGCCGCTGTGAAGTGCACTAGTATTCAAGTGTACACTTTAAAATATGCTTCGCAGTCTGATGTGGTGTGAGTGGTGTAGTAATGTAGAAATCATGTCTCCTTTTTTCATCATGAAGTGTCTTTGGCAGCGATTTGGAACAGAACCTTTAACAGCAGGTCCAGTGCAGCGCTGTGTGTTGTGCTTGAGTGACTTTAGTGAAGAACCAGAAACATCTGCTGAAAGTTTTCATCTATTCTGGGACTCAGAGGGATTCATGCAAGTGTGTGTGTGTGTGTGTGAGAGAGAGAGAGAGAGAGAGAGAGAGAGTTTCATACTGTAGTTATATTCTTCGGGTTGGACTGGGTCAGAAGGATCACTTTCATTTTTTTTTTCTCTTTCTGGTTTACAAGAAAACAATACCACAGTCAACAATAAACACTTTTGATGTTGAACATCATGTAAAATCTGATAACTGGACAAGCACCAGATGTTTTCGGTCTTCACCGGATGAGTTTATTTTTAATTTCAGAACTTAAGGGGAGGTGTTCAAACTCATTCTGAGTGAGTGTTAAAGGGAACCTGTGGAGAATTCGTGTTCGCAGCACGTCTGAGATCAGTGGAACTTCTGGCAGCATCAGTCCTGGCTCCTTTTTAAACGACTTGCTGGGACACATGACATGCTCAGACACTTGCTCAGACTCTTCCTCATTGGCTGTTCCTGCCAGGTAGTGAATGTGCACACATTGGATTGGCTGGACTGCACCACTGACCCTGTGCATCATTCCACATGATCAGGCAGCGCTGAGCTGCAAAAAAAAAAAAAAAAACCGCAGAAATCACAGAAAACGTTTATTTTTGCTCTTAAACCAACTGATGTCAGGAAAGTCGAGTTGGACAAGCACTGGGTGCATAAGACACTTTGGACCTTCACATACATCACTGGCAGCATCTTCATCCTCAGGGTCACTATGTGACATCTCACTGTCTCCAAGAGACTCCGCCCCACTCTGGTTTGAAGCGGTAACATTCACATCCATTTAATTTGAATCGGTAACCATTCACACCCCTCGGTCTGAGTGTGAGGAGGAATGGTCTTGTTAGTGTTGGCCCTGTGATGGCCTAGAGAGTTGTCCAGGGTGTACCCCGTCATAGCTCAGAGTTGGCTACAATGGGTGCCAGCCTCCCTGCAACCCTAATTAGGATTAAGTGGTGAAGAAAATGAATGAATGAACGAATACTGGACGACCCGCCAAACATGTTCACTTCACTTGCAGAAAAAAATAATGACTGCGAATCATTGCTTCAGCCGCCACTGATATTTCATCGACAAAAGTAGCTATTTTGCACTTTTTAAGGTAATTTACGTTTAAAAATATATATATATGTAGCTCTTAAATGTATTACAAAAACATTAAAATGTAATGTTTATGTAATACATTTAAGTGTGACATACACTTATTTATTTAATATTATTATTATTTAATAATCCATAAGTATGACTAATCCTGTGACTTTTTAATGGCCACATGACCTTTTCAAACTGAGGGAAAATTGAAATTGTCCCGAGTTTGTTTCTAAAGACAGCAGAAACTACCATTATCCACGCCGGACGTCTCCAGGTAAGAGTGTTCGGGAATAAAGTGGGAGGGGCCAGATTGAGATGGTTTGGTTTTGTGCAGGGAGGGGATGAAGAAAATTCTGGTGGAGAATGTTGAGGATGAAACTAGCTGTTTGGAGAAGTGGAAGAGAAAAGAAAGAAAATATGGGTGTGATGAGAGAGGACATGCAGAGGGTTTACAGAACAGGGAAGGATGCAGAATAATGAGTGACACGGAGAAGGATGATCCACTGTGGAGACCCATCATGGAGAGACGAAATAAAAGAGGATGAAGAAAAAGAAAGAGATGATGATGATCTACACTTGTGTGTGAATGGAAACTTTTCTTATAATTTCCGCTTTCCCACTCATGGCGTTCAGACGTGAGAACGAGTCGAGCCGTTGAATCCAACCCCGTCATCATCTCTCGAAATTATGGCCACTCTAATAAAAAGCAGGCAGACCAAAAGGTGAATCCGATTAATTTGGACAAAATAAGTAATAAATTCTCGAGAAGTATTTGGAGAACAAGGCAAAACCCACAAGTGAAGAAAAGTCGACTGAACCTGACCCAGTGAATATGGCGGCTATTACCAGTGAAACAGTGGAAGACTTAAAATCATTCATCAAACAAGCCTTACAGGGTCAAACGGAAATAATATCAGCGGCCATTAACGCCATCAAACCCACCGTCTCCTTGCTGCAAGCTCTACTGGAAGATATTTTGGATAGTGTGCAGAATAACGCTGTCAATATCATGACAAATACCGCCACCATGAAGGAGACTGAAACGAGGTTACGGAATGAGATTGGCATCTTGGAACACGAACTTTTACTTCAGGAACTTAATTTGAGACAGATGAATCTCCTGGTGTATGGGATATCCAACACAGTAGAAGACTTGGAAGGATGATGCTCATGGTAAGAAAGGTGAAGGCAAAGGTAGAGCAGAAGACAAAGTGGTGGAAGCTGAAAAAGGAAGTGTGTCGTGTTGTCTTCAAGGAGGTACATTCCTGACAAACCCCTCCTTCAAGATGACTCCTACTCCATTTCTCTTCCCATCCACACCGTGATGAAATAGCTTAAACCCTGCTCCGAAGCTTCCAGCCTTGCTACCTTTCCACCTGGTCTCCTGGACACACAGTGTGTCCACCTTCCTCCTCTGCATCATGTCCACAAGCTCTCTATTTTTTCCTTTCATAGTTCCAACATTCAAAGTCCCTACTCTCAGTCCTAGCGTCATGCCTTTCCTCTTCCCTCTCTGCCTCTGGACACACCTCCCGCCTCTCCTTCTTCGACCAACAGTAGTCCAATTTCCACCAGCACCCTGTTGGTTCACAGCACTGATGGCGGTCGTTGTTAATTCAGGCCTCGACCGATCCAGAATGAATTTCGTTTTCATTTGTTTTTCATGTGTTCCATTTGCAAAACGATTTTGGCAGAAGTTTTACGCCAGATGCCCTTCCTGTCGCAACCCTCTGCATTTATCCAGGCTTGGGACCGGTGTGAGGGTGAACATTGGCTTGTGCCCCCCTCATCTTCTTTTCCTTTTGGCTGTTCCCTTCAGGGGTCGCCACAGCAAATCATCCACCTCCATCTCACCCTGTCCTCTACACCTTCTTCTCTTACTCCAATGACCTTCATGTCTTCCTTCACCACATCCATAAATCTCTTCTTTGGGAAATTTGATTCTGGAATGTTCTTAATTATTTGATGTGTGTGTAATCTTGTCTGGGCTGGACATGCTGGATCATGGGCTGTTTAGTTTTGTATGAAAATTGGTTCCTTTTACATATAAACAAACTGATGATGATGATGATGATGATGATGATGATGATGATAATGATGATGATGGTGATGCCAGCTGTGTTGATGAAGATTTTAATTTTGATGATGATAAAGAAGAGGCATCTGATAATAAAAGTGTGCATGAGTTGTGTTGGTGGTGATGATTTAGATTAAGATGATAAACATTGATGGCAGAATGGTTGAATCCAGCTGTTGATCAGAGTTGATGATGCCAGCTGTGTTGATGAAGATTTTTGATGTTGATGAAGAAGTTAATAAAGGTGTGCATCTGTCAGTTTTGTTGTGTTTGGGGTGAGATGTGAACCTTTCTGGGATGAGATGTGATCCTTTCTGCTGAGGAGGATATCGGTGAAGATGATGATGCTGAGGGCAGAGTTGATGAAGATTACGTGTATAAAGAGATCAGAGAGTTTTGTTTCATAGTTTTCTTAATTTTAGTGTGATTGTTTGAACCTGACAGTGTTTTTTTTTTTTTTGTTTGTTTGGTTTTTTTTTCCTCAATCAGTATCATTTAAAATAATTTAAAATCTAAAGCACATGATGGGATGGAAAGGACGGTTTGATGGTGGGTGTCACAGGGTATGATAGATGACGACATGCTGTCTTACACACACTTCGTTTTGTTTCACACACACACCATCCAACGGGGTGATTGGGTTTCTCTTCCAGAATGTGTAAGTGTGTAAACTAGTGCTTGTGTGAGACTGCAGTGTTACGGATGAAACCAAGTTTGAATTGCAGCCTCTGCAGAATCTCATAGGAACGTGAAGAAAGAAGGGAATCCACCGAATAATCCAGAACACGCCAACGATCACATGACCATCCTGCACAGTCTCTGTACTGAAGTTGTGATTTTTCTGATGGATAATGATGGAAATGTCACTTATGAGATCAATAAATGTTACAGAAACATTGTAAAATGTACTTTTTTTTTTTTTTTTTTTTTTTTTTTCTGGACAGATGAAACCAAAAATTTCTCCAGACTGACATTCTCAAATCAACTTCACTGATATACAGAAGGCCTCCAGCACTCAGTCAATTATCTGTTCGTGGCTGCTGAAATTGTCGTCAGAGGATCTGGATGGAGATGAAGAACTCGATCAAGATCCTCTGGTGAGTTAACACAAGTTAATGGATGAGCCCAAGACACCAGGACTCAGTGTTGAACCCTCAGGAGTTGATGTGATATTATCAGTGCACCATGAAGAAAACAGGGAATCCATGTGAGAATCCCAGTCACATGACCATCCTTCAGCGTCTTGCAGGCAAAACACAACAAGATCTACGTAACAGTGTGGGAAGTTTTCCTGAGTTTGGAAGATCGGGGGTAGAGGAGATTGAAGTCCACCAGGAGGGTTATAGGGGGTCGTCAGTTGGAAAAACACTGAGTATTGTGTTCATTTCTATAAGACATTTGTGTCTCAGAGACCGAGGAGGACAGCAGAGCAACTGCATGAAAATCCAGGAATGAGAACCAACAATGAAAGTTCCTCCCACTAAAGGAAACAGATCCTGCAGGATTTACCTTCTGAGAGAAACAACAACCCAGTTTTGGGATATTTTAGTTTCAGCTCATGTGCTGCCATTGATGATGAAATGTTTGCCAGATGAACTTGTGTGGAAAAATATCATCCCAAAATCAGCACAGACAGAAAAGAAAAATTAAACATTTCAGGAAGAGGAAAGAAAAAAGAAGAAACTGAAACTCAGATTCAAAATGTAAAAATTAAAAAGTCAAAAATCAGATCAAGGAATGGAAAGTGTTGTGTAGAGTGAGGTGATTATTGAGAGATTTATAATTTATATTTAATAATGAATAATAATTTATAATGTGAGTTGTGAGTGAGTGTGATGTGGTTCTTCTCCTCCATAGAGTGTCATTGTGTCGTATCACATCCTCCACCTCAGCACCTGCAGTCGCTCCCAGCTGCAGCAGTGCAGCCTCTCTACAATCTGACTGACGGAGGTTTTTGTACGACTCTCTAACACTGTGTGAACCAGTAGCCTGAGATGGAATGCCAACTCTGACAGTAATAATCTGCTGCATCTTCAGTCTGGACTCCACTGATGGTCAGAGTGAAATCAGATCCAGATCCACTTCCACTGAAACGAGCTGGAAAACCCGACTCTAATGTAGTCGCATATCTAATCAGGAGTTTAGGAGCTTCTCCAGGTTTCTGCTGATACCAGTGTAAATTGTTAGATGCTGATTGACTGGTTCTACAGTTGATGGTGACTGTTTCTCCTGGAAGAACAGATTTCACTGCAGGAGTCTGAGTTACTGTCACTTGACCTCTGCATTCTGGAAGAAAAAATAAATGAAAATGAGCTTAAACTATAAGCATCTTCAATATCAGATGAAAAACATATATGCTTATTTGTATAAACACATCATTGTAGAGATAAAATCTGAAGTGGTGTCTGACCTTGAGTGCAGAGGATCAGAGTCCAGATGAAGACGGGGATCAAAGTCATGGTCGCTGTGGGTGAAGTTGCTGTAGCAGCAGCTCTCAGTCATGAAGTGTTAAAGTCACAGCGATATAAACCCTCCCAGAGCACCGAAGCATGTGCTGCCAATGCAAAGTGTCGTCTAAGTCTGGAACCACCTTCAGCACATTCCCCCCTGAACTTACTGTCATTCTCACTCTACTACAGAGGGATTGTGGGAAATTCAATGACAAATATTATACTTCTGCGTGGATCTGTGTATCCCAACAAAAACTGTGGAGGCATACAGTAATAACAAACCTTGGTTTACAAAAGATATCTTACTCATACGCAAGAAAAAGAACTCTGCTTTCGTCAGTGGAGACAAGGAGTCATACACCACTGCCAAATATCAATTGAGGTCTGCAATCAGGAAAGCTAATTCAAACTATGCAATAAAGCTGGAACATCAGATCACATCAAATAATACCCGATATGTATGGAAAAAACTATCGGACATGACTGATTACAAAAAACCCTCCATTTCATCTGACATTGAAATGGACCTTCCAAGCCGCTGTGAAGTGCACTAGCATTCAAGTGTACACTTTAAAATATGTTTCACAGTCTGATGTGGTGTGAGTGGTGTAGATCTGCTTAAAGATTTAATGTGGAAATCATGTCTCCTTTTTCATCATGAAGTGTCTTTGGCAGCGATTTGGAACAGAACCTTTAACAGCAGGTCCAGTGCAGCGCTGTGTGTTGTGCTTGAGTGACTTTAGTGAAGAACCAGAAACATCTGCTGAAAGTTTTCATCTATTCTGGGACTCAGAGGGGTTCATGCAAATTGTGTGTGTGTGTGTGTGTGTGTGTGTGTGTGTGTGTGTGTGTGTGTGTGTGTGTGTGTGTGTGTGATAGGAAAACTATCACTTCTCTTTACCACTATTTCATCAGAATTCGCATGAAACTCATTACAGTCTAAACAATTAAAATGGAATTTATTCGAAATGAGCTTTTTGTCGTTGTTGTTGCTCTTTCGTAGTTTCTCAAGATACAATACATTTTACCAATACAGTACTTGTAGTCATTAACACGAACAGAAATCAAGGCCCTGGTAGACACAGATAACGTGGACCGACTCAGACTCAACCCCAAAATACGGGTCGGTTTAGGACAACACAACAATTCACATTGCAAACTATAAAAGGAAAATTAGTGACCTGAAAATAATGAAATCTTGAAAGAAGAAAACAAAAAAATCACCAAAATATGAACGATCAAGAAAGGAATGTCAAACCTCGGAAATAATTTCTGACCAAAAATCAAAGTCTTGTGTATTTTAATCCAGATGTTGAACATAAGACATGTTTTAATATGCGCCGATGTAGCCACATCATCATCAAGGCTACACCAATAATAGAGGAACAAGTGAAAGGTCTCCAGAAATCAGTTAATTATCTGTCCACGGCTGCTGAAATTGTAGTCAGAGGATCTGGATGGAGATGAAGAGCTCGATCAAGGTCCTCTGGTGAGTTACCACAAGTTAATGGATGAACCCAAGACACCAGGACTCAGTGTTGAATCCTCTGGAGTTGTTGTGATATTATCAGTGCACCATGAAGAAAACAGGGAATCCATGTGAGAATCAAGAAGATGTTCCCAGTCACATGACCATCCTGCAGAGTGTTAATTGCAGCACAACAAGATCTACAGAGCAGGATGGTACGTTTTCCTGAGTTTGGAAGATAGTGGGCGGAGATCCATCGATGCAGAAAATGAGGAGATGCGAGTGTCTGTAACAGACTCTAATGGAAGGAGGTAAAACTAGACGGGGTGTGGAAGGTATGATGGTGCAGGAAGCACAAACCAAGGACATACAGAGTGGGGGTTTTCCAAGTGGGGGGACAAGTGCTAAAAGCTGGGTTGACGTAGAATATGTAGATGATCAGAGATGTAAATTTGGGTATGAGGTCATTTCTAGTGAGGGACAATTAAAAATAGGTCCAGGGGATTCATTCCATTGAATGTGGGAGAGGAGCCATTCAATGATAAAGAGAAGGAATGAAGAGGAGCGAGAAGGCAAGAGGACTGGAGCTTGTCAAGGTGGAGATTGAAGTCCACCAGGAGGGTTATAGGGGATCGTCAGTTGGAAAAACACTGAGTGTTGTGTTCATTTCTATGAGATATTTGTGTCTCAGGATCCAAGGAGGACAGCAGAGGAAATTGCAACTGCATGAAAATCAAAGAATCAGAACCAACAATGAAAGTTCCTCCCACTGAAGGAAACAGACCCTGCAGGATTTATTTCAGATTAATATTATATGTCGGTATTTTTTGATGGAATGTCTTTCAGTCTCAATCTTTCTTCCACTGCTTTTCGAATCTTTTCTATGATAACTCTGCAGAAGACTTTTCCAGGTATGGAGAGCTGTGATCTTCCTCTACTGTTATCACATCTAGTCAGAACGTCTTTCTTTGGTATTTTAGCGATCATTGATTTATTTATTTATTTTTTTATTTTTATTTTTTCCAATCGCCCGGCATTGTGATTGATTTTCTCACACATTCAAAGATGTGCAGCAACTTCTTGGATGTTATCTCGCTTCCAGCTTTCAACATTTCACCGCTGATGTGGTCCACACCGGCTGCTTTACCACTCTTTAACTTTATTACTGCCTTGTTTACCTCTTCTTCTGGAAAAGGACCAGTGTTGATTTCTTCTATAATTCCGATGTTGTTGAGGTCAAACTCGTCTTCGGCTTCGTCTTCATTGCACAGGTTTTCCACATTTCATACCTCTTCAAAGTGCTCTTTCCATCTCTGAAGTATCTGATCTTCTTCACTGAGAAGCTTACCATTCTTATCTCTCACTCCAGCTGTTGACCGTCTCTTGTGAATTCACAGCTCTTTTGGAATCGTATACAGAGTTCCCATGTGATTTGTCTTCGCATACCTCCTCAGCAAGTGTGTTGATCATCTCTCGCTTATCTGCTCAAACCTTCTTCTTCACATTCCGATCCATATCCCTATACTGTTGTTGTTTGATGGTTCATATTCTCTCTGAGCGCGCACAGTTTATTTCACTTTTCACCTTTTTCCTTTCATCTATCACCTTCCAGGATTCACTGCTGATCCATTCCTTATGCTCCCTTTGCTTCTTTCTCAAGATGTTCTCCGCTACCTCTATGTACACTGTAGTGAAGTTCTCCCAGTCTCTTTGTGTGTTATCCTCGTCTACGGCATTCTGCGTGCTCTCTTTTAGTGCCTCGAATCTGTTCTTCAACTGCAATGCGAACTGCTTTTGGACGCCTTTTTGTTTCAGGAGCTTTGTGTCGTGAAAGTCTAAGCTTCACCTTGCCAACTACCAGGCTGTGGTTAGTTCCAGCATCAGCACCTCTCATGGCTCGGACATCTGCTAGAGATCTTCTGTATCTTCCATTGATGATGATGTGGACAATTTCAGTTTTGTCTCTGTTGTTTGATGAGGTTCATGTATATTTATGAATGTATTTGTGTTTGATGAGTGTGCCTCCAATCACTATTTCATATTCCTCACACAATTCCACTAGTCTCTCTCCATTCTCATTCATATTGCCTTAAACTCGTTTGTCCAACACTGTTGTGTGGTTTCCATTGCTACTCCCCACTTTGGGATTTGCGTCACCCATTAAAATGGGAATATCATGTATCATGTGTTGGTGCTAATTCAATCTCCTTTTGTAGTTGGTCATCTTTCTTCTCTTCATCAGCATCATTGGTAGGACTGTAGATCCGGATGATGGGGGCTTTCACATGTTTTCATTGAATCTGGTGCTTATGATTCTTTCACTCACCGGGTTCCACTTGATCAAACATTTTCTCGTGTCAGGGCTCAGCATGATTGCGACCCCCGTGTAGTGTTGATCCTCTGACCCAGAGTATAGGATATACTCTCTGGTGTTGACTTCACTTCTCCGAATCACAGCAAGTAGAAAAATAAAGGGCACAAAAGACAACAAAAAACTTCACTGAGCTATACATGAGCGTATAATCCCATACACATATATACACAAACCTATAGGTACAATTATAGACAAACAGACATCAGTGGTGGGCCGTCAGGGCCCAGCAAAGCCTTCCCTGCTGGCCTCAACACGATCAGAAGCACTGAATTGAAATTCTAGTATTTGTTCCATTAAATTGTATTATTTGATTCCCAGCAGTCTGTTCTCTTTGTTTTGGAGCACTTGTTGGCTGCACTGCTTCCAGTATGTGGATGTGGATGTTAGATATTTTATGTCCAATCAGATTTCAGCGTCTCTGTGCGGCCATGTAAATCTCATCTGCCCAGAGCCTTCAGAACCAGCAGCGCTGGATGATGTCACTTAAACTATATGAGCAATGGTGCTGTTTATTTTTTTTTAACCAATCAGATTTCAAATACGCCTCACAGAGTCATCGAGTGCGCGAACAATAACATCAGAAATTTTCTGTTTCTGTTTTCTGATTGGTTGGTGAGAGTAATTCTTAAAAATCCAGTTCCAAAGAAGACTTTTCCAGAAAAGCAAGTCATCATAATGACAGATTGAGGGAAGTTTTATTCTTTATTATTTTTGGCTGGGTGCCAATTTACCAGCAGCTTGCTCTGGGAAACGCAGGTGAAAGTGATGTGATGCTCAGAGTCTGTCTGTCTTCCTTTCGGCTTTTTCCCTTTTACTTGGGAGTTGCCACAGTTGCCATCTGATTCGCACGTTTGATTTGGCAGAGGTTTTTACGTCGGATGCCCTTCCTGTCACAACCCTTTTAGCAAGGGACAGAAACACACTGACGACTTTGCAGCTACTCTTTACAAAAGTCAGCAATGGTTCTTTTACATGCCTCACACCACAGACAGTGAGAGACATGGCCCGCCTTTGATAACCCAGTTAGCCGCACTGAGGGGGGACAGTGACAACCTTGTGGAGAGTGGGACTCGAACCCCCAACCTTTGCATCAGCGATCCAGCGCCCTATACCACTAGACCACCACTGCCCCCGATGTGATGTGATGCGATGTGATGCTCAGAGTGACGAGCAGAAATGAGAAATTAAATGCTTCTCTCTCTGCAATGCCTCGCCTTGTTATATTGTGTTTTTGTGTATTATTGAAGGTTTTTATGATTGTGACGTGATAATGGTGAGATGAAGAGGTGGATTGAGTCCGTTAAGTCCCACTGCAGGTCCAGGTACCAAATGCACTGCCTGCCACTGAACTATATATATATCCTATATACACCTATATATCTATTCACAGATTCACACGTGTACACACGTACACAGAAGAGTACATGACATGTCAAAGGTGTCTGAGATACACGGGGGAATTATATATGTAAAATTATATGTGGATATTTATTGTCAGCCAGTTTGAGTGACAGTAGTGGTGGTGGTGGTGGTGATGGTGGTGGTTTTGGTGGTTACACGTTTAACAGTTTGTGGGTAAAAGCTATTCTTGAGTCAATCAGTTTTGTTTGTAATGTCCTGTACCTTTTTTCTGAAGGGAGAAATGAAAAAGTGGGTGTGCAGGGCGTGTCGGGTTCCAGATAATTACATTGTTCTGGTTCCTCATCTTGTCTGAAGTCTTTCTGTGTAAATGTCACGGGGGTGACGTTCTAATCATCCTCTCGCCAGCCGCTACAGGGCCTTTCTGTCCTCTGTTGGACAGTTGGTGAACCATACTGTACAGCAGGAGGTCAAGAGGCTCTCAGTGGCAGAGCGGTAAAAGTTTATCAGTCTGGGTCATGGTAGACGGGCTTGTCGGATCCTTTGTTGTGCTTTCCACACCTGATAGGAGGTGTTTGTGGTCCGGCTGAATTCAGAAGAGATGTGGACTCCAAGAAACTTGAAGCATTCCACTTTCTCTTCCTCCTCATCCTCAATGTAAAGGGGCAAGTGTTTTTAATTAATTCTCTCCAACATGCTCTCCGTGATGGAGGAAGATCCTGAGTGTGCAGGAAGACATCTCCCTATCATTGGGGTGGAGGTCACCGATGTTGTCACAAAGCCCCTTGATAGCAAAGCTCCTAGTGTGAATGAAATCCTCTCTGAATACATCAGGACTGTCTTCGTTGACATGTCTTTGAAACATTTTGTGGTAATCTGGGACCACACCCCTGGACTGGAACACCATGATGGACATTTTGTGGACATTTATTTTTTGCTTCTCAATCAACCTTTTCTGTTGAAAAACACTAATTTTCTCCGGAATATACTTTTTCTGTTAATAAACATAATTTTTCAGTTACATGCCTGGGTCAGTTTCTGAATTCATCAACAGAACACAAAATTATCAACAAGACGCCTCGACCGAGATATACAGAAACTCCCGTCTGCAATAAAGTGTTGTGTAGAGTGAGGTGATTATTGAGAGATTTATAATTTATATTTAATAATGAATAATAATTTATAATGTGAGTTGTGAGTGAGTGTGATGTGGTTCTTCTCCTCCACAGAGTGTCATTGTGTCGTATCACATCCTCCACCTCAGCACCTGCAGTCGCTCCCAGCTGCAGCAGTGCAGCCTCTCTACAATCTGACTGACGGAGGTTTTTGTACGACTCTCTAACACTGTGTGAACACATCACCACTGTGATAACTCTGACAGTAATAATCTGCTGCATCTTCAGTCTGGACTCCACTGATGGTCAGAGTGAAATCAGATCCAGATCCACTGCCACTGAAACGAGCTGGAAAACCCGACTGCAACTGATTCACATATTTAATCAGGAGTTTAGGAGCTTCTCCAGGTTTCTGCTGATACCAGAATAAACAGTTGCCATAGTAGCTGTGATAATACACATCCTGACTGGTTCTACAGTTGATGGTGACTGTTTCTCCTGGAAGAACAGATTTCACTGCAGGAGTCTGAGTTACTGTGACTTGACCTCTGCATTCTAAAGAAAAGGAAAAAAAAAAAAAAAAAAAAGAAAATAATAACAACTTTGAATGAGCATCAACTGTAAGTATCTTAAATTTCAGAAGAAAAAACATCAAACACATTTAATTATTTCGAGTCTGTGACAACATAAAGAAATAAATGTGAAACTTAATTTAACTAATTAATAAATATTACTTTAAATTGTTTATATATGGGTAATTGTAATATTGAAAATTTTTGAATATTATATTCCGATAAATTTTAATGTCCAGATAGACAGTAATATAAATGAGAATAAATGTAAAATTAGAAGTATTTGAATTGAGTGTGAAACGTTAGTGAAGCTCCACTGAACTCAGTTCTGCTCTGTAAGATATAAAAGGAACTGAAACACACACAGTGAGCTGAAACGAAACCTGAGTGACTGACAGCTGTCCATTTCTTTCTGTGTGTGTGTGTGTGTGTGTGTGTGTGTATGTGTGTGTGTGTGTGTGTGTAGGTGCCACCCAGCCCAGTGTGCCGGTGCTGCCCCCCTCCAGTGTGGAGCTGCAGCAGGATAAGTCCACATTCGTGTGTGTGTGTGGCCGACAAGGGCTTCCCCTCGGACTGGAGGCTGAGCTGGAAGATAATAATAATAATAATAATAATAATAATAATAATAATAATAATAAAAAGCTGGAATAATAATAATAATAATAATAATAATAATAATAATAATAATAAAAAGCTGGAATAATAATAATAATAATAATAATAATAATAATAATAATAATAATAATAATAATAATAATAATAATAATAATGTCCCTGCATGGTGGTATAATGCCTGGAACATGAAGCAGATCCACCTCACAGTTACAAGGCCCGGGTTCGAGTCCTGGGCTCGTGCATTTCTGTGAGGACTTTACATGATCTCCTAATGGTTGCATCTTCTCTGGATACTCCAATTTTCTTCAAGCAGTCCAAACACATTTATACGAGATTAATTAATTCAATTCAGATCAGTTTTATTTGTTTCGTCCGTTTTACAACTGACAGTGTCGCAAAGCAGCTTTACACAGTAAAAGTATCAATTCACAAAGTATAATATAATTTCAACATTTTCCACAATAATTACACATCTGTAATGAGCGCTGCCTGCAGCAACGGTGGTAAATACAAACTCCCTCAGTTGACCTGAGGAAGAAACCTTGAGAGGAACCAGGCCCAAAAGGCAAACCCATCCTCATTTGGGTGGAACCATAAAAATACAAACCATATACAAGATATTTCATTTCAGTCCAAAATGTGGTCCGATTGGTTATATCATAACTGGAAGTCCTAAATAAAAACAGAGATGGTGTCGGAGTCCCGAACATTAACCGGACTGTTATTCCATCACTGTGGGGCTTTGTCAGAGAAAGCTCCGCCCCTACAGTAGCTTCATTATCCGAGGTTTCACTAAGCAGCCTGCAGCTTTTGATCTCCAGGTGTTGGATCATAAATGACGAGAAGTTCACTCAGATAAAGTGACGTGAGACCATTAAGTGCTTTATAGGTTAAAATTAATATTTTATATTCAATTCAAAATTGAACTGTGAGCCAGTGCAGTGTAAATAAGATCAGGGTGAAATACTCGTGTCTTCTGGTTCTAGTAAAAACTTTGGTTGCTGCATTTTGGACTAACTGGAGCTTGTGTGTGCTCCGATTAGAACAACCAGACAGTAACACGTTACAATCATCTGATCCTGAAGTCACAAAAACATGAACTAGGTTTTACGCCTCATGCAGTGACATCATATTTCTTACTTTAGTAATATTCCTGACATGAAAGAAGCGACCCGAGTAATATCTACACGAACTTCAAATGAGAGACCAGCGTGAGAACATGCAGACTCCACACTGAAACAGCCGAGCTGGGAATCGAACCCAGGGCTTCTTGCTGTGAGGCGGCCGGGCTGACCACGACCCCACCGTGCCGCATTGATTTATATTTATGCTGATAAGATTATTTAAAAAGACTCTCAAATAGTTTTTGCCTTTTTGTTTAGTTCAGGTAACAGACAGTTTCTATAGCATTGAACTTGACTTTGAGTGGCGACACCGTGCAGCGAGTAGACGCTCGGATTAGCCTGTTTGTCTGTTCTGTGGCTCTCAGTGGTCACTGACTGACTCGTCCTGTTGTTAGACGATGTGCTATGCTGCAAGAAATGTGAACAGCACCTTCCCGAGTGGGATTGAAACCGTCCCACACTGTCCGGCCTGGTTTACCTTCAAAATGTGCGGCGCTCCACCAAAAGGAGGCGCTGATCGCACAGACCACTTTAAAGATAAAGGCCAGAAATTTGGATTTTTGCATAAACTATGAAAACAAGTATTCAACTATCACCTGCTTATGTGAGATCAACTAAAACTCACGAAAAATGTCTTTTTCCCCCCATTTTTTTTCTGGCGAGTATCCTCATAAAACTAAATAAAAACATGGGCAAACTTACTGGTTTTGTTGCAATTATTCACCAAGTTCGGTACAAGACACTATAATCCAGACACCACAAGAACGGTCCTGAAGTAGTCTCTCCATTGTGGATACTGTTTTTATATTAAAATGCTGTTTCAGCAAATAAAATAAAGATTATTAAGACGATATGCTCGTAAACAATGCAGGCTAGTTGCTAAGAAAGATCTGAAACGAGCACACTGATTGGTCAGCTCGGGCTTGCACATGTGCAGTGCACGTCACACGTTAACTTCCGGTTTACTTCCTGCCTCTAGTTTACCAATGCGGAATAATATCACCGACTTTCTCTTCAGTAACAGTCATTAAGTTTATTTATAATATTGTGAATACACATAATTTCTGGAAAAGGAGAATGAAATGTCATCTGTGATGTGTAGCAGCATTAGTACAGATGTTCAATTCCACACAAGAATTGGGCTTTAAAGATGCCAGAATGCTTGGAGTTCTTGAAAATTATTTCTCCGGTGAGTATTTTTCTCTGCATGCAAAATTTGATGATGTAATTTTCTTAATTATTTGATGTGTGTAATCTTGTCTGGGCTGGACATGCTGGATCATGGGCTGTTTAGTTTTGTATGAAAATTGGTTCCTTTTACATATAAACAAACTGATGATGATGATGATGATGATGATGATGATGATGGTGATGCCAGCTGTGTTGATGAAGATTTTAATTTTGATGATGATAAAGAAGAGGCATCTGATAATAAAAATGTACATGAGTTGTGTTGGTGGTGATGATTTAGATTAAGATGATAAACATTGAGGGCAGAATGGTTGAATCCAGCTGTTGATCAGAGTTGATGATGCCAGCTGTGTTGATGAAGATTTTTGATGTTGATGAAGAAGTTAATAAAGGTGTGCATCTGTCAGTTTTGTTGTGTTTGGGATGAGATGTGAACCTTTCTGGGATGAGATGTGATCCTTTCTGCTGAGGAGGATATCGGTGAAGATGATGATGCTGAGGGCAGAGTTGATGAAGATTACGTGTATAAAGAGATCAGAGAGTTTTGTTTCATAGTTTTCTTAATTTCAGTGTGATTGTTTGAACCTGACAGTGTTTTTTTTTTTTTTTCCTCAATCAGTATAATTTAAAATCTAAAGCACATGATGGGATGGAAAGGACATGCTGTCTTACACACACTTCGTTTTGTTTCACACACACACCATCCAACGGGGTGATTGGGTTTCTCTTCCAGAATGTGTAAGTGTGTAAACTGGTGCTTGTGTGAGACTGCAATGTTACGGATGAAACCAAGTTTGAATTGCAGCTCTATGCAGAATCTCAAAGGAACGTGAAGAAAGAAGGGAATCCACCGAATAATCCAGAACACGCCAACGATCACATGACCATCCTGCAGTCTCTGTACTGAAGTTGTGATTTTTCTGATTGATAATGATGGACATGTCACTTATGAGATCAAAAAATGTTCCAGAAAAATTGTAAAATTTACTTTTTTTTTTTTTCTGGACAGATGAAACATGGCAGATGAAATGGCAGAGATTCTTAAATCATCTTCATTGATATACAGAAGGCCTCCAGCACTCAGTCAATTATCTGTCCGTGGCTGCTGAAATTGTAGTCAGAGGATCTGGATGGAGATGAAGAACTCGATCAAGATCCTCTGGTGAGTTAACACAAGTTAATGGATGAGCCCAAGACACCAGGACTCAGTGTTGAACCCTCAGTAGTTGATGTGATATTATCAGTGCACCATGAAGAAAACAGGGAATCCATGTGAGAATCCCAGTCACATGACCATCCTTCAGCGTCTTGCAGGCAAAACACAACAAGATCTACGTAACAGTGTGGGAAGTTTTCCTGAGTTTGGAAGATCGGGGGTAGAGGAGATTGAAGTCCACCAGGAGGGTTATAGGGGGTCGTCAGTTGGAAAAACACTGAGTATTGTGTTCATTTCTATGAGACATTTGTGTCTGAGAGACCGAGGAGGACAGCAGAGGAAATTACAACTGAATGAGAAGCAACAATGAAAGTTCCTCCCACTAAAGGAAACAGATCCTGCAGGATTTACCTTCTGAGAGAAACAACAACCCAGTTTTGGGATATTTTAGTTTCAGCTCATGTGCTGCCATTGATGATGAAATTTTTGCCAGATGAACTTGTGTGGAAAAATATCATCCCAAAATCAGCACAGACAGAAAAGAAAAATTAAACATTTCAGGAGGAGGAAAGAAAAAAGAAGAAACTGAAACTCAGATTCAAAATGTAAAAATTAAAAAGTCAAAAATCAGATCAAGGAATGTAAAGTGTTGTGTAGAGTGAGGTGATGATTGAGAGATTTATAATTTATATTTAATAATGAATAATAATTTATAATGTGAGTTGTGAGTGAGTGTGATGTGGTTCTTCTCCTCCACAGAGTGTCATTGTGTCGTATCACATCCTCCACCTCAGCACCTGCAGTCGCTCCCAGCTGCAGCAGTGCAGCCTCTCTACAATCTGACTGACGGAGGTTTTTGTACGACTCTCGAACACTGTGTGAACACACAATCACTCGGACAGTGAAAACTCTGGCAGTAATAATCTGCTGCATCTTCAGTCTGGACTCCACTGATGGTCAGAGTGAAATCAGATCCAGATCCACTGCCACTGAAACGAGCTGGAAAACCCGACTCTAATTGATTTGCGAGTTTAATCAGGAGTTTAGGAGCTTCTCCAGGTTTCTGCTGATACCAGTGTAACTCGTTATTGTTGTACACATTCTGACTGGTTCTACAGTTGATGGTGACTGTTTCTCCTGGAAGAACAGATTTCACTGCAGGAGTCTGAGTTACTGTAACTTGACCTCTGCATTCTGAAAAAAAAAACGAAGTGGTAAAAAGCATAAACTAGAGAGATATATTTAAGAAATAATTAATCATAAGTGTGATTATATTGACAAATCATTGTAGAGATAAAATCTGAAGTGGTGTCTGACCTTGAGTGCAGAGGATCAGAGTCCAGATGAAGACGGGGATCAAAGTCATGGTCGCTGTGGGTGAAGTTGCTGTAGCAGCAGCTCTCAGTCATGAAGTGTTAAAGTCACAGCGCTATAAACCCTCCCAGAGCACTGAAGCATGTGCTGCCAATGCAAAGTGTCGTCTAAGTCTGGAACCACCTTCAGCACATTCCCCCCTGAACTTACTGTCATTCTCACTCTACTACAGAGGGATTGTGGGAAATTCGTGACAATAAAAAAAGCAACTCGTCCTTAATGATATTTTTTGTCGGCGACAGCAATGCAGATACCATGCTCAAAAAACAAAACAAAACAAAACAAAAAAAACACTACAACAGAGGTTTTGTGGGAGATTTTTTCACAAAAAAGGTCATGAAAAACTGTGTCGACTCTTCTTTGTTCAAATCACTGTGAGAGTTTTATTGAATTAATTATAAATTACATTTCTGTCTGTCTTCCTTTCGGCTTTTTCCCTTTTACTCGGGAGTCGCCACAGCGAATCATCTTGATCCGCACATTTAATTTGGCAGAGGTTTTTACGTCGGATTCCCTTCCTGTCACAACCCTTTTTAGCAAGGGACAGAAACACGCTGACGGCTTTGCAGCTACTCTTTACGAAAGTCAGCAATGGTTCTTTTACATGCCTCTCACCATAGTCAGTGAGAGACATGGCCCGCCTTTGATAACCCAGTTAGCTGCACTGGGGGGGACAGTGACAACCTTGTGGAAAGTGGGACTCGAACCCCCAACCTTTGGATCAGCGATCCAGCGCCCTATACCACTAGACCACCACTGCCCCTAAATATAAATATAAATTATTAACATTTATCTCGCCTTAAATATGATAAAAACTCTGAGTCCATGAACAATTAAATGGAGAAAGCTAAAGGAAATTTAAAATCTCTTTTTATTTTTTTTATTTCTTTTTCAAAATTTTGAACCAAAAATAATTTTTTGGACTCAGGAATGAATTTTTAAAACAGTTTGAAATGGACTTGGTTCATCGAGGGTTAAATGTCGTTTGTTGATATTATTAAGGAATTGAAATTTATTGATATTGTTGAAAGAATATGTTGGGTTCTCATGATCTGATGGTTCTGTTTTTGATGACTGAACCAAATGTTGGCCGTTCAAGCTTCGCCATCAGTCCATGCTGTCCCCCGGGTGCACCTAACTGGGTTATCAAAGGCCAGTCGAATCTCTCACTGCTGACAATAAGTTTCATGTAAAAGTACCATTGCTGCCCTTCGTAAAGAGGAGCTGCATCGTCATCAGTGTGTTTCTGCCCTGCGATGGGCTGCTGAGCTGGTCAGGGTGTACTCGTCCCTCATCCACGGTCAGCTGAGATGAGCTCCAGCCTCCATACGACTCTAATGAGAATAAAGCATTTCATGAAATGGAGTAATCACAGGAATATAAATGATAATAAATATAAAATTAGAAGTATTTGAATTGAGTGTGAAACGTTAGTGAAGCTCCACTGAACTCAGTTCTGCTCTGTAAGATATAAAAGGAACCGAAACACACACAGTGAGCTGAAACGAAACCTGAGTGACTGACAGCTGTCCATCTCTGCCCCCCCCCCAACTGTGTGTGTGTGTGTGTGTGTGTGTGTGTGTGTGTGTGTGTGTGTGTGTGGGTGTAGGTGTCACCCAGCCCAGTGTGACGGTGCTGCCCCCCTCCAGTGTGGAGCTGCACCAGGATAAGTCCACATGTGTGTGGCCGACAAGGGCTTCCCCTCTGACTGGAGGCTGAGCTGGAAGGTTGATGGGAACAGCTGGAACTCGGGGGTGAGTCGCAGCACCGCCGTGCTGAACACGGACGGCCTCTACAGCTGGAGCAGCGCGCTGAGCCTCCGCCCGGATCAGTGGAGGAACAAGGCGGTGACCTGTGAGGCCTCCAACAGCCACCAACCTACTGTGGTGAGCACAGTGAACACAGAGCAGTGCTGAGGGCTGTGAACTCACACACACTTTACTCAGCTCACCTTCTACTGCTTCACTGTGTGCTACATGTGGCCTTCACTGCTCAAATGCCCCACTTTCATCATTTCATTTGTGTTATTAACATGTGAGTTCACACACTCCTCAGTTTAACTCACATCTTCTTCTTAATTATCACCCAAATATGTGTTAAGTGTGAATCACTGCAATGTTCTGCTCTGAATTATTAATAAAAGCTTTTCAATCATTCAAATCCTTTTTCTTTACATTATTGATGATGCACATCACACACACATCACCAGCACATCTGTCTCAGTATCTCATCAATACCCTTCTGTTGTAAAAAGTCAGAAAAACTCTTTGAATCAATAATTAATGCGTCCTCTCTGACAGCGGTCTCCAACCACCGGTCCGCGGCTCAATTGGTACTGGTCCGCAGACGAAATAATTAATTATTTATGTTTTATTTATTATCTGACTCTGAACTATCTTTATTTTTGAAAAATGACCGGATTCTCTCGGGTTCATGTCGGTCATTTAAGCGCTAAAATGTGTAACCCACAGGTAGACGGCACATGAACAGAGGCGAGTTTGACATGTTTCAAACAACAGTTGGGGTTTTGGGTGAGACTGAGCCTGAGCCTTCATTCTCCCAGCAAGTTCACCATCACCTGTGTGTGTTGTTTTTTTGTTTTTTGTTTTTTTGTTTTTTGTTTTTTTAGTTCAAGCTCTACTTCCCAACCAACTTTATTTCAGCTGTTGAAAAATAACATTCATGAAGTGTTTATTATTATTATTATTATTATTATTATTATTATTATTATTATTATACAAGTTTGATTTTTTACACCCACAATGGCTGATGGATGAGGAGAAATTAACTTGGTATTTGAGTTAATTCTTAAAAATCCATTTTCAATGCAGATTTTCTAGAAAAGCAAGTCAAGTTTGAGGTAAGTTTTATTCTTTTTTTTTTTTTTTTGGCTGGGTGCCAATTTACCAACTGCTTCCACCAGTCAACCCACGTGAAAGTGATGTGATGCTCAGAGTGATGAGCAGAAATGAGAAATGAAATGCTTCTCTCTCTCTGCAATGCCCCGCCTTGTTATATTGTGTTTTTGTGTATTATTGAAGGTTCTTTATGATTGTGACGTGATAGTGGTGAGATGAAGAGGTGGATTAAAGCCCGTTAAGTTCCACTGCAGGTCAAGATAACAAATGCCCTGCCTACCACTGACATCTACATATATTATATACACCTATTCACAGATGCACACGTGTACACACGTACACAGAAGAGTACATGACATGTCAGAGGTGTCTGAGATACACAGGGGAATTAGATATGTAAAATTATATCTGTTAAATTAATGATATGGTGTCAGTCAGCGTGAGTGACAGTAATTTGGTGGTAGTCATGGTGGTGATGGTGGTGATGTTGTTGTTGTTGTTGTTGGTGGTGGTGGTGGTGGTACTGGTGATGGTGGTGATGGTGGTGATGGTGGTTTTGGTGGTTACACGTTTAACAGCTTGTTGGTAAAAGCTGTCGACGGACGAGTGTTTTTAATTCATTCGCTCCGACATGCTCTCTGTGATGGAGGAAGACGCTGGGTGTGCAGGAGGAGGTCTCCCTATCGTTGGGGTGGAGGTCACCGATGGAGTCACAAAGCCCCTTGGTAGCAAGACTCCAAGTGTGAAGGAAATCCTTGCTTGAATATATCAGGACTGTCTTTGTTGACATGTCTATGAAACATTCTGTGGTCATCAGGGGCCACACATCTGGATTGACATCATGATGGACATTTTGTGGTCATGTTTTTTTTCTTCTAAATCAACCTTTTCTCTTGAAAAACACAAATTTTCCTTTCCATGCCTGGGTCAGTTTGTGAATTCATACACGCAACACAAAATCATCAACAAGACGCCTTGACCAAGATATACAGCAACTCCCGTCTGCAATAAAGTGTTGTGTAGAGTGAGGTGATTATTGAGAGATTCATAATTTATATTTAATAATGAATAATAATTTATAATGTGAGTTGTGAGTGAATGTGATGTGATTCTTCTCCTCCACAGAGTGTCATTGTGTCGTATCACATCTTCCACCTCAGCACCTGCAGTCGCTCCCAGCTGCAGCAGTGCAGCCTCTCTACAATCTGACTGACGGAGGTTTTTGTACGACTCTCTAACACTGTGTGAACCAGTAGCCTGAGATGGAATGAGAACTCTGACAGTAATAATCTGCAGCATCTTCAGTCTGGACTCCACTGATGGTCAGAGTGAAATCAGATCCAGATCCACTGCCACTGAAACGAGCTGGAAAACCTGACTGCAACTGATTTGCTTTTTTAATGAGAAGTTCCGGAGCTTCTCCAGGTTTCTGCTGATACCAGGCAAAAGGTTGATAACTCCAACCTTGACGCACCTCGGGATTAGTTCAACAATTGATGGTGACTGTTTCTCCTGGAAGAACAGATTTCACTGCAGGAGTCTGACTTACTGTGGCTTGACCTCGGAAAAACACACAAATTCTGGAAAAAAAAAAAAAAAAGCTTGAATGAGCATCAAGTGTAGTTCTCCTAAACATCAGAATAAAAACATACATTTTATTTGAATGAACAAATTGTAGAGATAAAATCTGAAGTGGTGTCTGACCTTGAGTCCAGAGGATCAGAGTCCAGATGAAGACGGGGATCAAAGTCATGGTCGCTGTGGGTGAAGTTGCTGTCGCAGCAGCTCTCAGTCATGAAGTGTTAAAGTCACAGCACTATAAACCCTCCCAGAGCACTGAAGCATGTGCTGCCAATGCAAAGTGTCGTCTAAGTCCGGAACGACCTTCAGCACATTCCCCCCTGAACTTACTGTCATTCTCACTCTACTACAGAGGGATTGTGGGAATTTTGATGACAAAAAAAGAAAGGAAAAAAAAGGTATATCTATATACCATATATATATATATATATATATATATATATATATATATATATATATATATATATATATATATATATATATATATATATATATATATATATATATGAAGGAAGTCAGTGACTGCAAAGTAGTAGTGGGTGAGAGTGTTGCCAAACAGCATAAGATGGTGGTGTGTGGGATGATGCTGATGGTGAGAAAGGTGAAAAAGGCAAAGGCAGAGCAGAAGACAAAGTGGTGGAAGCTGAAAAAGGAAGTGTCGTGTTGTCTTCAAGGAGGAGTTGAAACAGGCTTTGGGTCATCAGGAAGTGCTTCCAGATGACTGGACAACCACAGGCAATGTGATCAGGGAGACCGGTAGGAGAGTACTTGGTGTGTCCTCTGGAAGGAAAGTAGAAAAGGAAACTTGGTGGTGGAAAGAGGAAGTGCAGGAGTGTGTACAAAAGAAGAGGTTAGCTAAGAAGAAGTGGGACACAGAGAGGACCGAAGAGAGTAAACAGGAGTACAGGGAGACACAGCATAAGGCGAAGGTAGCGGTGTCAAAAGCCAAACAGAGGGCGTATGATGACTTGTCTGCTCGGTTGGAAAGTAAGGAGGGAGAAAATGATTTATACAGGTTAGCACAGCAGAGAAATAGAGATGGGAAAGACATGCAGCAAGTTAGAGTGATAAAGGACAGGGAGGGAAATGTATTGACTGATGACAGAAGTGTGCTGGGAAGGTGGAAAGAGTACTTTGAAGAGCTGATGAATGAGGAAAATGAGAGAGAAAAAAAGAGGGGGAGGGGTGACCGTTGAAGACCAGGAAGTAGCAAAGATTAGTAAGGGAGAAGTGAGGAGGGCATTGAAGAGGATGAAGAGTGTAAAGGCAGTTGGCCCTGATGACATACCAGTTGAGGTATGGAAGTGTCTCGGGGAGGTAGCGGTAGATTTTCTGACAAGAATATTCAACAAGGTCTTAGAAAGTGAGCAGATGCCAGAGGAATGGAGAAGAAGTGTGCTTGTGCCCATTTTTAAGAACAAGGGAGCTGTACAGAGTTGTGGCAACTACAGAGGGATCAAGTTGATGAGCCATACGATGAAGTTATGGGAAAGAATAGTGGAAGCTAGACGAAGGGCAGAGGTCAGCATTTGTGAACAACAGTTTGGTTTCATGCCAAGAAAGAGCACCACAGATGCAGTGTTTGCTTTGAGGATGTTAATAGAGAAGTACAGAGAAGGTCAGAAGGAGCTGCATTGTGCCTTTGTGGATCTGGAGAAAGCATATGACAGGGTGCCGAGAAAAGAACTGTGGTATTGTATGAGGAAGTCTGGAGTGGCAGAGAAGTGTGTTAGAGTGGTGCAGGACATGTATGAGAGATGTAAGGCAGTGGTGAGGTGCACTGTCGGTGTGACAGAAGAGTTCAAGGTGGAGGTGGGACTGCATCAAGTGTCAGCTCTCAGCCCCTTCTTGTTTGCTATGGTGATGGACATTCTGACAGACGAGGTGAGACAAGAATCTCCATGGACTGTGATGTTTGCAGATGACATCGTGATCTGTAGTGAGAGCAGAGAACAAGTGCAAGAAAATCTTGAGAGGTGGCGGTATGCCCTGGAAAGGAGGGGAATAAAGATTAGTCTCAATAAGACAGAATACATGTGTGTGAACGACAAGGACCCAAGAGGAACGGTGATGTTGCAGGGGGCAGAGATAAGGAAGGTGGAGGATTTTAAGTACTTAGGCTCAACAATCCAGAGCAATGGAGAGTGTTGAAAAGAGGTGAAGAAGTGCTTGCAGGCAGGTTGGAATGGATGGAGAAAAGTGTCCGGTGTGATGTGCGATAGGAAGGTACCGGCAAGAATAAAGGGAAAAGTATACAAGACGGTGATGAGGCCAGCGATGTTGTATGGTTTAGAGACAGTGGCCCTGGGGAAAAGACAGGAGTCAGAGTTGGAGGCAGCAGAGATGAAAATGTTGAGGTTCTCTTTGGGAGTAACGAGGATGGATAGGATCAGAAATGAGCACATCAGAGGGACAGAACATGTTAGATGTTTTGGAGACATAGTCAGAGAGGCTAGATTGAGATGGTTTGGACATGTACAGAGGAGGGATAGTGAGTATATTGGTAGTAGGATGCTGAGGTTGGAACTACCAGGCAGAAGGCCCAGAGGAAGACCAAAGAGAAGATTTATGGATGTGGTGAAGGCGGACATGAAGGTCGTTGGAGTCAGAGTAGAAGATGCAGAGGATAGGAAGAGATGGAGGCAGATCATTTGCTGTGGCGACCCCTGAGGGGAACAGCCGAAAGACAAAGAATAAGAAGAATATATATAATCTTATTTTTCTTTATTTTAAAGTTGTTCGCCATCTGACCATTTTTGCACATTTGCAATATCTACTGCCATGTACATTCTGACTGGTTCTACAGTTGATGGTGACTGTTTCTCCTGGAAGAACAGATTTCACTGCAGGAGTCTGAGTCACTGTAATTTGACCGCTGCATTCTGGGAAAAATAAATAAATAAATAAATCAAAGTTTGAATGAGCATCACATATAAGTAACTTAAATCAAAATCTGAAGTGGTGTCTGACCTTGAGTGCAGAGGATCAGAGTCCAGATGAAGACGGGGATCAAAGTCATGGTCGCTGTGGGTGAAGTTGCTGTAGCAGCAGCTCTCAGTCATGAAGTGTTAAAGTCACAGCGCTATAAACCCTCCCAGAGCACTGAAGCATGTGCTGCCAATGCAACGTCTAAATAAATCATCTTCATTGATATACAGAAGGCCTCCAGCACTCAGTCAATTATCTGTCCGTGGCTGCTGAAATTGTCGTCAGAGGATCTGGATGGAGATGAAGAACTCGATCAAGGTCCTCTGGTGAGTTAACACAAGTTAATGGATGAGCCCAAGACACCAGGACTCAGTGTTGAACCCTCAGGAGTTGATGTGATATTATCAGTGCACCATGAAGAAAACAGGGAATCCTTGTGAGAATCCCAGTCACATGACCATCCTTCAGCGTCTTGCAGGCAAAACACAACAAGATCTACGTAACAGTGTGGGAAGTTTTCCTGAGTTTGGAAGATCGGGGGGTAGAGGAGATTGAAGTCCACCAGGAGGGTTATAGGGGGTCGTCAGTTGGAAAAACACTGAGTATTGTGTTCATTTCTATGAGACATTTGTGTCTCAGAGACCGAGGAGGACAGCAGAGGAAATTGCAACTGAATGAGAAGCAACAATGAAAGTTCCTCCCACTAAAGGAAACAGATCCTGCAGGATTTACCTTCTGAGAGAAACAACAACCCAGTTTCAGGGATAACTTAGTTTCAGCTCATGTGCTGCCATTGATGATGAAATGTTTGCCAGATGAACTTGTGTGGAAAAATATCATCCCAAAATCAGCACAGACAGAAAAGGAAAAATAAACATTTAAGGAAGAGGAAAGAAAAAAGAAGAAACTGAAACTCAGATTCAAAATGTAAAAATTAAAAAGTCAAAAATCAGATCAAGGAATGTAAAGTGTTGTGTAGAGTGAGGTGATTATTGAGAGATTTATAATTTATATTTAATAATGAATAATAATTTATAATGTGAGTTGTGAGTGAGTGTGATGTGGTTCTTCTCCTCCACAGAGTGTCATTGTGTCGTATCACATCCTCCACCTCAGCACCTGCAGTCGCTCCCAGCTGCAGCAGTGCAGCCTCTCTACAATCTGACTGACGGAGGTTTTTGTACGACTCTCTAACACTGTGTGAACACATCTTTACTGTTAATCCAATGGAAACTCTGACAGTAGTAGTCTGCTGCATCTTCAGTCTGGACTCCACTGATGGTCAGAGTGAAACCAGATCCAGATCCACTGCCACTGAAACGAGCTGGAAAACCCGACTGTAACTGATTTGCGAGTTTAATCAGGAGTTTCGGAGCTTCTCCAGGTTTCTGCTGATACCAGTGTAAAGGTTGATTACCCCAACCTTGGTACACCTGGGGATCAATTCTACAGTTGATGGTGACTGTTTCTCCTGGAAGAACAGATTTCACTGCAGGAGTCTGAGTTACTGTCACTTGACCTCTGCATTCTGGAAAAAAAAAAAAAAAAAAAGAAAAAACCTTTGAATGAGCATCAACTGTAGTTCTCTTAAACATCAGAATAAAAACATACATTTTATTTGTATAAACAGATCATTGTAGAGATAAAATCTGAAGTGGTGTCTGACCTTGAGTGCAGAGGATCAGAGTCCAGATGAAGACGGGGATCAAAGTCATGGTCGCTGTGGGTGAAGTTGCTGTAGCAGCAGCTCTCAGTCATGAAGTGTTAAAGTCACAGCACTATAAACCCTCCCAGAGCACTGAAGCATGTGCTGCCAATGCAAAGTGTCGTCTAAGTCTGGAACCACCTTCAGCACATTCCCCCCTGAACTTACTGTCATTCTCACTCTACTACAGAGGGATTGTGGGAATATTTATTATTATTATTATTATTATTATTATTATTTATTTATTTATTTATTTATTTATTTTTTGATTGTGGGATTTTTTTCTTAAATAAGTGAATTTGAGAGAGAAGTTGAAACTTTCACTGGATGGTGTTTGTACTGAATGTTCATGAGTTTGTCACTGTGCTGGATTTATGGTGGAAGAAGCAGCTTCGATGTTGGCAGTAAATAAAAACACACGAATATTTTTACTGTAAATTAATGTTTAGATGATTGTAGGAGTTAAATATCAGATCATAACTTTCTATCAGTCTACAGAAGGACTGGAGGAATTATTCTCACTTCAGATCCACACATTCAGTATATTATACTCCACATTTCCCATCAGCACATCCACATTTTCACTCACTGAGGGTAAAATGGTAAAATGGGTAAAACCTTTGTGGGTGCAGATCTACATTTTCTAAATTTCAGGTTTATTGTTTTTTTTCTTTGTATGTTTTATTTATTATCTGACTCTGAACGATCTTTATTTTGGAAAAATGACCGGATTCTCTCGGGTTCATGTCGGTCATTTAAGTGCTAAAATGTGTAACCCACAGGTAGACGGCACATGAACAGAGGTAAGTTGGACATGTTTCAAACAATAGTGGGGGTTTTGGGTGAAACTGAGCCTGAGCCTTCATTCTCCCAGCTGGCGCACCATCACCTGTGTGTGTTTTTCTTTTTTTTTTTTTTTCGTTCAAGCTTTACTTCCCCACCAACTTTATTTCAGCTGTTGAAAAATAACATTCATGGAGTGTTTATTATGATTATTATTATTATTATTATTATTATTATTATTATTATTATTATTATTATTATTATTATTATTATTATTATTATTATTATTATTATTATTATTATTATTATTATTATTATGATTATTATACAAGTTTGATTTTTTACACCCACAATGGCTGATGGATGAGGAGAAATTAACTTGGTATTTGAGTTAATTCTTCAAAATCCATTTTCAATGCAGATTTTCTAGAAAAGCAAGTCAAGTTTGAGGTAAGTTTTATTCTTTTTTTTGTTTGTTTGTTTGTTTGGCTGGGTGACAATTTACCAGCCGCTTCCACCAGTCAACCCACGTGAAAGTGATGTGATGCTCAGAGTGATGAGCAGAAATGAGAAATGAAATGCTTCTCTCTCTGCAATGCCCCGCCTTGTTATATTGTGTTTTTGTGTATTATTGAAGGTTCTTTATGATTGTGACGTGATAGTGGTGAGATGAAGAGGTGGATTAAAGCCCGTTAAGTTCCACTGCAGGTCAAGATACCAAATGCACTGCCTGCCACTGACATCTATATATCTTATATACACCTATTCACAGATGCACACGTGTACACACGTACACAGAAGAGTACATGACATGTCAGAGGTGTCTGAGGTACACAGGGGAATTATATATGTAAAATTATATCTGTATAATTAATGATATGGTGTCAGTCAGCGTGAGTGACAGTAACATTGGTGGTAGTCAGGGTGATGGTGGTGGTGGTGGTAGTGGTGATGGTGGTGGTGATGGTGGTGGTCATGGTGGTGGTGGTGGTGGTGGTGGTGGGAGTGGTGGTGGTGATGGTGGTGGTGATGGTGGTGGCCATGGTGGTGGTGGTGGTGGTGGTGGTGGTAGTGGTGGTGGTGATGGTGGTGGTGGGGGTGGTGGTAGTGATGGTGGTGGTGATGGTGGTGGTGGGGGGTGATGGTGGTTTTGGTGGTTACACGTTTAACAGCTTGTTGGTAAAAGCTGTTGTTGAGTCTATTAATTTTGTGTGTGATGTCCTGTACCTTTTTCCTGAAGGGAGAAAGGAGAAAGTGGGTGTGCAGGGTGTGTCGGGTTCCTGATAGTTTCATTGGCTCTCGCTTGAAATCTGTCTGTGCAAATGTCATGGGGGTGAAGTTCCAATCACCCTCTCACCAGCCGCTACAGGGCCTTTCTGTCTTCTACAGTACAGCTGGTGAACCACACTGTGCAGCAGGAGGTCAAGAGGCTCTCAGTGGCAGAGCGGTAAAAGCTTGTCAGTCTGAGTTGGGGTAGACGGGTGTGTTGGAGCTTCTCGAGGGAGTAAATCCTTTGTTGTGTTTTCCACACCTGTTGGGAGATGTTTGTGGTCCAGTGAATTCAGCAAAGTTGTGGACTCCAAGAAACTTGAAGCATTCCACCCACTCTTCCTCATCATCAATGTCGAGGGACGAGTGTTTTTAATTCATTCTCTCCGACATGCTGTCCGTGATGGAGGAAGACGCTGGGTGTGCAGGAGGAGGTCTCCCTATCGTTGGGGTGGAGGTCACCGATGGAGTGACAAAGCCCCTTGGTAGCAAGACTCCAAGTAAGAAGGAAATCCTTGCTTGAAAATATCAGGACTGTCTTTTTTGACATGTCTATTAAACATTCTGTGGTCATCAGGGGTCAGACATCTGGATTGACATACAATGATGGACATTTTGTGGTTATCTGTTTTTTGCTTCTAAATCAACCTTTTCTCTTGAAAAACACAAATTTTCTTTTCCATGCCTGGATCAGTTTCTGAATTCATACACACAACACAAAATCATCAACAAGACGCCTCAACCAAGATATACAGCAACTCCCGTCTGGAATAAAGTGTTGTGTAGAGTGAGGTGATTATTGAGAGATTTATAATTTATGTTTAATAATGAATAATAATTTATAATGTGAGTTGTGAGTGAGTGTGATGTGGTTCTTCTCCTCCACAGAGTGTCATTGTGTCGTATCACATCCTCCACCTCAGCACCTGCAGTCGCTCCCAGCTGCAGCAGTGCAGCCTCTCTACAATCTGACTGACGGAGGTTTTTGTACGACTCTCGAACACTGTGTGAACACATCACCACTGTGATAACTCTTACAGTAATAATCTGCTGCATCTTCAGTCTGGACTCCACTGATGGTCAGAGTGAAATCAGATCCAGATCCACTGCCACTGAAACGAGCTGGAAAACCCGACTCTAACTGATTCGCATATTTAATCAGGAGTTCAGGAGCTTCTCCAGGTTTCTGCTGATACCAGAATAAAGCTTGGTCACCATCGCTGTATTGATACACATTCTGACTGGTTCTACAGTTGATGGTGACTGTTTCTCCTGGAAGAACAGATTTCACTGCAGGAGTCTGAGTTACTGTCACTTGACCTCTGCATTCTGGAAAAAAAAAAAAAAAAACCTTTGAATGAGCATCAACTGTAGTTCTCTTAAACATCAGAATAAAAACATACATTTTATTTGTATGAACAAATTGTAGAGATAAAATCTGAAGTGGTGTCTGACCTTGAGTGCAGAGGATCAGAGTCCAGATGAAGACGGGGATCAAAGTCATGGTCGCTGTGGGTGAAGTTGCTGTAGCAGCAGCTCTCAGTCATGAAGTGTTAAAGTCACAGCGCTATAAACCCTCCCAGAGCACTGAAACATGTGCTGCCAATGCAAAGTGTCGTCTAAGTCTGGAACCACCTTCAGCACATTCCCCCCTGAACTTACTGTCATTCTCACTCGACTACAGAGGGATTGTGGGAATTTTGATGACTAAAAAAGAAAGGAAAAGAAAAGGTTCCTTGTGATATATATATATATATATATATATATATATATATATATATATATATATATATATATATATATATATATATATATATATATATATATATATATGAAAATCTTATATTTCTTTATTTTAAAGTTGTTCTCCATGAATAATAAAAATATATTATTCTCTGTGTGTGTGTGTGTGTGTGTGTGTGTGTGTGTGTGTGTGTGTGTGTGTGTGTGTGTGTGTGCTCAGTGCAGTGTGACAGAGGTTTTTGTTTGGCGGTTTGATAGGAATGTATCACTGTGGTGGACTTTTGGTGGAGGAACCAAACTCATTATAAAAAGTAAGTGTTTTCTTCTTCTAAAAGCTCATCAATATATTTTATTTACACAATTCAATAAAATTTAAAGATTGAATATTAAATCATAATGTAATCATTATAAAAAGTAGATGTTTTGTATTAAATAATGAAATGTGATGTGGGGAGGAAAGAGCTGCTTCTATAAAACCTGCTTTTGGGTCATTTTGTAAAATTATATTTATTTATTGAATCTATTGTTGAGATTCGTATGAAATGTTCGATTTCAGTAATTTATTAATTTTAATCATCATGACTTTGAATATTTTAATGAATAATTATGACTGATTTCCCCTTGACAGTGTCATTAATAATGATCATTATAATCCCCTGAAATGTATTTGATTCTGTGTTATGTTGAGAAGATGAAGAAAGTTCTGTGGATATTTTGATCAGGTTGGTTTGTTCAGCTGCAGGTTGGATGGATGATGATCAGAATTGTGATATTTATAAAAAGAAGTAGATGTTTTGTATAAAATGAAGAAATGTGATGTGGGAAGGAAAGAGCTGCTTCAATAAAATCTGCTTTTGGCTCATTTTTTAAAATTCGGTTCGAGTCACTTCATCTATTTTTGAGATTCGTGTGAAACATTACATTTCAGATATTTTTATTTAAAAAAAAACATCATGACTGATTTTTTTAAACATTATAGCATGAACAATTCTGAATTAATTTGCCTTCATAGGTTGGATGGATGATTATCAGAATTGTGTTGTTTTGTATGATGTGTAGATAAACTACTGCATCTCTTCCACAGCCGTTACACTGAATTACCAAATATCACCATGTTCAGTATGATGGAGTTCAAATTCACATTCATGTGTGTGTGTGTGTGTGTGTGTGTGTGTGTGTGTGTGTGTGTGTGTGTGTGTGTGTGTGTGTGTGTTCTCCAGCTGGTCCAGCGGTGAAGCCCTCCGTGTCTCTGCTCCCTCCATCCTCTCTGCAGCTCTCTGAGGGATCAGTGTCACTGCTCTGTCTGCTCTCAGCCTATTCTCCACAAGGGGCGCTGCCGAGCTGGACAGTGGATGGTGATGAAGTGAACGAAGGGGTTCTGACCAGTACAGAACAACAGAAGAATGGTGTCTACAGCCGCAGCAGCACCCTGACCATCAGCAAGGAGCGCTGGGACGAGGCCGAGGTGTTCGGCTGTACCGTCTCCCACCACGACACCACTCAGTTCACTTTGTTCCGAAAGAGCCGCTGTGAAGTGCACTAGCATTCAAGTGTTCACTTTAAAATATGCTTCGCAGTCTGATGTGGTGTGAGTGGTGTAGCTCTGCTTAAATAAAGATTTAATGTAGAAATCATGTCTCCTTTTTTCATCATGAAGTGTCTTTGGCAGCGATTTGGACCAGAACCTTTAACAGCAGGTCCAGTGCAGCGCTGTGTGTTGTGCTTGAGTGACTTTAGTGAAGAACCAGAAACATCTGCTGAAAGTTTTCATCTATTCTGGGACTTCAAGTAGTTCATGCAAATTGTGTGTGTGTGTGTGTGTGTGTGTGTGTGTGTGTGTGTGTGTGTGTGTGTGTGTGTGTGTGTGTGTGAGATAGGAACACTATCACTTCTCTTTACCACTATTTCATCAGATTTTGCATGAAACTCGTTACAATCTAAACAATTCAAATGGAATTTATTCGAAATGAGCTTTTTGTTGTTATTGTTGTTGCTCTTTCATAGTTTCTCAATATACAATACATTTTCCCAATACAGTACTTGTAGTCATTAACACGAACAGAAATCAAGGCCCTGGTAAACACAGATAACATCGACCGCCTCATACTCAACTTCAAAATAAGGGTCGGTTCAGGACAACACAACAATTTATCTTACAAACTATAAAAGGAAAATTAGTGACCTGATAATAATGAAATCTTGAAAGAAGAAAACAAAAAATCCCGAAAATATGAACGACCAAGAAAGGAATCTCACATCTCGGAAATAATTTCTTCCCAAAAATCAAAGTCTTGTGTATTTTAATCCAGATGTGGAATATAATACATATTTTAATATTCGACGATGTAGCCACATCATCAAGGCGACACCAATCAATAGAGGAACGACGTGGCTGCTGAACTTGTTGTCAGAGGATCTGGATGGAGATGAAGAACTCGATCAAGATCCTCTGGTGAGTTACCACAAGTTAATGGATGAGCCCAAGACACCAGGACTCAGTGTTGAACCCTCTGGAGTTGTTGTGATATTATCAGTGCACCATGAAAAAGAGAGAATCCATGTGAGAATCAAGATGTTCCCAGTCACATGACCACCTGCAGAGTCTCAATACTGAAGTAATGATTTCATTCGGTCCAGTGGTGACCCGGTGTTCAGGTGCTGGATTACCGATCCTAAGGTTGGGGGATCAGACCGCACTGTATTCGGCTATCACTGCTGCGCCCCCCAGTGTAGATACCTGGATTATCAAAGGCCGGCCGTGTCTCTAACTGTCTGCGGTGAGATATTCTGGTAAAAGAACCATTTCTTTCTTTCGGCATGAGGAGCTGCATCACCGTCAGCCTGTTTCTGACCCGCGATGGGCTGGAAATCTGTCTGGGGTTTACTCTGCCCTCACCCAGAGTCGGCTGAGCTGGGCACCAATAATTAAGATTGAGCAGTTCAGAAGATCAGTGGATGAATGATTGATTTCATTGGAGAACAAATCTGGAAATGTTGTTTCTTGGATCCTCAAATGGGACAGAAACACAAAAAAATATCCAGAACCAGCATTTCAAGGCAGCATGTCTCAGGAGTGTGATTACAGGGGGAGTAACTTCTAGTTTTATTGAGTAGATAACTTATATATTTTATTGGATAAAAATACGAAAGTAAAAAAGTCAAAAGGGAACCGATACTGTGGAGTTTGTGAGGATCTTGTGCAGAGATGTTCGGTTTTCTCTTTTTAAAGGTCGAGTTCGCACATACCTGTCAACCCTAGGCCGTTGGCGATCTTACAAATGGCTACTTATGCCCTTACAAAATAGCAACTAATCTTACGCGTCTTATTATCGCGTGCAATATGAAACAAAAATTAAACTCTATTTTTAATATAATATGAATTTATTGGTAATGTTGTAACATATAACCTGGTGCAATCAAATAAAAGAGTAATATCTTCAGCTGCATGATTAAGAAAATTTAACAGTGATCTTTATTATAACTATATGTAGCACTTTTGGCACTTTCAATCATTTCTTTTGATGGCTTCACTTCATGGCACTTGAGCTCGCAATTAAGTTTGACTTGAAGGTAATTTGTAAGTGTGTCCACTCCAAGAGATTTCCTGTACTCCGTGTTGATCTTTCGGACATGTGAAAATACACGTTCACTGTCTGCATTGCTGTGTGGTAGACAAAGGAGACTTGAAAACAATACCTTCATCTGTGGGAACCTGATGTGTCCAAGAGGAGTGACTTGTTTCAAAATATTGGCCCAGTATTTGTCACAGTCCCCAGAGTCCATTTCTGTAGTCATGTCCATCACCAAGAACTGGTAATCATCCCATTCCTCTTTGAGTTGCTCTTCATCCACATACACTGAAAGAGACCTGTTCAGTGACACAACATGGGTATAGTCACACTGTTTTTTTGGGTTCCAGCACTACCAAGTCTTTCAAAATGCTGTCTTCAAAAGGAAATTTATCAATCATCTTTTTGACAACAGCTTCATAAAAGCCTCTAACAGCCTCGAAGAATTTTGTTGTTGTTGCAGGGGGAATGGTGTCATCTTCTCTCAAGGTCTTCCGGGCTGCCATTCTGTAGATGGCGTCCGTGGGCATTAGTTTTCCTTTTCTTTTTAGCTGTTCCATCCATATTGTTATCACGTTTGTATCAACTGTATCCACTGCGAGTCACGAAAACTAACTGGGAATGATGGCGGAAGTGAAAGTGCGGTCACGTGGTCGGAAAGAGCAGACGATAGCAGACGATAAACGCAACGCGCGATTCTCGCGAGAAAATGGCTACAGACCAATTCGGCGTATCGTCTCTTTACCGAAACAGTGACACAAAAAACGGAGTTAAAAAAAAAAGACGAAATGATCGAAAAACGTACAGATTTCGGACGTACGGCGTACACATTTAAAAATCAGTGCTCACTTGTACAAATTACGCCAAAACCGTACAACTTGACAGGTATGTTCGCATGAGATGTGAGTGTGGACGGGAGAACATGGTAAAGATTCAAATCTGTTTAAAGTTGTGTTCTCCGAAAGTTTTCCTGAGTTTGGAAGATAGTGGGTGGAGGAGATCCATCGATGCAGAAATTGAGGAGAGGGGAGTGTCCGTAACAGACTCTAATGGAAGGAGGGAAAACTCGACGGGGTCTGGAAGGTATGATGGTGCTGGAAACACAACCCAAGCTTGTCAAGGTGGAGGTTGAAGTCCACCGGGAGGCTTTGACGGGGTCCTCAGTTGGAAAAACATTGAGTATTGTGTTCATTTCTATTAGAAATTTGTCTCCCTGGGGCCGAGGAGGACGGCAGAGGAAATTGCAACTGCATGAAAATCAAAGAATGAGAATTATTTATTATTCCCTCGCACATGGAATCAGATCAATAGAGATGGAGATGAGAAGTGTTCGTGGGCCATAACCTTCTCTCAGACCCACCTCTTAGAGAGACAGCGTATTAGTATTGTGTTCATTACAGAACGGATGCCGTTACTCTTCAGGAGCTGTATCAGACTAAGTTTAATTCCAGAAGGTTAATCCGAGGTCTCATGGGGACGCCTGCAGCAGCGCTTTGTCCCGCTATTTGCACATAAAGCCCGGATCCCATTAACTGACGACCTGGACACCAATATCTCGCGGTTGGGATTTCTTCGCTTGGGATTTGACGGTGTCAGTGAGATGGAGCTGAGGCTACACCCACACATAAGACACTTCGGATTGTTCGGTGCACGGTCAGGTTTTTAAAGATCAAAGACTTTTGAGTGCGCCTTATGGTCCGGAAAATACGGGACCCAGTTTTGGGGATATTCGAGTTTCAGCCGATGTGCTGCTATTGTTGATGAACTGTTTGTCAGGAGAGGTGAGACGATTCAGTTATGAGACGATTCAAATCCCGATTTTTGCCTCTCGATTCAATTCAATTCAATTCGATTCATATATGGATTCGAGTTTCATTTTCTGTAAAATATGCACTTCAAATATATAAAGTAATAATTATCTGAACTGGTGATTCAATATTATCATTCAACTACAATTATTCAAATATATCAAAACATGAAAATAAACAAACATAACTTTCACTTGTTTCCAGTTTTCCACCAGTTACATATTGTGAATGTAATCTTAATCTACCATTTACACTGTCAGCTTCTGCATTCAGAGCAACAATTCAACAACAAATACCTGCTTCTCAGTTCTTACTTTGGGAATCATAACACAAATTCACTAATTTGTCAACACAGTCAAACAGATTGAATTAACATTAAACTAATTTAGCAATAACAATTTCACAATAAATTATTGTAAAACTGTTACTGTGAAACTGCGTTAATGTGTTTGATGTAATGTGGTTGATAACTTCAGTTCAGTTCATTTTCTGTAACCGCTTCATCCTAATTAGGGTCGCAGAGAGGCTGGTGCCCATCCCAGCCAACTCAGGGCGAGGGCAGAGTACACCCAGGACAGCTTGCCAGGCCATCGCAGGGCGGAAACACGCTGACGGCTTTTCAGCCTCCTCTTGTCGAAAGCCAGTAATGGTTCTTTTACATGCCTCACACCATAGACAGTGAGAGACATGGCTGGCCTTTGATAAGACAGTTAGCTGCACTGGGGGGGACAGTGACAACCTTGTGGAGAGTGGGACTCGAACCCCCAACCTTTGGATCAGCGATCCGGCGCATTATACCACTAGACCACCACTGCCCGTGGTTGATAACTTGAAATTCAAATCTGAAAGTTCTTTTTCAGGAATTTCATCCTGTTACGTATGACTAATGGTTCAATCAGACGAACCCTCAAGTGTTACAGATCAGGGAATTTAGATGATTGAAATTGCCCTGTGAATCCAGCAAAGCACAACAGACCACGACATTAACTCTGTACAATTTAATAATATGACCAAAATAAGACAAAATTCACATTATGTACAACTTAGACCTAAACCATGTACAAATTAACCAAGGGTCCCCGAGTCACCAAGCCCCTGCAGCAGGGTAAATTAGTGATGGCGCATGTGCTGGCAGGGAAACGCTCGTCATCCCTCGTGGGCGGTGCGTGGCCGTGGATGCTGGACTGTGTCAATGAAGTCCCACACAGTGGTTCCATGATCCGCCTTGGTTGAACTGCCTGAAGAGTCTGGAGGAGACTGTAAGAGACTGGAGACAGTCGGCCCCTGGTCCCTAATATAGATTCCCCAAACCAAGTTGAATAAGCCCAGGCATGCTCAGACAAGCCCCAACATGTCTGTGTTGCTCCTCCCCTCTGTTGGATTGCGCAACTTCAGTTCTCTATGGAAAATTACAGCCTCCCACAGCTGAGTCCCACCACGTGACTCTCTGCCATTATGTTTACAGTATATTTCCCTTCCCCGCCAATAGGTACATACTCACATCCTGTCAACATGGCCCTCTGTGCTGTGATCACATCTCACCCTGTCGGCGAACTTTCAGTTGGACATCGATGTCAATTGTCTTGTGATGACGACGAATGTGATTCTGCAGATTAGTTGTGTGGTCGTGGTAAGGGAAGGAGAAGAAGAAGAAGAATATAATGATGATGACGATCTAAACTTGGGCACGAATGAGAACTTTTATTATAATTATTGTTTGTTTGTTGTTGTTTATGACGGAGCAATACTTCATGTCCATTTCAATTCCATCGCGACTGTTTATAAAGTTTCATCTGTTTCAAGTTCATCATCAGGATTGAGGATGCAGGTCATGTGGAGGAGACACTGAAGATCACACAACTTCTCACATGATTTTTTCCCCCTTGACCAACTTTTCTCTGTAAAAACTCTGATTTTCCACTAAATGTCTGGATCTCTGTCTGAATTCATCCCAGAAAAGCACAAAGTCTCTGCATGATGCTCCTCCTCAGATCCACAGCAGCTCAGTCCTGATCATATTTTAATTTCAAATGATGAGCTTCAATCCCTGATGAGATTTCTGCCAGATGAACTGAAATCTGTGTGGAATAA
>CM045742.1:39570000-39605000 GCA_024760905.1 Plotosus lineatus | reverse complement strand
GAAACATATCACCAAAATTATCACGGATCAAGTTTCAGACTTTGATGTTGTCGTGATTTAAAGTTATGGTTGATTTAATCCTGTTCCAAACGGGGACTTGCTCAGGTTACGCGGTGCCAAACGAAATTGTGCTCACAGTATAGCGGAATGGCTCCCTCAAGATTGCATCATGAAAATTGTACAACAACATACTGAAGAAATTTGCTCCAAAATGGCCCTCAAGATCGACTCGGTGGTGGATGTACTGCAGTGCTAACTCGCTCATGTCTTCTGACTGACTAAGTCTATCGGAGGTCACGGTAAGACTTGTCAAGATATAGGTATAAAGTCCTTGTACTAGTAGATGATAAAAGTCCTTGTCTCTGATAAAAGTCCTTGTCTATGATATATATAATAAAAATAAAAGGACAGGACAAAGACTTTCTATTGAAACTCCATTTATCACGACAGATCTGTTTCGAGGGGTGGTGACACCATCCTCTCTCTTCAGGTGATTATAGATGATATCTTTGTCCTGTCCTTTTATTTTTATTGTTATTTGCTCTACCAAAAAGTATTGAGGGAAGGATCTACTCAGAAAATCATACATATATATATATATATATATATATATATGTATACACTCATTGATGTCACTTGATCTTATCACATGATTACCAGTGTCATGTGACCTGAAAATTGGCGACCTCCATATCGGCTTGTGGAGTTTGCTTTGTTCCAAAAGCGGTCAATCGTGTCATGCTTAGTTTGCCTCCACCGCCCTTCACAAGACCAAGTCAGGACTATCGTGAGAGGACTTTATCATGCTTTTACATCTATAGGAAGTTTCTGTTTTCTCTCACATGTTGGGAATGAATCTTTTTGGAGAAAGAAAGGAGAGCTTTGTTTGGTTGTGCGTCTCCGATGCTTTACTGGACGTTTATTATTTCTGTTTGTGTGATATTGTCATTGAGTGCATGTAATCTTGGTGTGAATGTGATATAGTATCACTACTATGCCTTGCCAGTTTTTATTTACACGAAGGGCAAACCATTTGTTATAATTGTTTGTGATAAGACAAAATGTGTGAAGTGATCTGCACGCAATACAAGTTTGATTTTTGTTTTTACACCCACAATGGCTGATGGATGAGAAGAAATTAACTTGGTGTCTGACTTAATTCTTAAAAATCCATTGTGAAGACAGATGGTCAAGGTAAGATTTATTTATTTATTTATTTATTTTTGGGAGGGTGCAAATTTACCAGCAGCTTCCACCAGTAAATGCAGGTCAAAGTGATGTGATGCTCAGAGTGACGAGCAGAAATGAGAAATGAAATGCTTCTCTCTCTCTCTCTGCAATGCCTCGCCTTGTTATATTGTGTTTTAGTGTATTTTTGAAGGTTTTTTACGATTGTGACGTGATAGTGGTGCTATGAAGAGGTGGATGAAGTCTGTTAAGTCCCATTGCAGGTCCAGGTACCAAATGCGCTGCCTGACACATACATATATCCTTCTTCTTCTTCTTTTCCTTTCGGCTGTTCCCTTCAGGGGTCGCCACAGTGAGTCAACTGCCTCCATCTCACCCTATCCTCTGCATCTTCTTCTCTTACACCAACTTCCTTCATGTCCTCATTCATCACATCCATGAATCGTCTCTTTGGTCTTCCTCTAGGCCTTCTGCCTGGTAGTTCCATCCTCAGCATCCTACTACCAATATACTCATTGAGCCTCTCTGACTTTGTCTCCAAAACATCTTACTTGTGCTGTCCCTCTGATGTGCTCATTCCAGATCCTATCCATCCTTGTTACTCCCAAAGAGAACCTCAACATTTTCATCTCTGCTACCTCCTGCTCTGCCTCCTGTCTTTTTCTCAGTGCCACTGTTTCTAAACCATACAACATCGCTGGCCGCAACACAGTCTTGTACACTTTTCCTTTCATTCTTTCCGATACCTTCCTATCACACATCACACTGGACACTTTTCTCCAACCATTCCAACCTGCCTGCACACACTTCTTCACCTCTTTTCCACACTCTCCATTGCTCTGGACTGTTGAGCCTAAGTACTTAAAATCCTCCACCTTCCTTATCTCTGCTCCCTCTAACCTCATCGTTCCTGTTGGGTCCTTGTCATTCATACACATGTATTCTGTCTTACTGAGGCTAACCTTCATTCACCTTTCCAGGGCATACCTCCACCTCTCTAGATTTTCCTGCACTTGTTCTCTGCTCTCACTACAGATCACAATGTCATCTGAAAACATCATAGTCCATGGGGAATCTTGTCTAACCTCATCTGTCAGCCTTCACCATAGCAAACAAGAAAGAGCTCAGAGCTGACCCTTAATGTTGTCCCACCTCCACCTTGAACTCTTCTGTCACACCGACAGCACACCTCACCACTGTCTTACATCTCTTATACATGTCCTGCACCACTCTAACATACTTCTCTGCCACTCCAGACTTCCTCATGCAATACCACAGTTCCTCTCTTGGCACCCTGTCATATGCTTTCTCCAGATCCACAAAGGCAACATGCAGCTGCTTCTGACTTTCTCTGTACTTCTCTATTAACATCCTCAAGGCAAACAATGCATCTGTGGTGCTCCTTCTTGGCATGAAACCAAACTGTTGTTCACAAATGATGACCTCTGCCTTTAGTCCATTCTTCCACTATTCTTTCCCATAACTTCATCATATGGCTCATCAACTTTATCCCTCGGTAGTTGCCACAATTCTGCACGTCTCCCTTGTTCTTAAAAATGGGCACCATCACACTTCTCCTCCATTTCTCTGGCATCCTCTCACTCTCGGAGACCTTGTTGAATGTTTTTGTCAGGGAATCTACTGCTACCTTTCCTAGACACTTCCATACCGGTATGTAATCAGGACCAACTGCCTTTCCATTCTTCATCCTCTTCAATGCCCTACTCACTTCACCATTACTTATCTTTGCTACTTCCTGGTCCTCAACAATCACCTCTTCTACTCTTTTTTCTCTCTCATTTTCCTCATTCATCAGCTCTTCAAAGTACTCTTTCCATCTTCCCAGCACACTTCTTTCATCTGTCACTACATTTCTTTCTCTGTCCTTAATCACTCTAACTTGCTGCACATCTTTCCCATCTCGATTTCTCTTCTGTGCCGACCTGTATAAATCATTTTCTCCTTCTTTACTTTCCAACCGAGCATACAAGTCATCATACGCCCTCTGTTTGGTCGTTGACACCGCTACCTTCGCCTTACGCTGTGTCTCCCTGTACTCCTGTTTACTCTCTTTGGTCCTCTCAATGTCCCACTTCTTCTTATCTAACCTCTTCCTTTGTACACACTCCTGCACATCCTCATTCCACCATCAAGTCTCCTTATCTCATCTCTGTCCAGATGACACACCAAGTATTCTCCGACCTGTCTCCCTGATCACATTAGCTGTAGTTGTCCAATCTCCTGGAAGCACTTCCTGACCACCCAAAGCAATTTTCAACTCCTCCTTGAAGACAACCCGACACTCTTTCTTTTTCAGCTTCCACCACTTTGTCTTCTGCTCTGCCTTTGCCTTCTTCACCTTCCTCACCATCAACATCATCCTGCACACCACCATCCTATACTGTTTGGCAACACTCTCACCCGCTCCTACTTTGCTTTTACTACTGACTTCCTTCAGATTACATCGCCTACACAAGATGTAGTCTCCCTGTGTGCTCCTACCTCTACTTTTATAAGTCACCCTATGCTCCTGTCTTGTCTTGAAGAAAGTATTTACCACAGCCATTTCCATCCTTTTTGCAAAATTTACCAACATCTGTCCTTCTGCGTTCCTGTCCTGGATACCAAACCTGCTCATCACTTCCTCGTCCCCTCTGTTTCCTGCACCAACATGTCCATTGAAGTCTGCCTCAATGACCACTCTTTCACCACTGGGGGTACTCTGCATCACTTCATCTAACTCACTCCAGAATCTCTCCTTCTCTTCTAGCTCACATCCTGCCTGTGGGGCATAAGCACTAACAACATTGAACATCACGCCTTCAATTTCTAACTTGAGACTCATCACTCTGTCTGACACTCTTTTCACTTCTAGAACATTCCTGACAAACCCCTTCTTCAAGATGACTCCTACTCCATTTCTCTTCCCATCCTCACCATGAAAAAAACAGCTTAAACCTTGGTCCCAAGCTTCTAGCTTTGCTACCTTTCCACCTGGTCTCCTGAACACACAGTATGTCCAACTTCCTCCTCTGCATCATGTCAGCCAGCTCTCCATCTTTTCCTTGTATAGTTCCAACATTCAAAGTCCCTACTCTCATTCCTAGACTCATGCCTTTCCTCTTCTCTCATCTCCTTCTTCGACGTCTTCGACCAACAGTAGTCCAATTTCCACCAGCACTCTGTTGGTTAAAAGCACTGATGGCGATCGTTGTTAACCTGGGCCTCGACCGATCCGGTATGAAATTTTTTGTTGTGACTTGCATATTTTATTTGGCATTTGTTTTACGCCGGATGCCCTTCCTGACGCAATCCTCTGCATTTATTCAGGATTATGACTGGAGTGAGGGAGAGACACTGGCTTGTGCCTCTCCCTCACGGCTGCATTGACATACATATATCCTATACACACCTATATATCTATTCACAGTTCACACGTGTACACATGTACACAGAAGAGTACATGACATGTTAGAGGTTCCTGAGATACACAGGGGAATTATATATGTAAAATTATATGTGTATCATTAATGATATGGTGTCAGTCAGTGTGTGTGTGACAATAGTGGTGGTGTTGGTGGGGGTGTTGGTGGTTGTACTGGTGATGGTTTTTGTGGTTGCATGTTTAACAGCTTGTGGGTAAAAGCTGTTCTTGAGTCTATTGATTTTGTTTGCAAGTATTGTACCATTTTTCGGAAGGGAGAAAGGAGAAAGTGGGTGTGCATGGTGTGCCGGGTTCCTGATAATTCCAATGGCTCTCGTTTGAAGTCTGTCTGTGTAAATGTCACGGGGGTGAAATTCCAATCTCTCTCTCTCACCAGCCGCTACAGGGCCTTGCTGTCCTATGCAGTACAGCTGGTGAACCACACTGTACATCAAGAGGTCTAGTTTGTCAGTTTGGGTCAGGGTCGACGGGCTTGTCAGAGTTCTCGAAGAATTAAATCCTTTGTTGTGCTTTCCACACCTGTTAGGAGATGTTTGTGGTCCAGGTGAAATCAGCAGAGATGTGGACTCCAGGAAGCTTGAAGCAGTCCACCGTCTCTTCCTCTTCATCATCAATGTAGAGGGACGAGGGGTTTTAATTCATTCTCTCCAACATGCTCTCCATAGTGGAGGAAGACGCTGGGTGTGCAGGAAGAGGTCTCTTAATCATTGGAGTGGAGGTCACCGATGTAGTCACAAAGCCCCTTTGCAAAGCTCCTAGTGTGAAAAAATCCTCCCTGAATACACCAGGACTGTCTTCATTGACATGTCTCTGAAACATTTTATGGTCATCAGGGGCCGCACCTCTGGATTGGCACACCATGATGGACATTTATTATTTATTATTATACATTTTGTGGACATTTAGATTTTGCTTTTAAATCAATCTTTTCTCTTAAAAAACACTAATTTTCTACAGAGTCAACTTTTCCTGATGAAAAATATTAATTTTCCTTTCCATGCCTGGGTCAGTTTCTGAATTCATACACGCAACACAAAATCATCAACAAGACGCCTCGGCCAAGATATACAGTGAGGTGTGAGGAGTGAGGTGATGATTGAGAGATTTAGATTGTATATTTAATAATTCATAGTTATTTATAATGTGAGTTGTGAGTGAGTGTGATGTGGTTCTTCTCCTCCACAGAGTGTCATTGTGTCGTATCACATCCTCCACCTCAGCACCTGCAGTCGCTCCCAGCTGCAGCAGTGCAGCCTCTCTACAATCTGACTGACGGAGGTTTTTGTACGACTCTCTAACACTGTGTGAACCAGTAGCCTGAGATGTCATGCCAACTCTGACAGTAATAATCTGCTGCATCTTCAGTCTGAACTCCACTGATGGTCAGAGTGAAATCAGATCCAGATCCACTGCCACTGAAACGAGCTGGAAAACCCGACTGCAACTGATTTGCGATTTTAATCAGAAGTTTAGGAGCTTCTCCAGGTTTCTGCTGATACCAGTGTAAATAGTGGCCGTAGGAGCTGGAATACACATCCTGACTGGTTCTACAGTTGATGGTGGCTGTTTCTCCTGGAAGAACAGATTTCACTGCAGGAGTCTGAGTTACTGTGGCTTGACCTCTGCATTCTGGGGGGAAAAAAAGAAGAAAAAAAAAAGCTTTGAATGAGCATCAACTGTAGTTCTCTTAAACATCAGAATAAAAACGTACATTTTATTTGTATGAACAAATTGTAGAGATAAAATCTGAAGTGGTGTCTGACCTTGAGTGCAGAGGATCAGAGTCCAGATGAAGACGGGGATCAAAGTCATGGTCGCTGTGGGTGAAGTTGCTGTAGCAGCAGCTCTCAGTCATGAAGTGTTAAAGTCACAGCGCTATAAACCCTCCCAGAGCACTGAAGCATGTGCTGCCAATGCAAAGTGTCGGCTAAGTCTGGAACCACCTTCAGCACATTCCCCCCTGAACTTACTGTCATTCTCACTCAACTGCAGAGGGATTGTGGGAAATTGACTAAAAAAAAAAAAATCATCTCATCATTTCTTATAAATTTGTAATAAAGACAGAAATACATTTCCCCTGAAAAAAATAAATAACAAATAAATTAAATAAAAAAAATCAGGAAGAAATCAAACACAGGGATCCGTCACTACTTTGCATCTCAATTCATGCGGTTTCAGTGCATCACTTTTTTCTTTTATCCATTGGATTAAAAATTAGGAAATTAAGGAACAATCAGGGGGATGTTTGGAAAATGCCAAAAGACAAGGCAAATTATAAACACACACAAAAAAAAAGACAAACAAAAAACCCCAAAACAAACAAAAACAAAAAAGAACCAACAACCCCCATCAAAACTAATTCCATTTTTATGTGAGGTGCGCATCTCACTGTTGATATTTTATCTACATCTTATGCATTTTTTTGAATATTTAATTGCTATTATAAGCATTTGTAGCATTGAATATATATTTATTGATATTATGTATGAGGTCGATCCAACTTTGATGATCGCGGGGGATCGTCGTCCCAATTCACAGCGGAAAGTGAAGAATCCCTGTAGTTGTTTTCCATGAATGAGAAAAATTATGGAAGTGTGTGTGTGTGTGTGTGTGTGTGTGTGTGTGTGTGTGTGTGTGTGTGTGTGTGTGTGTGTGTGTGTGTGTGTTTACTGTAGTGTAACAGAGGTTTTTGTACGACGGTTTCATGGTTATGTATCACTGTGGAACACTTTTGGTGGAGGAACCAAACTGTCTGTGGGCCGTAAGTAATTCTCTAATTATTGAAATACACTGTGTTCAGATTCATGTTTTTCACCAATAAGATCAGATTTTATTACAAACATTTACTTGATGTTCAATTTTGAAAACTGTATCTGACTCTCGTGCTCGTATCTCCTTTTAATTTTAAAAACTGTGTCGACTCTTCTTTGTGCAAATCACTGTGAGATTTTTATTAAATTAATTATTAAATATAAATTACATTTAACTCGCCTTAAATATGATAAAGACTCTGAGTCCATGAACAATTAAATGGAGAAATCTAAACGGAATTTTATTTAAATTATAAATACAGTTTATATTAACCCTTTATTACCTATTTTAGTAGATCTGCTACATGAAGTGAAAAGTGAACAGCAGCAGAGAAAAAAAAATAACTTTCCATTCTTTTTTTTTGTTTTGTTTTTTTTTATTTTGAACCAAAATCAACATGTTTGCATCGGTAATGGATTTTATCACAATTAGAAATGGACTTGGTTCACAGAGGGTTAATTGCAGTTTATTGATATTAATAAATAATTTAATTTTAATTTTATTGTTGAATGAATATGTTGGTTGTGAGGATCCGGTGGTTTGGTGCTGGAATATTAATCCCAAATTCAAGACTTCAAGCTCCACCATCAGTGGGTTGTCACTGCTGACCTCCTGGTGCACCTAACTGGTATATCAAAGGCCAGCCGTGTCTCTCACTCCCGGCGGGAAGAGGTCCATGTAAAAGTCCATGTGAAGGTTCATGTAAAACCACCATTTGCTGATGTTTGTAAAGAGGAGCTTCATCGCCGTCAGCGTATTTCTGCCCTGTTTAGTCTGGTGAGCAGTTCAGGGTGTACTCCGCCCGCATTCACAGTCAGCTGAACTGGGCGCCAGCCTCCCTGCGACCAGAAGGAAGACAAAGCGTTACAGAAAATAAATGAACAAAAAAAAAAAAAATGATGTCATAATTTACAAATCAAAATAACATAAATAATTATTGATGTAAAATTAGAAGTATTTGAATTGAGTGTGAAACGTTAGTGAAGCTCCACTGAACTCAGTTCTGCTCTGTAAGATATAAAAGGAACTGAAACACACACAGTGAGCTGAAACGAAACCTGAGTGACTGACAGCTGTCCATTTCTGTCTCATATGTGTGTGTGTGTGTGTGTGTGTGTGTGTGTGTGTGTGTGTAGGTGCCACCCAGCCCAGTGTGACGGTGCTGCCCCCCTCCAGTGTGGATCTGAAGCAGGATAAGTCCACATTCGTGTGTGTGGCTGACAAGGGCTTCCCCTCGGACTGGAGGCTGAGCTGGAAGGTTGATGGGAACAGCTGGAACTCGGGGGTGAGTCGCAGCACCGCCGTCCTGAACGCGGACGGCCTCTACAGCTGGAGCAGCGCACTGAGCCTCCGCCCGGATCAGTGGAGGAACAAGGCGGTGACCTGTGAGGCCTCCAACAGCCACCAACCTACTGTGGTGAGCACAGTGAACACAGAGCAGTGCTGAGGGCTGTGAACTCACACACACTTTGCTCAGCTCACCTTCTACTGCTTCACTGTGTGCTACATGTGGCCTTCACTGCTCAAATGCCCCACTTTCATCATTTCATTTGTGTTATTAACATGTGAGTTCACACACTCCTCAGTTTAACTCACATCTTCTTCTTAATTATCACCCAAATATGTGTTAAGTGTGAATCACTGCAATGTTCTGCTCTGAATTATTAATAAAAGCTTTTCAATCATTCAAATCCTTTTTCTTTACATTATTGATGATGCACATCACACACATCACCAGCACATCTGTCTCAGTATCTCATCAATACACTTCATTCAGAAAAAAGTCAGCAAAAGTTTTTGAATAAATAATTAATGTGTTTAATATATTTAAATTAGCAGCATGTTATTTAATCTTCACTGATGCACTGAGTATCTACGTTTTTAAACGCCCTTCTCTGAAGGTATATTCGATGGGTGTGGAAGAGACGTCACTGTGCTTCAGACGGTTCACAGTTTTGCACTGCAGCATGCAAATTACACAACTGTGAAAATTTATGAAATGAATCAAAAATTTGGTTGAAAACATTCCAACACATTATTAAAAGCTGAACAAACAGTGCGGAACCTTTAACGTCACACGAGGACCATGAGTGAAGATCATCTAAACACTGTGATTTTAAATCCTATATGATGGACAGTCGAATTTACGGCTATATTTAATAATGAAATTAAAATAATTTACACACACAAAGTCACAGGACCTAATGCAGCCATGAGGTGGGGGGGGCACTAACCGGTGTCTCTCCCCCTCATGCCGGTCCCAAGCCCAGAGAAATGCAGAGGGTTGTGTCAGGAAGGGCATCCGACATATAACCAATGCCAACTTTTATGATGCAAATCAGAAGTATTATCCCCATACCGGATCGGCCGAGGCCCGGGTTAACAACGACCGCCATCAGTGCTGTCAATCAACAGGGTGCTGATGGAAATTGGACTACTGTTGGTCGAAGACGTCGAAGGAGAGGTGGGAGGCGTGTCCGTAGGCAGAGAGAGAAGAGGAAAGGCATGAGTGTAGGACTGAGAGTGGGGACTTTGAATGTTGGAACTATGACAGGAAAAGGTAGAGAGCTGGCTGATATGATGAAGAGGAGGAAGATGGACATACTGTGTGTTCAGGAGACCAGGTGGAAAGGTAGCAAAGCTAAAAGCTTAGGAGCAGGGTTTAAGCTATTTTATCATGGTGTGGATGGAAAGAGAAATGGAGTAGGAGTCATCTTGAAGGAGGGGTTTGTCAGGAATGTACTAGAAGTGAAAAGAGTGTCAAACAGAGTGATGAGTCTCAAGGTAGAAATTGAAGGTGTAGTGCTCAATGTTGTTAGTGCTTATGCCCCACAGGCAGGATGTGAGCTAGAAGAGAAGGAGAGATTCTGGAGTGACTTATATGAAGTGATTCAGAGTAACCCCAGAGGTGAAAGAGTGGTCATTGGTGCAGACTTCAATGGACATGTTGGGGCAGGCAAAAGAGGGGACGAGGAAGTGATGGGCAGGTTTGGTATCCAGGACAGGAACGCAGAAGGACAGATGTGGATAGATTTTGCAAAAAGGATGGAAATGGCTGCGGTGAATACTTTCTTTGAGAAGAAACAGGAGCATAGGGTAACTTATAAAAGCGAAGGTAGGAGCACACAGGTAGACTACATCTTGTGCAGGCGATGTAATTTAAAGGAAGTCAGTGACTGCAAAGTAGTAGCGAGTGGGAGTGTTGCCAAACAGCATAGGATGGTGGTGTGCAGGATGATGCTGATGGTGAGGAAGATGAAGAAGGCAAAGGCAGAGCAGAAGACAAACTGGTGGAAGTTGAAAAAGGAAGAGTGTCGGGTTGTCTTCAAGGAGGAGTTGAAACAGGTTTTGGGTGGTCAGGAAGTGCTTACAGATGACTGGACAACTACAGCTAATGTGATCAGGGACACAGGTAGGAGAATACTTGGTGTGTCATCTGGAAGGAAAATAGATAAGGAGACTTGGTGGTGGAATGAGGAAGTGCAGGAGTGTGTACAAAGGAAGAGGTTAGCTAAGGGTTAGCTAAGAAAAAGTGGGACAGAGAGAGGACCGAAGAGAGTAAACAGGAGTACAGGGAGACACAGCGTAAGGCGAAGGTAGCAGTGTCAAAGGCCAAACAGAGGGCGCATGATGACTTGTATGCTAGGTTTGACAATAAGGAGGGAGAAAATGATTTATACAGGTTGGCACAGCAGAGAAATAGAGATGGGAAAGACGTGCAGCAAGTTAGACTGATAAAGGACAGAGAGGGAAATGTATTGACTGATGACAGAAGTGTCCTGGGAAGATAGAAAGAATACTTTGAAGAGCTGATGAATGAGGAAAATGAGAGAGAAAAAAGAGTAGGAGGGGTGACCGTTGAGGACCAGGAAGTAGCAAAGATGTAATGTCATGTAAATCTCATTTGTCCAGAGCCTTCAGAATCAGCAGTGCGGGATGATGTCACTTAAACAATCTGTGCAATGGGGTTATTTCTTAAATAAATCAGATTTCAGATTCGCCTCACAGGGCCAGCGAGCAGGCGAACAATAACATCAGCATTTTTCCGTCTTCTGATTGGTTGGTCAGAACAAAACAAGCTGAATAGTGTGAAGTGATCTACATACAATACATTTAAGTTTTTTTTGCTTGTTGTTTTTTTTGTTTTGTTTTTCCACCCACAATGGCTGATGGATGAGGAAAAATTAACTTGGTGTCTGATATAATTCTTAAAAATCCATTTTCAATGGAAGACTTTTCTATAAAAACAAGTCATCGTAATGACAGTTCCAGGTAAAATTCATTCTTTATTTTTTATTATTATTTTTTTTTCTTGGCTGGGTGCCAATTTACCAGCAGCTTCCACTCGCAAACATAAGTGAAAGTGATGTGGTGCTCAGAGTGACGATCAGAAATGAGAAATGAAATGCTTCTCTCTCTGCAATGCCTCGCCTTGTTATATTGTGTTTTTGTGTAATATTGAAGGTTTTTTATGATTGTGACGTGATAGTGGTGCTATGAACAGGTGGATTGAGTCTGTTAAGTCCCGCTGCAGTGTAGCCAGTGTGAATGACAGTATTGGTGGTGATCGTGGTTGTGATGGTGGTAGTGGTTGTGGTGATGGTGGTGGTTGTGATGGTGGTGGTGGTTGTGGTGATGGTGGTGGTTGTGGTGATGGTGGTGGTTGTGATGGTGATGGTGGTTGTGGTGATGGTGGTTACACGTTTAACATCTTGTGGGTAATTTTGTGTGTAATGTCCTGTCCCTTTTTCCTGAAGGGAGAAAGGAGAAAGTGGGTGTGCAGGGTGTGTCGGGTTCCTAATAATTCCATTGGCTCTCGTTTGAAGTCTGTCTATGTAAATGTCACAGGGATGAAGTTCCAATCACCGTCTCACCAGCCACAACAAGGCATTTCTGTCCTCTGCAGTACAGCGGATGAACCACACTGTGCAGCAGGAGGCCAAGAGGCTCTCAATGGCAGAGCGGTAAAAGCTTTTCAGTCTGGGTCGGGGTAGACGGGCTTGTCGGAGCTTCTCGAGGAAGTAAATGCTTTGTTGTGCTTTCCACACCTGTTGGAAGATGTTTGTGGTCCAGGTGAATTCAGCAGAGACGTGGACTCAAAGAAACTTGAAGCATTACACCATCTCTTCCATCAATTTAGAGGGACGAATGTTTTTAATTCATTCTCTCCAACATGCTCTCCATAGTGGAGGAAGATCCTGGGTGTGCAGGAAGAGGTCTCCCTCTCATTGGCGTGGAGGTCACCAATGTAGTCACAAAGCCCCTGGGTAGCAAGGCTCCTCGTGAGAAGGAAATCCTCCCTGAATACATCAGGACTGTCTTCGTTGACATGTCTCTGAAACATTTTGTGCTCATCAGGGGTCGCACCTCTGGATTGGCACACCATGATGGACATTTTGACGAAATCTATGTTTTGCTTGTAAATCAACCTTTTTTTCTTGACAAACACTAAATTTCTCCTTCAAGTATTATTTTATATGAATAAACATTAATAATAAACATTAAAAAATGCCTGGGTCAGTCTCTGAATTCATACACACAACACAAAACCATCTACAAGACGCCTCGACCAGGATAAACAGAAACTCCCGTCTGGAATAAAGTGTTGTGTGGAGTGAGGTGATTATTGAGAGATTTATAATTTATATTTAATAATGAATAATAATTTATAATGTGAGTTGTGAGTGAGTGTGATGTGGTTCTTCTCCTCCACAGAGTGTCATTGTGTCGTATCACATCCTCCACCTCAGCACCTGCAGTCGCTCCCAGCTGCAGCAGTGCAGCCTCTCTACAATCTGACTGACGGAGGTTTTTGTACGACTCTCTAACACTGTGTGAACCAGTAGCCTGAGATGGAATGATAACTCTGACAGTAATAATCTGCTGCATCTTCAGTCTGGACTCCACTGATGGTCAGAGTGAAATCAGATCCAGATCCACTGCCACTGAAACGAGCTGGAAAACCCGACTGCAACTGATTTGCGAGTTTAATCAGAAGTTTCGGAGCTTCTCCAGGTTTCTGCTGATACCAGTGTAACCAGTCACCATTTGAGTCTTTGTACACTGCCTGACTGGTTCTACAGTTGATGGTGGCTGTTTCTCCTGGAAGAACAGATTTCACTGCAGGAGTCTGAGTTACTGTGGCTTGACCTCTGCATTCTGAAAAGAAAAAAATAAATAAATAAAATAAAAAAGCTTTGAATGAGCATCAACTGTAGTTCTCTTAAACATCAGAATAAAAACAGACATTTTATTTGTATGAACAAATTGTCGAGATAAAATCTGAAGTGGTGTCTGACCTTGAGTGCAGAGGATCAGAGTCCAGATGAAGACGGGGATCAAAGTCATGGTCGCTGTGGGTGAAGTTGCTGTAGCAGCAGCTCTCAGTCATGAAGTGTTAAAGTCACAGCGCTATAAACCCTCCCAGAGCACTGAAGCATGTACTGCCAATGCAAAGTGTCGTCTAAGTCTGGAACCACCTTCAGCACATCCCCCCCGAACTCACTGTCACTCTACTACAGAGGGATTGTGGGAAATTTGGTTAAAAACAAAAAAACAAAAACAAAAAAAAACAAAAAAAATTCCTGAAGGAATATATACCATATTCTTTAATTTTAAAGTTATTCTCCATGAGGAAGGGTGAAAAAAAAGGTGGTGTGTGTATGTGTGTGTGTTTGTGCGTGTCTGTGTGTGTGTGTGTTTTTGCATGTCTGTGTGTTTGTGTGTGTGCTCTCCAGCTGGTACAGATGTGAAATGCTCCATGTCTCTCCTCTCTCCTTCCTCTCTGCAACTCTCTGACGGATCAATGTCACTGCTCTGTCTGTTCTCAGCCTCCTCTCCACAAGGGGCACTGCCAAGCTTGAGAGTGGATGGTGATGAAGTGATCGATGGGTTTCTGACCAGGACAGAACAGCAGAAGAATGGTGCTTTAACAGCAGGTCCAGTGCAGCACTGTGTGTTGTGCTTGAGTGACTTTGGTGAAGAACCAGAAACATCTGCTGAAAGTTTTCATCTATTCTGGGTCTCAGAGAGGATCATGCAAGTGTGTGTGTGTGTGTGTGTGTGTGTGTGTGTGTGTGTGTGTGTGTGTGTGTGTGTGTGTGTGATAGGAACACTATTGCTTGTCTATTTCATCAGAATTTGCATGAAAGTCGTTACAATCTAAGCAATTCAAATGAAATTTATGATCTAATTAATGAGCTTTTTTTGTTGCTGTTGCTCTTTTGTAGTTTCTCAAGATACAATGGGTTGTTCCAATACTTGTTGTCATTAACATGAACCGAGATCAAGGCCCTATTAGACACAAATCATGTTGACCGACTCATACTCAACTTTAAAATACGGGTCGATTCAGGACAACAAAACAATTTACATTAGAAATGATCAAAGGATATGGAGCCACATCATCATCAAGGCTACATCAATAAATAGAGGAACGAGTGAAAGGCCTTCAATAATCAGTCGATTATCTGTCCGTGGCTGCTGAAATTGTAGTCAGAGGATCTGGATGGAGATGAAGAACCCGATCAAGATCCTCTGGTGAGTTACCACAAGTTAATGGATGAGCCCAAGACACCAGGACTCAGTGTTGAACCCTCTGGAGTTGTTGTGATATTATCAGTGCACCATGAAGAAAACACGGAATCCATGTGAGATTCAAGATGTTCCCAGTCACATGACCTTCCTTCAGAGCGTTGATGGCAGCACAACAAGATCTCCAGAGCAGGATGAGACTTTTTCCTGATTTTGGAAGATGGTGGGTGGAGGAGATCCATAGATGTAGAAAATGAGGAGAGGAGAGTGTCCGGAACAGACTCTAATGGAAGGAGGTAAAACTAGACGGGGTCTGGAAGGTATGATGGTGCATGAAGCATAAACTAAGGACATCCAGAGTGGGGGTTTTGCCAAGTGGGGGGACAAGTGCTCAAAGTTGGGTTGATGTAGAATATGTAGATGATCAGAGATGTAAATTTGGGTATGAGGTCATTACTAGTGATGGACAACTAAAAATAGGTCCAGGGGATTCTTTCCATTGAATGTGGGAGAGGAGACATAAAATGATAAAGAGAAGGAATGAAGAGGAGCGAGAAGGCAAGAGGACTGGAGCTGGTCAAGGTGGAGATTGAAGTCCACCAGGAGGGTTAGGCGGGGACGTCAGTTTGAAAAACACTGAGTATTGTGTTCATTTTTATTAGAAATTTGTGTCTCAGGGGCCGAGGAGGACACAATCCAGAGCAATGGAGAGTGTGGAAAAGAGGTGAAGAAGCGTGTGCAGGGAGGCTGGAATGGTTGGAGAAAAGTGTCCGGTGTGATGTGCGATAGGAGAGTGTCAGCAAGAATGAAGGGAAAAGTGTACAAGACGGTGTTGAGGCCAGCAATGTTGTATGGATTAGAAACAGGTGGCGCTGAGGAAACGGCAGGAGGCAGAGCTGGAGGTAGCAGAGATGAAAACGTTGAGGTTCTCTCTGGGAGTAACGAGGATGGATAGGATCAGAAATGAGTAAATCAGAGGGACAGCCCACGTAAGATGTTTTGGAGACAAAGTCAGAGAGGCTAGTTTGAGATGGTTTGGACATGTACAGAGGAAGGATAGTGAGTATATTGGTAGTAGGATGCTGAGGTTGGAACTACCAGGCAGAAGGCCCAGAGGAAGACCAAAGAAGAGATTTATGGATGTGGTGAAGGAAGACAGGAAGGTCGTTGGAGTAAGAGTAGAAGATGCAGAGGATAGGGAGAGATGGAGGCAGATCATTTGCTGTGGCGACCCCTGAAGGGAGCAGCCGAAAGTAAAAGAAGAAGAAGAAGTCAAATCAGAGACTGAAACCCTGCAGGATTTATCTCAGAAGAACAGTATATGTAGGTATTATATATTTTTTCAGCCGTCTGACCTGAAGTCCATACGCATGTCCAGGCGGAAACCCTCAAAAGCACAAGGAAGACATGATCATGCCACAGAAAAAAACACATGATTTAGTGTCGGAATTATCAAATCAAAGCAAAGATAAATAAAGGTGTTTCCTTCCCGTATTTATTGGCTCAGACTGTTCCACCTTCACCTTGTCTCAACTTGATTTAATGTCGTGTTTACAGTGGAATCACATGCAGTTTCTTTGGGAATTGTCCAAATGTGATTTTCTGACAGGTGGCTGTTAATCGTCCATTAATTCTATATCGTAGGATCTTTAATGTCCTTTATCGTCCTCTCGCCATCAGAAATACAAGTTTTGTTGTGTGAACTGATTAAATTTTATTTAAATTTATTTAAAATAAATATATTCCCGTTTCAAACTCTCATCCACACGTTATTACAGCGTTGTACACACACTATCATCCTCTTATATAAACCTCGATTCCCTCTTATACACGATATCACTTTCTAAAGCACATGATGGGATGGAAAGGACGGTTTGATGGTGGGTATAACAGGGTATGATAGATGATGACATGCTGTCTTACACACACTTCGTTTGCTTACACACACACACACACACACACACACACACACACACACACACACACACACACACCATCCAACGGGGTGATTGGGTTTCTCTTCCAGAATGTGTAAGTGTGTGAACTCGTGCTTGTGTGAGACTGCAGTGTTATGGATGAAACCGAGTTTGAATTGCGGCCTGCAGGGAATCTCACAGGAACGTGAAGAAAGGAGGGAATCCACCGAATAATCCAGAACATGCCAACGATCACATGAGCATCCTGCCCTGTCTCTCGACTGAAGTCCTGATTTTTCTGAAGAATAACGATGGAAATGTTACTTTTGAGATCATTACATGTTACAGAAGCACAGAACAATATTCAGTCATGTGACCATCATACAACATGAGGCAACAGCTCTCAGGCGTTTGATGAAAGGATCTGAAGGTCTCGTCCTGTACAGTAGATGCCAGTGCATGCACTCTTTCACTCAAGAATATTGTCAGAGAGGCTAGATTGAGATGGTTTGGACATGTACAGAGGAGGGATAGTGAGTATATTGGTAGTAGGATGCTGAGGTTGGAACTACCAGGCAGAAGGCCCAGAGGAAGACCAAAGAGATGATTCATGGATGTGGTGAAGGAGGACATGAAGGTAGTTGGTGTAAGAGTTGAAGATGCAAAGGATCGGGAGAGATGGAGGCAGATGATTCGCTATGGCGACCCCTGAATGGAAAAGCCAAAAGGAAAAGAAGAAGAAGAGCATCTGACTGACGTCCTTATCCAGAGTGACTCCCAGGAGGACGAGTGATTTTGTAGAATCCATCAAAACTCCCCATGGAGGTCTAATAGAATATTATGAAGATAGATCTTTTTAAAACGAGTTAGAATGAGTACAACAACACAACAACTGTTTCATGAAATATGAGTTCAAAAGTTGAAGAAGATTTATAATTTATAAATTTATTAAGAGAGATTTATAATTTATATTTAATAATGAATAATAATTTATAATGTGAGTTGTGAGTGAGTGTGATGTGGTTCTTCTCCTCCACAGAGTGTCATTGTGTCGTATCACATCCTCCACCTCAGCACCTGCAGTCGCTCCCAGCTGCAGCAGTGCAGCCTCTCTACAATCTGACTGACGGAGGTTTTTGTACGACTCTCTAACACTGTGTGAACACACGACCACTGTGATAACTCTGACAGGAATAATCTGCTGCATCTTCAGTCTGGACTCCACTGATGGTCAGAGTGAAATCAGATCCAGATCCACTTCCACTAAAACGAGCTGGAAAACCCGACTCTAATGTAGTTGCATATCTAATCAGGAGTTTAGGAGCTTCTCCAGGTTTCTGCTGATACCAGTGTAAATTGTTAGATGCTGTCTGACTGGTTCTACAGTTGATGGTGACTGTTTCTCCTGGAAGAACAGATTTCACTGCAGGAGTCTGAGTTACTGTCACTTGACCTCTGCATTCTGGAAAAAACAAAAAAAAAACAAAAGACCCTTTGAATGAGCATCAACTGTAGTTCTCTTAAACATCAGAATAAAAACGTACATTTTATTTGTATAAACAGCTCAATGTTGAGATAAAACATGAAGTGGTGTCTGACCTTGAGTGCAGAGGATCAGAGTCCAGATGAAGACGGGGATCAAAGTCATGGTCGCTGTGGGTGAAGTTGCTGTAGCAGCAGCTCTCAGTCATGAAGTGTTAAAGTCACAGCGCTATAAACCCTCCCAGAGCACTGAAGCATGTGCTGCCAATGCAAAGTGTCGTCTAAGTCTGGAACCACCTTCAGCACATTCCCCCCTGAACTTACTGTCATTCTCACTCTACTACAGAGGGATTGTGAGAAATTTAATGACAAAAAAAGAAAGGAAAAGAAAAGATATATATATATATATATATATATATATATATATATATATATATATATATATATATATATATATATATATATATATATATATATATAGAGGATTTTCTGAGTAGATCCTTCCGTAGGAGAGTGCTCAATACTTTTGGTAGAGCAAATAACAAAGGACAGGACAAAGGCTTTCTATTGAAACTCCATTTATCACCACAGATCTGTTTCGAGGGGTGGGGAAACCATCCCCTCTCTTCAGGTGATTACAGAAGAATTCTTCTGTAATCACCTGAAGAGAGGGGATGGTTTCACCACCCCTCGAAACAGATCTGTAGTGATAAATGGAGTTTCAATAGAAAGCCTTTGTCCTGTCCTTTTGGTATATATTTATATATAATCTTATTTTTCTTTATGTTAAAGTTGTTCTCCATGAATAAGGAAAATAAATGATTCTTTGAGTGTGTATGTGTGTGTGTGTGTGTGTGTGCGTGTGTTTTTTATGTGCATGTGTACATGTCTGTGTGTGTGTGTGTGTGTGTGTGTGTGTGTGTGTGTGTGTGTGTGTGTGTGTGTGTGTGTGTGTGTTCTCCAGCTGGTCCAGCGGTGAAGCCCTCCGTGTCTCTCCTCCCTCCATCCTCTCTGCAGCTCTCTGATGGATCAGTGTCACTGCTCTGTCTGCTCTCAGCCTATTCTCCACAAGGGGCGCTGCCGAGCTGGACAGTGGATGGTGATGAAGTGAATGAAGGGGTTCTGACCAGTACAGAACAACAGAAGAATGGTGTCTACAGCCGCAGCAGCATCCTGACCATCAGCAAGGAGCGCTGGGACGAGGCCGAGGTGTTCGGCTGTACCGTCTCCCACCACGACACCACTCAGTTCACCTTGTTCCGAAAGAGTCGCTGTGAAGTGCACTAGTATTCAAGTGTACACTTTAAAATATGCTTCGCAGTCTGATGTGGTGTGAGTGGTGTAGATCTGCTTAAATAAAGATTTAATGTAGAAATCATGTCTCCTTTTTCATCATGAAGTGTCTTTGTCAGCGATTTGGAACAGAACCTTTAACAGCAGGTCCAGTGCAGCGCTGTGTGTTGTGCTTGAGTGACTTTAGTGAAGAACCAGAAACATCTGCTGAAAGTTTTCATCTATTCTGGGACTTCAAGTAGTTCATGCAAATTGTGTGTGTGTGTGTGTGTGTGTGTGTGTTTTCGTAGTTTCTTAAGATACAATAAGTTTTTCCAATACATGTAATCATTAACACGAACAGAAATCAAGGCCCTGGTAGACACAGATAACATCGACCGACTCAGACTCAACTTCAAAATACGGGTCGGTTCAGGACAACACAACAATTTCCATTACAAACTATAGAAGGAAAATTAGTGACCTGATAATAATAAAATCTTGAAAGAAGAGGGTCGTGTCCGTAACAGACTCTCATGGAAGGAGGGAAAACTCGACGGGGTCTGGATTATTTCTTAAATAAGTGAATTTGAGAGAGAAGTTGAAACTTTCACTGGATGGTGTTTGTACTGAATGTTCATGAGTTTGTCACTGTGCTGGATTTATGGTGGAAGAAGCAGCTTCGATGTCGGCAGTGAATAAAAACACACAAATATTTTTACTGTAAATTAATGTTTAGATGATTGTAGGAGTTAAATATCAGATCATAATTTTCTATCAGTCTACAGAAGGACTGGAGGAATTATTCTCACTTCAGATCCACACATTCAGTATATTATACTCCACATTTCCCATCAGCACATCCACATTTTCACTCACTGAGGGATTATGGGTAAAACCTGTGTGGGGGCAGATCTACATTTAGTAAATTTTGGATTTTATTATTTTTAATCTCTTTTTTTCTTCCACACCAACTATATCCTTAGTTTCGATTTACAACTCTGTTTGTTATAAAAACAGTATAAAGTATTAAAAACAGTGGGAGAGTTGGTGTATTAATCACCTGATGTGAAGAGAAGTTGGTGTTTAGTCTCTGTTTTGTAAGAAGAGGTTGAAATGGGTGGAGAGAGCAGTGAGTTTAGAGCAGCAGGTTTTTGTTCGGCCACTAAACCTGTTTGTATCACTGTGGTGGACTTTTGGTGGAGGAACCAAACTGTCTGTGGGCCGTAAGTAACCTGTTCATTAATGACTGAAATAGAGTGTGTTCAGAATAATTTACTGAAATAGAGTGTGTTCAGAATAAGTTTTAAAATGGAGTGTGTTTATATTTTGTTTCTGAAGTCTTCATTATTTTAGAAGAGAAAGAAAATATAGATGACGATAGTGCGAGTCAATCATTTTAATTTCAGCCTTTCAATCAATAGGACATTGTGCAAATTATTTTTTTTGTTTAATTAGTCAAATACATTTAATTCTTTTGAGTCTGTGACAACATAAAACATTAAATGTGAATCTAAATTTATTTCAGTAATTTATAATTTCTACTTTAAATTGTTTATATATCGGTAATTGTAATACTTAAAATTTTTTAATATTATATACCGATAAATTTTAATTTCCAGTTAGACAGTCATATAAATGATAATAAATATAAAATTAGAAGTATTTGAATTGAGTGTGAAACGTTAGTGAAGCTCCACTGAACTCAGTTCTGCTCTGTAAGATATAAAAGGAACCGAAACACACACAGTGAGCTGAAACGAAACCTGAGTGACTGACAGCTGTCCATTTCTTTCTGTGTGTGTGTGTGTGTGTGTGTGTGTGTGTGTGTGTGTGTGTGTGTGTGTGTGTGTGTGTGTGTGTGTAGGTGCCACCCAGCCCAGTGTGACGGTGCTGCCCCCCTCCGGTGTGGAGCTGCAGCAGGATAAGTCCACATTCGTATGTGTGGCCGACAAGGGCTTCCCCTCGGACTGGCGGCTGAGCTGGAAGGTTGATGGGAACAGCTGGAACTCGGGGGTGAGTCGCAGCACCGCCGTCCTGAACGCGGACAGCTTCTACAGCTGGAGCAGCGCGCTGAGCCTCCGCCCGGATCAGTGGAGGAACAAGGCGGTGACCTGTGAGGCCTCCAACACCCACCAACCTACTGTGGTGAGCACAGTGAACACAGAGCAGTGCTGAGGGCTGTGAACTCACACACACTTTACTCAGCTCACCTTCTACTGCTTCACTGTGTGCTACATGTGGCCTTCACTGCTCAAATGCCCCACTTTCATCATTTCATTTGTGTTATTAACATGTGAGTTCACACACTCCTCAGTTTAACTCACATCTTCTTCTTAATTGTCACCCAAATATGTGTTAAGTGTGAATCACTGCAATGTTCTGCTCTGAATTATTAATAAAAGCTTTTCAATCATTCAAATCCTTTTTCTTTACATTATTGATGATGCACATCACACACACATCACCAGCACATCTGTCTCAGTATCTCATAAATACACTTCTGTTCGAAAAAAGTGAGCAAAAGTTTTGAATGAATAATTAATGTGTTTAATATATTTAAATGAGCAGCATGTTATTTAATCTTCACTAATGCACTGAGTATCTACATTTTGATCCGCCCTTCTTTGAAGGTATATTCGATGGGCGTGGAAGAGACGTCACTGCAGCATGCAAATTACACATGATAAAATTAATAAAATTTGATTGAAAACATTCCAACACATTATTAAAAGCTGAATACACAGTGTGGAACCTTTAACTTCACACGAGGACCATGAGTGAAGATCATGTAAACACTGTGATTTTAAATCCTCTATGATGGACAGTCAAATTTACGGCTATATTTCATAATGAAAGTAAAATAATTTACACACACAAAGTCACAGGACGTCACAGGTTTAAAACCAAAAACATGCATTGTTTATTAAAAACACTTAATCACAATATTTACAATTAAAAAAAAAGAAAAAAAAAGTCATGTTACCTGATGAGTCCAGGTTGACCCCATTCCAGTGCAGTGGGCGTGTCAGGGCAAGATTGAAGGCCAACTCAAATCAAAAACCTCCATACTGACCATTTCAGACTTTGCCAGAAAAAAAAAAAAAATTATGCAAGCTGTACAGGGTGTACTTCATCCTCACTGAGTGTTGGCTGAGATATGCGCCCACGTTCTTGTGACCCTAATTCGGGTTGAGTGGTTCAGAAAATGAGGGAACTGATGAAAATGTATCCATTTTTTTTCAGATTTCGACTTTCCATCATTTTTCAACGTCTTCAATTTGGAGATTGATTTTGAAAAGTTTCTGAAAGACCACAACTTTAAATTTTGCTTTCAAACTGAAACTCAGGATCCCAGTGAATTTTACTTCGAGCTTTCAGAGTCTGCATCAAATCTGACTTTAGATGATTGTTATCAGGTTCTGGGTTTTGAAAACTTCTGGAAGTGATTTTCCATGTTTCGATGATGTAATCGGTCCATGGATGTGTCGAAACACATAATATTTCCATTGATTGGTATTGAATTGGTGATTCTGTGGATTAATGCAATCATGATCAGATGGAAACTCTAAATTAAATGTACAAATTACTGAAGAAATGTCTACTTGCTTCCCACAAGTCCACTAGAACCTCTATAGAATGTGATGTGGTGTAGATGGTTTCCTGGAAATATATTTGTCACCAAATAATGACTGATATCTTGGCGATATGTAATGCAAATCCTATCTTAGCCGATTCTGAAACATATCACCACAATTATCACGGATCGAGTTTCAGACTTTGATGTCGTCGTGATTTAAAGTTATGGTTGATTTAATCCTGTTCCAAATGGGGACTTGCACAGGTTACGCGGTGCCAAACGAAATTGTGCTCACCGTATAGCGGAATGGCTCCCTCAAGATTGCATCATGAAAATTGTACAACAACAGACTGAAGAAATTTGCTCCAAAATGGCCCTCAAGATCGAGTCGGTGGTGAATGTACTGCAGTGCTAACTCGCTCATGTCTTCTGACTGACTAAGTCTATCGGAGGTCACAGTAAGACTTGTCAAGATATATGTATAAAGTCCTTGTACTAGTATTTGATAAAAGTCCTTGTCTCTGATAAAAGTCCTTGTCTATGATATATATGTACAATAAAAATAAAAATAAAAGGACAGGACAAAGACTTTCTATTGAAACTCCATTTATCACGACAGATCAGTTTCAAGGGGTGGTGAAACCATCCTCTCTCTTCAGGTGATTATAGATTATATCTTTGTCTTGTCCTTTTATTTATTTTTTTATTGTTATTTGCTCTACCAAAAAGTATTGAGCACTCTCCAATGGAAGGATCTACTCAGAAAATCATATATATATATATATATATGTATACACTCATTGATGTCACTTGATCTTATCACATGATTACCAGTGTCACGTGACCTGAAAATTGACAACCTCCATATCGGCTTGTGGAGTTTGCTTTGTTCCAAAAGCGGTCAATCGTGTCATGCCTAGTTTGCCTCCACCGCCCTTCACAAGACCAAGTCAGGACTATCGTTAGAGGACTTTATCATGCTTTTACATCTATAGGAGGTTTCTGTTTTCTCTCACATGTTGGGAATGAATCTTTTTAGAGAAAGAAAATAGAGCTTTGTTTGGTTGTTGGTCTCCGATGCTTTACTGGACGTTGATTATTTCTGTTTGTGTTATATTGTCATTGAGTGCATGTAATCTTGGTGTGAATGTGATATAGTATCACTACAATGCCTTGCCAGGTTTTATTTACACGAAGGCCAAACCATTTGTTATAATTGTTTGTGATAAGACAAGATGTGTTCAGTGATCTGCACACAATACATTTAAGTTTGATTTTTGTTTTTACACCCACAATGGCTGATGGATGAGAAGAAATTAACTTGGTGTCTGACTTAATTCTTAAAAATCCATTGTGAAGACAGATGGTCAAGGTAAGGTTTTTTTTTTTTTTTTTTTGGGAGGGTGCAAATTTACCAGCAGCTTCCACCAGTAAATGCAGGTGAAAGTGATGTGATGCTCAGAGTGATGAGAAGAAATGAGAAATGAAATGCTTCTCTCTCTCTCTCTCTGCAATGCCTCGCCTTGTTATATTGTGTTTTAGTGTATTTTTGAAGTTTTTTTATGATTGTGACGTGATAGTGGTGCTCCGAAGAGGTGGATTAAGTCTGTTAAGTCCCACTGCAGGTCCAGGTGCCAAATGCACTGCCTGACACTGACATACATATATCCTTCTTCTTCTTCTTTTCCTTTCGGCTGTTCCCATCAGGGGTCACCATAGCGAATCATCTGCCTCCATCTCACCATGTCCTCTGCATATACTTCTCTTACACCAACTTCCTTCATGTCCTCATTCACCACATCCATGAATCGTCTCGTTGGTCTTCCTCTAGGCCTTCTGCCTGGTAGTTCCATCCTCAGCATCCTACTATCAATATACTTACTATCCCTCCTCTGTACATGTCCAAACCATCTCAATCGAGCCTCTCTGACTTTGTTTCCAAAACATCTTACATGTGCTGTCCCTCTGATGTGCTCATTCCAGATCCTATCCATCCTCGTTACTCCCAAACAGAACCTCAACATTTTCATCTCTGCTACTTCCTGCTCTGCCTCTTGTCTTTTTCTCAGTGCCACTGTTTCTAAACCATACAACATCGCTGGCCTCAACACCGTCTTGTACACTTTTCCTTTCATTCTTTCTGATACCTTCTTATCACACATCACACTGGACACTTTTCTCCAATCATTCCAACCTGCCTGCACACACTTTTTCACCTCTTTTCCACACTCTCTATTGCTCTGGACTGTTGAGCCGAAGTACTTCAAATCCTCCACCTTCCTTATCTCTGCTCCCTGTAACCTCATCGTTCCTGTTGGGTCCTTGTCATTCATACACATGTATTCTGTCTTAGTGAGACTAACCTTCATTCACCTTTCCAGGGCATACCTCCACCTCTCTAGATTTTCCTGCACTCGATCTCTGCTCTCACTACAGATCAAAATGTTATCTGCAAACATCATAACCATGGGGAATCTTGTCTGACCTCGTCTGTCAGCCTGTCCATCACCATAGCAAACAAGAAGGGGCTCAGAGCTGACCCTTGATGTAGTCCCACCTCCACCTTGAACTCTTCTGTCACACCGACAGCACACCTCACCACTGTCTTACATCTCTTATACATGTCCTGCACCACTCTAACATACTTCCCTGCCACTCCAGACGTCTTCATGCAATACCACAGTTCCTCTCTCGGCACCCTGTCATATGCTTTCTCCAAATCCACAAAGGCAACATGCAGCTGCTTCTGATCTTCTCTGTACTTCTCCATTAACATCCTCAAGGCAAACACTGCATCTGTGGTGCTCTTTCTTTGCATGAAACCAAACTGTTGGTCACAAATGCTGACCTCTGCCCTCGTCTAGCTTCCACTATTCTTTCCCATAACTTCATCATATGGCTCATCAACTTTATCCCTCGGTGGTTGCCACAATTCTGCACGTCTCCCTTGTTCTTAAAAATGGGCACCATCACACTTCTCCTCCATTCCTTTGGCATCCTCTCACTCTCGGAGACCTTGTTGAATGTTTTTGTCAGAGAATCTACTGCTACCTTTCCTAGACACTTCCATACTTCCACTGGTATGTAATCAGGACCAACTGCCCTTCCATTCTTCACCCTCTTCAATGCCCTCCTCACTTCACCCTTACTAATCTTTGCTACTTCCTGGTCCCCAACGGTCACCTCTTCTACTCTTTTTTTCTCTCTCATTTTCCTCATTCATCAGCTCTTCAAAGTACTCTTTCCATCTTCCCAGCACACTTCTGTCATCTGTCAGGACATTTATTTCTCTGTCCTTAATCACTCTAACTTGCTGCACGTCTTTCCCATCTCTATTTCTCTGCTGTGCCAACCTGTATAAAGCATTTTCTCCTTCTTTACTTTCCAACCGAGCATACAAGTCATCATACGCCCTCTGTTTGGCCTTTGATACCGCTACCTTCACCTTACGCTGTGTCTCCCTGTACTCCTGTTTACTCTCTTCAGTCCTCTCAATGTCCCACTTCTTCTTAGCTAACCTCGTCCTTTGTACACACTCCTGCACATCCTCATTCCACCACAAAGTCTCCTTATCTCATCTCTTTCCAGATGACACACCAAGTATTCTCCTACTTGTCTCCCTGATCACATTAGCTGTAGTTGTCCAATCTCCTGGAAGCACTTCCTGACCACCCAAAGCAATTTTCAACTCCTCCTTGAAGACAACCCGACACTCTTCCTTTTTTAGCTTCCACCACTTTGTCTTCAGCTCTGCCTTTGCCTTCTTCACCTTCCTCACCGTCAACATCATCCTGCACACCACCATCCTATGCTGTTTGGCAAACACTCTCACCCACTACTACTTTGCAGTCACTGACTTCCTTCAAATTACATCGCCTGCACAAGATGTAGTCTCCCTGTGTGCTCCTACCTCCACGTTTATAAGTCACCCTATGCGCCTGTCTCTTCTGGAAGAAAGTATTTACCACAGCTATTTCCATCCTTTTTGCAAAATTTACCAACATCTGTCCTTCTGCGTTCCTGTCCTGGATACCAAACCTGCCCATCACTTCCTCGTCCCCTCTGTTTCCTGCACCAACATGTTTATTGAAGTCTGCCCCAATGACCACTCTTTCACCTCTGGGGGTACTCTGCATCATTTCATCTAACTCACTCCAGAATCTCTCCTTCTCTTCTCGCTCACATCCTGATCTGAACGTCACGCCTTCATTTTCTAACTTGAGACTCATCACTGTCTGACACTCTTTTCACTTCTAGAACATTCCTGACAAACCCCGTCTTCAAGATGACTCCTTCTCTAATTCTCTTCCCATCCTCACCATGAAAAAAATAGCTTCAATCCTGCTCCTAAGCTTTTAGCTTTGCTACCTTTCCACCTGGTCTCCTGAACACACAGTATGTCCACCTTCCTCCTCTGCATCATGTCAGCCAGCTCTCTACCTTTTCCTGTCATAGTTCCATCATTCAAAGTCCCCACTCTCAGTCCTAGACTCATGCCTTTCCTCTTCTCTCTTTGCATATGGACACGTCTCCTGCCTCTCCTTCTTCGATGTCTTCGACCAACAGTAGTCCAATTTCTCCCAGCACCCTGTTGGTTAACAGCACTGATGGCGATCGTTGTTAACCTGGGCCTTGACCGATCTGGTATGACATTTTTTGTTGTGACTTGCATATTTTATTTGGCATTTGTTTTACACTGGATGCCCTTCCAGACGCAATCCTCTACATTTATTCAGGATTGGGACTGGCGTGAGGGAGATACACTGGCTTGTGCCTCTCCCTCACAGCTGCATTCACATAGATATATTCTATACACATCTCTATATCTATCCCCAGTGCAGCGAAGTGGGTTATCAAAGGCGGGCCATGTCTCTCACTGTCTATGGTGTGAGGCATGTAAAAGAACCATTGCTGACTGTCAACAAGAGTAGCTGCAAAGCCGTCGGTGTGTTTCCGCCCTGCGATGGCCTGGCGAGCTGTCCAGGGTGTACTTTGTCCTCGCCCGAAGTTGGCTGGGATGGGCGCCAGCCTCTCCGCGACCCTAATTAGGATTGAGCGGTTACAGAAAATGAACTGAACTGAACCTCTATATCTATTCACAGATTCACACGTGTACACAGAAGAGTACATGACATGTTAGAGGTTCCTGAGATACACAAGGGAATTATATATGTAAAATTATATGTGTATCATGAATGATATGGTGTCAGTCAGTGTGTGTGACAATAGTGGTGGTGTTGGTGGTGGTGGTGGTGGTGTTGGTGGTGGTGGTGGTGGTTGTACTGGTGATGGTGGTTTTGGTGGTTGCACGTTTAACAGCTTGTGGGTAAAAGCTGTTCTTGAGTCTATTGATTTTGTTTGCAATGTATTGTACCATTTTTCGGAAGGGAGAAAGGAGAAAGTGGGTGTGCATGGTGTGTCGGGTTAATGATAATTCCATTGGCTCTCGTTTGAAGTCTGCCTGTGTAAATGTCATGGAGGTGAAATTCCAATCTGTCTCTCACCAGCTGCGAGAGGCCTTCCTGTCCTATGCAGTATAGTTGGTGAGCCACACTGTACAGCAAGAGGTCTAGTTTGTCAGTTTGGGTCAGGGTCGACGGGCTTGTCGGAGTTCTCGAAGAATTAAATCCTTTGTTCTGCTTTCCACACCTGTTAGGAGAGGTTTGTGGTCCAGGTGAAATCAGCAGAGAGGTGGACTCCAGGAAGCTGGAAGCAGTCCACCGTCTCTTCCTCTTCATCATCAATGTAGAGGGACGAGGGTTTTGAATTCATTCTCTCCAACTTGCTCTCCATAGTGGAGGAAGACGCTGGGTGTGCAGGAAGAGGTCTCTTTATCATTGGAGTGGAGGTCACCGATGTAGTCACAAAGCCCCTTTGCAAGGCTCCTAGTGTGAAAAAATCATCCCTGAATACACCAGGACTGTCTTCATTGACATGTCTCGGAAACATTTTATGGTCATCAGGGGCCGCACCTCTGGATTGGCACACCATGATGGACATTTTTTATTTATTATTATACATTTTGTGGACATTTAGTTTTTGCTTTTAAATCAATCTTTTCTCTTGAAAAACACTAATTTTCTACTGAGTCAACTTTTCCTGATGAAAAATATTAATTTTCCTTTCCATGCCTGGGTCAGTTTCTGAATTCATACACACAACACAAAATCATCAACAAGACGCCTCGGCCAAGATATACAGTGAGGTGTGAGGAGTGAGGTGATGATTGAGAGATTTAGATTGTATATTTAATAATTAATATTAATTTAGAATGTGAGTTGTGAGTGAGTGTGATGTGGTTCTTCTCCTCCACAGAGTGTCATTGTGTCGTATCACATCCTCCACCTCAGCACCTGCAGTCGCTCCCAGCTGCAGCAGTGCAGCCTCTGTACAATCTGACTGACGGAGGTTTTTGTACGACTCTCGAACACTGTGTGAACACAAATTTGCTGTTAATGTAATGGAAACTCTGACAGTAATAATCTGCTGCATCTGCAGTCTGGACTCCACTGATGGTCAGAGTGAAATCAGATCCAGATCCACTGCCACTGAAACGAGCTGGAAAACCCGACTGTAACTGATTTGCGAGTTTAATGAGGAGTTTAGGAGCTTCTCCAGGTTTCTGCTGATACCACTGTAAATCGTTATTGTTGTACACATTCTGACTGGTTCTACAGTTGATGGTGACTGTTTCACCTGGAAGAACAGATTTCACTGCAGGAGTCTGAGTTACTGTCACTTGACCTCTGCATTCTGGAAAAAAATAAATAAATAAAACAAAAAACTTTGAATGAGCATGAACTATAAGTGTCTTAAATATCAGGGAAAAAATAAAAATAAATATATATATATATATATATATATATATATATATATATATATATATATATATATATATATATATATATATATATATATATGTGTGTTTGTATAAACAGATCATTGTAGAGATAAAATCTGAAGTGGTGTCTGACCTTGAGTGCAGAGGATCAGAGTCCAGATGAAGACGGGGATCAAAGTCATGGTCGCTGTGGGTGAAGTTGCTGTAGCAGCAGCTCTCAGTCATGAAGTGTTAAAGTCACAGCGCTATAAACCCTCCCAGAGCACTGAAGCATGTGCTGCCAATGCAAAGTGTCGTCTCAGTCTGGAACCACCTTCAGCACATTCCCCCCTGAACTTACTGTCATTCTCACTCTACTACAGAGGGATTGTGGGAAATTGACTAAAAAAATCATCTCATCATTTCTTATAAATTTGTAATAAAGACAGAAATGCATTTCCCCTGCAAAAAACAAATAACAAATAAATTAAATTTAAAAAATCACAAAGAAATCAAACACAGGGATCCGTCACTACTTTGCATCTCAATTCATGCGGTTTCAGTGCATCACTTTTTTTTTATCCTTTGGATTAAAAATGAGGAAATTAAGGAAGAATAAGGGGGAAGTTATGGAAAATGCCAAAAGACAAGGCAAATTATCAACACAAACAAACAAAAAAACAAACAGACAAACAAAAAACCCAGAAAACAAACAAAAATACAAAAAGAACCAACAACCCCCATCAAAACTAATTACATTTTTATGGGAGGTTCGCATCTGACTGTTTATATTTTATTTTCATCTTATGCATTTTTTTGAATCTTTATTATTAGCATTTATAGCATCGAATATATATTTATTGATATTACGCATGAGGTCGATCCTACTTTGATTATCGCAGGGGATCGTCGTCCCAATTAACAGCGGAAAATGCGGAATCCCTGTAGTTGTTTTCCATGAATGAGAAAAATTATGGCATTGTGTGTGTGTGTGTGTGTGTGTGTGTGTGTGTGTGTGTGTGTGTGTGTGTGTGTCTGTTGATCTGTGTGTGTGTGTGTGTGTGTGTGTGTGTGTGTGTAGGTGCCACCCAGCCCAGTCTGACAGTGCTGCCCCCCTCCAGTGTGGAGCTGCAGCAGGATAAGTCCACATTCGTGTGTGTGGCCGACAAGGGCTTCCCCTCGGACTGGAGGCTGAGCTGGAAGGTTGATGGGAACAGCTGGAACTCGGGGGTGAGTCGCAGCACCGCCGTCCTGAATGCGGACGGCTTCTACAGCTGGAGCAGCGCGCTGAGCCTCCGCCCGGATCAGTGGAGGAACAAGGCGGTGACCTGTGAGGCCTCCAACAGCCACCAACCTACTGTGGTGAGCACAGTGAACACAGAGCAGTGCTGAGGGCTGTGAACTCACACACACTTTACTCAGCTCACCTTCTACTGCTTCACTGTGTGCTACATGTGGCCTTCACTGCTCAAATGCCCCACTTTCATCATTTCATTTGTGTTATTAACATGTGAGTTCACACACTCCTCAGTTTAACTCACATCTTCTTCTTCATTATCACCCAAATATGTGTTAAGTGTGAATCACTGCAATGTTCTGCTCTGAATTATTAATAAAAGCTTTTCAATCATTCAAATCCTTTTTCTTTACATTATTGATGATGCACATCACACACACATCACCAGCACATCTGTCTCAGTGTCTCATAATACATGTCTGACAGAATAAAGTCATCAAAAGATTTTGAATAAATAATTAATGTGTTTAATATATTTAAATGAGCAGCATGTTATTTAATCTTCACTAATGCACTGGTAGGCCTCCGTCAGTCCCGAAGGACTATGGCTGCGCTCTGGCTAGTATCCCGGCTGGTGATACTCTCCAGTGCGCAGAGCCTGGGTAGGGAGTAATGAGGGACAGGCTGTTACCCAAGCAGCAAGTCCCCCGTCTCAGCGCCACCGGAAGGATCCAATGGAAGGGCAAGTGCCGATATGACTGGGTTCCAGTGCCGTTGCAGGAGAATCTACGGTCAATTTAGAACGGCCAATTAACCTACAGTGCATGTCTTTTTGGATTGTGGGAGGAAACCGGAGCACCCGGAGGAAACCCACGCAAGCACGGGGAGAACATGCAAACTCCACACAGAAACGCCCAGGATCGAACCCGGGCCTTCTTGCTGTGAGGCGGACGTGCTAACCACTACGCCACCATGCCGCCTAAATGCACTGAGTATCTACGTTTTTAAATGGCCTTCTCTGAAGGTATATTCGATGGGCGTGAAAGAGACGTCACTGTGCTCCAGACGGTTCACAGTTTTGCACTGCAGCATGCAAATTACACAACTGTGAAAATTGATGAAATTAATAAAAATTTGGTTGAAAACATTCCAACACATTATTAAAAGCTGAATAAACAGTGCGGAACCTTTAACTTCACACGAGGACCATGAGTGAAGATCATGAGTCCACACTGGACTCTTGCCAGAAATCTTCTCATAATTTTGTTTTCGAAATGTTAGCAAACTTATTTCTTTTTTTTCTATTTTTATTTAATTTATTTCTTCTTTTATTATGTTATTGATTGTGTGTGTGTGTGTGTGTGTGTGTGTGTGTGTGTGTGTGCGTGTGTGTGTGTGTGTGTGTGTGTGATGTTTAAGGTAATCATGAGTGAGGAGGAACACTCTCACTTCTCATTTCCACTATTTCATCAGAATTTTCATGAAACTAGTTACAATCTAAACAATTCAAATGAAGTATATTCAAAATGAGCTTTTTTGTAATACGTTTTTCTAACTTTACTCTTTTTGTTGCTGTTGCTCTTTCGTAGTTTTTTAAAGATACAATAAGTTGTTCCAATACTTGTAGTCATTCACACGAACAGAAATCAAGGCCCTGGTAGACACAAATAACATCGACCGACTCATACTCAACTTCAAAATACGAGTCGGTACTGCCCCCCTCCCCCGCCACACACACACACACACACACACACACACACACACACACACACACACACACACACACACACACATACACACACACAGCACAATTAAGTGGGTTATCAAATGTTGGCCATGTCTCTTACTTCCTATGTAGACATTGTTTTGTTTTAATTGTATCGTGCACCTGCCAACACTCCTCCCTGAATCTGGGTTAATTGCTTTCTGAGTATGTAGCTTCATTGGCCAAGTTAAACCGCATCACATGCCCAAAAATGTACATTTCCACGAGTGCGCATTTAAGTTCAAGATCGAGAAAGATCCCCCTCCCTGAATCGCCACCATATCGTGGTAGAGGGGTTTGTGTGACCTAATGATCCTAGGAGCTATGTTGTCGGGGGCATGATGCCCCTGGTAGGGTCACCCAAGGCAAACAGGTCCTGGGTGAAGGTCTAGACAAAGTGCGATTCAGAAGACCCCTATGCCATCTCGGAGTAAACATTTGAAGCAGTCTCCCTTGCCTGGACACGCGTCACCGGGATTCCCTCCTGAGCCAGGAGCCAGGCCCAGGGGAAGGGCTCGAAGGCGAGCGCCTGGTGGTCGGGCTTATGCCCATGGAGCCTGGCCGGGCCTAGCCCGAAAAGGAGACATGGGTCCGCCCTCCCATGGACCCACCACCCGTGGGAGGAGTTTTAGGGGTCGGGTGCAATGTGAGTTGGGTGGCAGCCAAAGGCATGGGTTCTGTCAGACCGATTCTTGGCTACTTACTCTGACCCTCGGGACATGGAATGTCACCTCTCTGGCGGGAAAAGAGCCTGATTTGGTGCGTGAGGTGGAGAGATACCGACTAGATATAGTCGGGCTCACCTCAACGCATAGCTTGGGCTCTGGAACCATCCATCTCGAAAGAGGCTGGACCTTCTTCTATTCTGGATTGCTCATGGGGAGAGGCGGCGAGCCGGTGTGGGTATTCTTGTTGCCCCCCCGTCTCGGTGCCCAAATGTTGGGGTCTCCCCGGTTGACGAAAGGGTAGCTTCCCTTCGTCTTCGGGCGGGGGGACGGGTCCTGACTGTTATTTGTGCTTATGCACCAAATGACAGTTCAGAGTACCCACCCTTTTTGGAGTCTTTGGGTGTGTGTTGGAGAACGCTCCCTCGGGAGACTCGCTCGTTGTCTTGGGAGACTTCAACGCCCATGTGGGCAACGATAGTGTGACCTGGAAGGGTATGATCGGTAGGTACGGCCTCTCCAGTCTGAATCCGAATGGTGTTTCGTTGTTGGACTTCTGTGCTCGTCACAGTTTGTCTATCACGAACACCATGTTCGAACATAAGGGTGTCCATAAGTGCACTTGGCACCAGGACACCCTAGGTCGCAGTTTGATGATTGACTTTGTAGTCGTGTCATCGGACTTGCGACCATTTGTTCTGGACACTCGGGTGAAGAGAGGAGCTGAGCTGTCTACCGATCACTACCTGGTGGTGAGTTGGCTTCGGTGGTGGGAGAGGTTGCCTTCCAGACCTGGCAGGCCCAAGTGTGTAATCAGGGTCTGCTGGGAACGTTTGGCGGAGTCCCCTGTCCGAGAGGCCTTTAACTCCCACCTCCGGCAGAGCTACAACCATGTCCTGGAGGAGGCGGGGGACATGGAATCCGAATGGGCCATGTTTCGTGCCTCCATTGCTGAGGCGGCAGCCCATAGCTGTGGCCGTAAGGTCATCGGTTCTTGTCGTGGCGGTAATCCCCGAACCCGGTGGTGGACACCTGCGGTGAAGGGGGCCGTCCAGCTGAAGAAGGAGGCCTATTGGGTTTTATTAGCCTGTGGGACTCCAGAGGCAGCAAACGGGTACCGGCAGGCCAAACGTGCTACAGCCCAGGCTGTCGCAGATGCAAAATCTCGGGCGCGGGAGGAGTTCGGTGAGGGCCTAGAGAGTGATTATCGGTTGGCCTCAAAAAGGTTCTGGACCACCATCCGACGCCTCAGGAGTCAGAAGCAGTTCTTCACAAACACTGTTTAC
>CM045742.1:39505000-39565000 GCA_024760905.1 Plotosus lineatus | reverse complement strand
TTATAATTAGTACAGCAATACAACAACTGTACAACAGGAGCTTTAGCAGCTCTTCCGTCGGTCGGAGGATCCTCGCTCTACCACCCGAGGGCGATACAGAGCAGAGGTTTCATGCAATGTGAGTTGAAAAGGTGAAGAGGTTTTTTCAAACATCTCGATTTCTTTTGTCTGGACAGAAGGTGAAATGCAAGATTTCTTCAGACTGAAATTCTAAAATCATCTTCAACGATATATGATGAACTTCCATCAATGATGAGATATCCGTGAGACATGGAGGGGAAAAGAGAAAGAGTTTTGGTTTCTGGAACTGGACCTGAGGTATAAATGGACGGTGTTGGACGTGGCAGGACGAATGAGAATGAAGGACAGATGCAGAATAACGATCTATAAAGTAACACTCAAACCTGAGGAAGAACCAGGATGATGGACCAGAACCAAAAAAAAGTTTCACTATTGTGTGTCACAGAGCAGATCATGAATGGAAATGGAAGTAAAAGGAACAGAGAGGGAGGAGGACTGAAGGTTTCTCTCAAGGAAAGTTACAGTATAAAAGTAGAGGAAAGCGTGACAGAGATGGAAAATTATCCACCGAACTGACTCAGTTTTAGTTCGAACAACAACAATCAATAGAATTAAAAATATTGATCTTCCAGTCATGGCTGTGATGGAGTGTGTAGAGTGAGGTGATTATTGCGAGATTTATAATTTATATTTAATAATGAATAATAATTTATAATGTGAGTTGTGAGTGAGTGTGATGTGGTTCTTCTCCTCCACAGAGTGTCATTGTGTCGTATCACATCCTCCACCTCAGCACCTGCAGTCGCTCCCAGCTGCAGCAGTGCAGCCTCTCAACAATCTGACTGACGGAGGTTTTTGTACGACTCTCTAACACTGTGTGAACACATAGCTTGAGAGGGAATGGAAACTCTGACAGTAGTAATCTGCTGCATCTTCAGTCTGGACTCCACTGATGGTCAGAGTGAAATCAGATCCAGATCCTCTGCCCCTGAAACGAGCTGGAAAACCCGACTGTAACTGATTTGCGAGTTTAATGAGAAGTTTCGGAGATTCTCCAGGTTTCTGCTGATACCAGTGGAACCAGTCACCATCTGAGTCTTTGTACACTGCCTGACTGGTTCTACAGTTGATGGTGACTGTTTCTCCTGGAAGAGCAGATTTCACTGCAGGAGTCTGAGTTACTGTCACTTGACCTTTGCATTCTGAAAAGAAAAAAATAAATAAATAAAATAAAAAAGCTTTGAATGAGCATCAACTGTAGTTCTCTTAAACATCAGAATAAAAACATCCATTTTATTTGTCTGAACAAATTGTAGAGATAAAATCTGAAGTGGTGTCTGACCTTGAGTGCAGAGGATCAGAGTCCAGATGAAGACGGGGATCAAAGTCATGGTCGCTGTGGGTGAAGTTGCTGTAGCAGCAGCTCTCAGTCATGAAGTGTTAAAGTCACAGCGCTATAAACCCTCCCAGAGCACTGAAGCATGTGCTGCCAATGCAAAGTGTCGTCTAAGTCTGGAACCACCTTCAGCACATTCCCCCCTGAACTTACTGTCATTCTCACTCTACGACAGAGGGATTGTGGGAAATTAGTGACAAAAAAAAAATAATAATAATAATAATTTTTCATTTTCTGAACCCAAGGGCAGTGGTGGTCTGGTGGTAAAGCTGCAAGATCATTGATCCTTAGGTTGGGGGTTCAAGCCCCACTATCTATGGGTTGTCACTGCCCCCCCCCTCCCCCATCCAGCGCGACGAACTGGGTTATCAAAGGCCGGCCATGCCTCTCACTGTGCTGTGAGGTTCATGTAAAAGAACCATTGCTGAATTTCGACAAGAGTAGCTATAAAGCCGTCAGCATGTTTCTGCCCCACAATGGCCTGGTGAGCTGTCCAGGGTGTCCTCTGCCTTTGCCTGGAGTGAGCTGGGATGGGCACCAGCCCTGCCTCGACCCTGATTAGGATGAAGTGGTGAGAGAAAATGAATGAATGATTTTGAACCGCTTCATCCTCATAAGCGTCGAAGGGAGACTGATGTACATCCGACTCTGGGCGAGGGCATAGTACACCCTGGACAACTTGCTGGGTCATCACAGATGAATGAAGAAATCATTCATCATGTGGTTTGTTTGTTTTTTTTTTTTAAATGAGCAAACTTTTTTTATTGTGTGTGTGTGTGTGTGTGTGTGTGTGTGTGAGGTGTGTTTTTTTATGTGCATGTGTACATGTCTGTGTGTGTGTGTGTGTATATGTGTGTGTATATGTGTGTGTATATGTGTGTGTATATGTGTGTGTTCTACAGTTGGTTCAGCGGTGAAGCCCTCTGTGTCTCTGCTCCCACCGTCCTCTCTGCAGCTCTCTGAGGGATCAGTGTCACTGTTCTGTCTGCTCTCAGCCTATTCTCCACAAGGGGCGCTGCCGAGCTGGACAGTGGATGGTGATGAAGTGAACGAAGGGGTTCTGACCAGTACAGAACAACAGAAGAATGGTGTCTACAGCCGCAGCAGCACCCTGACCATCAGCAAGGAGCGCTGGGACGAGGCCGAGGTGTTCGGCTGTACCGTCTCCCACCACGACACCACTCAGTTCACCTTGTTCCGAAAGAGCCGCTTTGAAGTGCACTAGCATTCAAGTGTACACTTTAAAATATGCTTCGTAGTCTGATGTGGTGTGAGTGGTGTAGCTCTGCTTAAATAAAGATTTAATGTGGAAATCATGTCTCCTTTTTTCATCATGAAGTGACTTTGGCAGCGATTTGGAACAGAACCTTTAACAGCAGGTCCAGTGCAGCGCTGTGTGTTGTGTGTGTGTGAAGAACCAGAAACATCTGCTGAAAGTTTTCATCTATTCTGGGACTTAGAGGGGTTCATGCAAATGTGTGTGTGTGTGTGTGTGTGTGTGTGTGTGTGTGTGTGTGTGTGAGAGAGAGAGAGAGAAAGAAAGAGAGAGAGAGAGAGAGAGAGAGATTCATGCTGTAGTTATATTCTTCGGGTTGTACTGGGTCAGAAGGATCACTTTCAATTTTTTTTTTTCTCTTTCTGGTTTACAAGAAAACAATACCACAGTAAACAATAAACACTTTTAATGTTGAACATCATGTAAAATCTGATAACTGGACAAGCACCAGATGTTTTTGGTCTTCGCAGGAGGAGTTTATTTTTAATTTCAGAACTTAAGGGGAGGTGTTCAAACTCATTATAAGTGAGTGTTAAAGGGAACCTGTGGAGAATTCGTGTTCGCAGCACGTCTGAGATCAGTGGAACTTGTGGCAGCATCAGTCCTGGCTCCTTTTTAAACGACTTGCTGGGACACATGACATGCTCAGACACTTGTCGTCTTCCTCATTGGCTGTTCCAGCCAGGAGGTGAATGTGCACACATTGGATTGGCTGGACTGCACCACTGACCCTGTGCATCATTCCACATGATCAGGCAGCGCTGAGTTGCAAAAAAAAAAAAAAAAAAAACAAGCGCAGAAATCACAGAAAACGTTTATTTTTGCTCTTAAACAAACTGATGTCAGGAAAGTCGAGTTGGACAAGCACTGGGTGCATAAGACACTTTGGACCTTTACATACATCACTGGCAGCATCGTCATCCTCAGAGTCACGATGTGACATCTCACTGTCTCCAAGAGACTCCGCCCCACTCTGGTTTGAAGAAGTAACCATTCACACCCATTTAATTTGAAGAGGTAACCATTCACACCCCTCGGTCTGAGTGTGAGGAGGAATGGTCTTGTGAGTGTTGGCCCTGTGATGGCCTGGAGAGTTGTCCACAGAGTTGGCTACGATGGGTGCCAGCCTCCCTGCAACCCTAATTAGGATTAAGTGGTGAAGAAAATGAATGAATGAATGAATACTGGACGACCCCGCCAAACATGTTCACTTCACTTGCAGAAAAAAAGAATGACTGCGAATCATTGCTTCAGCCGCAAATGCAGCCGTGAGGGGGGGCACAAACCAGTGTCTCTCCCTCACGCCAGTCCCAAGCCCGGATAAATGCAGAGGGTTGCGTCAGGAAGGGCATCCGGTGTAAAACAAATGCCAAATAAACTCTGCGAATCACAAGAAAGAATGACATACCGGATCGGTCGAGGCCCGGGTTAACAACGACCGCCATCAGTGCCGTCAACCAACAGGGTGCTGATGGAAATCGGACTACTGTTGGTCAAAGACGTCGAAGAAGGAGAGGCAGGAGGTGTGTCCGTTGCCAGAGAGAGAAGAGGAAAGGCATGAGTCTAGGACTGAAAGTAGGGACTTTGAATGTTGGAACTATGGAAGGAAAAGGTAGAGAACTGACTGACATGATGCAGAGGAAGAAGGTGGACATACTGTGTGTTCAGGAAACCAGGTGGAAAGGTAACAAGGCTAGAAGCATAGGAGCAGGGTTTAAGCTGTTTTATCATGGTGTGGATGGGAAGAGAAATTGAGTCGGAGTCATCTTGAAGGAGGAGTTTGTCAGGAATGTTCTAGAAGTGAAAAGAGTGTCAGACAGAGTGATGAGTCTCAAGTTAGAAATTGAAGGTGTGATGGTCAATGTTGTTAGTGCTTATGCCCCACAGACAGGATGTGAGCGAGAAGAGAAGGAGATATTCTGGAGGGAGTTAGATGAAGTGATGCAGAGTACCCCCAGAGGTGAAAGAGTGGTCATTGGGGCAGACTTCAATGGACATGTTGGTGCAGGCAACAGAGGGGACGAGGAAGTGATGGGTAGGTTTGGTATCCAGGACAGGAACGCAGAAGGACAGATGTTGGTAGATTTTGCAAAAAGGTTGGAAATGGCTGTGGTGAATACTTTCTTCCAGAACAGAGAGGAGCATAGGGTGACTTATAAAAGTGGAGGTAGGAGCACACAGGTAGACTACATCTTGAGCAGGCGATGTAATTTAAAGGAAGTCAGTGACTGCAAAGTAGTAGCGGGTGAGAGTGTTGCCAAACAGCATAGGATGGTGGTGTGCAGGATGACGCTGATGGTGAGGAAGGTGAAGAAGGCAAAGGCAGAGCAGAAGACAAAGTGGTGGAAGTTGAAAAAGGAAGAGTGTCGGGTTGTCTTCAAGGAGGAGTTGAAACAGGCTTTGGGTGGTCACGAAGTGCTTCCAGATGACTGGACAACTACAGCTAAAGTGAGGAAGTGCAGGAGTGTGTACAAAAGAAGAGGTTAGCTAAGAAGAAGTGGGACATAGAGAGGACCGAAGAGAGTAAACAGGAGTACAGGGAGACAGAGCGTAAGGCGAAGGTAGTGGTGTTAAAGGCCAAACAGAAGGCGTATGATGACTTGTATGCTCGGTTGGAAAGTAAAGAATGGAGAAAATTATTTATACAGGTTGGCACAGCAGAGAAATAGAGATGGCAAGGATGTGCAGCAAGTTAGAGTGATTAAGGACAGAGTGGGAAATGTATTGACTGATGACAGAAGTGTGCTGGGAAGATGGAAAGAGTACTTTGAAGAGCTGATGAATGAGGAAAATGTGAGAGAAAAAAGAGTAGAAGAGGTGACTGTTGAGGACCAGGAAGTAGCAAAGATTAGTAAGGGTGAAGTGAGGAGGGCATTGAAGAGGATGAAGAATGGAAAGGCAGTTGGCCCTGATGATATACCGGTGGAGGTATGGAAGTGTCTAGGAGAGGAAGCAGTAGATTTCCTGACAAGAACATACAACAAGGTATTAGAGAGTGAGAGGATGCCAGAGGAATGGAGGAGAAGTGTGCTTGTGCCCATTTTTAAGAACAAGGGAGACGTGCAGAGTTGTGGCAACTACAGAGGGATAAAGTTGATGAGCCATTCGATGAAGTTATGGGAAATAATAGTGGAAGACATCGGAATCATAGTCCATGGAGATTCTTGTCTGACCTCGTCTGTTAGCCTGTCCATCACCATAGCAAACAAGAAAGGGCTGAGAGCTGACCCTTGATGCAGTCCCGCCTCCACCTTGAACTCTTCTGTCACACCGACAGCACACGTCACCATTGTCTTACGTCTCTCATACATGTCCTGCACCACTACAACATACTTCTCTGCCACTCCAGACTTCCTCATGCAATACCACAGTTCTTCTCTCGGCACCCTGTCATATGCTTTCTCCAGATCCACAAAGGCACAATGCAGCTCCTTCTGACCTTCTCTGTACTTCTCTATTAACATCCTCAAAGCAAACACTGCATCTGTGTTGCTCTTTCTTGGCATGAAACCAAACTGTTGTTCACAAATGCTGACCTCTGCCCTTCGTCTTGCTTCCACTATTCTTTCCCATAGCTTCATTGTATGGCTCATCAACTTTATCCCTCTGTAGTTGCCACAACTCTGTACATCTCCCTTGTTCTTAAAAATGGGCACAAGCACACTTCTCCTCCATTCCTCTGGCATCTGCTCACTTTCTAAGACCTTGTTGAATATTCTTGTCAGAAAATCTACTGCTACCTCCCCTAGACACTTCCATACCTCAACTGGTATGTCATCAGGGCCAACTGCCTTTCCACTCTTCATCCTCTTCAATGCCCTCCTCACTTCTCCCTTACTAATCTTTGCTACTTCCTGCTCCTCAACGGTCACCCCTTCTACTCTTTTTCTCTCTCATTTTCCTCATTCATCAGCTCTTCAAAGTACTCTTTCCATCTTCCCAGCACACTTCTGTCATCAGTCAATACATTTCCCTCTCTGTCCTTTATCACTCTAACTTGCTGCATGTCTTTCCCATCTCTATTTCTCTGCTGTGCCACCCTGTATAAATCATTTTCTCCCTCCTTACTGTTCAACCTATCATACAAGTCATCATACGCCCTCTGTTTGGCCTTTGACACCGCTACCTTCGCCTTACGCTGTGTCTCCCTGTACTCCTGTTTACTGTCTTCAGTCTTCTCAATGTCCCACTTCTTCTTGGCTAACCTCTTCTTTTGTACACACTCCTGCACTTCCTCATTTCACCACCAAGTTTCCTTATCTGCTTTTCTTCCAGAGGACACACCAAGTACTCTCCTACCGGTCTCCCTGATCACATTGGTTGTGGTTGTCCAGTCATCTGGAAGCACTTCCTGACTACCCAAAGCTTGTTTCAACTCCTCTTTGAAGACAACACGACACTCTTCCTTTTTCAGCTTCCACCACTTTGTCTTCTGCTCTGCCTTTGCCTTTTTCACCTTTCTCACCATCAGTGTCATCCTGCACACCACCATCCTATGTTGTTTGGCAACACTCTCACCCACTACTACTTTGCAGTCACTGACTTCCTTCAAATTTCATCGCCTACACAAGATGTTGTCTACCTGTGTGCTCTTACCTCCGCTTTCTTAAGTCACCCTATGCTCCTGTTTCTTCTTGAAGAAAGTATTCACCACAGCCATTTCCATCCTTTTTGCAAAATCGATCAACATCTGTCCTTCTGTGTTCCTGTCATGGATACCAAAGCTGCCCATCACTTCCTCGTCCCCTCTGTTGCCTGCACCAACATGTCCATTGAAGTCTGCTCCAATGACCACTCTTTCACCTCTGGGGGTACTCTGCATCACTTCATCTAACTCACTCCAGAATCTCTCCTTCTCTTCTTGCTTACATCCTGCCTGTGGGGCATAAGCACTAACAACATTGACCATCACGCCTTCAATTTCTAACTTGAAACTCATCACTCTGTCTGACACTCTTTTCACTTCTAGAACATTCCTGACAAACCCCTCCTTCAAGATGACTCCTACTCCATTTCTCTTCCCATCCACACCATGATAAAACAGCTGAAACCCTGCTCCTAATCTTCTAGCCTTGTTACCTTTCCACCTGGTCTCCTGAACACACAGTATGTCCACCTTCCTCCTCTGCATCATGTCAACCAGCTCCCTATCTTTTCCTTGCATAGTTCCAACATTCAAAGTCCCTACTCTCAGTCCTAGGCTCACGCATTTCTTGGTACATCGCGGTATTTTAATAAAAATATAAAATTAAATTAAATATTCATAAAAAATTCAGAATTCGTGCTGAAATTCACATGGAAGCAAGCGGAAGGCAGGGACCCAAGGCATCGTTTCCAAAATTGCCTGCATTGTTTCCAAACGACAGACTTAGTGCCCCTCCTCCCCAGTTCAGGCTTGGATCGCCCACTCAACTCAATCTCGCAACCTGATTGGCTTAGACGCGTGACGCTATTACTTCCCGCCCACGCAACTCAATCTTGCACATTCCCCCGGGATTTTTTGTGATCTTACTAGTGGTATAGGGCGCTGGATCGCTGATCCAAACTTTGGGGGTTCGAGTCCCACTCTCCGCAAGGTTGTCCTTTTCCCCCCCAGTGCGGCTAACTGGGTTATCAAAGGCAGGCCATGCCTCTCACTGTCTATGATGAGAGGCATGTAAAAGAACCATTGCTGACTTTCGTAAAGAGTAGCTGCAAAGTCGTCAGCGTGTTTCTGTCCCTTGCTAAAAAGGGTTGTGACAGGAAGGGCATCCGACGTAAAAATCTCTGCCAAATCAAACGTGCGAATGAGATGATTCGCTGTGGCAACTCCCAAGTAAAAGGGGAAAAAATCGAAAGGAAGACAGACAGACAGACTGTATATTGTTTGTAAATGTCCTGCACCGTGGAGAAGAGTTTCTGTCAGAGGTGAGTACAGTGTTTAAAGTATTTATACACTTTATATATACCCCCCAACCCTTTGTATACAAAAATAACTGTCATCGTCCATGGAAGAAAAAAAAAAAACTACTATCATGTCTGTTTTTTCCAATTTTCCATGAGCTTGCGTTGTATATGCCAGTTATATAGCCTTTCGTTTCCATTGCAATCTCGCAGTTCCGGTGGAAGCTTTGTCAACTATGTGACGTCACAGGAAATGCGACACTGCAAAACTCCTGTGCTCCAAAGCTTGATGTTAGTGCAGCCCTTAAATAACTTCAAGCTGATTTTTGAGAGAATATAATAAACACCTTATCGGTGTTTTGTCACTAGCTATACACAATACATCAAATTAGGTATATGAGCGCTTTCACTGCAGGTACCCTTTAACAAATCTATAAACACTTGTTTACTAATTAATTTCAAGCAAGTTGTGTCTATTCTACAAACACTTGTCAATTGAAAAGTTTAAGACATATGCATTTTTACAATTCATAATTATGATGCAAGACGATGCACACATCTGCATTATCCGGTGATAAGTGTCTCTTCTTGTTCAAAATGTTCCCTGCTGTTGAGAACACGCGCTCTGGCGGCACACCAGAAGCAGGGGCGTACCATTTACCATACAGAGAGGCGGGACGTACCATTTACTAGGGGTGTCATTGAAAATGGCATTTACTCCAGATGCTGTCATGAACACAGGAAGCTATAACAAAATATCGTTATCCCTTTTATCGGTATCGATTATCGATCGACATAATTATATCGGCGACTTTCCGATATTCCGATTGTCGATAACATCCCTAGTGCTATGAACAGATGGATTAAGTCCGTTAAGTCCCAGTGCAGGTCCAGGTACCAAATGCACTGCCTGCCACTGACATACATATATCCTATATACACCGAAATATATATTCACAGATTCACACGTGTACACACATACACAGAAGAGTACATGGCATGTCAGAGGTGCCTGAGATACACAGGGGAATTATATATGTAAAATTATATCTGTATAATTCATGATATGGTGTCAATCACTGTGAGTGACAGTAGTGGTGGTAGTGTTTGTGATGGTGGTGATGGTGGTTGCATGTTTAACAGCTTGTGAGTAAAAGCTGTCCTTGAGTCTATTATTATTATTATTATTATTATTATTATTATTATTATTATTATTATTATTATTTTATAATGCCCTGTACATGTTTCCTAAAGGGAGAAAGGAGAAGGTGGGTGTCCAGGGTGTTTCAGGTTCCTGATAATCTTATTGGCTCATCTCTGAAGTCTGTCTGTGTAAATGTCATGGGGGTGAAGTTCCAATCACCCTCTCACCAGCTGCTACAGGGCCTTTCTGTCCTCTGCAGTACAGCTGAACCACACTGTACAGCAGGAGGCCAAGAGGCTCTCAATGGAAGAGCAATAAAAGTTCATCAGTCTGGGTCGGGGTAGACGGGCTTGTCGGAGCTTCCCGAGGAAGTACATCCTTTGTCGTGCTTTCCACACCTGTTGGGAGGTGTTTGTTGTCCAGGTGAATTCAGCAGAGATGTGGACTTCAAAAAACTTGAAGCATTCCACAGTCTCTTCCATCACTGTAGAGGGAAGAGTGTTTTCGGTTCATTCTCTCCAACATCTGTGATGGAGGAAGACGATGGGGGTACAGGAAGAGGTCTCCCTATTATTGGGGTGGTCACAAAGATGGAGTCACAAAGTCCCTTGATAGCAAGACTCCCAGTGTGACGGAAATCCTCTCGAAATACATCAGGACTGTCTTCGTTGACATGTCACTGAAACATTTTGTGGTTACAAGGGGGCGCTCCTCTGGATTGGCACATCATGATGGACATTGTGTGGAAATCTATTTTTTGCTTCTCAATCAATCTTTTCTCTTGAAAAACACTAATTTTTCTTCCATGCCTGAGTCAGTTTCTGAATTCATACACACAACACAAAATCATCAACAACACGCCTCGACCAAGATATACAGAAACTCCCGTCTGGAATAAAGTGTTGTGTAGAGTGTGTAATTATTAGGAGATTTATAATTTATATTTAATAATGAATAATAATTTATAATGTGAGTTGTGAGTGGGTGTGATTTGTTTCGTATCACATCCTCCACCTCAGCACCTGCAGTCGCTCCCAGCTGCAGCAGTGCAGCCTCTCTACAATCTGACTGACGGAGGTTTTTGTACGACTCTCTAACACTGTGTGAACCAGTAGCCTGAGATGGAATGAGAACTCTGACAGTAATAATCTGCTGCATCTTCAGTCTGGACTCCACTGATGGTCAGAGTGAAATCAGATCCAGATCCTCTGCCACTGAAACGAGCTGGAAAACCCGACTGCAACTGATTTGCGAATTTAATCAGAAGTTTAGGAGCTTCTCCAGGTTTCTGCTGATACCAGTGTAAATAGTGGCCGTAGGAGCTGTGATAATACACATCCTGACTGGTTCTACAGTTGATGGTGGCTGTTTCTCCTGGAAGAACAGATTTCACTGCAGGAGTCTGAGTTACTGTGGCTTGACCTCTGCATTCTGGGGGAAAAAATCAAACAAAAAAAAAAACTTTAAATGAACTTAAACTATAAGTATGTTCAATATCAGATTAAAAGCATTTATGTTTATTTGTATAAACAGCTCACTGTAGAGATACAATCTGAAGTGGTGTCTGACCTTGAGTGCAGAGGATCAGAGTCCAGATGAAGACGGGGATCAAAGTCATGGTCGCTGTGGGTGAAGTTGCTGTAGCAGCAGCTCTCAGTCATGAAGTGTTAAAGTCACAGCGCTATAAACCCTCCCAGAGCACTGAAGCATGTGCTGCCAATGCAAAGTGTTGTCTAAGTCTGGAACCATCTTCAGCACATTCCCCCCTGAACTTACTGTCATTCTCACTCTACTACAGAGGGATTGTGGGAAATTTAATGAAACATAAATGAAATGTATCCTTAAATTTGTTGTCGGCGACAGAATTGCAGGTCCCATGCCAAAAAGAGAGAGAGAGAGAGAGAGAGAGAGAGAGAGAGAGAGAGAGAGAGAGAGAGAGAGAGAGAGAGAAAACACTACAACAGAAGGATTGTTTGGAAATGTTTGGCAAAAAAGTTCATGAATAAATCTTTTGTTATATCCGTGTTTTCCATAAATAAGCAAAATTATTTTATTGTGTGTGTGTGTGTGTGTGTGTGTGTGTGTGTGTGTGTGTGTGTGTGTGTGTGTGTGTGTGTGTGTGTGTGTGTGTGTGTTTACTGTAGTGTAACAGAGGTTTTAGTACGACGGTTTCATGGTTATGTATCACTGTGGTACACTTTTGGTGGAGGAACCAAACTGTCTGTGGGCCGTAAGTAATTCTCTAATTATTGAAATACACTGTGTTCAGATTAATGTTTTTCACCAATAAGATCAGATTTTATTACAAACATTTACTTGATGTTCAATTTTGAAAACTGTATCTGACTCTCGTGCTCGTATCTCCTTTTAATTTTAAAAACTGTGTCGACTCTTCTTTGTGCAAATCACTGTGAGATTTTTATTGAATTAATTATTAAATATAAATTACATTTAACTCGCCTTAAATATGATAAAGACTCTGAGTCCATGAACAATTAAATGAAGAAATGTAAAGGGAATTTTAATTAAATAATAAATACAGTTTATATTAACCCTTTATTACTTTATGAGTGATTATTATGATTATTCTTATCATTTATTTTTATTTATTTATTTATTTTTATTTTTATTTTTTTATTTTTTTTTGAACCACAAAGAAAATATTTGCATCGTGAATGGATTTTAATAAAATTAGAAATGAATTTGGTTCACAAAGGGTTAATTACAGTTTAATGATGTTACTAAGTAATTTAATTTTATGTTCATTGTTGAAATAATATGTTGGGTTGTGAGGATCCGGTGGTTCTGGGCTGGATTACTGATCCCAAAGTCGGGGTCGGGTGTTCAAGCTCTGCCATCAGTCCATGCTGTCCCCCCGGTGCACCTAACTGGGTTATCAAAGGCCAGCCGAATCTCTCATTGCTGACAATAAGAGTTTCATGTAAAAGTTCCATTGCTGACCTTCGTAAAGAGGAGCTGCATCATCATCAGCGTGTTTCTGCCCTGCAATGGGCTGGTGAGCTGGTCAGGGTGTACTTTTCCCTCATCCGCAGTCAGCTGAGATGGGCTCCAGCCTTCACGCAATGCTAATTAAGATAAAACATTTTGTAAAATGAAGTAATCACAGTGATATAAATGATAATAAATATAAAATGTAAATTATTTGAATTGAGTGTGAAACGTTAGTGAAGCTCCACTGAACTCAGTTCTGCTCTGTGAGATATAAAAGGAACTGAAACACACACAGTGAGCTGAAACGAAACCTGAGTGACTGACAGCTGTCCATTTCTGTTCCTCCTGTGTGTGTGTGTGTGTGTGTGTGTGTGTGTAGGTGTAGGTGTAGGTGCCACCCAGCCCAGTGTGACGGTGCTGCCCCCCTCCAGTGTGGAGGATAAGGCCACATTCGTGTGTGTGGCCGACAAGGGCTTCCCCTCGGACTGGAGGCTGAGCTGGAAGGTTGATGGGAACAGCTGGAACTCGGGGGTGAGTCGCAGCACCGCCGTCCTGAACGCGGACGGCCTCTACAGCTGGAGCAGCGCGCTGAGCCTCCGCCCGGATCAGTGGAGGAACAAGGCGGTGACCTGTGAGGCCTCCAACAGCCACCAACCTACTGTGGTGAGCACAGTGAACACAGAGCAGTGCTGAGGGCTGTGAACTCACACACACTTTACTCAGCTCACCTTCTACTGCTTCACTGTGTGCTACATGTGGCCTTCACTGCTCAAATGCCCCACTTTCATCATTTCATTTGTGTTATTAACATGTGAGTTCACACACTCCTCAGTTTAACTCACATCTTCTTCTTCATTATCACCCAAATATGTGTTAAGTGTGAATCACTGCAATGTTCTGCTCTGAATTATTAATAAAAGCTTTTCAATCATTCAAATCCTTTTTCTTTACATTATTGATGATGCACATCACACACACATCACCAGCACATCTGTCTAAGTATCTTTTCTACAAGCTGTTTATTCATGAAAAATACACCTGATACCTTCAGTCAACTCAATGTAAAATTCTCTCAAATTCTACATCATAGAACAAGTGAGTCTGAATATTTAGAAATTTCCTGTTTATTGTGATATCACTGATTTCATTTTTACATTCATACAGACTTCAACTAATCCATTCTACATTTCCACTAATGAACAAGAATGATAACTAAATAATAATAATAATAATAATAATAATAATAATAATAATAATAATAATAATAATAATGTCCCTGCATGGTGCCTGAAACATGTAGCAGATCCACCTCACAGTACCAAAAGCAGCTTTACACAGTAAAAGTATCAATTCACAAAGTATAATATAATGTCAACATTTTCCACAATAATTACACATCTCTAATAAGCGTTGCCCATAGCAACGGTGGTCAAGAAAAACTCCCTCAGTTGACGTGAGGAAGAAACCTTGAGAGGAACCAGGCCCAAAAGGGAAACCCATCTTCATTTGGGTGGAACCATAAAAATTACAAACCATCTATGTGAAATTTCATTTCCATCCAAAGTGTGGTCCGGTTGGTAATATCACAACTGTAAGTTCTACATAATTGTGGGAAAATAGTTTATATCACCATCAGTGAAAAGTCATCTTCATCGTCTGTGAGTGAACATCTGGATTAATATGGAGCTTCATCAGCAGGTGTGTGTGTGTGTGTGGGGGGGTGGTCATGATGAGAACTCGGGCCAGCATCAGCACATCATGTCAGCCCACATGACTCAGAAAGCAGAAGGCTCAGGATCACCTCCCTGAAAAAGACTGTATACAAAATCTTGTGGGGTGTGCTCCAGGAAAATGCTGCGAGCCGTGTCCATGTACCGGTCCATAATGGTGAAGAGGGAGCTGAGTCACAAAGCACAGCTATTAATTTACCAGTTGATCTACGTTCCAAAGGTCACCAATGGTTATGAGCTTTGGGGAGTGACTGAAAGAACAACATTGCTTTCAAAAGTGGCAGAAAGGAGCCTCCTTCACCTGGTAGCAGGGAACTCCCTTTAAGATCGGGTGAGAAGCTCAGCCATCTGGGAGGAGCTCGGAGGAGAACTGCTGCTCATCCATGTTAGCGAGGAGCCAGCGAACAGTGAACACTTCCTGAATTCCTCCCTTCCTTTGGTGGTGTTTTAGGCATTTCCAACTTGGAGACCACGAGCTTGATCTAGAACATGGGTGGTGGTGGGGGGTCTCGCTGTTGGTCCGGAAAAGCCTGTGTTCCCTTCAAAGTGGTTGCGGAGAGAGGCATCTGGACCCCACTACTGAGGCTACTGGCCACGGATTAAGTGGAAAAAAATCACGACGATGATGATGACGATGATGATGATGATGATGATGATGATGAGGATGATGATGATGATCCATAAAAATATTGATTTAGAACAGTTTTTCAAAAACCATAACTATCTGACTTTAGCTGATTTATTACAAGGTATTTTTTTCTTTTTCTTTTTTTTTTTTTGAAAGTGATTAAGTGATGAAGTGATTTTCCATATTTAGATGATGTAATAGGTCCATGGATGTGTCGAAACATGTAATATTTCCATTGATTGGTATTGAATGGGAGATTCTGTGGATTAATGCATTCATGATCAGATGGAAACTCTAAATTAAAGATAAAAATTATTGAAGAAATGTCTACTTGTTTCCCATAAGTCCATTCAAACCTCTATCGAATGTGATGTCTGAGTAGATAGTTTCCTGGAAATATATTTTTCACCAAATAATGACTCAAATCTTGGCGATATGTAATGCAAATCCCATCTTCACCGATTTTGAAACATATCACCAAAATTGTCAGGGGTTGAGTTTCAGACTTTGACATTGTCGAGATTTAAAGTTATGGTAGATTTAATCCTGTTCCAAATGGGGACTTGCACAGGATGCGCGGTGCCAAACGAAACTGCGCTCACCATATAGCAGAATGGCTCCACAAGATTTCATTGAAGATTGTACAACATACTGAAGAAATTTGTTCCAAAATGGCCCTCATGATCAACTCGGTGGTGGATGCAGTGCTAACGCGCTCATGTCTTCTGACTGACTAAGTCTATCGGAGGTCACGGTAAGACTTCATTTCTCAAGATGAACGTATAAAGTCCTTGTCTATCATAAAAAATATAGGCTGCAAAAATTATGATGTGACTTTATTCAGAACACCCATCTCATATACCTCTGGACAGTCCCTTCCTCATCAAGAGTAGCTGCATAGCCATCAGCGTGTTTCTGCCCTGTGATGGCCGGTGAGCTGTGCAGGAGGGATTCTGCACTCGCTAAGAGCGACCGTATATATGCAAGGGTCAGTGATGTCAGAAGGATGTCAACACACTAGTATATGAGTTTTTTTTTTTCTTTATTTTTTAAGTTCACTCTTTTCGTAAGTCAGCCGATGGTACATTTATATATGTTTAAATGTATATCGACATTGTTTTGTTTTGATTATAGCGAGCGCACCTGCTAGGGCGCCTCCCTGAGTCGGGGTTAATTGCTTTCTGAGTATGTACGCTCAGTGGCCAAGTTGAACTGCGTCACACCCCTGAAAACATGTACATTTCTGCAAGTGCTTATTTACGTAAAAGATCTAGGACAGGGGTCGGCAACCCACGGCTCCGGAGCCGCATGTGGCTCTTTCACCTCTCTGATGCGGCTCCGTGGCTTTTTTAAAATAATGCATGTGAACTTTACTTTGGCCGATGGGTGCAAACGTGCTTCATATACAAAAACCACTGCATCATCAAAATCAACTGCAAAAAGAAAACACCGCTTATTTACTCACATTGGAAGCACTCTGGTCTCCCAGGGGTAGAAAGTTCAACAAGCTTTCAACTGAATGCTGGGCGAGTTTACCTAAGGCAGAGTTCTGCAACGGTCAGGTACCCACAGGTACCCAGCGGGTAACCTTGAAGAAAAAAATGCTCTTTTAAGGTTGAAAATTACATAGAAGAAAAATAACAGTCACGGGTGCTGGCGGATATTTATTTGGTGTGGGCGGGGTGATTTTGTGTGTCTGTCCTTGTGGACATGGCTATCATTATATTAATAAGCTACATTGAGAGTCTCAGTGTTTTTGAGCAAACACTTTTTTTCCGCCGCCGGGGTTTGTAATCCAGGAATGGAGATCACAGCTGAAGTAAGAGACAGTGGATGAGATTTGTTTATGCACAGCAATCTCTGAATTCAATAACTCTCCTCATAATGACAAAATAATGACTGGGTGTGGTTCAGCATTAATATTATTAAGCATTAATATTATTTAAAAGAATGTTGAGCAGGCTCCTTCTTAAAATAAGTCTTCTTATACTTTACTGTGTTGCTGTCGTTTTTGCAAATTTAAACAAAGACAAAACAATGTTAATATAAGGAATAAAGAAAAAGAATATCCCACGAAGGGAGTGATGGTGAGGTGGGCTACCCAACCTGTTCACATATCTGGCTGTACCTTGTCCCTTGCTTCGTGGGATCGATATTCTTTTCCTTTATAAAAATACAAGAAAAACTCAAACACATTCATTAATTTTCTGATCAGCTGAATTCTAATTAAGGTCGCAGGCAGGCTGGCGATTTTCTTGACTGGAATTGATTTTTTTGTTAAAAATAGAATAATGATTTAATTGTCTCTGCAATCATTGAAATCAATGCAGCACATTGTTGTTGTTTTTTTTTGTTGTTGTTGTTTGTTTTCTTTTTTTTTATTTTTTTGTTTTGTTTTTTGTTGTTTTTTTATTTAACATGAATGAAAAGGAGCAAAAACATGATATGAAGTGTTATTTGATTTTAAACATCAACAAAGGATGTGTGGCTCCCCGTGTTTTCTTTCCTGTAGAAAACAGGTCCAAATGGCACTTTGAATGTGAAAGGTTGCCGACCCTGGATCTCGAAAGATCAGGACCGAGTCTGCATTTTGGATTTGTTATTCATCAAAATTCCAAGTAAAACCTTGAATTTTCGAAAGAAAATTCTGGACAATGTTAGAAGGTTCTAGAAACCGGGATTGTGTATATAAGCGCGTTGCAGGTCACGGAAGTGAAGTTGGTAGTTTGGTTACGCAGTGCGAAAGAGGAAGGACGTTGGTTCTATGGAGATGATATATAAATTTAGTAAGTGGACACAGAGAGATTGTTGTACAACAAAAAATGAATTTTACAGAATAAATTCTGGACCATAATCTGTTGTTATTTTTAAATATTTTTGTTATTTAAAATAAGATTTTGTTCGAATCCTCACTGAATCAAAAACCAAAACACATCAACACCTGCTGTACGACCCCCTCATATTTAAAAACACAAAGCCATCAGATCAGAAAACGAAAAGAAAAACTCCTGAAGCCGGTTCTCAGTCCACCTTTACCTCATATTATCATGACTGCGAAGGCATGTGTCTTTTTCATTTAACGTCAGCCAATCAGGAAATGAGTATTTAAGATTAATCCAGTTTCAGTCAAACTCTCATCCACATGTAATCACAGCGTTGTGCACACACTATGTAGTGGGGCCGGTGGCGTAGTGGTTAGGGTGCTGCGCTCATGATCGGGAGGTTGAGAGTTCGAATCCCACTGAGACCCTCAGTTGAACTCCTGGTCGCTTCATGCTACGGAAGCCGGGGATAAGCACTGGCCTGATGAGCCACGAGGCTAAGCCACTAGGCTCGGGTGTAAAAACCCAACAGACTTACCTTACACACAATATCATCCTCTTACATAAACACCTCGATTCCCTCTTATACACGATAACACTTTCTAAAGCGCATGATGGGATGGAAAGGATGGTTTGATGGTGGGTGTCAAAGACACACTTCATTTGCTTTCACACACACACACACACACCATCCAACGGGGTGATTGGGTTTCTCTTCCAGAATGTGTAAGTGTTTAAACTAGTGCTTGTGTGAGACTGCAGTGTTACGGATGAAACCCAGTTTGATTTGCGGCCTACGTGGAATCTCAGAGGAACGTGAAGAAAGAAGGGAACCCCAACGATCACATGACCATCCTTCACAGAGTCTGTACTGAAGTTGTGATTTGTCTGATGGATAATGATGGAAATGTCACTTATAAGATAAGATACAGCTTTATTAATCTCACAATGGAGAAATTCACTGTTACAGGCTCTTGAGGTACCATCAGTAGGGGGTGCAAAAATAGATACATATACAAACATACACACATACATATATATTATATAAGTAAATAAATAAATAGATACATAAATAGTATAAATTAATAAACAATAAAAGAAAAGAAGGGAACGACTTTGTAGACTGGCCTATATTCAAGTGTATATGTATCTGAGTGCAGAGTAGATGGGTTGATATGGTTCACAGTGGGGTAGATGTGGTTGATTAAAGTGCACGGGGTTTTTATTGCACATAACCGGTATTTTCACAGACAGTTACAAAGTGGCGTTGTACAGTCTGACAGCGGTGGGAATGAACGACCTGCGGTAGCGCTCCTTCCTGCACTGAGGATGTCTCAGTCGTCCACTGAAGGAGCTACTCAGCTTCTCTACAGTCTGGTGAAGTGGGTGAGAGCTGTTGTTCATGATGGATGTGAGCTTTGCTACCATCCTCCTCTCACTCACCTCCTCCACAGAGTCCAGTGGGCAGCCGAGGACAGAGCTTGCCCCCCTGACCAGCTTGTTCAGTCTTTTTCTGTCCCGCTCTGTGCTGCCCGGGGCCCAGCAGATGGCAGCGTAGAGGATTGCAGAGGCTACCACAGAGTCATAAAATGTCCTGAGCAGAGGTCTGCATACTCCGAAGGACCTGAGTCTCCTCAGAAGGTGGAGGTGACTCTGGCCCTTCTTGTACAGGGCGTTGGTGTTGTGGGACCAGTCCAGTTTATTGTTAAGGTGAACGCCCAGGTATTTGAAACTGTTCACGATCTCAATGTCCTGTCCCTGGACGTTCACTCGTGATTGTGTGTGTGTGTGTGTGTGTGTGTGTTAGTGTGCCTCTTCTGAAGTCAACCACCATCTCCTTCGTCTTCCTGGTGTTCAAGCACAAGTGGTTGCGCTCACACCAGTCCACGAAATCAACGATGACCGACCGGTACTCCAGCTCGTTCCCCTCTGACACACGGCCCACGATGGCAGAGTCGTCCGAAAACTTCTGGAGGTGGCAGCTGTCTGTGCTATCGCTAAAGTCCGAGGTATAAATGCTGAAAAGGAAGGGTGAGAGGACGGTGCCCTGCGGTGCCCCCGTGCTGCAGACTGCCACCTTTGACTTACAGCCGCGTAGCCGCACGTACTGTGGACGGTTAGTAAGGTAGTCAGTGATCCAGGCAGCAAGATGCCCGTCCATTCCCACGTCCTCCAGCTTTCCCTGCAGAAGCGCTGGCCTGATGGTGTTGAAGGCACTGGAGAAGTCAAAGAACATGACCCTCACAGCGCTGCCAGCGATCTCCAGGTGGGTGAGTGCCCGCTGCAGAAGGTAGTTGACGGCGTCTTCTACTCCGATGTTGGGCCTGTAGGCAAACTGCAGCGGATCTAGGGTGGGGCTCACCATAGAGTGGAGGTGTATGAGGAGGAGCCTTTCCATGGTCTTCATAAGGTGGGAGGTCAGGGCAACAGGTCTGTAGTGGGCCGGTTCCTTCGCTTGTGCTGTTTTGGGAACCGGAACCACACAGGAGGTCTTCCACAGGACGCCAACCTTCTCCAGGCTGAGGCTCAGGTTGTACAGGTAGCATAGTACCTCACAGAGCTGGTCTGCGCAGGTCCTCAGCAGCCTGGGGCTGATGCCATCTGGTCCTTCAGATTTCCTCTGATTTAGTCGCCTCAGCTGTCTCCTCACCTGGTCTGATGTGAGGGAGAGGGGGGGCTGGGGTGGGCTGCAGAGGGAGGGGGATGTGTCTGTCGGGCTGTAGCAGTCAAGTGAAGTTGGCCTGGGGAGGGGGGAGGTGTCTGCTGGTCTAGAGACGTGTGAAGAGAGGGGGGGAACGGGGAGGGGGGCAGAGGGGGAGGGGGGAGAATCAAACCTGTTGAAGTAACAGTTTAGTTCATCCGCCCAGCGCTGGTCACCATCAGCTGTCCCTCTGACACCCTGCCCAAATCCAGACATGGTTTTTAGTCCTCTCCAGACGTCCCGCACGTTGTTCTGAGCCAGCTTCTCCTCCAGCTTCTTCCCATAGTCCTTCTTTGCCCTCCTGATCCTCCACTGGAGCTCACGCTGGACCTTCTTCTGCTCCTCTCTATCCCCTGAGATGAAAGCCCTATGAGATCATTAATTGTTACAGAAACATTGTAAAATGTTTTCTCAAAGATTTCGAGGGTTTTTTTGGTTTTGTTTTTGTTTTTTTTTTCTGGACAGATGAAACGCAAAATTTCTCCAGACTGAGATTCTAAAATCATCTTCATTGATACATGGAAGGCCTCCAGCAATCAGTCAATTAACTGTCCGTAGCTGCTGAAATTGTAGTCAGAGGCTCAGGATGGAAATGAAGAGCTCGATCAAGGTCCTCTGGTGAGTTAACACAAGTTAATGGATGAGCCCAACACACCAGGACTCAGTGTTGAACCCTCAGGAGTTGATGTGATATTATCAGTGCACCATGAAGAAAAGAGGGACTCCATGTGAGAATCCCAGTCACATGACCATCCTTCAGCGTTTTGCTTGCAACACAACAAGATCTATGTCGCAGTGTGAGAAGTTTTCCTGAGTTTGGAAGCTAGGGGGCGGAGGAGATCCAGATATGCAGAAAATGAGGAGAGGAGAGTGTCCATAACAGACGAATGGAAAAAGGTATAACTAGACGAGGCCTGGGAGGTATGATGATGCAGGAAACACAAACCAAGAATATACCGAGTGGGGGTTTTGCCAAGTGGGGGGACAAGTACGAAAAGCTGGGTTCATGTAGAATATGTAGATGATCTTCTTTTCATTTCGTCTTTCCTCTTCAGGGATCGCCACAGCGAATCATCTGCCTCCATCTCACCCTATCCTCTGCATCTTCTTCTCTTACACCAACTGCCTTCATGTCCTCCTTCACCACGTCCATGAATCGTCTCTTTGGTCTTCCTCTAGGCCTTCTACCTGGTAGCTCCAACCTCAGCATCTTACTACCAATATACTCACTATCCCTCCTCTGTTCATGTCCAAACCATCTCAATCTAGCCTCTCTGACTTTGTCTCCAAAACGTCTTACATGTGCTGTCCCTCTGATGTGCTAATTCCTGATCCTATCCATTCTCGTTACTCCCAAAGGAAACCTCAACATTCTCATCTGTGCTACTTCCAGCTCTGCCTCCTGTCTTTTCCTCAGGGCCACTGTTTCTAAACCATACAACATCGCTGGCCTCAACACTGTCTTGTACACGTTTCCTTGTATTCTTGCCAATACCATCCAATCACACATCACACCGGACACTTTTCTCCAACCAGCCTGCACACGCTTCTTCACCTCTTTTCCACACTCTCCATTGCTCTGGATTGTTTAGCCTAAGTACTTAAAATCTTCCACCTTCTTTATCTCTGCCCCCTGTAACCTCACCGAACTGTTGTTCACAAATGCTGAAATCTGCCCTTCGTCTAGCTTCCACTATTCTTTCCCATGACTTCATCGAATGGCTCAACTTTATCCCTCTGTAGTTGCCGCAACTCTGCACAACTGTCTTGTGCTTCAAAATGGACACTTCTTCTTAGCTAATCTCTTCTTTTGTACACACTCTTGTACTTCCTCATTCCACCACCAAATCTTCTGATCTCCTCTCCTTCCAGATGACACACCAAGTATTCTCCTACCTGTCTTCCTGATCACATTAATTGTAGTTGTCCAGTCATCTGGAAGCACTTCCTGACCACCCAAAGCCATTTTCAACTCTTTAAAGACATCACGACAGGCTTCCTTTTTCAGCTTCCACCACTTTGTCTTTTGCTGTGCCTTTGCCTTCTTCACCTTGCTCACCATCAGCATCATTTTGTATACCACCACCGAGGCTGTTTGGCAATAGTCTCACCCGCTACTACTTTGCAGCCACTGACTTCCTTCAAATTACATCGCCTACACAAGATGTAGTCGACCGGTGTGCTCCTAGTCACCCTATGCTCCTGTCTCTTCTGGAAGAAAGTATTTACCACAGCCATTTCCATCCTTTTTGCAAAATCTCCCAACATCTGTTCTTCTGTGTTCTTGTCCTGGATACCAAACCTGCCCATCACTTCCTCATCCCCTATGTTGCCTGCACCAACAAGCCCATTGAAGTCTGCCCCAATGACCACTCTTTCACCTCTGGGGGTACTCTGCATCACTTCATCTAACTCACTCCAGAATGTCTCCTTCTCTTCTAGCTCACATCCTGCCTGTGGGACATAAGCACTAACAACATTGACCATGACACCTTCAATTTCTAACTTGAGACTCATCACTCCGTCTGACACTCTTTTCACTTCTAGAACATTCCTGACAAACTCCTCCTTCAAGATGACTCCTACTCCATTTCTCTTCCCATCCACACCATGAAAAAACAGCTTAAACCCTGCTCCTACTGGTCTCCTGAACACACAGTATGTCCACCTTCCTCCTCTGCGTCATGTCAGCCAGCTCTCTACCTTTTCCTGTCATAGTTCCAACATTCAAAGTCCCTACTCTGAGTCCGAGACTCATGCCTTTCCTTTTCTCTCTCTGCCTATGGATACGCCTCCCGCCTCTCCTTCTTCGATGTCTTCGACCAACAGTAGTCCAATTTCAACCAGCACTTGGTTGGTTGGTTAACAGCACTGATTGAGGTCGTTGTTCACCCGGGCCTCGACCGATCTGGTATGAATTTTTTTGTTATGACTCGCATATTTATATATATTTGGCATTTGTTTTACGCCTGATGCCCTTCCTGACGCAACCCTCTGAATTTATTCGGGCTTGGGACTGGCGTGAGGGAGAGACACTGGCTTGTGCCCCTCCATCACGGCTGCATTAGAATATGTAGATGATCAGAGATGTAAATTTGGGTATTAGGTCATTACTCGTGATGGACAACTAAAAATAGGTCCAGGGGACTCTTTCCATTGAATGTTGGAGAGGAGCCATTAAATGATAAAGAGAAGGAATGAAGAGGATGAGAAGGCAAGAGGACTGGAGCTTGTCAAGGTGGAGGTTGACGTCCACTCGGAGGCCTCGAGGGGATCGTCAGTTGGAAAAACACTGAGTATTGTGTTCATTTCTATGAGACATTTGTGTCCCAAGGACCGAGGAAGACAGCAGATGAAATTGCAACTGCATGAAAATCAAAGAATGAGAATGAGAACTGGGATACTTTCGTTTCAACTCATTTTAGTTTCAGCTCATGTGCTGCCATTGTTGATGAAATGTTTGCCAGATGAACTTGTGTGGAAAAAGATCATCCCAAAATCAGCAGAGGAAGAAAAGAAAAAAATAAACATTTAAGGAGGACGAAAGAAGGAAGAAGAAATTAAAACTCGGATTTGAAATATAAAAATTAAAAAGTCAAAAATCAGATCAAGGAATGTAAAGTGTTGTGTAGAGTGAGGTAATTATTGAGAGATTTATAATTTATATTTAATAATGAATAATAATTTATAATGTGAGTTGTGAGTGAGTGTGATGTGGTTCTTCTCCTCCACAGAGTGTCATTGTGTCGTATCACATCCTCCACCTCAGCACCTGCAGTCGCTCCCAGCTGCAGCAGTGCAGCCTCTCTACAATCTGACTGACGGAGGTTTTTGTACGACTCTCTAACACTGTGTGAACCAGTATCCTGTGATGGAATGATAAGTCTGACAGTAGTAAACTGCTGCATCTTCAGTCTGGACTCCACTGATGGTCAGAGTGAAATCAGATCCAGATCCACTGCCACTGAAACGAGCTGGAAAACCCGACTGTAACTGATTGATATATTTAATCAGGAATTTAGGAGCTTCTCCAGGTTTCTGCTGATACCAGTGTAAATAGCTACTATACACATTCTGACTGATTCTACAGTTGATGGTGACTGTTTCTCCTGCAAGAACAGATTTCACTGCAGGAGTCTGAGTTAATGTAACTTGACAACTGCATTCTGGAACAAAAAATAAATAAAACAAAAAACTTTCAATGAGCATCAACTATAAGTATCTTAAATATCAGGGTAAAAATTATATATATATATATATATATATATATATATATATATATATATATATATGTATGTATGTATATGTGTGTTTGTATAAACAGATCATTGTAGAGATAAAATCTGAAGTGGTGTCTGACCTTGAGTGCAGAGGATCAGAGTCCAGATGAAGACGGGGATCAAAGTCATGGTCGCTGTGGGTGAAGTTGCTGTAGCAGCAGCTCTCAGTCATGAAGTGTTAAAGTCACAGCGCTATAAACCCTCCCAGAGCACTGAAGCATGTGCTGCCAATGCAAAGTGTCGCCTAAGTCTGGAACCACCTTCAGCACATTCCCCCCTGAACTTACTGTCATTCTCACTCTACTACAGAGGGATTGTGGGAATTTTATTATTTTTATGATTATGATTATGATGATTATTCTTATGATGATGATGTTGATGATGATTATTATTATCATTATTAATAATTATTTTTTATTACTATTTTTTTTTGTGCAGATCTACATTTCGTAAATTTTAGGTTCATTGTTTTTTTTTTCTTTGTCATTTACTTGTGTTTCTTTCACATCAACTACATCCTTGGTCGAGATGAATAATCTTGGAGTTAAAAACAGTATAAAGTATTAAAAACAGTGGGAGAGTTGGTGTATTCATCACCTGATGTGAAGAGAAGTTGGTGTTTAGTCTCTGTTTTGTAAGAAGAGGTTTAAATGGGTGGAGAGAGCAGTGAGTTTAGAGCAGCAGGTTTTTGTACGACCACTAAACCTGTTTGTATCACTGTGGTGGACTTTTGGTGGAGGAACCAAACTGTCTGTGGGCCGTAAGTAACCTGTTCATTAATGACTGAAATAGAGTGTGTTCAGAATAATGACTGAAATAGAGTGTGTTCAGAATAATGACTGAAATAGAGTGTGTTCAGAATAATTTGCTGAAATAGAGTGTGTTCAGAATAAGTATTAAAATGGAGTGTGTCTATATTTTATTTCTGAAGTCTTCAGTATTTTAGAAGATAAAGAAAATATATATGACGATAGTGCGAGTCAATCATTTTAATTTCAGTCTTAAAATAAATAGGACATTGTGCAAATTTTTTTTTGTTTTGTTTTATTAGTCAAATACATTTAATTCTTTTGATTCTGTGACAATATAAAACATTAAATGTGAATCTAAATTCATTTCAGTAATTTATAATTTCTGCTTTAAATTGTTTATATATCGGTAATTGTAATATTTAAAAATTTTTAATCCAGTGTTATAGACAAATAAATTGTAATGTCCAGTCAACCAGTAATATAAATGATAATAAATATAAAATTCTAAGTATTTGAATTGAGTCTGAAACGTTAGTGAAGCTCCACTGAACTCAGTTCTGCTCTGTAAGATATAAAAGGAACTGAAACACACACAGTGAGCTGAAACGAAACCTGAGTGACTGACAGCTGTCCATTTCTGCTCTTACTGTGTGTGTGTGTGCGTGTGTGTGTGTGTGTGTGTGTGTGCGTAGGTGCCACCCAGCCCAGTGTGACGGTGCTGCCCCCCTCCAGCGTGGAGCTGCAGCAGGATAAGTCCACATTCGTGTGTGTGGCCGACAAGGGCTTCCCTTCGGACTGGAGGCTGAGCTGGAAGGTTGATGGGAACAGCTGGAACTCGGGGGTGAGTCGCAGCACCGCCGTCCTGAACGCGGACGGCCTCTACAGCTGGAACAGTGCGCTGAGCCTCCGCCCGGATCAGTGGAGGAACAAGGCGGTGACCTGTGAGGCCTCTAACAGCCACCAACCTACTGTGGTGAGCACAGTGAACACAGAGCAGTGCTGAGGGCTGTGAACTCACACACACTTTACTCAGCTCACCTTCTACTGCTTCACTGTGTGCTACATGTGGCCTTCACTGCTCAAATGCCCCACTTTCATCATTTCATTTGTGTTATTAACATGTGAGTTCACACACTCCTCAGTTTAACTCACATCTTCTTCTTAATTATCACCCAAATATGTGTTAAGTGTGAATCACTGCAATGTTCTGCTCTGAATTATTAATAAAAGCTTTTCAATCATTCAAATCCTTTTTCTTTACATTATTGATGATGCACATCACACACACATCACCAGCACATCTGTCTCAGTATCTTTTCTACAAGCTGTTTATTCATGAAAAATACACCTGATACCTTCACTCAACTCAATGTAAAATTCTCTCAAATTCTACATCATAGAACAAGTGAGTCTGAATATTTCGAAATTTTCTTGTTTATTGTGATATCACTGATTTCATTTTTACATTCATACAGACTTCAACTAATCCATTCTACATTTCCACTAATGAACAATAATGACAACTAAATAAGAATAATAATATTAATAAGAATAATAATAATAATCATAATAATAATAATAATAATAATAATAATAATAATAATAATCATAATAATCCAGTAACAAGGCCCGGGTTCGAGTATTGGGCTCCTGCATTTCTGTGTGGAGTTTACATGATCTCCTAATGGTTGCAGGTCCTCTGGATACTCCAGTTTCCTTCAGAAGTTCAAAGATATTCACATTCGATGAATAGAATCAATTCACCTCAGTTTTATTTGTTTCGTACTTTTTACAAAGTATAATATAATTTAAACATTTTCTACAATAATTACACATCTGTAATGAGCGCTGCCTGCAGCAACGGTGGTCAAGAAAAACTCCCTCAGTTGACATGAGGAAGAAACCTTGAGAGGAACCAGGCCCAAAAGGCAAACCGATCCTCATTTGGGTGGAACCATAAAAATACAAACCATATACGAGATATTTCATTTCAGTCCAAAATGTGGTCCGATTGGTTATATCACAACTGGAAGTCCGAAATAATTGTGGGAAAGTAGTTTATATCATCAGCAGTAAAAAGTCATCTTCAGAGTCGGTGAGTGGCAGGTGTGTGTGTGTGTGTGTGTGTGTGAGAGAGAGAGAGAGAGAGAGAGAGAGTGGGCGGGGGGCATGATGAGATTTACATCCAGCATCAGCACATCACGCCAGCCCACATGACTCAGAAAGCAGAAGGCTCAGGATCACCTCCCTGAAAAAACCTTATCCAAAAACAGAGAGAGAGAAAGAGAGAGAGAGAGAGAGAGAGAGAGAGAGAGAGAGAGAGAGAGAGAGAGAGATTATTGCTGAGTGCAGTAGGGACTCTGTTATGATTGGCTCTGGCAGCATAACTAAAAGAGAGAACCAGAAGGAAGAGTCATGAGGGCACCCTGTGACATCGGGGCAATCAGCCAGTCCACTGTCACCTGACCTGAGTGAACATGTAGAGTGAGGAAGTGACAGCATCCCAACATCTCAGTTTACCAGAACTTTCTATGCCTGAGACCCCCAGATCTGCTCCTTTACCGAATTAAAGCCAATTAACTAAATGCTCCACGAAATAAAGTGAGTTTTCAACCTCGTCTTAAAAACAGAGACGGTGTCGGAGTCCCGAACATTAACCGGACTGTTATTCCATCACTGTGGGGCTTTGTAAGAGAAAGCTCCGCCCCTACAGTAGCTTCATTATCCGAGGTATCACGAAGCAGCCTGCAGCTTTTGATCTACAGGTGCTGGATCATAAATGAGAAGAAGTTCACTCAGATAAAGTGACATGAGACCATTAAGTGCTTTATAGGTTAAAATTAATATTTTATATGCGATTCAAAATTGAACCGTGAGCCAGTGCAGTGTAAATAAGATCATGGTGATATACTTGTGTCTTCTGGTTCTAGTAAAAACTTTCGTTGCTGCATTTTGGACTAACTGGAGCTTGTGTGTGCTCCGATTAGAACAACCAGACAGTAACACGTTACAATCATCTGATCCTGAAGTCACAAAAACATGAACTAGGTTTTACGCCTCATGCAGTGACATCATTTTTCTTACTTTAGTGATATTCCTGAGATGAAAGAAGCGACCGGAGTCATATCCACACAAACTTCAAATGAAAGACCAGCGTGAGAACATGCGGACTCCACACTGAAACGTCCGAGCTGGGAATCGAACCCAGGGCTTCTTCCTGTGAGGTGGCCGGGCTGACCACGACCCCACCGTGCCGCATTGATTTATATTTATGCTAATAAGATTATTTAAAAAGACTCTCAAATAGTTTTTGCCTTTTTGTTTAGTTCAGGTAACAGAGAGTTTCTATAGCATTGAACTTGACTTTGAGTGGCGACACCGTGCAGCGAGTAGACGCTCGGATTAGCCTGTTTGTCTGTTCTGTGGCTCTCAGTGGTCACTGACTGACTCGTCCTGTTATTAGACGATGTGCTATGCTGCAAGAAATGTGAACAGCACCTTCCCGAGTGGGGTCGATACCGTCCCACACTGTCAGGCCTGGTTTACCTTCAAAATGTGAGGCGCTCCACCAAAAGGAGGCGCTGATCGCACAGACCACTTTTAAGATAAAGGCCAGAAATTTGGATTTTTGCAGAAACTATGAAAACAAGTATTCAACTATCACCTGCTCACGTGAAATCAACTAAAACTCACGAAAAATGTCTTTTTCAGGAGCAAACTTACTGGTTTTGTTGCAATTATTCACCGAGTTCGGTACAAGACACTGTAATCCAGACACCACAAGAACGGTCCTGAAGTCGTCTCTCCATGTTGGATACTGTTTTGATGTTAAAATGCCGTTTCAGTGAATAAAATAAAGATTATTAAGATGATATGCTCGTAAACAATGCAGGCTAGTTGCTCAGAAAGATCTGAAACAAGCACACTGATTGGTCAGCTCGATCTTGCACATGTGCAGTGCAAGTCACACGTTAACTTCCGGTTTACTTCCTGCCTCGAGTTTACCCATGCGGAATAATATCTCCGACTTTCTCTTCAGTAACAGTCATTAAGTTTATTTATAATATTGTGAATACACATAATTTGTGGAAAAGGAGAGTATTGTTCGTATTGTTAGAATTAAATGAAGAATGAGAACGTTGTATTCGACCTTGAGACTGTGTATGTGGCTCAACTATGTTATTTTGTCTGTTTCTTTGTACACTGATGCATGAACTGTTATATTCAGTGTTATCGGTGCAGGCGCAGTATGCTTTATGTTCTATCAACAACGGGAAGCCGAAACTAACTATGTGGCAGCTTCGGCGGAAGGGAACTCCATATTAGGACATAATGAAGACTGTGCCCTTGAAACTGTACTTATCTCCTTGCACATGCACAGAAACTGTATAAATACACTGTACGAAGAATATGCACCTTTAAACTGTGGATGAATAAACCAGACTGATTTCACTCGTGTGGTTTGTTGTCTTCTGTTCCCGGAGTACTCCAGACACTGAGCTATTAGGATTTGGACAATGTCCAGGACGAGGTGTGAGGGCCCGATTAAGGCGATCCTTACAAGTATAGATGTTCAATTCAACACGAGAATTGGGCTTTTAAGATGCCGGAATGCTTGGAGTTCTTGAAAATTATTTCGCCGGTGAGTATTTTTCTCTTTCGCCGGTGAGTATTTTTCTCTGCAGGGCAGTGGTGGTCTAGTGGATAGGGTGCAGGATTGCTGATCCGAAGGTTGGGGGTTCGAGTCCCCACAGGGTGGTCACTGTCCCCCCAGTGTGGCTAACTGGGTTATCAAAGGCGGGCCATGTCTCTCACTGTCTATGGTGAGAGGTTCATGTAAAAGAACCATTGCTGACTTTCGTAAAGAGGAGCTGCAAAGCCGTCAGCGTGTTTCTGTCCCTTGCGAAAAGGGTTGTGACAGGAAGGGCATCCGATGTAAAAACCTATGCCCAATCAAATGTGCGAATCAGATGATTCACTGTGGTGACTCCCGAGAAAAGGGAAAAAGCCGAAAGAAAAGTATTTTTCTCTGCATGCAAAATTTGATGATGGAATTTTCTTAATTATTTGATGTGTGTAATCTTGTCTGGGCTGGACATGCTGGATCATGGGCTGTAAGTTTTGTACGAAAATTGGTTCCTTTTACATATAAACAAACTGATGATGATGATGATGATGATGATGATGATGATGATGATGATGATGCCAGCTGTGTTGATAAAGATTTTTTATATTGATGATGATAAAGAAGAGGCATCTGATAATAAAAGTGTGCATGAGTTGTGTTGGTGGTGATGATTTAGATTAAGATGATAAACATTGAGGGCAGAATGGTTGAATCCAGCTGTTGATCAGAGTTGATGATGCCAGCTGTGTTGATGAAGATTTTTGATGTTGATGAAGAAGTTAATAAAGGTGTGCATCTGTCAGTTTTGTTGTGTTTGGGATGAGATGTGAACCTTTCTGGGATGAGATGTGATCCTTTCTGCTGAGGAGGATATCGGTGAAGATGATGATGCTGAGGGCAGAGTTGATGAAGATTACGTGTATAAAGAGATCAGAGAGGTTTTTTTTTCATAGTTTTCTTAATTTCAGTGTGATTGTTTGAACCTGACAGTGTTTTTTTGTTTGTTTGTTTTTTTGTTTTTTTCTCAATCAGTATAATTTAAAATCATTTAAAATCGAAAGCACATGATGGGATGGAAAGGATGGTTTGATGGTGGGTGTCACAGGGTATGAGAGATGACGACACGCTGTCTTACACACACTTCGTTTTGTTTCACACTCACACCATCCAACGGGGTGATTGGGTTTCTCTTCCAGAATGTGTAAGTGTGTAAACTAGTGCTTGTGTGAGACTGCAGTGTTACGGATGAAACCAAGTTTGAATTGCAGCCGATGCAGAATCTCATAGGAACGTGAAGAAAGAAGGGAATCCACCGAATAATCCAGAACACGCCAATGATCACATGATCTTCCTGCACTGTCTCTGTACTGAAGTCTTGATTTTTCTGATGGATAATGATGGAAATGTCACTTATGAGATCATTAAATGTTACAGAAACATTGTAAACTGTTTTCTCGAACATCTCATTTTTTGTTTTGTTTTGTTTTTGTTTTTTTTCTGGACAGATGAAACCAAAAATTTCTCCAGACTGAGATTCTAAAATCATCTTCATTGATATACAGAAGGCCTCCAGCACTCAGTCAATTATCTGTCCGTGGCTGCTGAAATTGTCGTCAGAGGATCTGGATGGAGATGAAGAACTCGATCAAGGTCCTCTGGTGAGTTAACACAAGTTAATGGATGAGCCCAAGACACCAGGACTCAGTGTTGAACCCTCAGGAGTTGATGTGATATTATCAGTGCACCATGAAGAAAACAGGGAATCCATGTGAGAATCCCAGTCACATGACCATCTTTCAGCATCTTGCAGGCAAAACACAACAAGATCTACGTAACAGTGTGGGAAGTTTTCCTGAGTTTGGAAGATCGGGGGGAGAGGAGATTGAAGTCCACCAGGAGGGTTATAGGGGGTCGTCAGTTGGAAAAACACTGAGTATTGTGTTCATTTCTATGAGACATTTGTGTCTCAGAGACCGAGGAGGACAGCAGAGGAAATTGCAACTGAATGAAAATCCAGGAATGAGAAGCAACAATGAAAGTTCCTCCCACTAAAGGAAACAGATCCTGCAGGATTTACCTTCTGAGAGAAACAACAACCCAGTTTTGGGATATTTTAGTTTCAGCTCATGTGCTGCCATTGATGATGAAATGTTTGCCAGATGAACTTGTGTGGAAAAATATCATCCCAAAATCAGCACAGACAGAAAAGAAAAAATAAATATTTAAGGAAGAGGAAAGAAAAAAGAAGAAACTGAAACTCAGATTCTTCTTTTTCTTTTCCTTTTGGCTGTTCCCTTCAGGGGTCGCCACAGCAAATGATCTGCCTCCATCTCTCCCTATCCTCTGCATCTTCTACTCTTACTCCAATGACCTTCATGTCCGCCTTCACCGCATCCATAAATCTTCTCTTTGGTCTTCCTCTGGGCCTTTTGCCTGGTAGTTCCAACCTCAGCATCCTACGACCAATATACTCACTATCCCTCCTCTGTACATGTCCAAACCATCTCAATCTAGCCTCTCTGACTTTGTCTCCAAAACATCTAACATGTGCTGTCCCTCTGATGTACTCATTTCTGATCCTATCCATCCTCGTTACTCCCAAAGAGAACCTCAACATTTTCATCTCTGCTACCTCCAACTCTGACTCCTGTCTTTTCCCCAGGGCCACTGTCTCTAAACCATACAACATTGCTGGCCTCATCACCGTCTTGTACACTTTTCCCTTCATTCCTGCCGATACTCTCCTATCACACATCACACCGGACACTTTTCTCCATCCATTCCAACCTGCCTGCACGCGCTTCTTCACCTCTTTTCCACACTCTCCATTGCTCTGGATTGTTGAGCCTAAGTACTTAAAATCCTCCACCTTCTTTATCTCTGCCCCCTGTAACCTCAAAGTTCCTCTTGGGTCCTTGTCGTTCACACACATGTATTCTGTCTTACTGAGGCTAACCTTCAATCCCCTCCTTTCCAGGGCATACCTCCACCTCTCTAGATTTTCCTCCACTCGGTCTCTGCTCTCACTACAGATCACTATGTCATCTGCAAACATCATAGTCCATGGAGCTTCTTGTCTAACCTCATCTGTTAGCCTGTCCATCACCATAGCAAACAAGAAGGGGCTGAGAGCTGACCCTTGATGCAGTCCCACCTCCACCTTGAACTCTTCTGTCACACCGACAGCACACCTCACCACTGTCTTACATCGATCATACATGTCCTGCACCACTCTAACATACTTCTCTGCCACTCCAGACTTCCTCATACAATACCACAGTTCTTCTCTCGGCACCCTGTCATATGCTTTCTCCAGATCCACAAAGGCACAATGCAGCTCCTTCTGACCTTCTCTGTACTTCTCTATTAACATCCTCAAAGCAAACACTGCATCTGTGGTGCTCTTTCTGGGCATGAAACCAAACTGTTGTTCACAAATGCTGACCTCTGCCCTTAGTCTTGCTTCCACTATTCTTTCCCATAGCTTCATTGTATGGCTCATCAACTTTATCCCTCTGTAGTTGCCACAACTCTGTACATCGACCTTGTTCTTAAAAATGGGCACAAGCACACTTCTCCTCCATTCCTCTGGCATCTGCTCACTTTCTAAACCTTGTTGAATATTCTTGTCAGAAAATCTACTGCTACCTCCCCTAGACACTTCCATATCTCAACTGGTATGTCATCAGGGCCAACTGCCTTTCCATTCTTCATCCTCTTCAATGCCCTCCTCACTTCTCCCTTACTAATCTTTGCTACTTCCTGCTCCTCAACGGTCACCCCTTCTACTCTTTTTTCTCTCTCATTTTCCTCATTCATCAGCTCTTCAAAGTACTCTTTCCATCTTCCCAGCACACTTCTGTCATCAGTCAATACATTTCCCTCTCTGTCCTTTATCACTCTAACTTGCTGCACGTCTTTCCCATCTCTATTTCTCTGCTGTGCTAACCTGTATAGATCATTTTCTCCCTCCTTACTGTTCAACCTATCATACAAGTCATCATACGCCCTCTGTTTGGCCTTTGACACCGCTACCTTCGCCTTACGCTGTGTCTCCCTGTACTCCTGTTTACTCTCTTCGGTCCTCTCAATGTCCCACTTCTTCTTGGCTAACCTCTTCTTTTGTACACACTCCTGCACTTCCTCATTCCACCACCAAGTCTCCTTATCTACTTTCCTTCCAGAGGACACACCAAGTACTCTCCTACCGGTCTCCCTGATCACATTGGCTGTGGTTGTCCAGTCCTCTGGAAGCACTTCCTGACTACCCAAAGCCTGTTTCAACTCCTCCTTGAAGACAACACGACACTCTTCCTTTTTCAGCTTCCACCACTTTGTCTTCTGCTCTGCCTTTGCCTTTTTCACCTTTCTCACCATCAGCATCATCCTGCACACCACCATCCTATGCTGTTTGGCAACACTCTCACCCACTACTACTTTGCAGTCACTGACTTCCTTCAAATTACATCGCCTACACAAGATGTAGTCTACCTGTGTGCTCTTACCTCCGCTTTCATAAGTCACCCTATGCTTCTGTTTCTTCTTGAAGAAAGTATTCACCACAGCCATTTCCATCCTTTTTGCAAAATCGATCAACATCTGTCCTTCTGTGTTCCTGTCCTGGATACCAAACCTGCCCATCACTTCCTCGTCCCCTCTGTTGCCTGCACCAACATGTCCATTGAAGTCTGCTCCAATGACCACTCTTTCACCTCTGGGGTACTCTGCATCACTTCATCTAACTCACTCCAGAATCTCTCCTTCTCTTCTAGCTTACATCCTGCCTGTGGGGCATAAGCACTAACAACATTGACCATCACGCCTTCAATTTCTAACTTGAGACTCATCACTCTGTCTGACACTCTTTTCACTTCTAGAACATTCCTGACAAACCCCTCCTTCAAGATGACTCCTACTCCATTTCTCTTCCCATCCACACCATGATAAAACAGTTTAAACCCTGCTTCTAAGCTTTTAGCCTTTCTACCTTTCCACCTTGTCTCCTGAACACACAGTATGTCCACCTTCCTCCTCTGCATCATGTCAGCCAGCTCCCTAGCTTTTCCTTGCATAGTTCCAACATTCAAAGTCCCTACTCTCAGTCCGAGGCTCACGCATTTCCTCTTCTCTCTCTGCCTACGGACACGCCTCCCGCCTCTCCTTCTTCGACGTCTTCGACCAACAGTAGTCCAATTTCCATCAGCACCCTGTTGGTTGACAGCACTGATGGCGGTCGTTGTTAACCCGGGCCTCGACCGATCCGGTATGAATTCTGTATTGATCATTTGCATTTTTTTTTTGGCAGAAGTTTTACGCCGGATGCCCTTCCTGTCGCAACCCTCTGCATTTATCCGGGCTTGGGACCGGCATAAGGGGGAGAGACACTGGTTAGGCACCTCATGGCTGCATTAAACTGAAACTCAGATTCAAAATGTAAAAATTAAAAAGTCAAAAATCAGATCAAGGAATGTAAAGTGTTGTGTAGAGTGAGGTGATTATTGAGAGATTTATAATTGATATTTAATAATGAATAATAATTTATAATGTGAGTTGTGAGTGAGTGTGATGTGGTTCTTCTCCTCCACAGAGTGTCATTGTGTCGTATCACATCCTCCACCTCAGCACCTGCAGTCGCTCCCAGCTGCAGCAGTGCAGCCTCTCTACAATCTGACTGACGGAGGTTTTTGTACGACTCTCTAACACTGTGTGAACACATCCTTGCTGTTAATGTAATGCCAACTCTGACAGGAATAATCTGCTGCATCTTCAGTCTGGACTCCACTGATGGTCAGAGTGAAATCAGATCTAGATCCACTGCCACTGAAACGAGCTGGAAAACCCGACTCTAATGTAGTTGCATATCTAATCAGGAGTTTCGGAGCTTCTCCAGGTTTCTGCTGATACCAGTGTAAATAGCTACTGGAAGACACATCCTGACTGGTTCTACAGTTGATGGTGACTGTTTCTCCTGGAACAACAGATTTCACTGCAGGAGTCTGAGTTACTGTAACCTGACCTCGACATTCTGAAAAAAAATAAAAAATAAAAATAAAATAATAATAATAACAATCATTATAATAATAATACAATTTTAAAAAATGACATGAATTGCAAATCTGTAAAATATTACAAGGGAAACGATATTTGTATTTATACAAACAGATAAAATCTGAAGTGGTGTCTGACCTTGAGTGCAGAGGATCAGAGTCCAGATGAAGACGGGGATCAAAGTCATGGTCGCTGTGGGTGAAGTTGCTGTAGCAGCAGCTCTCAGTCATGAAGTGTTAAAGTCACAGCGCTATAAACCCTCCCAGAGCACTGAAGCATGTGCTGCCAATGCAAAGTGTCGTCTAAGTCTGGAACCACCTTCAGCACATTCCACCCTGAACTTACTGTCATTCTCACTTTACTACAGAGGGATTGTGGGAATTTTGATGACAAAAAAAGAAAGGAAAAGAAAAGGTTCCTTGTGATATATATATATATATATATATATATATATATATATATATATATATATATATATATATATATATATATAATCTTATATTTCTTTATTTTAAAGTTATTCTCCATGAATAATAAAAATATATTATTCTGTGTGTGTGTGTGTGTGTGTGTGTGTGTGTGTGTGTGTGTGTGTGTGCTCAGTGCAGTGTGACAGAGGTTTTTGTTTGGCGGTTTGATAGGAATGTATCACTGTGGTGGACTTTTGGTGGAGGAACCAAACTCATTGTAAAAAGTAAGTGTTTTCTTCTTCTAAAAGCTCATCAATATATTTTATTTACACAACTCAATAAAATTTAAAGATTGGATATTAAATCATAATGTAATCATTATAAAAAGTAGATGTTTTGTATTAAATAATGAAATGTGATGTGGGGAGGAAAGAGCTGCTTCTATAAAACCTGCTTTTGGGTTATTTTGTAAAATTATATTTATTTTTCGAATCTATTTTTGAGATTCGTATGAAATGTTCAATTTCAGTAATTTATTAATTTTCATCATCATGACTTTGAATATTTTAATGAATATTTATGATTGATTTCCCCTTGACAGTGTCATTAATAATGATCATTATAATCCCCTGAAATGTATTTGATTCTGTGTTATGTTGAGAAGATGAAGAAAGTTCTGTGGATATTTTGATCAGGTTGGTTTGTTCAGCTGCAGGTTGGATGGATGATGATCAGAATTGTGATATTTATAAAAAGAAGTAGATGTTTTGTATAAAATGAAGAAATGTGATGTGGTAAGGAAAGAGCTGCTTCAATAAAATCTGCTTTTGGGTCATTTTTTAAAAATTCAGTTCGAGTCACTTCATCTATTTTTGAGATTCGTGTGAAACATTACATTTCAGATATTTTTATTTAAAAAAATCATCATGACTGATTTTTTAAACATTATAGCATGAACAATTCTGAATGAATTTGCCTTCAAAGGTTGGATGGATGATGATCAGAATTGTGTCGTTTTGTATGATGTGTAGATAAACTACTGCATCTCTTCCACAGCCGTTACACTGAATTACCAAATATCACCATGTTCAGTATGATGGAGTTCAAATTCACATTCATGTGTGTGTGTGTGTGTGTGTGTGTGTGTGTGTGTGTGTGTGTGTGTGTGTGTGTGTTCTCCAGCTGGTCCAGCGGTGAAGCCCTCCGTGTCTCTCCTCCCTCCGTCCTCTCTGCAGCTCTCTGAGGGATCAGTGTCACTGCTCTGTCTGCTCTCAGCCTATTCTCCACAAGGGTCGCTGCCGAGCTGGACAGTGGATGGTGATGAAGTGAACGAAGGGGTTCTGACCAGTACAGAACAACAGAAGAATGGTGTCTACAGCCGCAGCAGCACCCTGACCATCAGCAAGGAGCGCTGGGACGAGGCCGAGGTGTTCGGCTGTACCGTCTCCCACCACGACACCACTCAGTTCACCTTGTTCCGAAAGAGCCGCTGTGAAGTGCACTAGCATTCAAGTGTACACTTTCAAATATGCTTCGCAGTCTGCTGTGGTGTGAGTGGTGTAGCTCTGCTTAAATAAAGATTTAATGTAGAAATCATGTCTCCTTTTTTCATCATGAAGTGTCTTTGGCAGCGATTTGGAACAGAACCTTTAACAGCAGGTCCAGTGCAGCGCTGTGTGTTGTGCTTGAGTGACTTTAGTGAAGAACCAGAAACATCTGCTGAAAGTTGTCATCTATTCTGGGACTTCAAGTAGTTCATGCAAATTGTGTGTGTGTGTGTGTGTGTGTGTGTGTGTGTGTGTGTGTGTGTGAGAGAGAGAGAGAGAGAGAGAGAGAGATTTTCATGCTGGAGTTATATTCTTCGGGTTGTACTGGGTCAGAAGGATCACTTTCAATTTTTTTTTCTATTTCTGGTTTGCAAGAACACAATACCACAGTAAACAATAAACACTTTTAATGTTGAACATCATGTAAAATCTGATAACTGGACAAGCACCAGATGTTTTCGGTCTTCGCAGGATGAGTTTATTTTTAATTTCAGAACTTAAGGGGAGGTGTTCAAACTCATTCTGAGTGAGTGTTAAAGGGAACCTGTGGAGAATTCGTGTTCGCAGCACGTCTGAGATCAGTGGAACTTCTGACAGCATCAGTCCTGGCTCGTTTTTAAACGACTTGCTGGGACACATGACATGCTCAGACACTTGTCGTCTTCCTCATTGGCTGTTCCAGCCAGGAGGTGAATGTGCACACATTGGATTGGCTGGACTGCACCACTGACCCTGTGCATCATTCCACATGATCAGGCAGCGCTGAGCTGCAAAAAAAAAAAATAATAAAAAATAAAACAAGCGCAGAAATCACAGAAAACGTTGATTTTTGCTCCTAAACCAACTGATGTCAGGAAAGTCGAGTTGGACAAGCACTGGGTGCATAAGACACTTTGGACCTTCACATACATCACTGGCAGCATCTTCATCCTCAGGGTCACTATGTGACATCTCACTGTCTCCAAGAGACTCCGCCCCACTCTGGTTTGAAGAGGTAACCATTCACACCCATTTAATTTGAATCGGTAACCATTCACACCCCTCGGTCTGAGTGTGAGGAGGAATGGTCTTGTGAGTGTTGGCCCTGTGATGGCCTGGAGAGTTGTCCAGGGTGTACCCCGTCATAGCTCAGAGTTGGCTACGATGGGTGCCAGCCTCCCTGCAACCCTAATTAGGATTAAGTGGTGAAGAAAATGAATGAATGAACGAATACTTGACGACCCGCCAAACATGTTCACTTCACTTGCAGAAAAAAAATGACTGCGAATCATTGCTTCAGCCGCCACTTATATTTCATCTACAAAAGTAGCTATTTTGCACTTTATAAGGTAATTTAATAAAAAAAAAAAAAAAAAAAAAAAAAAGTATATGTAGCTCTTAAATGTATTACAAAAACATTAAATGTAATGTTTATGTAATACATTTAAGTGTGACATACACTTATTTATTTAATAGTATTATTATTTAATAATCCATAAGGATGACCAATCCTGGGACTTTTTAATGGCCACATGACCTTTTCAAACTGAGGGGAAATTGAAATTGTCCAGAGTTTGTTTCTAAAGACAGCAGAAACTACCATTATCCACGCCGGACGTCTCCAGGTCAGAGTTTTAGGGAATAAAGTGGGAGGGGCCAGATTGAGATGGTTTGGTTTTGTGCAGGGAGGGGATGAAGAAAATTCTGGTGGAGAATGTTGAGGATGAAACTAGCTGTTTGGAGAAGAGGAAGAGAAAAGAAAGAAATTATGGGTGTGATGAGAGAGGACATGCAGAGGGTTTACAGAACAGGGAAGGATGCAGAATAATGAGTGACACGGAGAAGGATGATCCACTGTGGAGACCCATCATGGAGAGACGAAATAAAAGAGGATGAAGAAAAAGAAAGAGATGATGATGATGATGATGATCTACACTTGTGTGTGAATGGAAACTTTTCTTATAATTTCCGCTTTCCCACTCATGGCGTTCAGACGTGAGAACGAGTCGAGCCGTTGAATCCAACCCAGTCATCATCTCTCGAAATTATGGCCACTCTAATAAAAAGCAGGCAGACCAAAAGGTGAATCCGATTAATTTGGACAAAATAAGTAAGAAATTCTCGAGAAGTATTCGGAGAACACGGCAAAACCCACAAGCGAAGAAAAGTCGACTGAACCTGACCCAGTGAATATGGCGGCTATTACCAGTGAAACAGTGGAAGACTTAAAATCATTCATCAAACAAGCCTTACAGGGTCAAACGGAAATAATATCAGCGGCCATTAACGCCATCAAACCCACCGTCTCCTCGCTGCAAGCTCTACTGGAAGATATTTTGGATAGTGTGCAGAATAACGCTGCCAATATCATGACAAATACCGCCACCATGAAGGAGACTAAAACGAGGTTACGGAATGAGATTGGCATCTTGGAACGCAAACTTTTACTTCAGGAACTTAATTTGAGACATATGAATCTCCTGGTGTATGGGATATCCAACACAGTAGAAGACTTGGAAGGATGATGCTCATGGTAAGAAAGGTGAAGGCAAAGGTAGAGCAGAAGACAAAGTGGTGGAAGCTGAAAAAGGAAGTGTGTCGTGTTGTCTTCAAGGAGGTACATTCCTGACAAACCCCTCCTTCAAGATGACTCCTACTCCATTTCTCTTCCCATCCACACCGTGATGAAATAGCTTAAACCCTGCTCCGAAGCTTCCAGCCTTGCTACCTTTCCACCTGGTCTCCTGGACACACAGTGTGTCCACCTTCCTCCTCTGCATCATGTCCACAAGCTCTCTATTTTTTCCTTTCATAGTTCCAATATTCAAAGTCCTTACTCTCAGTCCTAGAGTCATGCCTTTCCTCTTCTCTCTCTGCCTCCGGACACGCCTCCCGCCTCTCCTTCTTCGACCAACAGTAGTCCAATTTCCACCAGCACCCTGTTGGTTCACAGCACTGATGGAGGTCATTGTTAATTCAGGCCTCGACCGATCCAGAATGAATTTCGTTTTCATTTGTTTTTCATGTGTTCCATTTGCAAAACGATTTTGGCAGAAGTTTTACGCCAGATGCCCTTCCTGTCGCAGCCCTCTGCATTTATCCAGGCTTGGGACCGGTGTGAGGGTGAACATTGGCTTGTGCCCCCCTCATCTTCTTTTCCTTTTGGCTGTTCCCTTCAGGGGTCGCCACAGCAAATCATCCCACCTCCATCTCACCCTGTCCTCTACATCTTCTTCTCTTACTCCAACGACCTTCATGTCGACTTCATGACCTTCACCACATCCATGAATCTCTTCTTTGGGAAATTTGATTCTGGAATGTTCTTAATTATTTGATGTGTGTAATCCTGTCTGGGCTGGACATGCTGGATCATGGGCTGTTTATATTTGTATGAAAATTGGTTCCTTTTACATATAAACAAATTGATGATGGTGATGATGATGATGATGATGATGATGATGATGATGATGATGATGATGGTGATGCCAGCTGTGTTGATGAAGATTTAATTTTGATGATGATAAAGAAGCGGCATCTGATAATAAAAGTGTGCATGAGTTGTGTTGGTGGTTATGATTTAGATTAAGATGATAAATATTGAGGGCAGAATGGTTGAAGCCAGCTGTTGATCAGAGTTGATGATGCCAGCTGTGTTGATGAAGATTTTTGATGTTGATGAAGAAGTTAATAAAGGTGTGCATCTGTCAGTTTTGTTGTGTTTGGGATGAGATGTGAACCTTTCTGGGATGAGATGTGATCCTTTCTGCTGAGGAGGATATCGGTGAAGATGATGATGCTGAGGGCAGAGTTGATGAAGATTACGTGTATAAAGAGATCAGAGAGTTTTGTTTCATAGTTTTCTTAATTTCAGTGTGATTGTTTGAACCTGACAGTGTTTTGTTTTTTTCTCAATCAGTATAATTTAAAATCATTTAAAATCTAAAGCACATGATGGGATGGAAAGGACGGTTTGATGGTGGGTGTCACAGGGTATGATAGATGATGACATGCTGTCTTACACACACTTCGTTTTGTTTCACACACACACCATCCAACGGGGTGATTGGGTTTCTCTTCCAGAATGTGTAAGTGTGTAAACTAGTGCTTGTGTGAGACTGCAGTGTTACGGATGAAACCAAGTTTGAATTGCAGTTTCTGCAGAATCTCATAGGAACGTGAAGAAAGAAGGGAATCCACCGAATAATCCAGAACACGCCAATGATCACATGACCATCCTGCACAGTCTCTGTACTGAAGTCTTGATTTTTCTGATGGATAATGATGGAAATGTCACTTATGAGATCATTAAATGTTACAGAAACATTGTAATTTTTTTTTTTTTTTTTTTTTTTTTTTCTGGACAGATGAAACCAAAAATGTCTCCAGACTGAGATTCTTAAATCATCTTCATTGATATACAGAAGGCCTCCAGCACTCAGTCAATTATCTGTTCGTGGCTGCTGAAATTGTCGTCAGAGGATCTGGATGGAGATGAAGAACTCGATCAAGGTCCTCTGGTGAGTTAACACAAGTTAATGGATGAGCCCAAGACACCAGGACTCAGTGTTGAACCCTCAAGAGTTGATGTGATATTATCAGTGCACCATGAAGAAAACAGGGAATCCTTGTGAGAATCCCAGTCACATGACCATCCTTCAGCGTCTTGCAGGCAAAACACAACAAGATCTACGTAACAGTGTGGGAAGTTTTCCTGAGTTTGGAAGATCGGGGGGTAGAGGAGATTGAAGTCCACCAGGAGTGTTTTAGGGGGTCATCAGTTGGAAAAACACTGAGTATTGTGTTCATTTCTCTGAGACATTTGTGTCTCAGAGACCGAGGAGGACAGCAGAGGAAATTGCAACTGAATGAGAAGCAACAATGAAAGTTCCTCCCACTAAAGGAAACAGATCCTGCAGGATTTACCTTCTGAGAGAAACAACAACCCAGTTTTGGGATATTTTAGTTTCAGCTCATGTGCTGCCATTGATGATGAAATGTTTGCCAGATGAACTTGTGTGGAAAAATATCATCCCAAAATCAGCACAGAAAGAAAAGAAAAAATAAACATTTCAGGAAGAGGAAAGAAAAAAGAAGAAACTGAAACTCAGATTCAAAATGTAAAAATTAAAAAGTCAAAAATCAGATCAAGGAATGTAAAGTGTTGTGTAGAGTGAGGTGATTATTGAGAGATTTATAATTTATATTTAATAATGAATAATAATTTATAATGTGAGTTGTGAGTGAGTGTGATGTGGTTCTTCTCCTCCACAGAGTGTCATTGTGTCGTATCACATCCTCCACCTCAGCACCTGCAGTCGCTCCCAGCTGCAGCAGTGCAGCCTCTCTACAATCTGACTGACGGAGGTTTTTGTACGACTCTCTAACACTGTGTGAACACACTTTTACTGTTAATCCAATGGTAACTCTTACAGTAGTAGTCTGCTGCATCTTCAGTCTGGACTCCACTGATGGTCAGAGTGAAATCAGATCCAGATCCTCTGCCACTGAAACGAGCTGGAAAACCCGACTCTAACTCATTTGCTTTTTTAATGAGAAGTTTAGGAGATTCTCCAGGTTTCTGCTGATACCAGTGTAAAGGTTGATTACCCCAACCTTGGTACACCTGGGGATCAGTTCTACAGTTGATGGTGGCTGTTTCTCCTGGAAGAACAGATTTCACTGCAGGAGTCTGAGTTACTGTCACTTGACCTCTGCATTCTGGAAAAAAAAAAAAAAAAAGAAAAAACCTTTGAATGAGCATCAACTGTAGTTCTCTTAAACAAAAATAAAAGTTACTACAGAGGGATTGTGGGAATTTTGATGACTAAAAAAGAAAGGAAAAGAAAAGGTTCCTTGTGAGATATATATATATATATATATATATATATATATATATATATATATATATATATATATATATATATATATATATATATATAAAATCTTATATTTCTTTATTTTAAAGTTATTCTCCATGAATAATAAAATATATATTATTCTCTCTCTGTGTGTGTGTGTGTGTGTGTGTGTGTGTGTGTGTGTGTGTGTGTGTGTGTGTGAGTGTGTGAGTGTGTGTGTGTGTGTGTGTGTGTGCTCAGTGCAGTGTGACAGAGGTTTTTGTTTGGCGGTTTGATAGGAATGTATCACTGTGGTGGACTTTTGGTGGAGGAACCAAACTCATTATAAAAAGTAAGTGTTTTCTTCTTCTAAAAGCTCATCAATATATTTTATTTACACAATTCAATTAAATTTAAAGATTGAATATTAACTCAGAATGTAATCATTATAAAAAGGAGATGTTTTGTATTAAATAATGAAATGTGATGAGGGGAGGAAAGAGCTGCTTCTATAAAACCTGCTTTTGGGTTATTTTGTAAAATTATATTTATTTATTGAATCTATTTTTGAGATTCGTATGAAATGTTCGATTTCAATAATTTATTAATTTTAATCATCATGACTTTGAATATTTTAATGAATATTTATGACTGAATTCCCCTTGACAGTGTCATTAATAATGATCATTCTAATCCCCTGAAATGTATTTGATTCTGTGTTATGTTGAGAAGATGAAGAAAGTTCTGTGGATATTTTGATCAGGTTGGTTTGTTCAGCTGCAGGTTGGATGGATGATGATCAGAATTGTGATATTTATAAAAAGAAGTAGATGTTTTGTATAAAATGAAGAAATGTGATGTGGGAAGGAAAGAGCTGCTTCAATAAAATCTGCTTTTGGGTCATTTTTTAAAATTCGGTTCGAGTCACTTCATCTATTTTTGAGATTCGTGTGAAACATTACATTTCAGATATTTTTATTCAAAAAAATCATCATGACTGATTTTTTAAACATTATAGCATGAACAATTATGAATGAATTTGCCTTCATAGGTTGGATGGATGATGATCAGAATTGTGTTGTTTTGTATGATGTGTAGATAAACTACTGCATCTCTTCCACAGCCGTTACACTGAATTACCAAATATCACCATGTTCAGTATGATGGAGTTCAAATTCACATTAATGTGTGTGTGTGTGTGTGTGTGTGTGTGTGTGTGTGTGTGTGTGTGTGTGTGTGTGTGTGTGTGTTCTCCAGCTGGTCCAGCGGTGAAGCCCTCCGTGTCTCTCCTCCCTCCGTCCTCTCTGCAGCTCTCTGAGGGATCAGTGTCACTGCTCTGTCTGCTCTCAGCCTATTCTCCACAAGGGGCGCTGCCGAGCTGGACAGTGGATGGTGATGGAGTGAACGAAGGGGTTCTGACCAGTACAGAACAACAGAAGAATGGTGTCTACAGCCGTAGCAGCACCCTGACCATCAGCAAGGAGCGCTGGGACGAGGCCGAGGTGTTCGGCTGTACCGTCTCCCACCACGACACCACTCAGTTCACCTTGTTCCGAAAGAGCCGCTGTGAAGTGCACTAGCATTCAAGTGTACACTTTCAAATATGCTTCGCAGTCTGATGTGGTGTGAGTGGTGTAGCTCTGCTTAAATAAAAATTTAATCTAGAAATCATGTCTCCTTTTTTCATTATGAAGTGTCTTTGGCAGCGATTTGGAACAGAACCTTTCACAGCAGGTCCAGTGCAGCGCTGTGTGTTGTGCTTGAGTGACTTTAGTGAAGAACCAGAAACATCTGCTGAAAGTTTTCATCTATTCTGGGACTCAGAGGGGTTCATGCAAATGTGTGTGTGTGTGTGTGTGTGTGTGTGTGTGTGTGTGTGTGTGTGTGTGATAGGAACACTATCACTTCTCTTTACCACTATTTCATCAGATTTTGCATGAAAGTCGTTACAATCTAAACAATTCAAATGGAATTTATTCGAAATGAGCTTTTTGTTGTTCTTGTTGTTGCTCTTTCGTAGTTTTTCAATATACAATACATTTTCCCAATACAGTACTTGTAGTCATTAACACGAACAGAAATCAAGGTCCTGGAAGACACAGATAACATCGACCGACTCAGACTCAACTTCAAAATAAGGGTCGGTTCAGGACAACACAACAATTTATCTTACAAACTATAAAAGGAAAATTCGTGACCTGATAATAATGAAATCTTGAAAGAATAAAACAAAAAATCCCGAAAATATGAACGACCAAGAAAGGAATCTCACATCTCGGAAATAATTTCTTCCCAAAAATCAAAGTCTTGTGTATTTTAATCCAGATGTGGAATATAATACATATTTTAATATTCGACGATGTAGCCACATCATCATCAAGGCTCCACCAATAAATAGAGGAACGAGTGAAAGGTCTCCAGCAATCGGTCAATTATCTGTCCGTGGCTGCTGAACTTGTTGTCAGAGGATCTGGATGGAGATGAAGAACTCGATCAAGGTCTTCTGGTGAGTTATGACAAGTTACTGGATGAGCCCAAGACACCAGGACTCAGTGTTGAACCCTCTGGAGTTGTTGTGATATTATCAGTGCACCATGAAAAAGAGAGAATCCATGTGAGAATCAAGATGTTCCCAGTCACATGACCACCTGCAGAGTCTCAATACTGAAGTAATGATTTCATTCAGTCCAGTGGTGACCCGGTGTTCAGGTGCTGGATTACCGATCCTATGGTTGGGGGATCAGACCGCACTGTATTCGGCTATCACTGCTGCGCCCCCCAGTGTAGATACCTGGATTATCAAAGGCCGACCATGTTTCTAACTGTCTGCGGTGAGATATTCTGGTAAAAGAACCATTTATTTCTTTCGTCATGAGGAGCTGCATCACCGTCAGCGTGTTTCTGACCCGCGATGGGCTGGAAATCTGTCCGGGGTGTGCTCTGCCTTCACCCAGAGTAGGCTGAGCTGGGCACCAATAATTAAGATTGAGCAGTTCAGAAGATCAGTGGATGAATGATTGATTTCATTGGAGAACAAATCTGGAAATGTTGTTTCTTGGATCCTCAAACGGGACAGAAACACAAAAAAATATCCAGAACCAGCATTTAAAGGCAGCATGTCTCTGGAGTGTGATTACAGGGGGGAGTAACTTCTAGTTTTATTGAGTAGATAATTTATATATTTTATTGGATAAAAATACGAAAGTAAAAAAGTCAAAAGGGAACCGATACTGTGGAGTTTGTGAGGATCTTGTGCAGAGATGTTCGGTTTTCTCTTTTTAAAGGTCGAGTTCGCATGAGATGTGAGTGTGGACGGGAGAACATGGTAAAGATCCAAATCTGTTTAAAGTTGTGTTCTCCAAAAGTTTTCCTGTGTTTGGAAGATAGTGGGTGGAGGAGATCCATCGATGCAGAAATTGAGGAGAGGGGCGTGTCCGTAACAGACTCTAATGGAAGGAGGGAAAACTCGACGGGGTCTGGAAGGTATGATGGTGCTGGAAACACAAACCAAGCTTGTCAAGGTGGAGGTTGAAGTCCACCGGGAGGCTTAGACGGGGTCCTCAGTTGGAAAAACATTGAGTCTTGTGTTCATTTCTATTAGAAATTTGTCTCCCTGGGGCCGAGGAGGACGGCAGAGGAAATTGCAACTGCATGAAAATCAAAGAATGAGAATCTATTATTCCCTCGCACATGGAATCAGATCAATAGAGATGGAGATGAGAAGTTTTCCTGGGCCATGACCTTCTCTCAGACCCACCTCTTAGAGAGACAGTGCATGAGTATTGTGTTCATTACAGAACGGATGCTGTTACTCTTCAGGAGCTGTATCAGACTAAGTTTAATTCCAGAAGGTTAATCCGAGGTCTCGTGGGGACGCCTGCAGCAGCGCAGGCAGGGAAAGGCTTGCCATCCCTCGTGGGCGGTGCGTGGCCGTGGATGCTGGACTGTGTCGATGAAGTCCCAAACGATGGTTCCATGATCCGCCTTGGATGAACTGCCTGAAGAGCCTGGAGGAGACTGTAAGAGACGGGAGGAGCCTGGAAGACACATGTCTGTGTTGCTCCTCCCCTCTGTTGGATTGCGCAACTCCAGTCCTCTATGGAAAATTACAGCCTCCCACAGCTGAGTCCCACCACGTGACTCTCTTCCATTATGTTTACAGTATATTTCCCTTCCCCTCCAGTAGGGACATACTCACATCCTGTCAACACCGCCCTCTGTGCTGTGATCACATCTCACCCTGTACGCGAACTTTCGGTTGGACATCGATGTCAATTATCTTGTGATGACGACGAATGTGATTCTGCAGATTAGTTGTGTGGTCGTGGTAAGGGAAGGAGAAGAAGAAGAAGAAGAATATAATGATGATGACGATCTAAGCTTGGGCACGAATGAGAACTTTTATTATAATTATTGTTTGTTTGTTGTTGTTTATGACGGAGCAATACTTCATGTCCGTTTTAATTCCATCGCTACTGTTTATAAAGTTTCATCTGTTTCAAGTTCATCATCAGGATTGAAGATGCCGGGCATGTGGAGGAGACACTGAAGATCACAAAACTTCTCTCAGGAGTTTTTCCCCTTGACCAACTTTTCTCTGTAAAAACTCTGATTTTCCACTAAATGTCTGGATCACTGTCTGAATTGATCCCAGAAAAGCACAAAGTCTCTGCATGATGCTCCTCCTCAGATCCACAGCAGCTCAGTCCTGATCATATTTTAATTTCAAATGATGAGCTTCAATCCCTGATGAGATTTCTGCCAGATGAACTGAAATCTGTGTGAATAATAGAATTCTGGAGTTTATCGGACTGGGACGGTGGTGGCCTGGTGGTATAGTTCGCTGGATCGCTGATCCTAAGGTTGAGTGTTCAATTCCCATTCTCCACAAAGTTGTCTCTGTGTCAAAAACAAAGTTTTTCTGTGAACAAAGTTGTTCACTGTGGCGATCCCTGATAAAGGGGAAAAAACAGAAAGGAAATCTTTCTCTCATCCTCCAGCAACAGAACAAAAACAAACCCAGACACTCAAATATTTTTAGCGAATAAACATACCAATCGAAATCTATTTATCTTCCAGTCATGGCTGTGATGGAGTGTGTAGAGTGAGGTGATTATTGAGAGATTTATAATTTATATTTAATAATGAATAATAATTTATAATGTGAGTTGTGAGTGAGTGTGATGTGGTTCTTCTCCTCCACAGAGTGTCATTGTGTCGTATCACATCCTCCACCTCAGCACCTGCAGTCGCTCCCAGCTGCAGCAGTGCAGCCTCTCTACAATTTGACTGACTGAGGTTTTTGTACGACTCTCTAACACTGTGTGAACCAGTAGCCTGAGATGCCATGGTAACTCTGACAGTAATAATCTGCTGCATCTTCAGTCTGGACTCCACTGATGGTCAGAGTGAAATCAGATCCAGATCCACTGCCACTGAAACGAGCTGGAAAACCCGACTCTAACTCATTTGCTTTTTTAATGAGAAGTTTCGGAGCTTCTCCAGGTTTCTGCTGATACCAGGCTAAAGGTTGATAACTCCAACCTTGACGCACCTCGGGATTAGTTCTACAGTTGATGGTGACTGTTTCTCCTGGAAGAACAGATTTCACTGCAGGAGTCTGAGTTACTGTCACTTGACCTCGGCATTCTGGGGAAAACAAAGAAGAAGAGAAAAAAAGCTTTGAATGAGCATCAACTGATGTTAAACATCAGAATAAAAACATACATTTTATTTGTATGAACAAATTGTAGAGATAAAATCTGAAGTGGTGTCTGACCTTGAGTGCAGAGGATCAGAGTCCAGATGAAGACGGGGATCAAAGTCATGGTCGCTGTGGGTGAAGTTGCTGTAGCAGCAGCTCTCCGTCATGAAGTGTTAAAGTCACAGCGCTATAAACCCTCCCAGAGCACTGAAGCATGTGCTGCCAATGCAAAGTGTCGTCTAAGTCTGGAACCACCTTCAGCACATTCCCCCCTGAACTTACTGTCATTCTCACTCTACTACAGAGGGATTGTGGGAATTTTATTATTATTATTTATTATTATTATTATTATTATTATTATTATTATTATTATTATTATTATTATTATAATTATTATTATTATTAATTATTATTTTATTTTTATTTTTTTTTTTTTTGATTGTGGGATTTTTTTCTTAAATAAGTGAATTTGAGAGAGAAGTTGAAACTTTCACTGGATGGTGTTTGTACTGAATGTTCATGAGTTTCTCACTGTGCTGGATTTATGGTGGAAGAAGCAGCTTCGATGTCGGCAGTGAATAAAAACACACGAATATTTTTACTGTAAATTAATGTTTAGATGATTGTAGGAGTTAAATATCAGATCAAAACTTTCTATCAGTCTACAGAAGGACTGGAGGAATTATTCTCACTTCAGATCCACACATTCAGGATATTATACTCCACATTTCCCATCAGCACATCCGCATTTTCACTCACTGAGGGATTATGGGTAAAACCCTTGTGTGTGCAGATCGGCATTTTGTAAATTTCAGGTTTATTGTTTTTTTTCTTTGTATGTTTTATTTATTATCTGACTTTGAATGATCTTTATTTTTGAAAAATGACCGGATTCTCTCGGGTTCATGTCGGTCATTTAAGTGCGAAAATGTGTAACCCACAGGTAGACGGCACATGAACAGAGGTAAGTTGGACATGTTTCAAACAATAGTGGGGGTTTTGGGTGAAACTGAGCCTGAGCCTTCATTCTCCCAGCTGGCGCACCATCACCTGTGTGTGTTTTTCTTTTTTTTTTTTTTTTCGTTCAAGCTTTACTTCCCCACCAACTTTATTTCAGCTGTTGAAAAATAACATTCATGGAGTGTTTATTATTATTATTATTATTATTATTATTATTATTATTATTATTATTATTATTATTATTATTATTATTATACAAGTTTGATTTTTTACACCCACAATGGCTGATGGATGAAGAGAAATTAACTTGGTATTTGAGTTAATTCTTAAAAATCCATTTTCAATGCAGATTTTCGAGAAAAGCAAGTCAAGTTTGAGGTAAGTTTTATTCTTTTTTTTGTTTGTTTGTTTGTTTGGCTGGGTGACAATTTACCAGCCGCTTCCACCAGTAAACGCAGGTGAAAGTGATGTGATGCTCAGAGTGATGAGCAGAAATGAGAAATGAAATGCTTCTCTCTCTGCAATGCCCCGCCTTGTTATATTGTGTTTTTGTGTATTATTGAAGGTTCTTTATGATTGTGATGTGATAGTGGTGAGATGAAGAGGTGGATTAAAGCCCGTTAAGTTCCACTGCAGGTCAAGATACCAAATGCACTGCCTGCTACTGACATCTATATATCTTATATACACCTATTCACAGATGCACACGTGTACACACGTACACAGAAGAGTACATGACATGTCAGAGGTGTCTGAGATACACAGGGGAATTATATATGTAAAATTATATCTGTATAATTAATGAGATGGTGTCAGTCAGCGTGAGTGACAGTAACGTTGGTGGTAGTCATGGTGGTGATGGTGGTGATGGTGGTAGTGGTGATGGTGGTGGTGGTGGTAGTGGTGATGGTGGTGGTGATGGTGGTGGTGGTGGTAGTGGTGATGGTGGTGGTGATGGTGGTGGTGGTGGTAGTGGTGATGGTGGTGGTGATGGTGGTGGTGGGGGTGGTGGTAGTAGTGGTGGTGGTGGTGGTAGTGGTAGTGATGGTGATGGTGAAGGTGGTGGTGGGGGTGATGGTGGTTTTGGTGGTTACACGTTTAACAGCTTGTTGGTAAAAGCTGTTGTTGAGTCTATTAATTTTGTGTGTAATGTCCTGGACCTTTTTCCTGAAGGGAGAAAGGAGAAAGTGGGTGTGCAGGGTGTGTCGGGTTCCTGATAGTTTCATTGGCTCTCGCTTGAAATCTGTCTGTGCAAATGTCATGGGGGTGAAGTTCCAATCACCCTCTCACCAGCCGCTACAGGGCCTTTCTGTCTTCTGCAGTGCAGCTGGTGAACCACACTGTGCAGCAGGAGGTCAAGAGGCTCTCAGTGGCAGAGCGGTAAAAGTTTGTCAGTCTGGGTCGGGGTAGACGGGTGTGTTGGAGCTTCTCGAGGGAGTAAATCCTTTGTTGTGTTTTCCACACCTGTTGGGAGATGTTTGTGGTCCAGTGAATTCAGCAAAGTTGTGGACTCCAAGAAACTTGAAGCATTCCACCCACTCTTCCTCATCATCAATGTCGAGGGACGAGTGTTTTTAATTCATTCTCTCTGACATGCTCTCCGTGATGGAGGAAGACGCTGGGTGTGCAGGAGGCGGTCTCCCTATCGTTGGGGTGGAGGTCACCGATGGAGTCACAAAGCCCCTTGGTAGCAAGACTCCAATTAAGAAGGAAATCCTTGCTTGAATATATCAGGACTGTCTTTTTTGACATGTCTATTAAACATTCTGTGGTCATCAGGGGTCAGACATCTGGATTGACATACAATGATGGACATTTTGTGTTCATCTGTTTTTTGCTTCTAAATCAACCTTTTCTCTTGAAAAACACAAATTTTCTTTTCCATGCCTGGGTCAGTTTCTGAATTCATACACACAACACAAAATCATCAACAAGACGCCTCAACCAAGATATACAGCAACTCCCGTCTGGAATAAAGTGTTGTGTAGAGTGAGGTGATTATTGAGAGATTTATAATTTATATTTAAGAATGAATAATAATTTATAATGTGAGTTGTGAGTGAGTGTGATGTGGTTCTTCTCCTCCACAGAGTGTCATTGTGTCGTATCACATCCTCCACCTCAGCATCTGCCCCAGCTGCAGTAGTGCAGCCTCTCTACAATCTGACTGACGCAGGTTTTTGTACGACTCTCTAACACTGTGTGAACCAGTAGCCTGAGATGGAATTATAACTCTGACAGGAATAATCTGCTGCATCTTCAGTCTGGACTCCACTGATGGTCAGAGTGAAATCAGATCCAGATCCACTGCCACTGAAACGAGCTGGAAAACCCGACTGTAACTGATTTGCTTTTTTAATGAGAAGTTCCGGAGCTTCTCCAGGTTTCTGCTGATACCAGGCTAAAGGTTGATGACTCCAACCTTGACGCACCTCGGGATTAGTTCGACAATTGATGGGGACAGTTTCTCCTGGAAGAACAGATTTCACTGCAGGAGTCTGAGTTACTGTGGCTTGACCTTGGCATTCTGGGGGGAAAAAAAGAAGAAAAAAAAGCTTGAATGAGCATCAACTGTTGTTCTCTTAAACATCAGAATAAAAACATACATTTTATTTGTTTGATTTTCTGACAAGAATATTCAACAAGGTCTTAGAAAGTGAGCAGATGCCAGAGGAATGGAGGAGAAGTGTGCTTGTGCCCATTTTTAAGAACAAGGGAGATGTACAGAGTTGTGGCAACTACAGAGGGATCAAGTTGATGAGCCATACAATGAAGTTATGGGAAAGAATAGTGGAAGCTAGACTTAGGGCAGAGGTCAGCATTTGTGAACAACAGTTTGGTTTCATGCCAAGAAAGAGCACCACAGATGCAGTGTTTGCTTTGAGGATGTTAATAGAGAAGTACAGAGAAGGTCAGAAGGAGCTGCATTGTGCCTTTGTGGATTTGGAGAAAGCATTTGACAGGGTGCCGAGAGAAGAACTGTGGTATTGTATGAGGAAGTCTGGAGTGACAGAGAGGTATGTTAGAGTGGTGCAGGACATGTATGAGAGATGTAAGACAGTGGTGAGATGTGCTGTCGGTGTGACAGAAGAGTTCAAGGTGGAGGAGGGACTGCATCAAGGGTCAGCTCTCAGCTCCTTCTTGTTTGCTATGGTGATGGACAGGCTGACAGATGAGGTAAGACAAGAATCTCCATGGACTATGATGTTTGCAGATGACATCGTGAGCTGTAGTGAGAGCAGAGAACAAGTGCAGGAAAATCTAGAGAGGTGGAGGTATGCCCTGGAAAGGAGGGGAATGAAGGTTTGTCTCAGTAAGACAGAATTCATGTGTGTGAACGACAAGGACCCAAGAGGGATGGTGAGGTTACAGGGGGCAGAGATAAAGAAGGTGGAGGATTTTAAGTACTTAGGCTCAACAATCCAGAGCAATGGAGAGTGTGGAAAAGAGGTGAAGAAGCGCATGCAGGCAGGTTGGAATGGATGGAGAAAAGTGTCCGGTGTGATGTGTGATAGGAGAGTATCGGCAAGAATGAAGGGAAAAGTGTACAAGACGGTGATGAGGCCAGTGATGTTGTATGGTTTAGAGACAGTGGCCCTGGGGAAAAGACAGGAGTCAGAGTTGGAGGTAGCAGAGATGAAAATGTTGAGGTTCTCTTTGGGAGTAACGAGGATGGATAGGATCAGAAATGAGTACATCAGAGGGACAGCACATGTTAGATGTTTTGGAGACAAAGTCGGAGAGGCTAGATTGAGATGGTTTGGACATGTACAGAGGAGGGATAGTGAGTATATTGGTAGTAGGATGCTGAGGATGGAACTGCCAGGCAGAAGGCCCAGAGGAAGACAAAAGAGAAGATTTATGGATGTGGTGAAGGCGGACATGAAGGTCGTTAGAGTAAGAGTAGAAGATGCAGAGGATAGGGTGAGATGGAGGCAGATCATTTGCTATGGCGACCCCTGAAGGGAACAGCCGAAAGAAAAAAAAGAAGAAGAAGGAGATATATAATCTTATTTTTCTTTATTTTAAAGTTGTTCTCCATGAATAAGAAAAATATATGATTCTTTGTGTGTGTGTGTGTGTGTGTGTGTGTGTGTGTGTGTGTGTGTGTGTGTGTGTGTGTGTGTGTGTGTGTGTGCTCAGTGCAGTGTGACAGAGGTTTTTGTTTGGCGGTTTGATAGGAATGTATCACTGTGGAGGACTTTTGGTGGAGGAACCAAACTCATTATAAAAAGTAAGTGTTTTCTTCTTCTAAAAGCTCATCAATATATTTTATATACACAATTCAATAAAATTTAAAGATTGAATATTAAATAATAATGCAATCATGATAAAAAGTAGATGTTTTGTATTAAATAATGAAATGTGATGTGGGGAGGAAAGAGCTGCTTCTATAAAACCTGCTTTTGGGTTATTTTGTAAAATTATATTTATTTATCAAATCTATTTTTGAGATTCATATGAAATGTTAGATTTCAGTAATTTAATAATTTTAATCATCATGACTTTGAATATTTTAATGAATATTTATGACTGATTTCCCCTTGACAGTGTCATTAATAATGATCATTATAATCCCCTGAAATGTATTTGATTCTGTGTTATGTTGAGAAGATGAAGAAAGTTCTGTGGATATTTTGATCAGGTTGGTTTGTTCAGCTGCAGGTTGGATGGATGATGATCAGAATTGTGATATTTATAAAAAGAAGTAGATGTTTTGTATAAAATGAAGAAATGTGATGTGGGAAGGAAAGAGCTGCTTCAATAAAATCTGCTTTTGGGTCATTTTTTAAAATTCAGTTCGAGTCACTTCATCTATTTTTGAGATTCGTGTGAAACATTACATTTCAGATATTTTTATTTCAAAAAATCATCATGACTGATTTTTTAAACATTATAGCATGAACAATTATGAATGAATTTGCCTTCATAGGTTGGATGGATGATGATCAGAATTGTGTCGTTTTGTGTGATGTGTAGATAAACTACTGCATCTCTTCCACAGCCGTTACACTGAATTACCAAATATCACCATGTTCAGTATGATGGAGTTCAAATTCACATTCATGTGTGTGTGTGTGTGTGTGTTCTCCAGCTGGTCCAGCTGTGAAGCCCTCCGTGTCTCTCCTCCCTCCGTCCTCTCTGCAGCTCTCTGAGGGATCAGTGTCACTGCTCTGTCTGCTCTCAGCCTATTCTCCACAAGGGGCGCTGCCGAGCTGGACAGTGGATGGTGATGAAGTGAACGAAGGGGTTCTGACCAGTACAGAACAACAGAAGAATGGTGTCTACAGCCGCAGCAGCACCCTGACCATCAGCAAGGAGCGCTGGGACGAGGCCGAGGTGTTCGGCTGTACCGTCTCCCACCACGACACCACTCAGTTCACCTTGTTCCGAAAGAGCCGCTGTGAAGTGCACTAGCATTCCAAGTGTACACTTTAAAATATGCTTCGCAGTCTGATGTGGTGTGAGTGGTGTAGCTCTGCTTAAATAAAGATTTAATGTAGAAATCATGTCTCCTTTTTTCATCACGAAGTGTCTTTGGCAGCAATTTGGAACAGAACCTTTAACAGCAGGTCCAGTGCAGCGCTGTGTGTTGTGCTTGAGTGACTTTAGTGAAGAACCAGAAACATCTGCTGAAAGTTTTCATCTATTCTGGGACTTCAAGTAGTTCATGCAAATTGTGTGTGTGTGTGTGTGTGTGTGTGTGTGTGTGTGTGTGTGTGAGAGAGAGAGAGAGAGAGAGTGAGAGAGAGAGAGAGAGAGAGAGAGAGAAAGAGAGAGTTAGAGAGAGAGAGAGTTTCATGCTGTAGTAATATTCTTCGGGTTGGACTGGGTCAGAAGGATCACTTTCAATTTTTTTTTTTTTTTTTCTCTTTCTTGTTTGCAAGAAAACAACACCACAGTAAACAATAAACACTTTTAATGTTGAACATCATGTAAAATCTGATAACTGGACAAGCACCAGATGTTTTCGGTCTTCGCAGGATGAGTTTATTTTTAATTTCAGAACATAAGGGGAGGTGTTCAAACTCATTCTGAGTGAGTGTTAAAGGGAACCTGTGGAGAATTCGTGTTCGCAGCACGTCTGAGATCAGTGGAACTTCTGGCAGCATCAGTCCTGGCTCCTTTTTAAACGACTTGCTGGGACACATGACATGCTCAGACACTTGTCGTCTTCCTCATTGACTGTTCCAGCCAGGTAGTGAATGTGCACACATTGGATTGGCTGGACTGCACCACTGACCCTGTGTATCATTCCCCATGAGCTGCAAACAAAAAACAAGCGCAGAAATCACAGAAAACGTTCATTTTTGCTCCTAAACCAACTGATGTCAGGAAAGTCGAGTTGGACAAGCACTGGGTGCATAAGACACTTTGGACCTTCATATACATCACTGGCAGCATCTTCATCCTCAGGGTCACTATGTAACATCTCACTGTCTCCAAGAGACTCCGCCCCACTCTGGTTTGAAGAGGTAACCATTCATACCCATTTAATTTGAATCGGTAACCATTCACACCCCTCGGTCTGAGTGTGAGGAGGAATGGTCTTGTTAGTGTTGGCCCTGTGATGGCCTGGAGAGTTGTCCAGGGTGTACCCCATCATAGCTGAGAGTTGGCTACGATGGGTGCCAGCCTCCCTGCAACCCTAATTAGGATTAAGTGGTGAAGAAAATGAATGAATGAACGAATACTGGATGACCAGCCAAACAATCATTGCTTCAGCCGCCACTGATATTTCATGTACAAAAGTAGCTATTTTGCACTTTTTAAGGTAATTTACGTTTTAAAAAAAGTATATGTAGCTCTAAAATGTATTACAAAAACATTAAAATTTAATGTTTATGTAATACATTTAAGTGTGATATACACTTATTTATTTAATAGTATTATTATTTAATAATCCATAAGGATGACCAATCCTGGGACTTTTTAATGGCCACATGACTTTTCAAACTGAGGGAAAATTGAAATTGTCCAGAGTTTGTTTCTAAAGACAGCAGAAACTACCATTATCCACGCCGGACCTCTATAGGTAAGAGTGTTAGGGAATAAAGTGGGAGGGGCCAGATTGAGATGGTTTGGTTTCGTGCAGGGAGGGGATGAAGAAAATTCTGGTGGGCAATGTTGAGGATGAAACTGGCTGTTTGGAGAAGAGGAAGAGAAAAGAAAGAAATTATGGGTGTGGTGAGAGAGGACATGCAGGGGGTTTACAGAACGGGGAGGGATGCAGAATAATGAGTGACACGGAGAAGGATGATCCACTGTGGAGACCCATCATGGAGAGACGAAATAAAGGAGGATGAAAAAAAAGAAAGAGATGATGATGATGATGATCTACACATGTGTGTGAATGGAAACTTTTCTGATAATTTCTGCTTTCCCACTCATGGCGTTCAGACCTGAGAACGAGTCGAGCCGTTGAATCCAACCCCGTCATCATCTCTCGAAATTATGGCCACTCTAATAAAAAGCAGGCAGACCAAAAGGTGAATCTGATTAATTTGAACAAAATAAGCAAGAAATTCTCGAGAAGTATTTGGAGAACAAGGCAAAATCCACAAGCAAACATAAGTCGACTGAACCTGATGCAGTGAATCTGGCGGCTATTAACAGTGAAACAGTGGAAGACTTAAAATCATTCATCAAACAAGCCTGACAGGGTCAAACGGAAATAATATCAGTGGAAATTAACAGGACATAATAATAATAATAATAATAATAATAATAATAATAATAATAATAATAATAATAATAATAACATAATAATCAGTCAGAATGGATCATGGGTTGTTTAATTTTGTATGGAAATTGGTCAAGACCTGAAAAATACTTAAATGTTTCATTCCATTTACAGATGAACAAACTCATGATGCTGATTATGCCAGCTGAGGTGATGAACATGAAGAAGGATTGGATGATTTTGATGATGATGAAGAGACATCTGTTAATAAAAGTGTGCATGAGTCTGTTGGTTGTGTTTGTGATGATGATGTGATCCTTTCGGCTGAGCAGGATCTAGATGAAAATAATAATGATGACGGCAGACTTAATGAAGTTCAGAGTTCAGAGAAATTCAGAGTTGTGTTGATGAAGCTACCATCTTGGTGGAAAAATCATTTGATTTTGTCAAGATGGAACAACGTAAAAACTGCTGTCATTGTCAGCTCGATCTCGATCCAGACAAAAATAAAAATAAATATGTATGTATTCACCAGTTTTATATATGTATATATATATATATATATATATATATATATATATATATATATATATATATATATATATATATATATATATATATATATATATATATATATAACATCAGTTATTATATATTCACCAGCAATATATATATATCTGTCTGTCTTCCTTTCGGCTTTTTTCCCTTTTACTCGGGATTTGGCACAGCGAATCATCTGATTTGCACGTTTTGATTTGGCAGAGGTTTTTACGTCGGATGCCCTTCCTGTCACAACCCTTTTTAGCAAGGGACAGAAACACGCTGACGGCTTTGCAGCCTACTTTTTACGAATGTCAGCAATGGTTCTTTTACATGCCTCTCACCATAGACAGTGAGAGACATGGCCCGCCTTTGATAGAAGAGAGAATTTGTTAGAAATTGAAGGCGTGATGGTGACTGTTTCTCCTGGAAGAACAGATTTCACTGCAGGAGTCTGAGTTACTGTGTATTGACCTCTGCATTCTGGAAAAAATAAGAAGTTGTATTAAGCATGCAATGGAACCAAATAAAATATTATAATACAATATCTTAAAAGTATTTTATTAATAAATCATTGTAGAGCTAAAATCTGAAGTGGTGTCTGACCTTGAGTGCAGAGGATCAGAGTCCAGATGAAGACGGGGATCAAAGTCATGGTCGCTGTGGGTGAAGTTGCTGTAGCAGCAGCTCTCAGTCATGAAGTGTTAAAGTCACAGCGCTATAAACCCTCCCAGAGCACTGAAGCATGTGCTGCCAATGCAAAGTGTCGTCTAAGTCTGGAACCACCTTCAGCACATTCCCCCCTGAACTTACTGTCATTCTCACTCTACTACAGAGGGATTGTGGGAAATTTAGTGAAACATAAATGAAATGCATCTTTAAATTTGTTGTCAGCGACAGAATTGCAGATCCCATGCTAAAAGAGAGAGAGAGAGAGAGAGAGAGAGAGAGAGAGAGAGAGAGAGAGAGAGAGTGAAAAAAACACTACAACAGAAGGATTGTTGGAATTTTTTGGCAAAAAAGTTCATGAATAAATCTTTTATTATATCGGTGTTTTAAAATTATTATTTAAAAATTAA
>CM045742.1:39382500-39502500 GCA_024760905.1 Plotosus lineatus | reverse complement strand
CATCTTCTCTGGATACTCCAATTTTCTTCAAGCAGTCCAAATACATTTATACTAGATTAATTAATTCAATTCGGATAAGTTTTATTTGTGTCTTACGTTTTACAACTGACAGTGTCGCAAAGCAGCTTTACACAGTAAAAGTATCAATTCACAAAGTCTAATATAATTTAAACATTTTCCACAATAATTACACATCTGTAATGAGCGCTGCCTGCAGCAACAGTGGTAAAAAAAAAAAAAAAAAAAAAAAAACTCCTTCAGTTGACATGAGGAAGAAACCTTGAGAGGAGAGTGTCCATAACAGAGTCTTATGGAAGGAGATAAACCTAGACAGGGTCTGGAATGGATGATGGTGCAAGAAGAACAATCCAAAGACATATAGTGTGGGGGTTTTTGCTAAGTGAGGAGACAAGTGCTAAAAGCTGGGTTCATGTAGAATATGTAGATGATCAGAGATGTAAATTTGGGTATGAGGTCACTACTTATGAGGGACAACTAAAAATAGGTCCAGAGGATTCTTTCCATTGGATATAGGAGAGGAGCCTTTAAATGATAAAGAGAAGGAATGAAGAGGAGTGAGAAGGCAAGAGGACTGGAGCTTGTCAAGGTGGAGATTGAAGTCCACCAGGAGGGTTAGAGGGGGTCGTCAATTGGAAAACCACTGAGTATAGTGTTCATTTCTATTAGAAATTTGTGTCTCAGGGTCCGAGGAGGGCAGGAGAGGAAATTGCAACTGCATGAAAATCAGAGAATGAGAACCAACAATGAAAGTTCCTCCCACTGAAGGAAACAGAGAAGGGATTTTAAAGGGCAGTGCTGGCGTGGTGTTAAGGTGCTGGATCACTGATGCTACAGTTGGGGATTCGCGCCTCACTCTCCACAGGTTGGCACTGCCCCCCCCCTCCCTCGCCACACACACACACACACACACACACACACACACACACACACACAGCACAATTAAGTGGGTTATCAAATGCTGGTCATATCTCTTACTTCCTGTGTAGACATTGTTTTGTTTTAATTGTATCGTGCACCTGCCAAAACTCCTCCCTGAATCTGGGTTAATTGCTTTATGAGTATGTAGCTTCATTGGCCAAGTTAAACTGCATCACATGCCCAAAAACGTACATTTCCGCGAGTGCGCATTTAAGTTCAAGATCTAGAAAGATCCCCCTCCCTGAATCGCCACCTTATCGTGGTGGAGGGGTTTGCGTGACCTAATGATCCTAGGAGGTATGTTGTCAGGGGCATGATGCCCCTGGTAGGGTCACCCAAGGCAAACAGGTCCTGGGCGAAAGTTCAGACAAAGTGTGATTCAGAAGACCCCTATGCAATCTCGGAGTAAACATTTGAAGCAGTCTCCCTTGCCTGGACGCGGGTCACCGGGGTTGCCTCCTGAGCCAGGAGCCAGGCCCAGGGGAGGGGCTCGAAGGCGAGCACCTGGTGGTCGGGCTTATGCCCATGGAGCCTGGCCGGGCCTCGCCCGAAAAGGAGACATGGATCCGCCCTCCCATGGACCCACCACCCGTGGGAGGAGTTTTAGGGGTCGGATGCAATGTGAGTTGGGTGGCAGCCAAAGGCATGGGTTCTGTTGGACCGATCCTTGGCTACTTACTCTGACCCTCGGGACATGGAATGTCACCTCTCTGGCGGGAAAGGAGCCTGATTTGGTGCGTGAGGTGGAGAGATACCGACTAGATATAGTCGGGCTCACCTCAATGCATAGCTTGGGCTCTGGAACCATCCATCTCGAAAGAGGCTGGACCTTCTTCTATTCTGGAGTTGCTCATGGGGAGAGGCGGCGAGCCGGTGTGGGTATTCTTGTTGCCCCCCGTCTCGGTGCCCAAATGTTGGGGTTCTCCCCGGTTGACGAAAGGGTAGCTTCCCTCTGTCTTCGGGTGGGGGGACGGGTCCTGACTGTTATTTGTGCTTATGCACCAAATGACAGTTCAGAGTACCCACCCTTTTTGGATTTTTTTTTTTTTTTTGGGGGGTTGGAGAACGCTCCCTCGGGAGGCTCGCTCGTTGTCTTGGGAGACTTCAACAGCCATGTGGGCAACGATAGTGTGACCTGGAAGTGTGTGATCGGTAGGTACGGCCTCTCCAGTCTGAATCCGAATGGTGTTTCGTTGTTGGACTTCTGTTCTCATCACAGTTTGTCTATCACGAACACCATGTTCGAACATAAGGGTGTCCATAAGTGCACTTGGTACCAGGACACCCTAGGTCGCAGTTCGATGATTGACTTTGTAGTCGTGTCATCGGACTTGCGACCATATGTTCTGGACACTCGGGTGAAGAGAGGAGCTGAGCTGTCTACCGATCACTACCTGGTGGTGAGTTGGCTTCGGTGGTGGGGGAGGTTGCCTTCCAGACCTGGCAGGCCCAAGCATGTAATCAGGGTCTGCTGGGAACGTTTGGCGGAGTCCCCTGTCCGAGAGGCCTTTAACTCCCACCTCCGGCAGAGCTACAACCACGTCCTGAAGGAGGCGGGGACATGGAATCCGAATGGGCCATGTTTCGTGCCTCCATTGCTGTGGCGGCAGCCCATAGCTGTGGCCATAAGGTCGTCGGTGCTTGTCGTGGCGGTAATCCCCGAACTCGGTGGTGGACACCTGCGGTGAAGGGGGCCATCCAGCTGAAGAAGGAGGCCTATCGGGTTTTATTAGCCTGTGGGACTCCCGAGGCAGCAAACGGGTACCGGCAGGCCAAACGTGCTACAGCCCAGGCTGTCGCAGATGCAAAATCTCGGGCATGGGAGGAGTTCGGTGAGGGCCTAGAGAGTGATTATCAGTTGGCCTCAAAAAGGGTCTGGACCACCATCCGACGCCTCAAGAGGGGGAAGCAGTTCTTCACAAACACTGTTTCCAGTGGAGGTGGGGAGCTGCTTACCTTGACTGGGGATGTCGTCGAGAGGTGGAGGGAATACTTTGAGGACCTCGTCAATCCCACCAACATGCCCTTCGTGGAAGAGGAAGACCCTGGGGGTTCAGGTGAGGGTCCGCCCATCACTGGAGTGGAGGTCACTGAGGTTGTCAAAAAGCTCCTCGGTGGTCGAGCTCCGGGGTTGGACGAGATTCGCCCGGAATATCTCAGGGCTCTGGATGCTGTAGGACTGTCTTGGTTGACACGCCTCTGCAACATCGCGTGGTCATCAGGGGCTGTACCTCTGGATTGGCAAACTGGGGTGGTGGTCCCAATTTTTAAGAAGGAGGACCGGAGGGTGTGTTCCAATTATCGGGGAATTACACTCCTCAGCCTACCTGGGAAAGTCTATGCAGGGGTACTAGAGAGGAGGATCCGACCGATAGTCGAACCTCGGATTCAGGAGGAACAATGTGGTTTTCGTCCTGGCCGCAGCACTCTTGACCAACTCTATACGCTCCACAGGATTCTGGAGGGGGCATGGGAGTTTGCTCAATCTGTCCACATGTGCTTTGTGGATTTGGAGAAGGCTTTCGACCGTGTCCCTCGAACGATCTTGTGGGGCGTGCTCCGAGAGTACTGCGTTCCGGACCCGTTGCTACGAGCTAGAGTCCGCCAAGGCTGTCCTTTGTCACCAATTCATAATTTTTATGGACAGAATTTCTAGGCGCAGTCAAGGCGATGAGGGGTTCTGGTTTGGTGGCCATCAGATATCGTCTCTGCTTTTTGCGGATGATGTTGTCCTTTTGGCTTCATCAAGTCGGGATCTCCAGCTCTCATTGGAGCGATTCGCAGCCGAGTGCGAAGCAGCCGGGACGAAGATCAGTACCTCCAAGTCCGAGGCCATGGTTCTCAGTCGGACAATGGTGGAATGCACCCTCCGGGTCGGGAATGAGGTCTTGCCCCAAGTGGAGGAGTTTAAGTATCTTCGGGTCTTGTTTACAAGTGTGGGAAGGATAGAGCAAGAGATCGACAGACGGATCACTGCAGCCTCTGCTGTTAAGCGGTGAAGAAGGAGCTGAGCCGCAAGGCGAAGCTCTCAATTTACCAGTCGATCTACGTTCCAACCCTCACCTATGGTCACGAGCTTTGGGTAATGACCGAAGGAACAAGATCACGGATTCAAGCGGCTGAAATGAGCTTCCTTCGCCGGGTGGCAGAGTTCTCCTTTAGAGATAAGGTGAGAAGCTCCACCATCCGGGGAGCGCTCGGAGTAGATCCGCTGCTCATCCGCATTGAGAGGGGCCAGTTGAGGTGGCTCGGGCATCTGGTCAGAATGCACCCCGGACGCCTCCCTGGTGTGGTGTTTCGAGCATGTCCAACCGGGAAGAGACCCCGGGGTCGACCTAGAACACGCTGGAGGGACTATGTCTCTCGGCTTGTCTGGGACCGCCTCGGTATCCCCCAGGAGAATTGGAGGAAGTGGCTCGGGAGAGGGACGTCTGGACCTCTGTGGTCAAGTTGCTGCCCCCGCGACCCGACCCTGGACTAAGCGGATGATGATGATGATGATGATGATGATGATGATGATGATGATGATGATCTCGAAAGATCGAGACCGATTCTGCATTTTGGATTTATTTTGAGTTATTTATGAGTAAAATCTTAAATTTTCAAAAGTAAATTCTCTAAAATGTGAGAAGGTTCTGCAAACTGTGGTTGTGTATATAAGCGCATCGCAGATCGCGGAAGTGAAGTAGGTTGTTTGGTTACGCAGCGCGAAAGAGGTAGGGACATTGGTTCTATGGAGACGTTATATAAATTTAGTAAGTGGACGCAGAGAGATTGCTATACAACAAAAATGAATTTTACTGAATAAATTCTGGTTCCTAATCTGTTGTTATTTTTGGAATATATATTTTTTATTTAAAATAAGACTGTGTTTGGGTCTTCACTGAATCTAAAACCACAAGTCATCGACACCGGCTGTACGATCCTCACCCCCCTCATATTCAACACTATATAATAGGATCTTCCATGCACTTTATCGTCTTTTCACCATCAGAAATACAAGTTGTGGTGCGTGAACTGATTAAAATGAGTTTAAATTTTATATATATATATATATATAAAACCACCAAGACCACCAAGACACTGGTTCAGAAAACAAAAGAAAAACGACTGAAGCCGCCGTTATCTCATATTAATCATAACTGCGAATGCATGCTGTCTTTTTCATTTAACATCAGCCAATCAGGAAATGAGTATTTAAGATTATTCTATTTTCAATCACACTCTCATCCACACGTTATTACAGAGTTGTACACACACCATTATCCTCTTACATAAACGCCTCGATTCCCTCTTATACACAATAAGACTTTCTAAAGCACTTGATGGGATGGAAAGTACGGTTTGATGGTGGGTGTGGCACGATATGATATATGATGGCATTCTGTCTTACACACACTTCGTTTGCACACACACCATCCAACGGGGTGATTGGGTTTCTCTTCAAGAATGCATAAGTGTGTAAACTAGTGCTTGTGTGAGACTGCAGGGTTACGGATGAAAACGAGTTTGAATTGCGGTCTACATGGAATCTCATGATTCAGGAACGTGAAGAAAGGAGGGAGTACACTGAATACACTCGAACACGCCAAAGATCACATGACCTACCTGCAGAGTCTCAATACTGAAGTAATGATTTCATTGGTTGCCAGTGGTGGTCTGGCCGTAAGGTGCTGGATGAATGATTGATTTCATTGGAGAACAAAACTGGAAATACTGTTTATCTGATATTCAAATGTGACAGAAACACAGAAACATATCCAGAACCAGCATTTAAAGGCAGCATGTCTCAGGAGTGTGATTACAGGGGATTCACTTCTAGTTTTATAGAGTAGATCATTTATATATTTTATGGGATAAAAATGCGAGAGTCAAAAGTCAAAAGGGAAACGATGTTGTGGAGTCTGTGAGGATCTGGTGCAGAGATGTTCAGATTTCTCTTTGAAATGGTCGAGTTCTGATGAGATAAGAATGTGGATGGACGAACACATTAACGATCCAAATCTATTCAAAGTTGTGTTCTCTTTCTAAATGATCGAAAATGACCAAAATGAGTAATCTTTGAAAATTAATTCAAATTTAACCAACCAAATGAATACCTTGATATTTTTGTTTCCAAGGGGAAATGATCTTCTTAATTCATTGGAACCATCAGTTCTGGGTTATCTACCATGATTTGGGGATTAATGGGGGTCAGACAAGTGAAATTTGACAAAATGCAAGAAATAGTCAAATTTTGAAAATCCATTGAACTTCATAAAAGCAAGCCAATAGCCTGAAACTTTTTTTTTTCTAAAGTGAAATGACCTGTTTCATCCATTGGAGCCATCAGCTGTAGGCTATCTTCCATGGTTTGGGCTGTGAAGGAGGCCAAAACATGTTAAATGGCAAAATGTTGGAAAAGTCTAATACATAATCATTTTGGAAAATTCATCAAATATTCAAAGTGTCAGACACAGCATACATCATGGTACACCTACATACATGGATGATATAAGCCTAATATACACAATGCAAAGTAGCCTCAACCTTCTGAGGTAATGAAATGTAATTTCCCATTGCAATGAGTCAGATTATTGTACTCTTCATTGACTGGAAAAACAAACGGATCATATGAATAATCAATCCTATTACTGATACTGATGATCATTCTCACTTGAGTGGCTGCAGCACTGTTCTGTTCTTGTTCGATGAACGTGTCTGAATTTGGTATCTCTGGATCAGGAATGAAATTAACTTTTAACACAATTAAATTTATTCAACAATATTTGGTTGTAAGGGACAAGGGATCCCAATTTTGTAAAATCCATCAAAACTCTTCCTGGAGCTCTAATAGAATATTATGAAGGTAGATCTCTTTAAAACGAGAGTAATAATTAGTACAACAACACAACAACTGTACAACAGGAGCTTTAGCAGCTCTTCAGTCGGTCGGAGGATCCTCGCTCTACCACCTGAGGGCGATACAGAGCAGAGGTTTCATGCGATGTGAGTTGAAAAGGTGAAGAGGTTTTCTCAAACATCTCGATTTCTTTTGTCTGGACAGAAGGTGAAATGCAAGATTTCTTCAGACTGAAATTCTAAAATCATCTTCAACGATATATGATGAACTTCCATCAATGATGAGATATTTGTGAGACATGGAGGGGAAAAGAGAAAGAGTTTTGGTTTCTGGAACTGGACCTAAGATATAAATGGACAGTGTTGGACGTGGGAGGACGAATGAGAATGAAGGACAGATGCAGAATAACAATCTATAAAGTAACACTCAAACCTGAGGAAGAACCAGGATGATGGACCAGAACCAAATAGAATTTCACTATTGTGTGTTACAGGGAAGATCATGAAGGGAAATGGAAGTAAAAGGAACAGAGGACTGGGAGGAGGACTGAAGCTTTTTCTCAAGGGAAGTTACAGTATAAAAGTAGAGGAAAGCGTGACAGAGATGGAAAATTATCCACCGAACTGACTCAGTTTTAGTTCGAACAACAACAATCAATAGAATTAAAAATATTTATCTTCCAGTCATGGCTGTGATGGAGTATGTAGAGTGAGGTGATTATTGAGAGATTTATAATTTATATTTAATAATGAATAATAATTTATAATGTGAGTTGTGAGTGAGTGTGATGTGGTTCTTCTCCTCCACAGAGTGTCATTGTGTCGTATCACATCCTCCACCTCAGCACCTGCAGTCGCTCCCAGCTGCAGCAGTGCAGCCTCTCTACAATCTGACTGACGGAGGTTTTTGTACGACTCTCTAACACTGTGTGAACACACCACCACTGTGATAACTCTGACAGTAATAATCTGCTGCATCTTCAGTCTGGACTCCACTGATGGTCAGAGTGAAATCAGATCCAGATCCTCTGCCACTGAAACGAGCTGGAAAACCCGACTGCAACTGATTTGCGAGTTTAATCAGGAGTTTCGGAGCTTCTCCAGGTTTCTGCTGATACCAGTGGAACCAGTCACCATCTGAGTCTTTGTACACTGCCTGACTGGTTCTACAGTTGATGGTGACTGTTTCTCCTGGAAGAGCAGATTTCACTGCAGGAGTCTGAGTTACTGTCACTTGACCTCGGCATTCTGAAAAGAAAAAAATAAATAAATAAAATAAAAAAGCTTTGACTGAGCATCAACTGTAGCTCTCTTAAACATCAGAATAAAAACATCCATTTTATTTGTATGAACAAATTGTAGAGATAAAATCTGACGTGGTGTCTGACCTTGAGTGCAGAGGATCAGAGTCCAGATGAAGACGGGGATCAAAGTCATGGTCGCTGTGGGTGAAGTTGCTGTAGCAGCAGCTCTCAGTCATGAAGTGTTAAAGTCACAGCGCTATAAACCCTCCCAGAGCACTGAAGCATGTGCTGCCAATGCAAAGTGTCGTCTAAGTCTGGAACCACCTTCAGCACATTCCCCCCTGAGCTTACTGTCATTCTCACTCTACTACAGAGGGATTGTGGGAATTTTATTATTATTATTTATTATTATTTTTTTTTATTGTGGGATTTTTTCTTAAATAAGTGAATTTGAGAGAGAAGTTGAAACTTTCACTGGATGGTGTTTGTACTGAATATTCATGAGTTTGTCACTGTGCTGGATTTATGGTGGAAGAAGCAGCTTCGATGTCGGCAGTGAATAAAAACACACGAATATTTTTACTGTAAATTAATGTTTAGATGATTGTAGGAGTTAAATATCAGATCATAACTTTCTATCAGTCTACAGAAGGACTGGAGGAATTATTCTCACTTCAGATCCACACATTCAGGATATTATACCCCACATTTCCCATCAGCACATCCACATTTTCACTCACTGAGGGATTATGGGTAAAACCCGTGTGGGTGCAGATCTACATTTTCTAAATTTCAAGTTTATTGTTTTTTTCTTTGTATGTTTTATTTATTATCTGACTTTGAACGATCTTTATTTTTGAAAAATGACCGGATTCTCTCGGGTTCATGTCGGTCATTTAAGTGCTAAAATGTGTAACCCACAGGTAGACGGCACATGTTTTAAACAATAGTGGGGGTTTTGGGTGAAACTGAGCCTGAGCCTTCATTCTCCCAGCTGGTGCACCATCACCTGTGTGTGTGTTTTTTTTTTTTTTTTTAGTTCAAGCTCTACTTCCCAACCAACTTTATTTCAGCTGTTGAAAAATAACATTCATGGAGTGTTTATTATTATTATTATTATTATTATTATTATACAAGTTTGATTTTTTTACACCCACAATGGCTGATGGATGAGGAGAAATTAACTTGGTATTTGAGTTAATTCTTAAAAATCCATTTTCAATGCAGATTTTCTAGAAAAGCAAGTCAAGTTTGAGGTAAGTTTTATTCTTTTTGTTTGTTTGTTTGTTTGTTTGTTTGGCTGGGTGCCAATTTACCAGCCGCTTCCACCAGTCAACCCGGGTGAAAGTGATGTGATGCTCAGAGTGATGAGCAGGAATGAGAAATGAAATGCTTCTCTCTCTGCAATGCCCCGCCTTGTTATATTGTGTTTTTGTGTATTATTGAAGGTTCTTTATGATTGTGACGTGATAGTGGTGAGATGAAGAGGTGGATTAAAGCCCGTTAAGTTCCACTGCAGGTCAAGATACCAAATGCACTGCCTGCCACTGACATCTATATATCTTATATACACCTATTCACAGATGCACACGTGCACACACGTACACAGAAGAGTACATGACATGTCAGAGGTGTCTGAGATACACAGGGGAATTATATATGTAAAATTATATCTGTATAATTAATGAGATGGTGTCAGTCAGCATGAGTGACAGTAACGTTGGTGGTCGTCATGGTGGTGATGGTGGTGGTGGTGGTGGTGGTGGTAGTGGTGATGGTGGTGGTGATGGTGATGGTGGTGGTGATGGTGGTGATGCTGGTGGTGGTGGTGATGGTGATTGTGTTGGTTACACCTTTAACAGCTTGTTGGTAAAAGCTGTTGTTGAGTCTATTAATTTTGTGTGGAATGTCCTGTACCTTTTTCCTGAAGGGAGAAAGGAGAAAGTGGGTGTGCAGGGTGTGTCGGGTTCCTGATAGTTTCATTGGCTCTCGCTTGAAATCTGTCTGTGCAAATGTCATGGGGTTGAAGTTCCAATCACCCTTTCACCAGCCGCTACAGGTGTTTTTAATTCATTCCCTCTGATATGCTCTCTGTGATGGAGGAAGACGCTGGGTGTGCAGGAGGAGGTCTCCCGATCGTTGGGGTGGAGGTCACCGATGGCGTCACAAAGCCCCTTGGGAGCAAGACTCCAAATGTGAAGGAAATGTTTGATAGGAATGTATCACTGTGGTGGACTTTTGGTGGAGGAACCAAACTCATAAAAAAAGTAAGTGTTTTCTTCTTCTAAAAGCTCATCAATATATTTTATTTACACAATTCAATAAAATTTAAAGATTCAATATTAAATAATAATGTCATCATTATAAAAAGTAGATGTATTGTATTAAATAATGAAATGTGATGTGGGGAGGAAAGAGCTGCTTCTATAAAACCTGCTTTTGGGTCATTTTGTAAAATTATATTTATTTATCGAATCTATTTTTGAGATTCGTATGAAATGTTAGATTTCAATAATTTATTAATTTTAATCATCATGACTTTGAATATTTTAATGAACAATTATGACTGATTTCCCCTTGACAGTGTCATTAATAATGATCATTATAATCCCCTGAAATGTATTTGATTCTGTGTTATGTTGAGAAGATGAAGAAAGTTCTGTGGATATTTTGATCAGGTTGGTTTGTTTAGCTGCAGGTTGGATGGATGATGATCAGAATTGTGATATTTATAAAAAGAAGTAGATGTTTTGTATAAAATGAAGAAATGTGATGTGGGAAGGAAAGAGCTGCTTCAATAAAATCTGCTTTTGGGTCATTTTTTAAAATTCAGTTCGAGTCACTTCATCTATTTTTGAGATTTGTGTGAAACATTACATTTCAGATATTTTTATTTAAAAAACCATCATGACTTATTTTTTAAACATTATAGCATGAACAATTATGAATGAATTTGCCTTCATAGGTTGGATGGATGATGATCAGAATTGTGTTGTTTTGTATGATGTGTAGATAAACTACTGCATCTCTTCCACAGCCGTTACACTGAATTACCAAATATCACCATGTTCAGTATGATGGAGTTCAAATTCACATTTGTGTGTGTGTGTGTGTGTGTGTGTGTGTGTGTGTGTGTGTGTGTTCTCCAGCTGGTCCAGCGGTGAAGCCCTCCGTGTCTCTGCTCCCTCCATCTTCTCTACAGCCGCAGCAGCATCCTGACCATCAGCAAGGAGCGCTGGGATGAGGCCGAGGTGTTCGGCTGTCCCGTCTCCCACCACGACACCACTCAGTTCACCTTGTTCCGAAAGAGCCGCTGTGAAGTGCACTAGCATTCAAGTGTACACTTTAAAATATGCTTCGCAGTCTGATGTGGTGTGAGTGGTGTAGCTTTGCTTAAATAAAGATTTAATGTAGAAATCATGTCTCCTCTTTTCATCATGAAGTGATTTTAGCAGCGATTTGGAACAGAACCTTTAACAGCAGGTCCAGTGCAGCGCTGTGTGTTGTGCTTGAGTGGCTTTAGTGAAGAACCAGAAATATCTGCTGAAAGTTTTCATCTATTCTGGGACTTCAAGTAGTTCATGCAAATTGTGTGTGTGTGTGTGTGTGTGTGTGTGTGTGTGTGTGTGTGTGTGTGTGTGTGTGTGTGTGTGTGTGTGTGTGTGATCAGAACACTATCACTTCTCAATTCCACTATTTCATCAGAATTTTCATGACACTCGTTACAATCTAAACAATTAAAATGAAATTTATTCAAAATGAGATTTGTTGTTATTGTTGTTGCTTTTTCGTAGTTTGTCAAGATAAAATAAGTTTTTCCAGTACTTGTAGTATTGTTGTAGTTTGCAAAAAGGATGGAAATGGCTGTGGTAAATACTTTCTTCCAGAAGAAACAGGAGCATAGGGTGACTTATTAAAGTGTAGGTAGGAGCACACAGGTAGACTACATCTTGTGTAGGCGATGTAATTTGAAGGAAGTCAGTGACTGCAAAGTAGTAGCGGGTGAGAGTGTTGCCAAACAGCATAGGATGGTGGTATGCAGGATGACGCTGATGGTGAGAAAGGTGAGGAAGGCAAAGGAAGAGCAGAAGACAAAGTGGTGGAAGTTGAAAAAGGAAGAGTGTCGTGTTGTCTTCAAAGAGGAGTTGAAACAGGCTTTGGGTGGCCAGGAAATGCTTCCATATGACTGGACAACCACAGCAAATGTGATCAGGGACACAGGTAGGAGAGTACTTGGTGTGTCCTCTGGAAGGAAAGCAGATAGGGAGACTTGGTGGTGGAATGAGGAAGTGCAGGAGTGTGTACAAAGGAAGAGGTTAGCTAAGAAAAGTGGGACATAGAGAGGACCGAAGAGAGTAAACAGGAGTACAGGGAGACACAGTGTAAGGTGAAAGTAGCAGTGGCTAAGGCCAAACAGAGGGCGTATGATGACTTGTATGATAGGTTGGACAGTAAAGAGGGAGAAAATGATCTATACAGGTTGGCACAGCAGAGAAATAGAGATGGGAAGGACGTGCAGCAAGTTCGATTGATAAAGGACAGAGAGGGAAATGTGTTGACTGATGACAGAAGTGTGCTGGGAAGAAGGAAAGAGTACTTTAAAGAGCTGATGAATGAGGAAAATGAGAGAGAAAAAAGAGTAAAAGGGTTGACCATTGAGGAGCAGGATGTAGCAAAGATCAGTAAGGGTGAAGTGAGAAGGGCATTGAAGAGGATGAAGAATGGAAAGGCAGTTGGTCCTGATAACATACCTGTGGAGGTATGGAAGTGTCTAGGAGAGGTAGCAGTAGATTGTCTGACAAGAACATTCAACAAGGTCCTAGAGAGTGAGCAGATGCCGGAGGAGTGGAGGAGAAGTGTGCTGGTGCCCATTTTTAAGAACAAGGGAGACGTGCAGAGTTGCGGCAACTACAGAGGGATAAAGTTGATGAGCCATACGATGAAGTTATGGGAAAGAATAGTGGAAGCTAGACTAAGGGCAGAGGTCAGCATTTGTGAACAACAGTTTGGTTTCATGCCAAGAAAGAGCACCACAGATGCAATGTTTGCTTTGAGGATGTTAATAGAGAAATACAGAGAAGGTCAGAGGGAGCTACATTGTGCCTTTGTGGATCTGGAAAAAGCATATGACAGGGTGCCAAGAGAAGAACTGTGGTATTGCATGAGGAAGTCTGGAGTGGCAGAGAAGTATGTTAGAGTGGTGCAGGACATGTATGAGAGATGTAAGACAGTGGTGAGGTGTGCTGTCGGTGTGACAGAAGAGTTCAAGGTGGAGGTGGGACTGCATCAAGGGTCGGCTCTGAGCTCCTTCTGTTTGCTATGGTGATGGACAGGCTGACAGACGAGGTGAGACAAGAATCTCCATGGACTATGATGTTTGCAGATGACATTGTGATCTGTAGTGAGAGCAGAGAACAAGTGCAGGAAAATCTAGAGAGGTGGAGGTATGCCCTGGAAAGGAGAGGAATGAAGGTTAGCCTCAGAAAATCAGAATACATGTGTGTGAATGAGAAGGACCCAGGAGGAACGGTGATTACAGGGAGCAGAGATAACGAAGGTGGAGGATTTTAAGTACTTAGGCTCAACAATCCAGAGCAATGGAGAGTGTGCAAAAGAGGTGAAGAAACGGGTGCAGGCAGAAAAGTGTCCGGTGTGATGTGCGATAGGAGAGTGTCAGCAAGAATGAAGGGAAAAGTGTACAAGACGGTGGTGAGACCAGCGATGTTGTATGGCTTAGAAATAGTGGCGCTGAGGAAAAGGCAGGAGGCAGAGCTGGAGGTAGCGGAGATGAAAATATTGAGGTTCTCTCTGGGAGTAACGAGGATGGATAGGATCAGAAATGAGTATATCAGAGGGACAGCCCATGTAAGATGTTTTGGAGACAAAGTCAGAGAGGCTAGATTGAGATGGTTTGAACATGTACAGAGGAGGGATAGTGAGTATATTGGCAGTAGGATGCTGAGGTTGGAACTACCAGGCAGTAGGCCGAGAGGAAGACCAAAGAAGAGATTTATGGATGTGGTGAAGGAGGACATGAAGGTCGTTGGAGTCAGAAAAGAAGATGCAGAGGACAGGGTGAGATGGAGGCGGATGATTTGCTGTGGCGACCCCTGAAGGGAGCAGCCGAAAGTAAAAAAAGAAGAAGTACTTGTAGTCATTAACACGAACAGAAATCAAGGCCCTGATAGACACAGATAACGTCGACCGACTCATACTCAACTTCAAAATACGGGTCGGTTCAGGACAACACAACAATTTACATTACAAACTATAAAAGGAAAATTAGTGACCTGATAGTAATGAAATCTTGAAAGAAGAAAACAAAAAATCCCGAAAATATTAATGACCAAGAAAGGAATCACATCTCGGAAATAATTTCTTCCCAAAAATCAAAGTCTTGTGTATTTTAATCCAGATGTGGAATATAATACATATTTTAATATTCGACGATGTAGCCACATCATCATCAAGGCTACACCAATAAATAGAGGAACGAGTGAAAGTCCTCCAGCAATCAGTCAATTATCTGTCCGTGGCTGCTGAAATTGTTGTCAGAGGATCTGGATGGAGATGAAGAACTCGGTCAAGATCCTCTGGTGAGTTGTGATATTATCAGTGTTTACTCAGTGTTGAACCCTCTGGAGTCGTTGTGATATTATCAGTGCACCATGAAAAAGAGAGAATCCATGTGAGAATCAAGATGTTCCCAGTCACATGGCCACCTGCAGAGTCTCAATACTGAAGTAATGATTTCATTTGGTCCAGTGGTGACCTGGTGTTCAGGTGCTGGATTACCGATCCTCAGGTTGGAGATCAGACCGCACTGTATTCGGCTATCACGGCTGCGCCCCCCAGTGTAGATACCTGGATTATCAAAGGCCGACCGTGTCTCGAACTGTCTGCGGTGAGATATTCTGCTAAAAGAACCATTTCTTTCTTTCGACATGAGGAGCTGCATCACCGTCAGCGTGTTTCTGACTTGTGATGGGCTGGAAATCTGTCCGGGGTGTACTCTGCCGTCACCCAGAGTCGGCTGAGCTGGGCACCAATAATTAAGATTGAGCAGTTCAGAAGATCAGTGGATGAATGATTGATTTCATTGGAGAACAAATCTGGAAATGTTGTTTCTTGGATCCTCAAACGGGACAGAAACACAAAAAATATCCAGAACCAGCATTTAAAGGCAGCATGTCTCAGGAGTGTGATTACAGGAGGAGTAACTTCTAGTTTTATTGAGTAGATAATTTATATATTTTATTGGATAAAAATACGAAAGTAAAAAAGTCAAACGGGAACCGATACTGTGGAGTTTGTGAGGATCTTGTGCAGAGATGTTCGGTTTTCCCTTTTTAAAGGTCGAGTTGGCATGAGATGTGAGTGTGGACGGGAGAACATGGTAAAGATCCAAATCTGTTTAAAGTTGTGTTCTCCGAAAGTTTTCCTGAGTTTGTAAGATAGTGGGTGGAGGAGATCCATCGATGCAGAAATTGAGGAGAGGGGAGTGGCCATAACAGACTCTAATGGAAGGAGGGAAAACTCGACGGGGTCTGGAAGGTATGATCGTGCTGGAAACACAAGCCAAGCTTGTCAAGGTGGAGGTTGAAGTCCACCGGGAGGCTTAGACGGGGTCCTCAGTTGGAAAAACATTGAGTATTGTGTTCATTTCTATTAGAAATTTGTCTCCCTGGGGCCGAGGAGGACGGCAGAGGAAATTGCAACTGCATGAAAATCAAAGAATGAGAATGATCTATTATTCCCTCGCACATGGAATCAGATCAATAGAGATGGAGATGAGAAGTTTTCCTGGGCCATGACCTTCTCTCAGACCCACCTCTTAGAGAGACAGCGCATTAGTATTTTGTTCATTACAGAACGGATGCTGTTACTCTTCAGGAGCTGTATCAGAGTAAGTTTAATTCCAGAAGGTTATCCGAGGTCTCATGGGGACGCCTGCAGCAGCGCTTTGTCCCGCTATTTGCACATAAAGTCCGGATCCCATTATCTGACGACCTGGACACCAAGATCTAGAGGTTGGGATTTCTTCACTTGGGATTTGACGGTGTCAGTGAGATGGAGCTGAGGCTGCACCCACACATAAGACACTCCGGATTGTTCAGTGAACGGTTAGTTTTTTAAAGATCAAAGATTTTACAGTGTGCCTTATGGTCTGGAAAATACGGGACCCAGTTTTGGGGATATTTGAGTTTCAGCTGATGTGCTGCTATTGTTGATGAACTGTTTGTCAGGAGAGGTGAGACGATTCAGTTATGAGACGATTCTAATCCCGATTTTTGCCTCTCGATTCAATTCAATTCAATTCGATTCATATATGGATTCTAGTTTCATTTTCTGTAAAATATGCACTTCAAATATATAAATTATATATTATATAAATTATATTCTGCATTCAGAGCAACAATTCAAAAACAAATACCTGCTTCTCAGTTCTTACTTTTGGAATCTGCACAGATCAAATGAACATTTTAATCCAATTCACATTCACGCTGGAGTATTTATATTTCAAATGTCAACTCAAGAGCAGAAAGATATTAAAGAACCAATCATTAATCTTGAAGGACTCTGAACAACGGTAATGTTTTCTTCCTAATGTTTAAACTATGAACATTAACAGTAAACAGTCATAACACAAATTCAGACCACGATATTAACTATGTACAATTTAATAATATGACCAAAATAAGACAAAGTTCACATTATGTATAACTTAGACCTAAACCATGTACAAATTTACCAAGGGTCCCAGAGTCACCAAGCCCCTGCAGCAGGGTAAATTTAGTGATGGCGCATGTGCTGGCAGGGAAAGGTTTGCCATCCCTCGTGGGCGGTGTGTGGCCGTGGATGCTGGACTGTGTCGATGAAGTCCCAACCACCACGTGACTCTCTTCCATTATGTTTACAGTATATTTCCCTTCCCCTCCAATAGGTACAACCTCACATCCTGTCAACATGGCCCTCTGTGCTGTGATCACATCTCACCCTGTAGGTGAACTTTCGGTTGGACATCGATGTCAATTGTCTTGTGATGACGACGAATGTGATTCTGCAGATTAGTTGTGTGGTCGTGGTAAGGGAAGGAGAAGAAGAAGAAGAATATAATGATGATGACGATCTAAGCTTGGGCATGAATGAGAACTTTTATTATAATTATTGTTTGTTTGTTGTTGTTGATGACGGAGCAATACTTCATGTCGGTTTTAATTCCATCGCTACTGTTTATAAAGTTTCATCTGTTTCAAGTTCATCATCAGGATTGAAGATGCCGGTCATGTGGAGGAGACACTGAAGATCACACAACTTCTCTCAGGATTTTTTTCCCCTTGACCAACTTTTCTCTGTAAAAACTCTGATTTTCCACTAAATGTCTGGATCACTGTCTGAATTCATCCCAGAAAAGCACAAAGTCTCTGCATGATGCTCCTCCTCAGATACACAGCAGCTCAGTCCTGATCATATTTTAATTTCAAATGATGAGCTTCAATCCCTGATGAGATATCTGCCAGATGAACTGAAATCTGTGTGGAATAATAGAATTCTGGAGTTTATCGGACCGGGACGGTGGTGGCCTGGTGGTATAGTTCACTGGATCGCTGATCTGAAGGTTGAGTGTTCGATTCCCATTCTCCACAAAGTTGTCTCTGTGTCAAAAACAAGTTTTTCTGTGAACAAAGTTGTTCACTGTGGCGATGCCTGATAAAGGGGAAAAAACAGAAAGGAAATCTTTCTCTCATCCTCCAGCAACAGAACAAAAACAAAACCAGACACTCAAATATTTTTAGCGAATAAACAGACCAATCGAAATCTATTTATCTTCCAGTCATGGCTGCGATGGAGTGTGTAGAGTGAGGTGATTATTGAGAGATTTATAATTTATATTTAATAATGAATAATAATTTATAATGTGAGTTGTGAGTGAGTGTGATGTGGTTCTTCTCCTCCACAGAGTGTCATTGTGTCGTATCACATCCTCCACCTCAGCACCTGCAGTCGCTCCCAGCTGCAGCAGTGCAGCCTCTCTACAATCTGACTGACGGAGGTTTTTGTACGACTCTCTAACACTGTGTGAACCAGTAGCCTGAGATGTCATGCCAACTCTGACAGTAATAATCTGCTGCATCTTCAGTCTGGACTCCACTGATGGTCAGAGTGAAATCAGATCCAGATCCTCTGCCACTGAAACGAGCTGGAAAACCCGACTGTAACTGATTTGCGAGTTTAATCAGAAGTTTCGGAGCTTCTCCGGGTTTCTGCTGATACCAGTGTAAATAGTGACCATAGGAGCTGTGATAATACACATTCTGACTGGTTCTACAGTTCATGGTGACTGTTTCTCCTGGAAGAACAGATTTCACTGCAGGAGTCTGAGTTACTGTGGCTTGACCTCGGCATTCTGAAAAGAAAAAAAAATAAATAAATAAAAAAAAAAGCTTTGAATGAGCATCAACTGTAGTTCTCTTAAACATCAGAATAAAAACATACATTTTATTTGTATGTACAAATTGTAGAGATAAAATCTGAAGTGGTGTCTGACCTTGAGTGCAGAGGATCAGAGTCCAGATGAAGACGGGGATCAAAGTCATGGTCGCTGTGGGTGAAGTTGCTGTAGCAGCAGCTCTCAGTCATGAAGTGTTAAAGTCACAGCGCTATAAACCCTCCCAGAGCACTGAAGCATGTGCTGCCAATGCAAAGTGTCGTCTAAGTCTGGAACCACCTTCAGCACATTCCCCCCTGAACTTACTGTCATTCTCACTCTACTACAGAGGGATTGTGGGAAATTGAATAAAAAAAAATCATCTCATCATTTCTTATAAATTTGTAATAAAGACAGAAATGCATTTCCCCTGCAAAAAATAAATAACAAATAAATTAAATTTAAAAAATCACGAAGAAAACAAACACAGGGATCCGTCACTACTTTGCATCTCAATTCATGCGGTTTCAGTGCATCACTTTTTTTTTATCCATTGGATTAAAAATGAGGAAATTAAGGAAGAATAAGGGGGAAGTTATGGAAAATGCCAAAAGACAAGGCAAATTATAAACACAAACAAACAAAAAAACAAACAGACAAACAAAAAACCCCGAAACAAACAAAAACAAAAAAGAACCAAAAACCCCCATCAAAACTAATTCCATTTTTATGTGAGGTGCGCATCTGACTGTTTATATTTTATTTTTATCTTATGCATTTTTTTGAATATTTAATTGTTATTATTAGCATTTATAGCATCGAATATATATTTATTGATATTACGCATGAGGTCGATCCTACTTTGATGATCGCAGGAGATCGTCGTCCGGAAAATGACGAATCCCTGTAGTTGTTTTCCATGAATGAGAAAAATTATGGAATTGTGTGTGTGTGTGTGTGTGTGTGTGTGTGTGTGTGTGTGTGTGTGTGTGTGTGTGTGAGTGTCTGTTGGTGTGTGTGTGTGTGTGTGTGTGTGTGTGTGTGTGTGTGTGTGTGTGTGTGTGTGTGCGTGTGTGTGTGATGTCTGTGTGTGTCTGTTGCTGTGTGTGTGTGTGTGTGTGTGTGTGTGTGTGTGTGTGTGTGTGATGTCTGTGTGTGTCTGTTGCTGTGTGTGTGTGTGTGTGTGTGTGTGTGTGTGTGTGTGTGTGTGTGTGTGTGTGTGTGTGTGTTTACTGTAGTGTAACAGAGGTTTTTGTACGACGGTTTCATGGTTATGTATCACTGTGGAACACTTTTGGTGGAGGAACCAAACTGTCTGTGGGCCGTAAGTAATTCTCTAATTATTGAAATAGGCGGGGCACGAACCAGTGTCTCTCCCCCTTATGCCGGTCCCAAGCCCGGATAAATGCAGAGGGTTGCGACAGGAAGGGCATCCGGCGTAAAACTTCTGCCACATTTAAAAAAATGCAAATGATCAAAACAAAATTCATACCGGATCGGTCGAGGCCCGGGTTAACAACGACCGCCATCAGTGCTGTCAACCAACAGGGTGCTGATGGAAATTGGACTACTGTTGGTCGAAGACGTCGAAGAAGGAGAGGCGGGAGGCGTGTCCGTAGGCAGAGAGAGAAGAGGAAATGTGTGAGCCTAGGACTGAGAGTAGGGACTTTGAATGTTGGAACTATGCAAGGAAAAGATAGGGAGCTGGCCGACATGATGCAGAGGAGGAAGGTGGACATACTGTGTGTTCAGGAGACAAGGTGGAAAGGTAGAAAGGCTAGAAGCTTAGGAGCAGGGTTTAAACTGTTTTATCATGGTGTGGATGGTAAGAGAAATGGAGTAGGAGTCATCTTGAAGGAGGGGTTTGTCAGGAATGTTCTAGACGTGAAAAGAGTGTCAGACAGAGTGATGAGTCTCAAGTTAGAAATTGAAGGTGTGATGGTCAATGTTGTTAGTGCTTATGCCCCACAGGCAGGATGTAAGCTAGAAGAGAAGGATAGATTCTGGAGTGATTTAGATGAAGTGATGCAGAATACCCCCAGAGGTGAAAGAGTGGTCATTGGAGCAGACTTCAATGGACATGTTGGTGCAGGCAACAGAGGGGACGAGGAAGTGATGGGCAGGTTTGGTATCCAGGACAGGAACACAGAAGGACAGATGTTGATCGATTTTGCAAAAAGGATGGACATGGCTGTGGTGAATACTTTCTTCAAGAAGAAACAGACGCATAGGGTGACTTATGAAAGCGGAGGTAAGAGCACACAGGTAGACTACATCTTGTGCAGGCGATGTAATTTGAAGGAAGTCAGTGACTGCAAAGTAGTAGTTGGTGAGAGTGTTGCCAAACAGCATAGGATGGTGGTGTGCAGGATGACACTGATGGTGAGAAAAGTGAAAAAGGCAAAGGCAGAGCAGAAGACAAAGTGGTGGAAGCTGAAAAAGGAAGAGTGTCGTGTTGTCTTCAAGGAGGAGTTGAAACAGGCTTTGGGTAGTCAGGAAGTGCTTCCAGAGGACTGGACAACCACAGCCAATGTGATCAGGGAGACCGGTAGGAGAGTACTTGGTGTGTCCTCTGGAAGGAAAGTAGATAAGGAAACTTGGTGGTGGAATGAGGAAGTGCAGGAGTGTGTACAAAAGAAGAGGTTAGCCAAGAAGAAGTGGGACATTGACAGAACCGAAGATAGTAAACAGGAGCACAGGGAGACACAGCGTAAGGCGAAGGTAGCAGTGTCAAAGGCCAAACAGAGGGCGTATGATGACTTGTATGATAGGTTGAACAGTAAGGAGGGAGAAAATGATCTATACAGGTTAGCACAGCAGAGAAATAGAGATGGGAAAGACATGCAGCAAGTTAGAGTGATAAAGGACAGAGAGGGAAATGTATTGACTGATGACAGAAGTGTGCTGGGAAGATGGAAAGAGTACTTTGAAGAGCTGATGAATGAAGAAAATGAGAGAGAAAAAGAGTAGAAGGGGTGACCGTTGAGGAGCAGGAAGTAGCAAAGATTAGTAAGGGAGAAGTGAGGAGGGCATTGCAGAGGATGAAGAGTGGAAAGGCAGTTGGCCCTGATGACATACCAGTTGAGGGATGGAAGTGTCTAGGGCAGGGAGCAGTAGATTTTATGACAAGAATATTCAACAAGGTCTTAGAAAGTGAGCAGATGCCAGAGGAATGGAGGAGAAGTGTGCTTGTGCCCATTTTTAAGAACAAGGGAGATGTACAGAGTTGTGGCAACTACAGAGGGATAAAGTTGATGAGCCATACAATGAAGCTATGGGAAAGAATAGTGGAAGCAAGACTAAGGGCAGAGGTCAGCATTTGTGAACAACAGTTTGGTTTCATGCCCAGAAAGAGCACCACAGATGCAGTGTTTGCTTTGAGGATGTTAATAGAGAAGTACAGAGAAGGTCAGAGGGAGCTGCATTGTGCCTTTGTGGATCTGGAGAAAGCCTATGACAGGGTGCCGAGAGAAGAACTGTGGTATTGTATGAGGAAGTCTGGAGTGACAGAGAAGTATGTTAGAGTGGTGCAGGACATGTATGAGAGATGTAAGACAGTGGTGAGGTGTGCTGTTGGTGTGACAGAAGAGTTCAAGGTGGAGGTGGGACTGCATCAAGGGTCAGCTCTCAGCCCCTTCTTGTTTGCTATGGTGATGGACAGGCTAACAGACGAGGTGAGACAAGAATCTCCATGGACTATGATGTTTGCAGATGACATCGTGATCTGTAGTGAGAGCAGAGACCAAGTGGAGGAAAATCTAGAGAGGTGGAGGTATGCCCTGGAAAGGAGGGGATTGAAGGTTAGTCTTAGTAAGACAGAATACATGTGTGTGAACGACAAGGACCCAAGAGGAACTTTGAGCTTACAGGGGGCAGAGATAAAGAAGGTGGAGGATTTTAAGTACTTAGGCTCAACAATCCAGAGCAATGGAGAGTGTGGAAAAGAGGTGAAGAAGCGCGTGCAGGCAGGTTGGAATGGATGGAGAAAAGTGTCCGGTGTGATGTGTGATAGGAGAGTTTCGGCAAGAATGAAGGGAAAAGTGTACAAGACGGTGGTGAGGCCAGCGATGTTGTATGGGTTAGAAACAGTGGCCCTGGGGAAAAGACAGGAGTCAGAGTTGGAGGTAGCAGAGATGAAAATGTTGAGGTTCTCTTTGGGAGTAACGAGGATGGATAGGATCAGAAATGAGTACATCAGAGGGACAGCACATGTTAGATGTTTTGGAGACAAAGTCAGAGAGGCTAGATTGAGATGGTTTGGACATGTACAGAGGAGGGATAGTGAGTATATTGGTCGTAGGATGCTGAGGTTGGAACTACCAGGCAAAAGGCCCAGAGGAAGACCAAAGAGAAGATTTATGGATGCGGTGAAGGCGGACATGAAGGTCGTTGGAGTAAGAGCAGAAGATGCAGAGGACAGGGAGAGATGGAGGCAGATCATTTGCTGTGGCGACCCCTGAAGGGAACAGCCGAAAGGAAAAGAAGAAGACTGTGTTCAGATTAATGTTTTTCACCAATAAGATCAGATTTTATTACAAACATTTACTTGATGTTCAATTTTGAAAACTGTATCTGACTCTCGTGCTCGTATCTCCTTTTAATTTTAAAAACTGTGTCGACTCTTCTTTGTGCAAATCACTGTGAGATTTTTATTGAATTAATTATTAAATATAAATTACATTTAACTCGCCTTAAATATGATAAAGACTCTGAGTCCATGAACAATTAAATATAGAAACCTAAACGGAATTTTAATTAAATTATAAATACAGATTATATTAACCCTTTATTACGTATTTTAGTAGATCTGCAACATGAAGTGAAAAGTGAACAGCAGCAGAGAAAAAAAAAAAAAAACTTTCCATTCTTTTATTTATTTATTTATTTATTTATTCTTAAATTTGAACCAAAATCAACATGTTTGCCTCGGTAATGGATTTTAACACAATTAGAAATGGACTTGGTTCACAGTGGGTTAATTGCAGTTTATTGATATTATTAAATATTTTAATTTTTGGTTTATTGTTGAATGAATATGTTGGTTGTGAGGATCCGGTGGTTCAGTGCTGGAATATTAATCCCAAATTCAAGACTTCAAGCTCCACCATCAGTGGGTTGTCACTGCTGACCTCCTGGTGCACCTAACTGGTATATCAAAGGCCAGCCGTGTCTCTCACTGCCGGGGTGAGGAGGTCCATGTAAAACCACCATTTGCTGATGTTTCTAAAGAGGAGCTTCATCATCGTCAGCGTATTTCTGCCCTGTTTAGTCTGGTGAGCAGTTCAGGGTGTACCCCGCCCGCATTCACAGTCAGCTGAAATGGGCGCCAGCCTCCCCGCGACCAAAAGGAAGACACAGCGTTACAGAAAATAAATGAATAAAAAAAAAAATGATGTCATAATTTACTCATCAAAATAACATAAATAATTATTGATGTAAAATGCGAAGTATTTGAATTGAGTGTGAAACGTTAGTGAAGCTCCACTGAACTCAGTTCTGCTCTGTAAGATATAAAAGGAACTGAAACACACACAGTGAGCTGAAACGAAACCTGAGTGACTGACAGCTGTCCACCCCCCCCCCCATCCCGTGTGTGTGTGTGTGTGTGTAGGTGCCACCCAGCCCAGTGTGACCGTGCTGCCCCCCTCCAGTGTGGAGCTGCAGCAGGATAAGTCCACATTCGTGTGTGTGGCTGACAAGGGCTTCCCCTCGGACTGGAGGCTGAGCTGGAAGGTTGATGGGAACAGCTGGAACTCGGGGGTGAGTCACAGCACCGCCGTCCTGAACGCGGACGGCCTCTACGGCTGGAGCAGCGCGCTGAGCCTCCGCCCGGATCAGTGGAGGAACAAGGCGGTGACCTGTGAGGCCTCCAACAGCCACCAACCTACTGTAGTGAGCACAGTGAACACAGAGCAGTGCTGAGGGCTGTGAACTCACACACACTTTACTCAGCTCACCTTCTACTGCTTCACTGTGTGCTACATGTGGCCTTCACTGCTCAAATGCCCCACTTTCATCATTTCATTTGTGTTATTAACATGTGAGTTCACACACTCCTCAGTTTAACTCACATCTTCTTCTTAATTATCACCCAAATATGTGTTAAGTGTGAATCACTGCAATGTTCTGCTCTGAATTATTAATAAAAGCTTTTCAATCATTCAAATATTTTTTCTTTACATTATTGATGATGCACATCACACACACATCACCAGCACATCTGTCTCAGTGTCTTTTATAGAAGCTGTTTATTCATGAAAAATACACCTGATACCTTCACTCAACTCAATGTAAAATTCTCTCAAATTCTACATCATAGAACAAGTGAGTCTAAATATTTAGAAATTTCCTGTTTATTGTGATATCACTGATTTCATTTTTAAATTCATACAGACTTCAACTAAACCATTCTACATTTCCACTAACGAACAATAATGACAGCTGAATAATAATAATAATAATAATAATAATAATAATAATAATAATAATAATAATAATAATAATGTCCCTGCATGGTGGTATAATGCCTGGAACATGAAGCAGATCCACCTCACAGTTACAAGGCCCGGGTTCGAGTCCTGGGCTCGTGCATTTCTGTGTGGAGTTTACATGATCTCCTAATGGTTGCATCTTCTCTGGATACTCCAATTTTCTTCAAGCAGTCCAAACACATTTATACTGGATTAATTAATTCAATTCAGATCAGTTTTATTTGTTTCGTACGTTTTACAACTGACAATGTCGCAAAGCAGCTTTACACAGTAAAAGTATCAATTCACAAAGTATAATATAATTTAAACATTTTCCACAATAATTACACATCTGTAATGAGCGCTGCCTGCAGCAACGGTGGTAAAAAAAAAAAAAAAAAACTCTCTCAGTTGACATGAAAGGGGCAGTGGTGGTCTAGTGGTATAGGGCGCTGGATCGCTGGTGCACCTAACTGGTATATCAAAGGCCGTTGGGGGTTCGAGTCCCACTCTCTACAAGGTTGTCACTGTCCCCCCCAGTGCAGCTAACTGGGTTATCAAAGGCGGGCTATGTCTCTCACTGTCTATGGTGAGAGGCATGTAAAACAACCATTGCTGACTTTCGTAAAGAGGAGCTGCAAAGTCGTCAGCGTGTTTCTGTCCCTTGCTAAAAGGGTTGTGACAGGAAAGGCATCCGACGTAAAAACCTCTGCCAAATTAAATGTGCGAATCAGATGATTCGCTGTGGCGACTTCCAAGTAAAAGGGAAAAAGCCGAAAGGAAGACAGATCTCTCAGTTGACATGAGGAAGAAACCTTGAGAGGAACCAGGCCCAAAAGGCAAACCCATCCTCATTTGGGTGGAACCATAAAAATACAAACCATATACAAGATATTTCATCAAAGAGGTGAAGAAGCGTGTGCAGGGAGGCTGGAATGGTTGGAGAAAAGTATCCGGTGTGATATGCGATAGGAGAGTGTCAGCCAGAATGAAGGGAAAAGTGTACAAGACGGTGTTGAGGCCAGCGATGTTGTATGGTTTAGAAACAGTGGTGCTGAGGAAAAGGCAGGAGGCAGAGCTGGAGGTAGTGGAGATGAAAATGTTGAGGTTCTCTCTGGGAGTAACGAGGATGGATAGGATCAGAAATGAGTACATCAGAGGGACAGCCCACGTAAGATGTTTTGGAGACAAAGTCAGAGAGGCTAGATTGAGATGGTTTGGACATGTACAGAGGAGGGATAGTGAGTATATTGGCAGTAGGATGCTGAGGTTGAAACTACCAGGCAGAAGGCCTCGAGGAAGACCAAAGAAGAGATTTATGGATGTGGTGAAGGAGGACATGAAGGTCGTTGGAGTCAGAAAAGAAGATGCGGAGGACAGGGTGAGGTGGAGGCGGATGATTTGCTGTGGCGACCCCTGAAGGGAGCAGCCGAAAGTAAAAGAAGAAGAAGAAGAAGAAGATACAAGATATTTCATTTCAGTCCAAAATGTGGTCTGATTGGTTATATCACAACTGTAATTCCTAAATAAAAACAGAGACGGTGTCGGAGTCCCGAACATTAACTGGACTGTTATTCCATCACTGTGGGGCTTTGTAAGAGAAAGCTCCGCCCCTACAGTAGCTTCATTATCCGAGGTATCACTAAGCAGCCTGCAGCTTTTGATCTACAGGTGTTGGATCATAAATGACGAGAAGTTCACTCAGATAAAGTGACGTGAGACCATTAAGTGCTTTATAGGTTAAAATTAATATTTTATCTTCGATTCAAAATTGAACTGTGAGCCAGTGCAGTGTAAATAAGATCAGGGTGATATACTCGTGTCTTCTGGTTCTAGTAAAAACTTTCGTTGCTGCATTTTGGACTAACTGGAGCTTGTGTGTGCTCCGATTAGAACAACCAGACAGTAACACGTTACAATCATCTGATCCTGAAGTCACAAAAACATGAACTAGGTTTTACGCCTCATGCAGTGACATCATATTTCTTACTTTAGTAATATTCCTGAGATGAAAGAAGCGACCCGAGTCACATCTACACAAACTTCAAATGAAAGACCAGCGTGAGAACATGCGGACTCCACACTGAAACGTCCGAGCTGGGAATCGAACCCACTGCTTCTTGCTGTGAGGCGGACGGGCTGACCACGACCCCACCGTGCCGCATTGATTTATATTTATGCGAATAAGATTATTTAAAAAGACTCTCAAATAGTTTTTTCCTTTTTGTTTAGTTCAGGTAACAGACAGTTTCTATCGCATTGAACTTGACTTTGAGTGGCGACACCGTGCAGCGAGTAGACGCTCGGATTAGCCTGTTTGTCTGTTCTGTGGCTCTCAGTGGTCACTGACTGACTCGTCCTGTTGTTAGATGATGTGCTATGCTGCAAGAAATGTGAACAGCACCTTCCCGAGTGGGATTGAAACTGTCCCACATTGTCCGGCCTGGTTTACCTTCAAAATGTGAGGCGCTCCACCAAAAGGAGGCGCTGATCGCACAGACCACTTTTAAGATAAAGGCCAGAAATGCGGATTTTTACATAAACTATGAAAACAAGTATTCAACTATCACCTGCTCACGTGAAATCAACTAAAACTCACAAAAGATGTCTTTTCCCCCCATTTTTTTTCTGGTGACTATCCTCATAAGACTAAATAAAAACAGGAGCAAACTTACTGGTTTTGTTGCAATTATTCACAGAGTTCGGTACAAGACACTGTAATCCAGACACCACAAGAACGGTCCTGAAGTCGTCTCTCCATGTTGGATACTGTTTTGATATTAAAATGCCGTTTCAGTGAATAAAATAAATATTATTAAGACGATATGCTCGTAAACAATGCAGGGTAGTTGCTCAGAAAGATCTGAAACAAGCACACTGATTGGTCAGCCCGGGCTTGCACATGCGCAGTGCACGTCACACGTTAACTTCCGGTTTACTTCCTGCCTCTAGTTTACCCATGCGGAATAATATCTCCGACTTTCTCTTCAGTAACAGTCATGGTGGTGGTCTAGTGGATAGGGCGCAGGATCGCTGATCCAAAGGTTGGGGGTTCAAGTCCACACAGTGTAGCTAACTGGGTTATCAAAGGCGGGCCATGTCTCTCACTGTCTATGGTGAGAGGTTCATGTAAAAGAACCGTTGCTGACTTTCGTAAAGAGTACCTGCAAAGCCGTCAGTGTGTTTCTGTCCCTTGCGAAAAGGGTTGTGACAGGAAGGGCATCCGATGTAAAAACCTCTGCCAAATCAGATGATCCGCTGTGGTGACTCCCGAGAAAAGGGAAAAAGCCGAAAGAAAAGTATTTTTCTCTGCATGCAAAATTTGATGATGGAATTTTCTTAATTATTTGATGTGTGTAATCTTGTCTGGTCTGGACATGCTGGATCATGGGCTGTAAGTTTTGTCCGAAAGTTGGTTCCTTTTACATATAAACAAACTGATGATGATGATGATGATGATAATGCCATCTCTGTTGATGAAGATTTGATTTTGATGATGATAAAGAAGAGGCATCTGATAATAAAAGTGTGCATGAGTTGTGTTGGTGGTGATGATTTAGATTAAGATGATAAACATTGAGGGCAGAATGGTTGAAGCCAGCTGTTGATCAGAGTTGATGATGCCAGCTGTGTTGATGAAGATGTTTGATGTTGATGAAGAAGTTAATAAAGGTGTGCATCTGTCAGTTTTGTTGTGTTTGGGATGAGATGTGAACCTTTCTGGGATGAGATGTGATCCTTTCTGCTGAGGAGGATATCGGTGAAGATGATGATGCTGAGGGCAGAGTTGATGAAGATTACGTGTATAAAGAGATCAGAGAGTTTTGTTTCATAGTTTTCTTAATTTCAGTGTGATTGTTTGAACCTGACAGTGTTTTTTTTTTTCCTCAATCAGTATCATTTAAAATCATTTAAAATCGAAAGCACATGATGGGCTGGAAAGGACGGTTTGATGGTGGGTGTCACAGGGTATGATAGATGACGACATGCTGTCTTACACACACTCCGTTTTGTTTCACACACACACACACACACACACACACACCATCCAACGGGGTGATTGGGTTTCTCTTCCAGAATGTGTAAGTGTGTAAACTAGTGCTTGTGTGAGACTGCAGTGTTACGGATGAAACCGAGTTTGAATCGCAGCTGATGCAGAATCTCACAGGAACGTGAAGAAAGAAGGGAATCCACCGAATAATCCAGAACACGCCAACGATCACATGACCATCCTGCACAGTCTCTGTACTGGAGTCCTGATTTTTCTGATGGATAATGATGGAAATGTCACAAGATCATTAAATGTTACAGAAACATTGTAAAATGTACTTTTTTTTTTTTTTTTCTGGACAGATGAAACCAAAACTTTATCCAGATTGACATTCTAAAATCATCTTCATTGATATACAGAAGGCCTCCAGCACTCAGTCAATTATCTGTCCGTGGCTGCTGAAATTGTCGTCAGAGGGTCTGGATGGAGATGAAGAACTCGATCAAGGTCCTCTGGTGAGTTAACACAAGTTAATGGATGAGCCCAAGACACCAGGACTCAGTGTTGAACCCTCAGGAGTTGATGAGATATTATCAGTGCACCATGAAGAAAACAGGGAATCCGTGTGAGAATCCCAGTCACATGACCATCCTTCAGCGTCTTGCAGGCAAAACACAACAAGATCTACATAACAGTGTGGGAAGTCTTCCTGAGTTTGGAAGATCGGGGGTAGAGGAGATTGAAGTCCACCAGGAGGGTTATAGGGGGTCGTCAGTTGGAAAAACACTGAGTATTGTGTTCATTTCTATGAGACATTTGTGTCTCAGAGACCGAGGAGGACAGCGGAGGAAATTGCAACTGCATGAGAACCAACAATGAAAGTTCCTCCCACTAAAGGAAACAGATCCTGCAGGATTTACCTTCTGAGAGAAACAACAACCCAGTTTTGGGATATTTTAGTTTCAGCTCATGTGCTGCCATTGATGATGAAATGTTTGCCAGATGAACTTGTGTGGAAAAATATCATCCCAAAATCAGCACAGACAGAAAAGAAAAAATAAATATTTAAGGAAGAGGAAAGAAAAAAGAAGAAACTGAAACTCAGATTCAAAATTTAAAAATTAAAAAGTCAAAAATCAGATCAAGGAATGGAAAGTGTTGTGTAGAGTGAGGTGATTATTGAGAGATTTATAATTTATATTTAATAATGAATAATAATTTATAATGTGGGTTGTGAGTGAGTGTGATGTGGTTCTTCTCCTCCACAGAGTGTCATTGTGTCGTATCACATCCTCCACCTCAGCACCTGCAGTCGCTCCCAGCTGCAGCAGTGCAGCCTCTCTACAATCTGACTGACGGAGGTTTTTGTACGACTCTCTAACACTGTGTGAACCAGTAGCCTGAGATGGAATGTTCACTCTGACAGTAATAATCTGCTGCATCTTCAGTCTGGACTCCACTGATGGTCAGAGTGAAATCAGATCCAGATCCACTGCCACTGAAACGAGCTGGAAAACCCGACTGTAATGTAGTCGCATATCTAATCAGGAGTTTAGGAGCTTCTCCAGGTTTCTGCTGATACCAGTGTAAATAGTTATTGCTGTACACATTCTGACTGATTCTACAGTTGATGGTGACTGTTTCTCCTGGAAGAACAGATTTCACTGCAGGAGTCTGAGTTACTATAACCTGACCTTGACATTCTGAAAAAAAAAAAATAATAATAATAATAATAATCATAATAATCATAATACAATTAAAAAAAGTAATGACATGAATGGCAAAGATGTAAAATATTACAAGGGAAACGATATTTGTATTTATATAAACAGATAAAATCTGAAGTGGTGTCTGACCTTGAGTGCAGAGGATCAGAGTCCAGATGAAGACGGGGATCAAAGTCATGGTCGCTGTGGGTGAAGTTGCTGTAGCAGCAGCTCTCAGTCATGAAGTGTTAAAGTCACAGCGCTATAAACCCTCCCAGAGCACTGAAGCATGTGCTGCCAATGCAAAGTGTCGTCTAAGTCTGGAACCACCTTCAGCACATTCCCCCTGAACTCACTGTCATTCTCACTCTACTACAGAGGGATTGTGGGAAATTTGGTTAAAAAAATCCTGAAGAATTATATATTCTTTAATTTTTAATAATTTTAAAGTTGTTCTCCGTGAGAAAGAAAAAAAAAAGATTCTCTGTGCGCGCGCCTGTGTGTGTGTGTGCGCGCGCGCATTTCTGTGTGTGTGTGTTTCTGCTCTCCAGCTGGTCCAGCGGTGAAGCCCTCCATGTCTCTGCTCCCGCTGTCCTCTCTGCAACTCTCTGAGGGATCCGTTTCACTGCTCTGTCTGCTCTCAGCCTATTCTCCACAAGAGGGAATCCATTTGAGAATCAAGATGTTTCCAGTCACATGACCTTCCTTCAGAGCGTTGATTGCAACACAACAAGATCAACAGAGCAGTATGAGACATGTTCCTGATTTTGGAAGATGGTGGGTGGAGGAGATTCATAGATGTAGAAAATGAGGAGAGGAGAGTGTCTGTAACAGACTCTAATGGAAGGAGGTAAAACTAGACGGGGTCTGGAAGGTATGATGGTGCAGGAAGCACAAACCAAGGACATACAGACTGGGGGTTTTGCCAAGTTGGGGGAAAAGTGCTAAAAGTTGGGTTGGTGTAGACTATGGAGAGGATCAGAGATGTAAATTTGGGTATGAGATCATTACTAGTGAGGGACAACTAAAAATAGGTCCAGGGGATTCTTTCCATTGAATGTGGGAGAGGAGACATAAAATGATAAAGAGAAGGAATGAAGAGGAGCGAGAAGGTAAGAGGACTGGAGCTTTTCAAGGTGGAGATTGAAGTCCACCAGGAGGGTGTCAGTTTGAAAAACACTGAGTATTGTGTTCATTCCTATGAGAAATTTGTGTCTCAGGGGCCGAGGAGGACAGCAGAGGAAATTGCAACTGCATAACAATGAGAGACTGAAATCCTGCAGGATTTATCTCAGAAGAACAGTATGTGGAGGTATTATATATTTCTTCAGCCGTCTGACCTGAAGTCCATACGCATGTCCAGGCGGAAACCCTCAAAAGCACAAGGAAGACATGATCATGCCACAGAAAAACCACATGATTTAGTGTCGGAATTATCAAATCAAAGCAAAGAAAAATAAAGGTGTTTCCTTCCCATATTTATTGGCTCAGACCTTCACCTTGTCTCAACTTGGTTTAATGTCGTGTTTACAGTGGAATCACATGCAGTTTCTTTGGGAATTGTCCAAATGTGATTTTCTGACAGGTGGCTGTTAATCGTCCATTAATTCTATATCGTAGGATCTTTAATGTCCTTTATCGCCCTCTCGCCATCAGAAATACAAGTTTTGTTGTGTGAACTGATTAAATTTTATTTACATTTATTTAAAATAAATATATTCCCGTTTCAAAGTCTCATCCACACGTTATTACAGCGTTGTACACACACTATCATCCTCTTTTATAAACCTCGATTCCCTCTTGTACACGATATCACTTTCTAAAGCGCATGATGGGATGGAAAGGACGGTTTGTTGGTGGGTGTCACAGGGTATGATCGATGACGGCATGCTGTCTTACACACACTTCGTTTGCTTTCACACACACACACACACACACACACACACACACACACACACACACACACACACACCATCCAACGGGGTGATTGGGTTTCTCTTCCAGAATGTGTAAGTGTTTAAACGAGTGCTTATGTGAGACTGCAGTGTTACGGATGAAACCGAGTTTGAATTGCGACCTGCAGGGAATCTCACAGGAACGTGAAGAAAGGAGGGAATCCACCGAATAATCCAGAACATGCCAACGATCACATGACCATCCTGCACAGTCTCTCTACTGAAGTCCTGATTTTTCTGAAGAATAACGATGGAAATGTTACTTTTGAGATCATTACATGTTACAGAAGCACAGAACAATATTCAGTCATGTGACCATCATGCAACATGAGGCAACAGCTCTCAGGCGTTTGATGAAAGGATCTGAATGTCTCGTCCTGTACTGTAGATCCCGGTGCATGCACTCTTTCACTCAAGAATATTGTCGGAGAGGCTAGATTGAGATGGTTTGGACATGTGCAGAGGAGGGATAGTGAGTATATTGGTAGTAGGATGCTGAGGTTGGAACTACCAGGCAGAAGGCCCAGAGGAAGACCAAAGAGATGATTCATGGATGTGGTGAAGGAGGACATGAAGGTAGCTGGTGTAAGAGTTGAAGATGCAAAGGATCGGGTGAGATGGAGGCAGATGATTCGCTATGGCGACCCCTGAATTGAAAAGCCAAAAGGAAAAGAAGAAGAAGAGCATCTGACTGACGTCCTTATCCAGAGTGACTCCCAGGAGGACGAGTGATTTTGTAGAATCCATCAAAACTCCCCATGGAGGTCTAATAGAATATTATGAAGATAGATATTTTTAAAACGAGAGTTAGAATGACCACAACAACACAACAACTGTTTCATGAAATATGAGTTGAAAAGTTGAAGAAGATTTATAATTTATAAATTTATTAAGAGAGATTTATAATTTATATTTAATAATGAATAATAATTTATAATGTGAGTTGTGAGTGAGTGTGATGTGGTTCTTCTCCTCCACAGAGTGTCATTGTGTCGTATCACATCCTCCACCTCAGCACCTGCAGTCGCTCCCAGCTGCAGCAGTGCAGCCTCTCTACAATCTGACTGACGGAGGTTTTTGTACGACTCTCTAACACTGTGTGAACACATTGCTACTGTGATAACTCTGACAGGAATAATCTGCTGCATCTTCAGTCTGGACTCCACTGATGGTCAGAGTGAAATCAGATCCAGATCCACTTCCACTGAAACGAGCTGGAAAACCCGACTCTAATGTAGTCGCATATCTAATCAGGAGTTTAGGAGCTTCTCCAGGTTTCTGCTGATACCAGAATAAATAGTTATTACCAGCCACTCTCTGACTGGTTCTACAGTTGATGGTGACTGTTTCTCCTGGAAGAACAGATTTCACTGCAGGAGTCTGAGTTACTGTCACTTGACCTCTGCATTCTGGAAGAAAGAATAAATGAAAATGAGCTTAAACTATAAGCATCTTCAATATCAGATGAAAAACATATATGCTTATTTGTATAAACACATCACTGTAGAGATAAAATCTGAAGTGGTGTCTGACCTTGAGTGCAGAGGATCAGAGTCCAGATGAAGACGGGGATCAAAGTCATGGTCGCTGTGGGTGAAGTTGCTGTAGCAGCAGCTCTCAGTCATGAAGTGTTAAAGTCACAGCGCTATAAACCCTCCCAGAGCACTGAAGCATGTGCTGCCAATGCAAAGTGTCGTCTAAGTCTGGAACCACCTTCAGCACATTCCCCCCTGAACTTACTGTCATTCTCACTCTACTACAGAGGGATTGTGGGAAATTCAATGACAAATATTATACTTCTGCGTGGATCTGTGTATCCCAACAAAAACTGTGGAGGCATACAGTAATAACAAACCTTGGTTTACAAAAGATATCTTACTCATACGCAAGAAAAAGAACTCTGCTTTCCTCAGTGGAGACAAGGAGTCATACACCACTGCCAAATATCAATTGAGGTCTGCAATCAGGAAAGCTAAATCAAACCATGCAATAAACCTGGAACATCAGATCACATCAAACAATACCCGATATGTATGGAAAAAACTATAGGACATGACTGATTACAAAAAAACCCTCCATTTCATCTGACATTGAAATGGACCTTCCAAGCCGCTGTGAAGTGCACTAGCATTCAAGTGTACACTTTAAAATATGTTTCACAGTCTGATGTGGTGTGAGTGGTGTAGATCTGCTTAAAGATTTAATGTGGAAATCATGTCTCCTTTTTTCATCATGAAGTGTCTTTGGCAGCGATTTGGAACAGAACCTTTAACAGCAGGTCCAGTGCAGCGCTGTGTGTTGTGCTTGAGTGACTTTAGTGAAGAACCAGAAACATCTGCTGAAAGTTTTCATCTATTCTGGGACTCAGAGGGGTTCATGCAAATTGTGTGTGTGTGTGTGTGTGTGTGTGTGTGTGTGTGTGTGTGTGTGTGTGTGTGTGTGTGTGTGTGTGTGATTGGAAAACTATCACTTCTCTTTACCACTATTTCATCAGAATTTGCATGAAAGTCGTTACAGTCTAAACAATTCAAATGGAATTCATTCGAAATGAGCTTTTTGTTGTTATTGTTGTTGCTCTTTCGTAGTTTCTCAATATACAATACATTTTCCCAATACAGTACTTGTAGTCATTAACACGAACAGAAATCAAGGCCCTGATAGACACAGATAACATCGACCGACTCATACTCAACCTCAAAATACGGGTCAGTTTTGCACAACACAACAATTCACATTACAAACTATAAAAGGAAAATTAGTGACCTGATAATAATGAAATCTTGAAAGAAGAAAACAAAAAATCACCAAAATATGAACGATCAAGAAAGGAATGTCAAACCTCGGAAATAATTTCTGACCAAAAATCAAAGTCTTGTTTATTTTAATCCAGATGTTGAACATAAGACATGTTTTAATATGCGCCGATGTAGCCACATCATCATCAAGGCTACACCAATAATAGAGGAACGAGTGAAAGGTCTCCAGAAATCAGTTAATTATCTGTCCACGGCTGCTGAAATTGTAGTCAGAGGATCTGGATGGAGATGAAGAGCTCGATCAAGGTCCTCTGGTGAATTACCACAAGTTCATGGATGAACCCAAGACACCAGGACTCAGTGTTGAACCCTCTGGAGTCGTTGTGATATTATCAGTGCAGCATGAAAAAGAGAGAATCCATGTGAGAATCAAGATGTTCCCAGTCACATGACCATCCTGCAGAGTGTTAATTGCAGCACAACAAGATCTCCAGAGCAGGATGCTACGTTTCCCTGAGTTTGGAAGATAGTGGGCGGAGATCCATCGATGCAGAAAATGAGGAGATGTGAGTGTCTGTAACAGACTCTAATGGAAGGAGGTAAAACTAGACGGGGTGTGGAAGGTATGATGTCGCAGGAAGCACAAACCAAGGACATCCAGAGTGGGGGTTTTGCCAAGTGGGGGGACAAGTGCTAAAAGCTGGGTTGACGTAGAATATGTAGATGATCAGAGATGTAAATTTGGGTATGAGGTCATTACTAGTGAGGGACAATAAAAAAATAGGTCCAGGGGATTCGTTCCATTGAATGTACGAGAGGAGCCATTCAATGATAAAGAGAAGGAATGAAGCGGAGCGAGAAGGCAAGAGGACTGGAGCTTGTCAAGGTGGAGATTGAAGTCCACCAGGAGGGTTAGAGGGGGTCATCAGTTGGAAAAACACTGAGTGTTGTGTTCATTTCTATGAGATATTTGTGTCTCAGGATCCAAGGAGGACAGCAGAGGAAATTGCAACTGCATAAAAATCAAAGAATGAGAACCAACAATGAAAGTTCCTCCCACTGAAGGAAACAGATCCTGCAGGATTTATTTCAGATTAATATTATATGTCAGTATTTTTTGATGGAATGTCTTTCAGTCTCAATCTTTTTTCCACTGCTTTTCGAATCTTTTCTATGATAACTGCAGAAGAATTTTCCAGGTATGGAGAGCTGTGATCTTCCTCTACTATTGTCACATACAGTCAGATCGTCTTTCTTTGGTATTTTAGAGATCATTGATTTATTTATTTTTATTTTTTTATTATTTTTTTTTTTCCAATCGCCCGGCATTGTGATTTATTTTCTCACACTTTCAAAGATGTGCAGCAACTTCTTGGATGTTATCTCGCTTCCAGCTTTCAACATTTCACCGCTGATGTGGTCCACACCGGCTGCTTTACCATTCTTTAACTTTATTACTGCCTTGTTGACCTCTTCTTCTGTAAAAGGCCCAGTGTTGATTTCTTCTCTAATTCCGATGTTGTTGAGGTCAAACTCATCTTCGGCTTCATCTTCATTGCACAGGTTTTCCACATTTAATACCTCTTCAAAGTGCTCTTTCCATCTCTGAAGTATCTGATCTTCTTCACTGAGAAGCTTACCATTCTTATCTCTCACTCCAGCTGTTGACCGTCTCTTGTGAATTCACAGCTCTTTTGGAATCGTATACAGAGTTCCCATGTGATTTGTCTTCGCAGCATGCTCTGCCTCCTCAGCAAGTGTGTTGATCATCTCTCGCTTATCTGCTCAAACCTTCTTCTTCACATTCCGATCCATATCCCTATATTGTTGTTGTTTGATGGTTCATATTCTCTCTGAGCGCACACAGTTTATTTCACTTTTCACCTTTTTCCTTTCATCAATCGCCTTCCAGGATTCACTGCTGATCCATTCCTTATGCTCCCTTTGCTTCTTTCTCAAGATGTTCTCCGCTACCTCTATGTACATTGTAGTGAAGTTCTCCCAGTCTCTTTGTGTGTTATCCTCGTCTATGGCATTCTGCGTGCTCTCTTTTAGTGCCTCGGATCTGTTCTTCAACTGCAATACGAATTGCTTTTGGACGCCTTTTTGTTTCAGGAGCTTTGTGTCGTGAAAGTCTAATCTTCACCTTGCCAACTACCAGGCTGTGGTTAGTTCCAGCATCAGCACCTCTCATGGCTCGGACATCTGCTAGAGATCTTCTGTATCTTCCATTGATGATGATGTGGTCAATTTGAGTTTTGTCTCTGTTGTTTGATGAGGTTCATGTATATTTATGAATGTCTTTGTGTCTGAAAAGTGTGCCTCCAATCACTATTTCAAGAGGGAGCTGCGTCACAAAGCACAGCTATTAATTTACCAGTTGATCTACGTTCCAAAGGTCACCTATGGTTATGAGCTTTGGGGAGTGACTGAAAGAACAACATTGCGGTCAAAAGTGGCAGAAAGGAGCGTCCTTCACCTGGCAGCAGGGAACTCCCTTTAAGATCGGGTGAGAAGCTCAGCCATCTGGGAGGAGCTTGGAGGAGAACTGCTGCTCGTCCATGTTAGCGAGGAGCCAGCGAAGATGGCTCAAGCATTTGATTAGAACACTTCCTGAATTCCTCCCTCCCTTTGGTGGTGTTTTAGGCATGTCCAACTTGGAGACCACGAGCTTGATCTAGAACATGGGGGGGGGGGTGTCTCTCTGTTGGTCCGGAAAAGCCTCTGTGTTCCCTTCGAAGTGGCTGCGGAGAGGGGCATCTGGACCCCACTGCTTAGGCTGCTGGCCACGGATTAAGTGGAAAAAAATAACGACAATGATGATGACGATGATGATGATGATGATGATGATGATGATGATGATGATGATGATACATAAAAATATTTATTTAGAACAGTTTTTGAAAACCATAACTATCTGAGTTTAGATGATTTATTACAAGGTTCTGGTTTTTTTTTTTAAGTGATTAAGTGAGGAATTGATTTAGATGATGTAATGGCTGCATGGATGTGTCGAAACATGTAATATTTCCATTGATTGGTATTGAATTGGAGATTCTGTGGATTAATGCATTCATGATCAGATGGAAACTCTAAATTAAATATAAAAATTACTGAAGAAATGTTTACTTGTTTCCCATAAGTCCATTCGAACCACTATCAAATGTGATGTCTGTGTAGATGGTTTCCTGGAAATATATTTTTCACCAAATAATGACTCAAATCTTGGCGATATGTAATGCAAATCCTATCTTCACCGATTTTGAAACATATCACCAAAATTGTCAGGGGTTGAGTTTCAGACTTTGACGTTGTCGAGATTTAAAGTTATGGTAGATTTAATCCTGTTCCAAATGGGGACTTGCACAGGATGTGCGGTGCCAAACGAAACTGCGCTCACCGTATAGCGGAATGGCTCCACAAGATTTCATCATGAAAATTGTACAACATACTGAAGAAATTTGTTCCAAAATGGCCCTCATGATCAACTCGGTGGTGGATGTACTGCAGTGCTAACACGCTCATGTCTTCTGACTGTCTAAGTCTATCGGAGGTCACGGTAAGACTTCATTTCTCAAGATGAACGTATAAAGTCCTTGTCTATAATAAAAGTCCTTGTCTATCATAAAAAATATAGGCTGCAAAAATTATGATGTGACTTTATTCAGAACACCCATCTCATATACCTCTGGACAGTTCCTTCCTCATCAAGAGTAGCTGCATAGCCATCAGCGTGTTTCTGCCCTGAGATGGCCGGTGAGCTGTGCAGGAGGGATTCTGCACTCGCTAAGAGCGACCGGATATATGCAAGGGTCAGTGATGTCAGAAGGATGTCAACACACCAGTATATTAGGTTTTTATTTTTCTTTTTTAAGTTCGCTCTTTTCGTAAGTCAGCCGATGGTACATTTATATATGTTTAAATGTATATCGACATTGTTTTGTTTTGATTATAGCGAGCGCACCTGCTAGTGCGCCTCCCTGAGTCGGGGTTAATTGCTTTCTGAGTATGTACGCTCAGTGGCCAAGTTGAACTGCGTCACACGCCTGAAAACATGTCCATTTCTGCAAGTGCTTATTTAAGTTAAAGATCTAGGACAGGAGTCGGAAAACGTGCTTCATATACAAAAACACTGCATCATCAAAATCAACTGCAAAAAGTAAACTCCGCTTATTTACTCACATCGGAAGCACTCCGGTCTCCCAAAGGTAGAAAGTTCAACCAGCTTTCAACTGAATGACGGGCGAGTCTACCTAAGGCAGAGTCCTGCAACGGTCAGGTACCCACAGGTACCCAGCTTGAAGAAAAAAATGCTTTTTTAAAGTTGAAAATTACATAGAAGAAAAATAACAGTCACGGGTGCTGGCGGACATTTATTTGGTGTGGGCGGGGTGATTTTGTGTGTCTGTTCTTGTGGACATGGCTCTCGTTATATTAATCAGCTACATTGAGAGTCTCAGGGTTTTTGAGAAAGAGAGATTTTTCCACCAGGGTTTGTAATCCAGGAATGGAGATCACAGCTGAAGTAAGAGAGTATGGTTGAGATTTGTTTATGCACAGCAATCTCTGAATTAAATAACTCTCCTCATAATGACAAAATAAAAGACTGGGTGTGGTTCAGCATTAATATTATTAAGCATTAATATTATTTAAAAGAATGTTGAGCAGGCTCCTTCTTAAAATAAGTCTTCTTATACTTTACTGTGTTGCTGTCGTTTTTGCAAATTTAAACAAAGACAAAACAATGTAAATATAACGAATAAAGAAAAAGATATCCCACGAAGGGAGTGATGGTGAGGTGGGCTACCCAACCTGTTCACACATCTGGCTGCACCTTGTCCCTTGCTTCGTGGGATCGATATTCTTTTCCTTTATAAAAATACAAGAAAAACTCAAACACATTCATTAATTTTCTGAACAGCTGAATTCTAATTCAGGTCGCAGGCAGGCTGGCGATTTTTTTGACTGTAATTGATGTTTTGTTAAAAGTAGAATAATGATTTAATTGTCTCTGCAATCATTTAAATCAATGCAGCACATTGTTGTTGTTTTTTTTGTTGTTGTTGTTTTTTTTTCTTTTTTCTTTTTTTTTTTTTTTCTTGTTTTTTTATTTAACATGAATGAAAAGGAGCAAAAACATTACATGAAGTGTTATTTGATTTTAAACGTAAACAAAGGATGTGTGGCTCCCCGTGTTTTCTTTACTGTAGAAAACAGGTCCAAATGGCACTTTGAATGTGAAAGGTTGCCGACCCTGGATCTCGAAAGATCAGGACCGAGTCTGCATTTTGGATTTGTTATTTATCAAAATTCCAAGTAAAACCTTTAATTTTCGAAAGAAAATTCTGGACAACGTTAGAAGGTTCTAGAAACCGGGATTGTGTATATAAGCGCGTCGCAGGTCACGGAAGTGAAGTTGGTAGTTTGGTTACGCAGTGCGAAAGAGGAAGGACGTTGGTTCTATGGAGACGAGATATAAATTTAGTAAGTGGACACAAAGAGATTGTTGTACAACAAAAAATTAATTTTACCGAATAAATTCTGGTCCATAATCTGTTGTTATTTTTAAATATTTTTGTTATTTAAAATAAGATTTTGTTTGAATCCTCACTGAATCAAAAGCCAAAACACATCAACACCTGCTGTACGACCCCCTCATATTTAAAAACACAAAGCCATCAGATCAGAAAACGAAAAGAAAAACTCCTGAAGCCGGTTCTCAGTCCACCTTGACCTCATATTATCATGACTGCGAAGGCATGTGTCTTTTTCATTTAACGTCAGCCAATCAGGAAATGAGTATTTAAGATTAATCCAGTTTCAGTCAAACTCTCATCCACATGTAATTACAGCGTTGTGCACACACTATGTAGTGGGGCCGGTGGCGTAGTGGTTAGGGTGCTGCGCTCATGATCGGGAGGTTGTGAGTTCGAATCCCACTGAGACCCTCAGTTGAACTCCTGGTCGCTTCACGCTACGGAAACCGGGGATAAGCACTGGCCTGATGAGCCACGAGGCTCGGGTGTAAAAACCCAACAGACTTACCTTACACACAATATCATCCTCTTACATAAACACCTCGATTCCCTCTTATACACGATAACACTTTCTAAAGCGCATGATGGGATGGAAAGGATGGTTTGATAGTGGGTGTCAAAGGGTATGATAGATGACGACATGCTGTCTTACACACACACACACACACCATCCAACGGGGTGATTGGGTTTCTCTTCCAGAATGTGTAAGTGTGTAAACTAGTGCTTGTGTGAGACTGCAGTGTTACGGATGAAACCGAGTTTGATTTGCGGCCGATGTGGAATCTCAGAGGAACGTGAAGAAAGAAGGGAACCCCAACGATCACATGACCATCCTTCACAGAGTCTGTACTGAAGTTGTGATTTGTCTGATGGATAATGATGGAAATGTCACTTATGAGATCATTAATTGTTACAGAAACATTGTAAAATGTTTTCTCAAAGATCTCGAGGGTTTTTTTGTTTTTTGTTTTTTTTTTCTGGACAGATGAAACGCAAAATTTCTCCAGACTGAGATTCTAAAATCATCTTCATTGATACATGGAAGGCCTCCAGCAATCAGTCAATTAACTGTCCGTAGCTGCTGAAATTGTAGTCAGAGGCTCAGGAAGGACATGAAGAGCTCGATCAAGGTCCTCTGGTGAGTTAACACAAGTTAATGGATGAGCCCAAGACACCAGGACTCAGTGTTGAACCCTCAGGAGTTGATGTGATATTATCAGTGCACCATGAAGAAAAGAGGGACTCCATGTGAGAATCCCTGTCACATGACCATCCTTCAGCGTTTTGCTTGCAACACAACAAGATCTATGTCGCAGTGTGAGAAGTTTTCCTGAGTTTGGAAGCTAGGGGGCGGAGGAGATCCAGATATGCAGAAAATGAGGAGAGGAGAGTGTCCATAACAGACGAATGGAAAAAGGTATAACTAGATGAGGCCTGGAAGGTATGATGATGCAGGAAGCACAAACCAAGAATATACCGAGTGGGGGTTTTGCCAAGTGGGGGGACAAGTACGAAAAGCTGGGTTCATGTAGAATATGTAGATGATCTTCTTCTTTTCATTTCGTCTTTCCTCTTCAGGGGTCGCCACAGCGAATCAGCTGCCTCCATCTCACCCTATCCTCTGCATCTTCTTCTCTTACACCAACTGCCTTCATGTCCTCCTTCACCACATCCATGAATCGTCTCTTTGGTCTTCCTCTAGGCCTTCTACCTGGTAGCTCCAACCTCAGCATCCTACTACCAATATACTCACTATCCCTCCTCTGTACATGTCCAAACCATCTCAATCTAGCCTCTCTGACTTTGTCTCCAAAACGTCTTACATGTGCTGTCCCTCTGATGTGCTAATTCCTGATCCTATCCATTCTCGTTACTCCCAAAGGGAACCTCAACATTTTCATCTCTGCTACCTCCAGCTCTGCCTCCTGTCTTTTCCTCAGGGCCACTGTTTCTAAACCGTACAACATCGCTGGCCTCAACACTGTCTTGTACACGTTTCCTTTCATTCTTGCCGATACCATCCAATCACACATCACACTGGACACTTTTCTCCAACCAGCCTGCACACGCTTCTTCACCTCTTTTCCAGACTCTCCATTGCTCTGGATTGTTGAGCCTAAGTACTTAAAATTTTCCACCTTCTTTATCTCTGCTCCCTGTCACCACACCGAACTGTTGTTCACAAATGCTGACCTCTGCCCTTAGTCTAGCTTCCACTATTCTTTCCCACGACTTCATCGTATGGCTCAACTTTATCCCTCTGTAGTTGCCGTAACTCTGCACAACTGTCTTGTGCTTCAAAATGGACACTTCTTCTTAGCTAATCTCTTCTTTTGTACATACTCTTGTACTTCCTCATTCCACCACCAAATCTTCTGATCTCCTCTCCTTCCAGATGACACACCAAGTATTCTCCTACCTGTCTTCCTGATCACATTAGCTGTAGTTGTCCAGTCATCTGGAAGCACTTCCTGACCACCCAAAGCCATTTTCAACTCTTTAAGGACAACATGACAGGCTTCCTTTTTCAGCTTTCACCACTTTGTCTTTTGCTGTGCCTTTGCCTTCTTCACCTTCCTCACCATCAGCATCATCCTGCATCCCACCACCGAGGCTGTTTGGCAACAGTCTCACCCGCTACTACTTTGCAGCCACTGACTTCCTTCAAATTACATCGCCGACACAAGATGAATTCGACCGGTGTGCTCCGACCTCCACTTTTATAAGTCACCCTATGCTCCTGTCTCTTCTGGAAGAAAGTATTTACCACAGCCATTTCCATCCTTTTTGCAAAATCTCCCAACATCTGTTCTTCTGCGTTCTTGTCCCGGATACCAAACCTGCCCATCACTTCCTCGTCCCCTCTGTTGCCTGCACCAACAAGTCCATTGAAGTCTGCCCCAATGACCACTCTTTCACCTCTGGGGGTACTCTGCATCACTTCATCTAACTCACTCCAGAATCTCTCCTTCTCTTCTAGCTCACATCCTGCCTGTGGGGCATAAGCACTAACAACATTGACCATCACGCCTGCAATTTCTAACTTGAGACTCATCACTCTTCCTGACACTCTTTTCACTTCTAGAACATTCCTGACAAACTCCTCCTTCACGATGACTCCTACTCCATTTCTCTTCCCATCCACACCATGATAAAACAGCTTAAACCCTGCTCCTAATCTTCTAGGTTTGCTACCATTCCACCTGGTCTCCTGAACACACAGTATGTCCACCTTCCTCCTCTACATCATGTCAGCCAGCTCTCTACCTTTTCCTGTCATAGTTCCAACATTCAAAGTCCCTACTCTCAGTCCTAGACTCATGCCTTTCCTTTTCTCTCTCTGCCTATCGATACGCCTCCCGCCTCTCCTTCTTCGATGTCTTCGACCAACAGTAGTCCAATTTCAACCAGCACCCTGTTGGTTAACAGCACTGATGGAGGTCGTTGTTCACCCGGGCCTCGACCGATCCGGGATGAATTTTTTTGTTGTGACTCGCATATTTTATTTGGCATTTGTTTTACGCCTGATGCCCTTCCTGACGAAACCCTCTGAATTTATTCGGGCTTGGGACTGGCGTGAGGGAGAGACACTGGCTTGTGCCCCTCCATCACGGCTGCATTAGACTATGTAGATGATCAGAGATGTAAATTTGGGTATTAGGTCATTACTCGTGATGGACAACTAAAAATAGGTCCAGGGGACTCTTTCCATTGAATGTTGGAGATGAGCCATTAAATGATAACGAGAAGGAATGAAGAGGATGAGAAGGCAAGAGGACTGGAGCTTGTCAAGGTGGAGGTTGACGTCCACTCGGAGGCCTAGAGGGGGTCGTCAGTTGGAAAAACACTGAATATTGTGTTCATTTCGATGAGACATTTGTGTCTCAAGGACCGAGGAAGACAGCAGATGAAATTGCAACTGCATGAAAATCAAAGAATGAGAATGAGAACTGGGATACTTTCGTTTCAACTCATTTTAGTTTCAGCTCATGTGCTGCCATTGTTGATGAAATGTTTGCCAGATGTACTTGTGTGGAAAAAGATCATCCCAAAATCAGCAGAGGAAGAAAAGAAAAGAAAAAAAAATAAACATTTAAGGAGGACGAAAGAAGGAAGAAGAAATTAAAACTCAGATTCGAAATATAAAAATTAAAAAGTCAAAAATCAGATCAAGGAATGTAAAGTGTTGTGTAGAGTGAGGTGATTATTGAGAGATTTATAATTTATATTTAATAATGAATAATAATTTATAATGTGAGTTGTGAGTGAGTGTGATGTGGTTCTTCTCCTCCACAGAGTGTCATTGTGTCGTATCACATCCTCCACCTCAGCACCTGCAGTCGCTCCCAGCTGCAGCAGTGCAGCCTCTCTACAATCTGACTGACGGAGGTTTTTGTACGACTCTCTAACACTGTGTGAACACATCACCACTGTGATAACTCTGACAGTAATAATCTGCTGCATCTTCAGTCTGGACTCCACTGATGGTCAGAGTGAAATCAGATCCAGATCCACTGCCACTGAAACGAGCTGGAAAACCCGACTGCAACTGATTTGTGATTTTAATCAGGAGTTTAGGAGCTTCTCCAGGTTTCTGCTGATACCAGTGTAAGTTATTGCTATACACATTCTGACTGGTTCTACAGTTGATGGTGACTGTTTCTCCTGGAAGAACAGATTTCACTGCAGGAGTCTGAGTTACTGTAACCTGACCTCGACATTCTGAAAGAAAATAAAAAATAAAAATAAAATAATAATCATAATAATCATAATAATGATAATACAATTTAAAAAATGACATGAATGGCAAATATGCAAAATATTACAAGGGAAACGATATTTGTATTTATACAAACAGATAAAATCTGAAGTGGTGTCTGACCTTGAGTGCAGAGGATCAGTGTCCAGATGAAGACGGGGATCAAAGTCATGGTCGCTGTGGGTGAAGTTGCTGTAGCAGCAGCTCTCAGTCATGAAGTGTTAAAGTCACAGCGCTATAAACCCTCCCAGAGCACTGAAGCATGTGCTGCCAATGCAAAGTGTCGTCTAAGTCTGGAACCACCTTCAGCACATTCCCCCCTGAACTTACTGTCATTCTCACTCTACTACAGAGGGATTGTGGGAAATTAGTGACAAAAAAGCAACTTGTCCTTAATTATATTTTTTGTCGGCGACAGCAATGCAGATACCATGCTCAAAAAAAAAACAACAAAAAAAAAAAAAACACTACAACAGAGGTTTGGTGGGAGATTTTTTCACAAAAAAGGTCACGAAAAACTGTGTCGACTCTTCTTTGTGCAAATCACTGTGAGAGTTTTATTGAATTAATTATTAAAAATAAATTACATTTAACTCGCCTTAAATATGATAAAGACTCTGAGTACATGAAGAATCAAATGGAGAAATGTAAAGGAAATTTAAAATCTCTTTTTATTTTTTTTATTTCTTTTTCAAAATTTTGAACCAAAAATAATTTTTTGGCCTCAGGAATGAATTTTAAAACAGTTTGAAATGGACTTGGTTCATCGAGGGTTAAATGTCGTTTGTTGATATTATTAAGGAATTGAAATTTATTTATATTGTTGAAAGAATATGTTGGGTTCTCATAATCTGATGGTTCTGTGTTTGATGACTGAACCAAATGTTGGCTGTTCAAGCTTCGCCATCAGTCCATGCTGTCCCCCAGGTGCACCTAACTGGGTTATCAAAGGCCAGTCGAATCTCTCAGTGCTGACAATAAGAGTTTCACGTAAAAGTACCATTGCTGCCCTTCGTAAAGAGGAGCTGCATCGTCATCAGCGTGTTTCTGCCCTGCGATGGGCTGGTGAGCTGGTCAGGGTGTACTCTTCCCTCATCCACAGTCAGCTGAGATGGACTCCAGCCTCCACCCGACTCTAATTAGGATAAAGCATTTCATAAAATGAAGTAATCACAGTGATATAAATGATAATAAATATAAAATTAGAAGTATTTGAATTGAGTGTGAAACGTTAGTGAAGCTCCACTGAACTCAGTTCTGCTCTGTAAGATATAAAAGGAACTGAAACACAGACAGTGAGCTGAAACGAAACCTGAGTGACTGACAGCTGTCCATTTCTGCCCCCCCCCAGCTGTGTGTGTGTGTGTGTGTGTGTGTAGGTGCCACCCAGCCCAGTGTGACGGTGCTGCCCCCCTCCAGTGTGGAGCCGCAGCAGGATAAGTCCACATTCGTGTGTGTGGCCGACAAGGGCTTCCCCTCGGACTGGAGGCTGAGCTGGAAGGTTGATGGGAACAGCTGGAACTCGGGGGTGAGTCGCAGCACCGCTGTGCTGAACGCGGACGGCCTCTACAGCTGGAGCAGCGCGCTGAGCCTCCGCCCGGAGCAGTGGAGGAACAAGGCGGTGACCTGTGAGGCCTACAACAGCCACCAACCTACTGTGGTGAGCACAGCGAACACAGAGCAGTGCTGAGGGCTGTGAACTCACACACACTTTACTCAGCTCACCTTCTACTGCTTCACTGTGTGCTACATGTGGCCTTCACTGCTCAAATGCCCCACTTTCATCATTTCATTTGTGTTATTAACATGTGAGTTCACACACTCCTCAGTTTAACTCACATCTTCTTCTTAATTATCACCCAAATATGTGTTAAGTGTGAATCACTGCAATGTTCTGCTCTGAATTATTAATAAAAGCTTTTCAATCATTCAAATCCTTTTTCTTTACATTATTGATGATGCACATCACACACACACATCACCAGCACATCTGTCTCAGTATCCCGTAAATACACTTCTGTTCGAATAAAAGTCAACAAAAGATTTTGAATTAATAATTAAATGTCCTCTATACTGTTGCATGCTGGGGCAGCAGCCTGAGGGTGGCAAACACAAACAGATTTAACATACTAATCTGCATAGACGATGACATCGTGTGGATGGAGCTGGACTCTGACGGTCGTGTTCGAGAGGTTAAAATTGTCCAAAATAAAGACGATCTTGTACAATACCTCCCACCTGCTCCTGCTTCACAACCTGCTGATCAGTCACAGGATCCGTCCAGTGAGAGACTGATACCACCGGAATGCACCACTGACCCACACAGGAAATTATTATAGCTGTGAACATTAAACTGTACAAAACTCGTCCATACAGAACCAACATCCACTGTGATCCATTTACATTCTACTGTTTATCACATTAATAATCCTGTACATATCACCCACTCACTCCATTCATTTGGGCACACCATTTGGGCAGTGGGCAGTGCTTTGCATCTGCACGGGAAAATGAACGACCCCGCCCTCCATGAGTTTCCTGCTGCCTTGCAGGTCGGCCTTGGCTGGTCAAAGGCTATGGGAGTAAACCCAGATAGAAAATCCGGTAAGGAGGCCCGAAGGCAGTTGGCCGAGCTCTGCGACGCCCTCTGACACCTCCTGCAGCCGCGCTGGCACCGGCTGTACTGGCTTGCCTTTCCGCCGGACTCTGCCAGCAACGCCGAGAGGGGGATCCTGGCACTGGGCACTCCAGGATCTCCATATCACTTGCCCAGGCCTGCACCTGGAGAGGTCACTCCAGCTTCGCTGTCTCAGCGTAGACATCAACACGGGGAGCAGCAGACACCAGTGATAAGCCCAGGCTCGTTTGGTGTAGAGCCGGGCGCTAGGGGTTGCTCTCGACGGTGGGAGGAGTCCTCTGACTCCATTGGGAAGTTACCGCCCGCCTCAACCCGGGCAGCCCCCGGGCAATAAGGTACTACCCCGCCACAACTTGCTTGCTTCATCGGGTGTGTGAAGCTTAGATCAAAATCGACAGGCTTGTTGTAAAATTGAGCACCAGGCAAACACAAGAAAAAGACAAAGCAACTGCCAGCCCTGCGGCTGGCAACCTGGAACGTCAGAACGATGTGTCCCGGCCTCACTGACAACCTCCAGCAAGTCGACGACACAAGGAAAACTGCCATCATTAGCCGTGAGCTGGCCAAGCGGAACATCGACATCGCCGCCCTACAGGAGACACGCCTTGCTTCAAGTGGCAGTCTCAAGGAGAAGGACTACACGTTCTTCTGGCAAGGTCTGGAGGCAAACGAGCGACGACTCTATGGGGTTGGTTTCGCAGTTCGCAACTCCCTGCTGTCGTCAATTGAACCTCCTTCTCAGGGAACCGAGCGCATCCTCTCACTCCGACTCACCATCTCCTCGGGACCTACACACATTTTCTGCGCCTACGCCCCAACACTCTGCTCCACAACTGAGGCAAAAGATGCATTCTACGAGGAGCTTGAGGCAAGGATCAGAGAGATACCAGTGAAGGAAAACCTGTTCCTGCTCGGAGACTTCAATGCCCGGGTGGGAGCAGACTGCACCGCCTGGCTACGCTGCATTGGACACTTTGGCATTGGCAAGCTCAACGAGAATGGACAACGGCTACTTGAGCTCTGCTCCTTCCATGACCTCGCCATTACCAACACCTTCTATGCCACCAAGCCCCACCACAGAGTTTCATGGAGACATCCCAGGTCGAGGCACTGGCACCAGCTGGACTTCGTCATCACCAGGAGACCCATGCTGAACCACGTGCTCTGCACACGTAGTTACCATAGTGCAGACTGCGACACTGACCATTCCCTGGTCGGAAGCATGGTGCGTCTACGACCCAAACGGATCCACCGCTCCAAACATAGGGGCCAGCCCCGCATCGACACTGCCAGAACTTCAAAGCCCGAGCTGCGCAAATGCTTTGCTGAGGCCATCGACAACGCCCTGGAAGACTGCCCCACAGACAACGCCACAGAACGCTGGGATTTCATCCGCGATGCCGTATACCAGGCCGCCTCAGACACCTTCGGGAAGAGAGTCAGGAAAAACGAGGACTGGTTCGAGGCTGGGATTGAAGATATGGAGCCTGCCATAGCCGCCAAGGGTGCTGCGCTCCTTGAGTACAAGAGGAAGCCATGCGAGAAATCACTGGCCACCTACAGAGAAGCCCGCAACAATGCCAAGAGGGTCGCCCGCAGGTGCGCCAACGACTACTGGCTGAAGCTTTGCAGCGATATTCAGACCTCTGCGGACTGTGGAAACACCCGTGCCATGTATGAGGGGATGATAAAAGCTTTGGACCAAGTGCCACCAAGATCGCACCCCTCAAATCCACCTCCGGCGACATCATCAAGGACCGTGGGGAGCAGATGGAGAGATGGGCCGAGCACTATTCAGAGCTATACTCCAGAGAGAATGTTGTCACTGACACAGCCATGGAGAACACCATCCCACTGCCCACCATGGAAGAACTCGACTCGCCACCTACCATTGAAGAGCTCAGCAAGGCCATTAACTCGCTGTCTAGCGGGAAAGCACCAGGCAGCGACGGAATCCCTCCAGAGGTGATGAAGGCTGCAAAAGAGAGCTCCCTCCTTGGACATCTCCATGAGCTTTTGCTTCAGTGCTGGGAAGAAGGAACGATACCCCAAGACATGCGAGATGCGAAGATCATCACGCTCTACAAGAACAAGGGCGACCGCAGCGATTGCAACAACTATCGTGGGATCTCTCTCCTCAGCATTGTAGGGAAAGCCTTTGCAAGGGTAGTCCTCAACCGCCTGCAAGTACTTGCAGACCGTGTGTATCCCGAGTCGCAGTGCGGGTTCCGGGCAAAGCGATCAACCATTGACATGGTGTTCTCCCTTCGGCAGCTGCAGGAAAAGTTCCGTGAGCAGCGACGTCCTTTGTTCCTCGCCTTCATCGATCTGACCAAGGCATTCGACTTGGTCAGTCGGTCTGGCCTCTTCACCCACCTCCATAAGATTGGATGTCCCACCAAGCTCCTGAAGATAGTCGAGTCATTCCACGACAACACGTCTGGCACAGTTCAGTATAACGGAACATCATCAGACCCCTTTCCAATCAAGAGCGGCGTGAAACAAGGGTGTGTCCTGGCCCCGACACTTTTCGGCATATTTTTCTCTTTGCTCCTGCGCTTACGCATTCAGAGAGTCCGAAGATGGCATCTTCCTCCACACACGGAGTGATGGGAACCTCTTTAATCTCGCCCGCTTCAGGGCAAAGATCAAGGTGCGCAAGGTCCTCATCCGGGATATGCTCTTTGCTGACGACGCTGCCCTCACTGCTCACTCTGAAGCCGCCCTTCAGCGACTCATCAATCACTTCGCGGAGGCATGCACAGAGTTTGGACTCACTATCAGCCTCAAGAAAACCAACATCATGGGTCAGGATGTCAGCACAACTCCCACAATCAACATCGGCGATTACACCCTGGAAGTGGTGGACAAGTTCACCTACCTTGGCTCCACCATCTCCAACAACCTATCCCTGGATGCTGAGCTAAACGTAAGGATAGGCAAAGCAGCAACATCCATGGCCCGCCTAGCGAAGCGTGTGTGGAACAACCCCAAGCTGACCCTAAACACGAAGATGAAGGTGTACCAAGCATGCGTGTTGAGCACGCTTCTATACGGCAGTGAGGCCTGGACCCTATACATGCACCAGGAGCGAAGACTAAACGCCTTTCACCTGCGCAACCTCAGACGACTCCTCGGCATTACCTGGCAGGATCGTGTCTCCAACTCGCGCGTCTTGGCCCAGGCAGGCATGTCAAGCATGTTCACCATCCTCTCCCAGAAGCGCCTGCGCTGGCTCGGACACATATGCAGGATGGATGAATTTCGCATTCCAAAGGACATCCTCTATGGCGAGCTCGCCTCAGGAACACGACCAACAGGACGACCCGCCCTGCGCTACAAGGATGTCTGCAAGAGGGACCTGAAGTCATGCAGCATCAACCCAGTAGATCTCGAGGCAGCGAGCTCCGACCGCTCTAGCTGGCGTGGAAAGGTAAAATCCGGTGTGCAGCAGGCCGAGGAGAAGAGAGAGATCCAGCATGAGGAGAAGAAGAACCGCAAACAGCAGAGAATTCTGTCTGCCACAGCCTGCCCCACGATCCCTACTGCAGAATACACTTGCAGCAAGTGTGGTAGGAGCTGCATCTCCCGCATTGGCTTATTCAGCCACAGCCGGCACTGCAGCCTCTCAGCTAATTGATAGACCTGCCTAGGTGCAGACTCCATTGTCTCTTGAGACAGACGGATGCCAAGAAGAAGACTCCATTCATTCTCTCTTTATATACATATTACTCACTTCTCATTTCACACTTATCTACAGAAATATTATACATTTCATTTATTCATGTCCTGAACCGCTTCATCCTAATTATGGTCGCGGGGCGTCTGGCGCCCATCTCAGATCTTTGATAACCCAGTTCGCTGCACCGGGAGAACGGATAACCATTCACACCCATTTCCTCAACATTGCTGCCATAGTTGCTTCTGGATTTTTATATCCCATAATATCACCCACTGAAAATATTTGATTCATTACTTACACTAATTGCAGCAAGGTGGTGAGTGCTTAGCACATCCATCTCACAGCAAGAAGGCCTGGGTTCAATTCCCATCCTGGGTGTTTCTGTGTGGAGTTTGCATGGTCTCCTCATGCATGTGTAGGTTTCCTCCGACGGTCCATAAACATACACAGTCGGCTAATTGGCTGTTCTAAATCAGCCCGAGGTCTGAGAGGGAGTATGAATGGTTGTGTGAGTGTTTGCCCTGTGATGGCCTGGCAAGTTGTCTATGGTGTACAAGGGCGTAGGCTGGTCTGACCGTAGGGGGTGCACATCTCGGTTGACCGGAACTCGAGGCCCAGGGGGGTATAGGCCTAAGCCTTAAAGAGGAAATGAAACGCCGACTAAATAAGTTTTACACAGTCAGATAGAGGAGGCCCAACGCTGCAAAATGCAGCAAAAAGTTTGTCAATACCATGAAAACTGAGCGAGCTATTCCATTTCTTGTGTCAGCATTCAACTAAAAATTTCAAAAGACGTTTTAGAGAAAAATGAGCACAAAGATTGCACTTCTTCCAACATCATTAGTCCTTCGCAACCAAACATTTTTATACACTTCAGCCATATAAACTTTTAGAAAACATGTCTAGGAAGAGTTTTAGGAAGAGACGATAAGAGAAATCATCCTCATTAATCTGATAATCTGACAGGCACTTTTTCAACCCACCAGTCACCGTGGACACTGTGGTAACCCCCCCACACAAATAAACAAAAAAACAACTTTTCTTTCATTCATTTCTGTTTATTCCAATAAGATCAGTATGGGCAGTGATGGTCTAGTGGTATAAGGCGCCGGATCGCTGATCCAAAGGTTGGGGGTTCGAGTCCCACTCTGCACAAGGTTGTCACTGTCCCCCCCAGTGCAGCTAACTGGGTTATCAAAGGCCGGCCATGTCTCTCACTGTCTATGGTGTGAGGCATGTAAAAGAATCATTGCTGACTTTCGTAAAGAGGAGCTGCAAAGCCATCAGCGTGTTTCCGCCCTGCGATGGCCTGGCGAGCTGTCCAGGGTGTACTCTGCCCTCGCCCGAAGTTGGCTGGGATGGGCGCCAGCCTCCCCGCGACCCAAGTTAGGATTAAGCGGGTACAGAAAATGAAATGAAATGAAAGATCAGTATGTATCTTTTTGACCATTATATAAAGGTTCAAATGCCTTCAAATGATACTGATTGAAAAAAACCCACTGTCGGGTTCAAACAATCATCCAGAAATTAATATATATATATATATATATCTCTTTAGACAAGTTTCATCAACTCCGCCCTCAGCATTATCATCTTCATCTATATCCAGTTCAGAAGATAAAATCACATCTTCACAAACACCAGTCATCACACTTTTATTAACAGATGCCTCTTCATCAACATCAAAGTCAAAATCTTCATCGACACTGCTGACATCATCATCATCAGTTTGTTCTCTGTAAAAGGTATGAATCATTTATTTTTCAGGTCTTGACCAATTTTCGTACAAAACTAAACAACCCACGATCCAGCATGTCCAGTGCAGACAAGATTACACACAAATCATATGATCAAAAATTTCCGTCATCGAATTTTGCATGCAGAGAAAAATACCAATACTCATACAATACTCATACAATACTCATATTAAGTTTCTAAAGTACATAATACTGAACATATGGGATTTTCTTTGACTGAATTGCAATGGAATCATGTCTTTCTTAATATTCCAGCAGACCTGAGGTATCTCACTCTCACACACACACACACACACACACACACAGACTGGAAGCAGTGGGTGCTCATTTGTGCATCTGCACTCATTTGCCCCACTCCCTTCATATACTGTATTTTCTTCCATTCAAATTGCACTAGTTCATCTGGATGTTGCTCATTTAACCGTTTGCACACTGTGTGTGTGTGTGTGTGACGAAGAGACAGACAGACATCTTCTTCAAAGCTGAATTCCAGTGTGGAATTGAACATTGTTAGGATCCGTTGAGTGTGGAAGAAGACGACTGGAGACTGGTTTTGAGTTGAATATGAGAAGCTTTATTGCGTCGTTTGCAAAGGACGGAGACCCAACAAACATGCATAAAAAGACACGCTAGAAAAGGTCTGGGCCTCACTCGCGGGTGTGTGCTTTTAAGGGCTTCAGAGCAGGTTCCCTCTTCCTGGTTTGGGGCTGGGTCTACGCTGTGTCGTTGTCTCAACAGAATGCGATAAGTCTGGGCTCTTATCTGGGTGCCTCACAACCCCCCACACCCCCTTCATCGCTACACTCCTCTGTTTCCCGCTGTCGCCTCCTGACCTCGAGGTGATCTGCAACTTCGGATACCACCGAACTAGATACTGTCGAGTCAGTTATCTGTCACACAGACCGTCGAAGGCTCAGGGTGTGGCAGGTGTGAAAACATGCACTTTTGTTTAAGTAAGCATTTTTATACTAGACATGAAGAATGCTCCCTTAAGCCTATCACTTGGTTATTCTCAGCAAGCATTTAAGAATAGCAAAACACAAAGAAATAAATCACCATTATATAGTTATATAAATCAGTATTTGTACCAGAGTACATGAAAATATGGTGCACTCTTACATTTTCTCTCTTTTGATCTCCTATAGGAGATCAACCAAGGAGCCACTCAAGACAACAAAAATAATAGGACATCAGAAAAGAACGTATACAACCTTATATGAAACCAAAGCAAATAGAAAATCTGTATAAAAGCAAATATGGAATCTGTAAAAATCTAAGCAAAATATGATATCTGTAAAAACTCTAACTGCATGCAAAGCTGCCCATAGTAAAATCTAATCAGAACTGGGGTCTAAGTGCGACTTCATCTACCAGAGACCCGCTAAAGGAGAGCTTCGGACTCAGCTAGCATCTGAGGAAATTGATATGGAGGGGGAGGAAGAGGACCCCCTTTTTCCAGGGTGGAAGAGATGCACCTGATACATAGGGAACGAATACAAGGGATACAGCAGCAGCCACATAGGGCGAGGAGTCCGGCGACGAGATGATGAATATCACAACTGAAACGATCAAACCTTTCCACTTACCGAAGTGTCTGTCCAGCCAATTAAGCATGACATTATCAACGCCTGAGTGTTCCTTCAGTTCGGTGGCCAGAGTCCGTAGCCCGTCCAAGGCCTTCGTGACTGATCCGTCTGGCGCGGTGTTATTGGGTATGAAGGTGCAGCACTCTTCCCCAAACATGGAGCAAACGCCCCGTGAGCACTAAGTAAAAATCTATAGCCATGCGGTTTTGATATGTCATAAGTGAATTGGCCCTGAGCTCGGCTGCCAGCCCTTCCACGGCATCCCTAGTAAGATTGGTCAAGCGTTGAACATTATAATGAATATAATTGATCCTATCGACATTCTTGTTGATAGTGCACCACCAGCAAATGGACGATTCAAACCCTGCCGCAATCTGGTCCACTAATTTGTATTCGTCCGGTACGCCGCGAGGGACGCCGATTGCATCGATATAAGTGGGAGACCCTTGAAAGCCTTGCTTCCCGAGCGTGGGAATCGACCGGCGCGTGCGCTTAATATTGAACGAGGAGATAGACTTTATATGAGTGCGTGAGAGGACACCTAATAGGTCGGATGCTGAGGCTGGTACAATGGAGATAGGCATGAGTAAGGTGATCAGGGTGCAGGTACCTGACCAGTTGGGAGGGAGCGTGGGATGTAGTACCGCCCCTCCGCAGTACCACCAAATATCCGCTCGGGCTTTGGTGAGGGTGGTGGAATTGGACCAATCTGACACGTTCGTGGTGGAATTACACCAGCCTGGGGAAGTGGTTCCTACCCTAGAGGACGAAGAATTGCCTTGCCTAGTGATACAGGAGTGACCGTAGCGCACTGGTTGATAGGGTTCTGGCTCATGTGAAAGTCGCGCTGTATCGTAACTCGTCCTTGTAATCTCCCAACGGTAGGGCCGTCCGGTGTCCATTTCCCGGTGTATGCTATAACGTCCTCCCAGGAGGGGCACCATCGGCCTTTATGGGCATAAGCCAAGGCCGCACAGAGATATAGGTCGTATCCCTGTCATGTGGTATTTTTACCTGCGCAGTTTATGACGGCACAAAGGTCAAACGTGAATGTGGCTTTGGTGCCTTTGACGTACTTAATTTCTATGCCACCATATTTGGTCAGGCAGTGGTCTGACGGAACGAAGGGTGAGACGGTTCCGGGACGGATCGTTGGTGTCGGCTGTGGGCTGTGTTGGTTGTGGCGTTCTGTGAGAAAGTAAGGGGCGGGTCAAGTACCCACATGATGGGGAGCACTACCAACAAGGAGACTAAAAAAGAAATGCACATTAGTGGGCCCGAGGAGAGACCCCATCTGGCTTTACCTTCCATGTAGAAACTAGCAAGCTAAACCTTCAATATGACAGAGTAAATTCTTCACTGTATTCAAGGGAGGGTCACGCTGCACCTTAAAGAGCTTACGACCTTCAATACTCTATGTCACACAACTCAAAGCAAAAGCACATTACAAAAAATAGTTAAAACAATATAAGTGGAATAACACTCTTCAAAACTTGCGTTGGTAGCTTGGCACGCTACTTGTTGCAGGGGCGCGTTGTTCCTCCGCCTTGCCGTGAGGGTGAGGGTTAGACTACCTCACCCCCTTTTGCCACCCAGGGATTATTCTGCCCTGCGTTGTTGGTGGTCTTTTTCTTCGTCACCGGCCGGTGATGAGGTTGCTGCTTCACACAGGTCCCTGTGTGTGTTGACGAGTGATCTGGAGGGAGCTTCTGCCGCTGCGCACTGGCTCCAGTGATACCAGGTGTCGCCCTTGCTTTCCAGCCGGACGGCGTGCGAGGTGCGCTCTTTGATCTTGTAGGGTCCTGTCCACCTTGGCTCTGTCCACTTTCGCTTGAGGACTTTCAGGAGGACCCACTCTGTGTCTGGAGGGCTCCTGCAGCCGCTTGGTGCTGCTCCTTACTTGATCTGAAAAGGCTGCAACGAGACTTTGCAATTCGCGATAATATTGTTTATGGGTTAGGTTTTGTGCATCAGTGTCCAGTGCTGTGTGTGGTCCAGGAAATGGTCTACCGGGTCTGTAGTTCGTGTGGAGTCAAGTGTGTGCTTTGGTTCACGGAGCTCCGGATAGATAATAAAGCTAATGGTAAGGCATCTAGCCATGTCATTTTGGTCTGTGCACAGATTTTACCCAATTTGTCCTTGATGGTTCTATTCATTCTCTCGACCTTACCTTGTGACTGTGGATGGTATACGGAGCCAAATTTGTGGGTCAGCCCCAACATGGTTTCCACCTGTTGGAGGTCTTTATTTTTAAAATGAGTCCCATTGTCTGATCTTATCTTTTCAGGAAACCCGTGTCGAGGGATGTAGTGGTTAACCAGACATTTAACCACGGAGGCGCTGTCCTCCTTTCTGGTGGGCCATGCTTCGGGCCACCCCGAGTAGCTATCTCACGCAAACCAGTAAGTATCGATACCCCTTAACCATAATGTTCATGTCAGTAAAATCGAGGATTATCTCTTTCCCTGGCTTCGTGAGCAATGGAAAACGCCCCGGATGCGGTTTCACCGTTGGCCTGGGGTTATATTGAGTGCACACTTCACATGTTTGTACAAAATGTTTAATCATATCCTTCAAAAATGGATGCCACCAATTATCCAAATTCTTCATCATCTGCACTGTCCCCACATGCCCCACACCATGCGCCTCTGTGAATGTACTGGTTCTAAGACCCGGTGGCAGAATCACCCTGCCATCCGGTCCTCTCCAAAGACCTTTCGTGCATGTACACCCTCTTGCTTTCCAGAGCGTCTTTTCTTGTGGTGACGCGAGATCTTGCTCCTGAATCAGTACTTGTGTGTGTCTGTCTCTTACCGCCTCTTGTTCCGCGCATATTGTGTACATAGTGGGTGTGTAGCCTGCGGCCTGTTTTGCAGCTGCGCCTGCTGCGTCATTTCCGCCTTTGGTGAGTGAGTATGTTTTCTCGTGTCCCTTGCACTTAATTACTGCCACCCTGCTGGGAAGCAGCAGACTATCCGCGAAGTTGCTTCATGTCTTCCTCGTGTTTGATCGGTTTATTTAACGCGGTTAGGAAGCCGGCTCTAAGCCATTGTCCTAGTTCGATGTGTACTGCGCTTTGCGGCGTATGCTGAGTCGGTAAAAACGTTAACTTCCTGTCCTTTGCCTAGTCGGAGCGCTGCTACCACTCCTAATATTTCCGCTCTCTGAGCTGACTGTTGCCCTTCCAGTTTCTTAGCTTCCACTGTCACCATCCCCTGTGGTGTCTGTTCCACTACCGCGTATGCTGCTATGAGTCCATGTTTATCGTGTCTGTAACAGCACCCGTCCGTATATAGGTTCCTAGCGTCTGGTATGGGGTCTGAGTACAGTCCTTCCCTGACCGTGGTCATCTGAGTCACTTTCTCTGCGCATTCATGCGGCTCCCCTAACCCCATCTGGTCCGCCATGTTGACGCCCTCGTGTGTGAAGTGTAGATTTGGAGCTTCTAGCACCCTGCTCATTCTTCTTTGTCTGAGTGGTGTTAGTGTGAAGGTCTGTGAGTTCACGTATGCCACAACACTATGTGTGGTCAGCACATGTAAGGGGTGATTCATGACGATGTGTGCCGTTTTTTGAATAAGTTTTGTGACTCCAGCCGCGTGCTGTGTACAAATTGGGTGTCTTTTTCTCGGTCTTATCTAGCATGACGCTGAGGTACATTAATACTCGTCTGTCTCCCCTTTTTCTGGAACAGCACCCCATTTACGAATGGGGCTGTTCCAGAAAGATCAAGGTAAAAGGGTTGTGAGAAATCTGGGATAGCCAAATCAGCCGCTGAGGCCAACTCCTGTTTGAGGAGAATGAATGATTCCTCTGCGCCTGCTGTCCAATTGAGCGTGGCTGAGAGTTTGCGCATACCGTGTTCCTTCACCAAGTTCCGCAGTGGTGAGGTTAAACCTGTATAGTTGGGTGCGTAGTGACGGCTATACCCTGTGAGGCCTAGAAAGGATAGCATGTCCTTAACTAGCCGTGGTTTGGGGTGATGCAAAATGGCCGATTTATGGTGTGATGTGAGGCCTGACCCTTCTGGGAGATTTGGCGCCCTAAAAGGAAACTTGCTTACGGCAGACCTGTAATTTGTTCTTACTGACCTTAAACCCCGCCCGGCTAGATGTTTGAGAATTAGCGTCGTGCCCAACAGACAGAGGTCAGCCGTGGGCGCCGCCAGCAGTAGATCATCGACATACTGGACCAGAATGACCCCTTTCTGGGATAGTGCACGTCTCTAAGACATGTTTCAAAACCTGATTGAAAATACCTGGTGACAGTGCGAACCCTTGTGGAAGTCGAGTGTATCGTAGCTGAGTACCTCGGAAAGTGAAAGAGAAAATGTCCCTGCAGTGTTCTGCCAGTGGAGACAAAAGAAAGCATTAGCCAAATCAATGCAAGTGAACCAGCGATGTGCCGGGTCAAGACAGGTCAGAGCAACATATGGATTAGGTACCGGAACCGTAGCCGTTAGGAGGGCGGCGTTGATGGCCCTCAGATCGTGCGCCATGCGATACTTTCCCGCTCCTTCTTTTCTACAGGGAGTATAGGTGTGTTCCAATCAGAGGACGAAGGTTCCAATACCCCTTTTCTAATAAACCTGCTACCGTGTCCGCAATCCCTGCCTCGGCTAGTGGTTTATGCGCGGTATTGTCTGATCCAAATTGGCTCTGTCGAGGCCAGTTCAAAAGTAACGGGTTCACATTGTACTAGCCCGACGTCAGTAGGGCCTCGTGCCCACAATGTGTCCGGAAGTTCGTTTAATAGTGCCACCGCCTCTGGATGGTCAGTTCTTTCCCTATCATGGTGCCTAGATATGTGTGCGTGTTCTAAGATCGCCAGATCTGAGGCGGTCATCTCGATGCAATACATATTTATGATGGGTGAAAAGGTGACATGTCGCCATTGTGTGGAGTGTCCAATCAGTGTGGGTTTTGGCCCTTTAACAATGGTGCCCAATTCTTTCGCCTGATGCGCTGGATGCAATGCCAGTGAGACATGTGGTGCAGCCTCGTCTGACATTTCATACCAGGCCATTTGTTCGAATGTTAGATCCACCCCAGCTGCCACCCTCGGGAGCCACATAAATATTGCGTGTAATTATCTGCCATTCTGTCCCCTCAATTTGGGAAGCAAAATCATCTTCGTAACATTGATTCGAGTGCCTGTCATAGAACAGAGTAACGTGTGGTGGATCGGGAGGCGAGACATAGGGATGAATTTGAGAGACCCAGGGTTTCCACTGGAGAAAGGTGGAGAGAACCCCTTGGTGTGCCTGTGTTTCTGGTTGTAGTACACCCCAGTAGATGTCAGCATGTGGTTCAACGAGAGGCTGCATTATGTACTGTCCTGTGACCGTGTAGGGCGAGTGGCCGCATGTCAACTTGGTGCCGTCTGGAACGTGACAGTCAGTCCATCTGGGTCGCACAGGATGGTAGCTCCTAGGAAACCAGCAGGTCTCTCCCTAGTAAGTTGGTTGGTGTGTTAGGGAGTATACATATGAATGCAACAGTCTTTGGAGACCTATACGAGTGTCCAAAGGTATGGTTGTAGGCAGTGTGGTCGGTACCCCAGAGAAACCCATTACAGTAATCGAGTGCTGGGTTAAGCAATGTCTCTTTGGCATGGTGCAAATGGAGGACAAAGTGGCGCCTGTGTCCACCAGAAAAGTCATTAATTTGTTTTCAACTGTGACCGACAATACAGGCTCTGCCGCCACCTGCTCGCCTGGGTGTCTCTGTGGGGTGTGTCATTGTTGGTGGTCGTAGTCTCCCACATGGGAAACTGAGTAAATTGACCAGCTGGCGGTGGGAGTTGTGGTGTCGAAGCTTCCTGTTCCTCGGCCTCTCCCTTGTTGGCCGTAATCCCCTCTTTGTACGCGGGCCGGACAATCCCGGCCCAGTGGTTTGGATCACCACAGACAAAGCAACCATGGTTGTTCCCACTCCTCCCCCAGGTACTCTCCTGTAACCTCTCCTTTGCATGCCCCTGCCTCTGCCTCTGTACTGCGGTTGGTATGGAGGATATGCTGTATATTGAGGTGGTTGCTGCGGTTGGGGTGGCTCCCAAGCAGGACGGGGTTGGATCTAAAGCTTCAGCTATCATTTGTTTATGTTGTTCGCGAAGTTTCTGTTTTTTGTCATTTGCATCTTGCCTAGCTTTGTTTAATTGCAGTTTTAGGAGCCGTGTCTGCAGCTCCTTTATTTCTGATTCATCGCTGTGGTTCTTGTCCTGCGCCTGTGTCAGGTGGTGCACCAAATGTTTGTCCCAGACATGGGAGTCTGCTCCAGCCATGTCCGGGTTATTTATCATTAGATTTTTCACCGCCTCGGGCACCCCATTAAGTACGGCCTGGCGGAACCATTCCATCTGTATGCCCTGATTGCCTGGGTGGCAACGCGTCAATTTAGTCCACGCCTCCGTGGATTGGGTTAGGTACTCTCTCGGGTTCTGATCGGGTTCCACTTTAGCTTTGGTATGACTGTGGACCGGGGCAGTGGGAATTTAATCCTCATTGCCTGACCTATCTCGGTGCTGTGCTCGGTGAATGGTGTGCTGTCGGGAACTATTGTGGTGTTTGGCGTCTACCTCGATGTCTCTAAAATCTGTGGGGGTCATGCACCGTGCTCCTATGGCCCTAAAATCTCCGATCGCTAAAGTGTGTCCGGCTGTAAGTGTGTCCAATTTGGCCAGCCACATATTCCCGCCGCCTACTACCGGGGCAGTTTGTCCACTATGGCCTGTATGTCTCCCACCCCAAAGGTTTGTACTTCGGCCTCATGCCCGGTATGGTGGTCAAGGGAAACTGTGTGGTGTGCTCTGACCCTGTCAGGTGTTTTTTCTGTCTGAGTCGCCGGACCGCCGAGGTACCGACTTTTGTGCTAGTATTCCTTCCACCTTTCTGACCAACTCCAACGAAAGGTCTGCTGTCCTAATTAAGTCCTTGTCCAACATGTCTGCATACTCTTCTAAGTTGCCCTCCGGCTCGTTCAACTCTGTCTGACCCTCGTCACTATTTTCCCTCTACTTCTTTGTCGCTCTCCCATATCCCACTTATCTTTAATGTCGCCTTCCCAGGGGCATAAACCTTAGGTTCAGGTCTGGGAATTGGTCCTCTAGAGGCATTCCCGGGAATTCATCCCTGACGTTACTGTCCGTCCCCCACCTGCCAACCTTCCTCATGTTGTCCTCCGTCACCGCCTACCTGTCTCTTTATTTCAGCTCTAACTTGACGCGCGCTAATGGTTCAGGCTCGTTGTGTGGTGTATCCATGACTGTTCCTCTCTCGGTGGGCGGTCGATGTGTGCGCATGATCGGGGTGAATATATCTGCACATGGCGGGGATGGTGCACACGGGCGCACAAGTCTCACTGCCCTCAGTCTGGAGAGACCCTGAGGTGATATACAGAGTGGGATATACACTGTTAACGCTGGGTATCGGGGTGCGGATGGTGGGGGGTGCGTAGGTTCAGTGTCAGTGTCAGGTGCTGTTACCGCTCCTGTGACTTTCGGGGTTGTCTCCTTCAACTGGGAATGGTGAAGATGAGTGACACTCTGCCAGCAGACCGCAAGATCCGTCCACCCCTGTTGGGCGTTCTCCATCTCCTCTAACTTCTTTTTCAGCTTGGATCTAGACACTAGATTCACCTTCTCTCCCTGCTCTCTCACTTCTCTCACTTTTTCTGAGTATTCTCTAACCTTTTCCCATAACCAGGATCCCAAGTGGCCACTGTCCCCAACTGTTTATTTTTAGACGTCACCAGCTCATGCAGCTTTCTGTCTGGCTTCATCTACAACTTTATTTTTCTGCTTCAGTGTGCCCTTTAGCTCCACTGATTTCAAGGTGTTCTCAATCTGTGCATATAATGGCTTCAGGGGTTCATGACCTAGCCCCCGTTCCTTTATTTCTTTATCAAATTCACCCTCCATATTTCTTAACTCAGAGGCCAGAGAGCGCGGGTACACCCGTTCACTCTCCCGGGTCGGGACTGTTTAGACGTTCACAGCCAGTCAGTCTGTCAGCACTAGGCTGAACGAATGACCCAATTAACCACGGCAGGCGGCTTGTGTTGTCACCGTTAGGTTTCCACCGCACAGACAGATTATGTTAACACCGCTAGGTTTCCTCTGTCTGTTTCTCTGCCCGGTTTAAGACACTGTCAAACGTCAGCGTCCCTCTTGACACCTCTGAATTTTATTCTTCCCACTTCCCACTTTCCCTCACACACAACACAGTTGCAACACAGTACATACATGAAATAGAAAACAACACAATTAACGTCACGGACGTGGCCACACAACACACACATAAAACAGAAAACAGTACAATTAATATCACATTCTATTATTCTCTTTAATGCTTCCAATACCTCAGCGTATTGGGGGCCTTTCACCCAAATAATGCTTCCAACACCTCAGCGTGTTGGGGCTTTTCACCCAATTACTAATGCTTCCAATCCCTCAGCGTATTGGGGGCCTTTCACCCGCATAGACGCATGCTTTCAACGGCTAATCCGTTGAGGGCCTTTCACCCGACTATGACGTACAGTTTTATATAGCACTGACGTGGTACTTTGGCGTGCCTTCAACCCCCCGGGACTCCAACCCACCCATTACCACGGCCCCTCCACAGAGACCGGGAGGGCACGCCACCTCCAAGGCGTCTATGTTTATTCTTAAATCTCTTATCTCTCTTAATTTACCTTAAATCTTAAAATTAGGTTCTCATACAACTCTTTTTATTGTTTTCCTTCAAACGTCTGGAGAGGACACAGTTTTTAGTTTGGTCAATATGCAGAGTTTGATTTAAACAGGTTCTGCTTACCTTTTAGTAGTTGCCGGCCTGTGTCCTTCTCCTTGGTTCGTGAGGAAAAAGTTTGGGTCGAATTTCCTCAACTCACGTTCCTCTACCACATCCCGGACGAGCCCCCAAAACTGTTAGGATCCGTTGAGTGTGGAAGAAGACGACTGGAGACTGGTTTTGAGTTGAATATGAGAAGCTTTATTGCGTCGTTTGCAAAGGACGGAGACCCAACAAACATGCATAAAAAGACACGCTAGAAAAGGTCTGGGCCTCACTCGCGGGTGTGTGCTTTTAAGGGCTTCAGAGCAGGTTCCCTCTTCCTGGTTTGGGGCTGGGTCTACGCTGTGTCGTTGTCTCAACAGAATGCGATAAGTCTGGGCTCTTATCTGGGTGCCTCACAACCCCCCCCACACCCCTTCATCGCTACACTCCTCTGTTTCCCGCTGTCGCCTCCTGACCTCGAGGTGATCTGCAACTTCGGATACCACCGAACTAGATACTGTCGAGTCAGTTATCTGTCACACAGACCGTCGAAGGCTCAGGGTGTGGCAGGTGTGAAAACATGCACTTTTGTTTAAGTAAGCATTTTTATACTAGACATGAAGAATGCTCCCTTAAGCCTATCACTTGGTTATTCTCAGCAAGCATTTAAGAATAGCAAAACACAAAGAAATAAATCACCATTATATAGTTATATAAATCAGTATTTGTACCAGAGTACATGAAAATATGGTGCACTCTTACAACATCTATACTAATGCTGACAGACATCACAGATGACATTTCACTCTCCTTTTCCAGAAATTATATGTATTCACAATCTTATAAATAAACTTACTTACTGTTATTGAAGAGAAAGTCGGAGATAAGTTCCACATGCGGTATACGAGAGTCAGGAAGTCAACAGGAAGTTAACGTGTGACGGGCACTGAGCATGTGCAATGTGAGCATGTGACCAAGTTCACCAATCAGGATGCTCGTTTCAGATCTTTCCTTAGCAACTAGCCTGCATTGTTTCCCTACATATCGTCTTTATAACCTTTATTTTATTCACTGAAACGGCATTTTAATATTAAAACAGTATCCAAAATGGAGAGACAACTTCACGACCGTTCTTCTGGTGTATGGATTATAGTGTGTCTTGTACCAAACTCGGTGAATAATTGCAAAGAAAACCGGAAAGTTTGCTGCGGTTTTTATCCAGTTTTATGAGGGTACTCGTCAGAAAAATGGAAATAAAAGACATTTTTTGTGAGTTTTAGTCGATTTCACTTCAGCAAGTGATAGTTGAATACTTGTTTTAATGCTTTATGCAAAAATCCCAATTTCGATAAAAAATTACCACTTTTACGGCCATTTTCTCGAAAGTCGTCCGTGCGACAAGCGCCTACATTCGGTGGAGCGCCTCACATATATTTCAAACTCCATCTGCAAGTACATGTCTTAAATACATTTACAAATTGAGCTAAAGTTATTTATCTATTCAATGGCACAAACAAATATTAATACATATTTACAGCACAAAAACATACTAATAATTTTATATAAGTACTGAGCATTAGGCTGCAGATCCAGGCTGGATGGCTTATGATTATTTGAGCCATTCATTCTCTGTGCGTCAATGTTTGTGTTCTCCACATCTGAAGGAACCGGAGGCGGTGCGAACAAACTGTGCTTTATTCTCACACTCACACTTTGTTTGATTGACAGTGTTCTGCTATAATTGCTTACTGATCATGTTTCTTGATTGGTCAGCTCGGGAGTTACCATGCAGTGCAGTTACATGTTCACTTCCGGTTTACTTCCTGACTCAAGTCATGTGGACCTTATCTCCAACTTTCTCTTCAATAACAGTCATTAAAGTTTTTTTTTTTTTTTTAATCAGATTGTGAATGCACGTAATTTCTTGTCCAGCGGAACTCAACTCCTGCTGTGTGTGTGTGTGTGGGGGGGGGGGGGGTTTTGCACGTGCACCCCCCAGCCTACGCCCTTGGTGTATCCTGCTGTAGCCCAGAGTTGGCTTAGATGGGTACCAGCCTCAATACTGAGATGACTGGACAACCCGGCCCATAACTGGATGACCCCGCCCAACATGTTCACTTCACTTCCAGGTAAAAAAATATAAAAATGATCAGTTGCTAATCATTGCTTCAGCCCCTGCTGGTGACATGGAATAAAATTACCTGTTTTGTGCTCTTGAAAGTAATTTATGTTAAAATAAGTGTCTGTAGCACCTAAATGTATTACATAAGTATTAAATAAGCCTGAAGCATGACCAATCCTGGGAGTTTTGAATGGTCACATGACCCTTTCAAACTGAGGGGAAATTACAAAGGCCACTACCAAGGGCACTAAATTCTCATCATCTCCTTGTTTGGACTGATTGTCTTGAGTTTGTTTCTGAAGACATCAGAAACTACCAGTGTCCACTCTGGACATCAACAGGTAAGTATATTAGGGGATAAAGTGGGAGGGGCCAGATTGAGATGATTTGTCTTTGTAAAGGGAAGGGATGAAGAAAATACTGATAGAAAATGTTGAGGGTGAAACTGGCTGATTGGAGAAGAGGAAGAGCAAAGAGAGAAATTATGGGTGTGGTGAGAGAGGACATGCAGGGGGTTTACAGGACAGGGACGGATGCACAATTAAGAACGAAATGGAGACGGGTGATCCACTGTGGATACCCATAATGGAGAGAAGTAAGAAAAGAGGATGAAGAAGAAGATGATGATAATCTAGGCTTGGGCATGAATGAGAACTTTTATTATAATTATTGTTTGTTTGTTGTTGTTTATGACGGAGCAATACTTCATATCCGTTTTAATTCCGTCGCGACTGTTTATAAAGTTTCATCTGTTTCAAGTTCATCGTCAGGATTGAAGATGCCGGTCATGTGGAGGAGACACTGAAGATCACACAACGTCTCTCAGGATTTTTTCCCCCTTGACCAACTTTTCTCTGTAAAAACTCTGATTTTCCACTAAATGTCTGGATCACTGTCTGAATTCATCCCAGAAAAGCACAAAGTCTCTGCATGATGCTCCTCCTCAGATACACAGCAGCTCAGTCCTGATCATATTTTAATTTCAAACGATGAGCTTCAATCCCTGATGAAATTTCTGCCAGATGAACTGAAATCTGTGTGGAATAATAGAATTCTGGAGTTTATCGGACCGGGACGGTGGTGGCCTGGTGGTATAGTTCACTGGATCGCTGATCCTAAGGTTGAGTGTTCGATTCCCATTCTCCACAAAGTTGTCTCTGTGTCAAAAACAAAGCATTTCTGTGAGCAAAGTTGTTCACTGTGGCGATGCCTGATAAAGGGGAAAAAAACAGAAAGGAAATCTTTCTCTCATCCTCCAGCAACAGAACAAAACCAGACACTCAAATATTTTTAGCGAATAAACAGACCAATCGAAATCTATTTATCTTCCAGTCATGGCTGTGATGGAGTGTGTAGAGTGAGGTGATTCTTGAGAGATTTATAATTTATATTTAATAATGAATAATAATTTATAATGTGAGTTGTGAGTGAGTGTGATGTGGTTCTTCTCCTCCACAGAGTGTCATTGTGTCGTATCACATCCTCCACCTCAGCACCTGCAGTCGCTCCCAGCTGCAGCAGTGCAGCCTCTCTACAATCTGACTGACGGAGGTTTTTGTACGACTCTCTAACACTGTGTGAACACATCTTTGCTGTTAATCCAATGGTAACTCTGACAGGAATAATCTGCTGCATCTTCAGTCTGGACTCCACTGATGGTCAGAGTGAAATCAGATCCAGATCCACTTCCACTGAAACGAGCTGGAAAACCCGACTGCAACTGATTCGCGAGTTTAATCAGAAGTTTCGGAGCTTCTCCAGGTTTCTGCTGATACCAGTGTAAATAGTGACCATAGGAGCTGTAATAATACACATCCTGACTGGTTCTACAGTTGATGGTGACTGTTTCTCCTGGAAGAACAGATTTCACTGCAGGAGTCTGAGTTACTGTGGCTTGACCTCTGCATCCTGTAAGGAAAAATCAAACAAACAAAAAAAAACTTTAAATGAACTTAAACTATAAGTATGTTCAATATCAGATTAAAAACATTTATGTTTATTTGTATAAACAGCTCACTGTAGAGATAAAATCTGAAGTGGTGTCTGACCTTGAGTCCAGAGGATCAGAGTCCAGATGAAGACGGGGATCAAAGTCATGGTCGCTGTGGGTGAAGTTGCTGTAGCAGCAGCTCTCAGTCATGAAGTGTTAAAGTCACAGCGCTATAAACCCTCCCAGAGCACTGAAGCATGTGCGGCCAATGCAAAGTGTCGTCTAAGTCTGGAACCACCTTCAGCACATTCCCCCCTGAACTTACTGTCATTCTCACTCTACTACAGAGGGATTGTGGGAAATTAGCGACAAAAAAAGAAAGGAAAAGAAAAGGTTCCCTATGATATATAATATAAATGATAACTATATAAATAAATGAATAAATAATAATGAATAAAATAAATAAATGATAATATAAATGTCACTTCCCCAAATTAACTTTTTAATTATTTCAGAAGCACAGAACCTTATATAAGTCTTATATTTCTTTATTTTAAAGTTGTTCTCCATGAATAATAAAAAGATATGATTGTGTGTGTGTGTGTGTGTGTGTGTGTATGTGTGTGTGTGTGTTTGTGTGTGTGTGCTCAGTGCAGTGTGACAGAGGTTTTTGTTTGGCGGTTTGATAGGAATGTATCACTGTGGTGGACTTTTGGTGGAGGAACCAAACTCATTATAAAAAGTAAGTGTTTTCTTCTTCTAAAAGCTCATCAATATATATTTATATACACAATTCAATAAAATTTAAAGATTCAATATTAAATAATAATGTACTCATTATAAAAAGGAGATGTTTTGTATTAAATAATGAAATGTGATGTGGGGAGGAAAGAGCTGCTTCTATAAAACCCGCTTTTGGGTTATTTTGTAAAATTATATTTATTTATCGAATCTATTTTTGAGATTCGTATGAAATGTTCGATTTCAATAATTTATTAATTTTAATCATCATGACTTTGAATATTTAAATGAATAATTATGACTGATTTCCCCTTGACAGTGTCATTAATAATGATCATTATAATCCCCTGAAATGTATTTGATTCTGTGTTATGTTGAGAAGATGAAGAAAGTTCTGTGGATATTTTGATCAGGTTGGTTTGTTCAGCTGCAGGTTGGATGGATGATGATCAGAATTGTGATATTTATAAAAAGAAGTAGATGTTTTGTATAAAATGAAGAAATGTGATGTGGGAAGGAAAGAGCTGCTTCAATAAAATCTGCTTTTGGGTCATTTTTTAAAATTCGGTTCGAGTCACTTCATCTATTTTTGAGATTCGTGTGAAACATTACATTTCAGATATTTTTATTTAAAAAAAATCATCATGACTCTGATTTTTTAAACATTATAGCATGAACAATTATGAATGAATTTGCCTTCATAGGTTGGATGGATGATGATCAGAATTGTGTTGTTTTGTATGATGTGTAGATAAACTACTGCATCTCTTCCACAGCCGTTACACTGAATTACCAAATATCACCATGTTCAGTATGATGGAGTTCAAATTCACATTCATGTGTGTGTGTGTGTGTGTGTGTGTGTGTGTGTGTGTGTGTTCTCCAGCTGGTCCAGCGGTGAAGCCCTCCGTGTCTCTGCTCCCTCCGTCCTCTCTGCAGCTCTCTGAGGGATCAGTGTCACTGCTCTGTCTGCTCTCAGCCTATTCTCCACAAGGGGCGCTGCCGAGCTGGACAGTGGATGGTGATGAAGTGAACGAAGGGGTTCTGACCAGTACAGAACAACAGAAGAATGGTGTCTACAGCCGCAGCAGCATCCTGACCATCAGCAAGGAGCGCTGGGACGAGGCCGAGGTGTTCGGCTGTACCGTCTCCCACCACGACACCACTCAGTTCACCTTGTTCCGAAAGAGCCACTGTGAAGTGCACTAGCATTCAAGTGTACACTTTCAAATATGCTTCGCAGTCTGATGTGGTGTGAGTGGTGTAGCTCTGCTTAAATAAAAATTTAATGTAGAAATCATGTCTCCTTTTTTCATTATGAAGTGTCTTTGGCAGCGATTTGGAACAGAACCTTTAACAGCAGGTCCAGTGCAGCGCTGTGTGTTGTGCTTGAGTGACTTTAGAGAAGAACCAGAAACATCTGCTGAAAGTTTTCATCTATTCTGGGACTCAGAGGGGTTCATGCAAATGTATGTGTGTGTGTGTGTGTGTGTGTGTGTGTGTGTGTGTGTGAGATAGGAACACTATCACTTCTCTTTCCCACTATTTCATCAGAATTTGCATGAAACTCGTTACAATCTAAACAATTCAAATGGAATTTATTCGAAATGAGCTTTTTGTTGTTATTGTTGTTGCTCTTTCGTAGTTTTTCAATATACAATACATTTTCCCAATACAGTACTTGTCGTCATTAACACGAACAGAAATCAAGGTCCTGGTAGACACAGATAACATCGACCGACTCAGACTCAACTTCAAAATACGGGTCGGTTCAGGACAACACAACAATTTAGATTACAAACTATAAAAGGAAAATCAGTGACCTGATAATAATGAAATCTTGAAAGAAGAAAACAAAAAATCCCGAAAATATGAACGACCAAGAAAGGAATCTCACATCTCGGAAATAATTTCTTCCCAAAAATCAAAGTCTTGTGTATTTTAATCCAGATGTGGAATATAATACATATTTTAATATTCGACGATGTAGCCACATCATCATCAAGGCTACACCAATAAATAGAGGAACGAGTGAAAGTCCTCCAGCAATCAGTCAATTATCTGTCCGTGGCTGCTGAAATTGTTGTCAGAGGATCTGGATGGAGATGAAGAGCTCGATCAAGGTCCTCTGGTGAGTTAACACAAGTTAATGGATGAGCCCAAGACACCAGGACTCAGTGTTGAACCCTCTGGAGTTGTTGTGATATTATCAGTGCACCATGAAAAAGAGAGAATCCATGTGAGAATCAAGATGTTCCCAGTCACATGACCACCTGCAGAGTCTCAATACTGAAGTAATGATTTCATTCGGTCCAGTGGTGACCCGGTGTTCAGGTGCTGGATTACCGATCCTAAGGTTGGAGGATCAAACCGCACTGTATTCGGCTATCACTGCTGCGCCCCCCAGTGTAGATACCTGGATTATCAAAGGCCGGCCGTGTCTCTAACTGTCTGCGGTGAGATATTCTGGTAAAAGAACCATTTCTTTCTTTCGGCATGAGGAGCTGCATCACCGTCAGCCTGTTTCTGACCCGCGATGGGCTGGAAATCTGTCCGGGGTTTACTCTGCCCTCACCCAGAGTCGGCTGAGCTGGGCACTAATAATTAAGATTGAGCAGTTCAGAAGATCAGTGGATGAATGATTGATTTCATTGGAGAACAAATCTGGAAATGTTGTTTCTTGGATCCTCAAATGGGACAGAAACACAAAAAAATATCCAGAACCAGCATTGAAAGGCAGCATGTCTCAGGAGTGTGATTACAGGGGGGAGTAACTTCTAGTTTTATTGAGTAGATAATTTATATATTTTATTGGATAAAAATACGAAAGTAAAAAAGTCAAAAGGGAACCGATACTGTGGAGTTTGTGAGGATCTTGTGCAGAGATGTTCGGTTTTCTCTTTTTAAAGGTCGAGTTCGCACATACCTGTCAACCCTAGGCCGTTGGCGATCTTCCGTAACAGACTCTAATGGAAGGAGGGAAAACTCGACGGGGTCTGGAAGGTATGATGGTGCTGGAAACACAACCCAAGCTTGTCAAGGTGGAGGTTGAAGTCCACCGGGAGGCTTAGACGGGGTCCTCATTTGGAAAAACATTGAGTATTCTGTTCATTTCTATTAGAAATTTGTCTCCCTGGGGCCGAGGAGGACGGCAGAGGAAATTGCAACTGCATGAAAATCAAAGAATGAGAATTATCTAGTATTCCCTCGCACATGGAATCAGATCAATAGAGATGGAGATGAGAAGTTTTCCTGGGCCATGACCTTCTCTCAGACCCACCTCTTAGAGAGACAGCGCATTAGTATTGTGTTCATTACAGAACGGATGCCGTTACTCTTCAGGAGTTGTATCAGACTAAGTTTAATTCCAGAAGGTTAATCCGAGGTCTCATGGGGACGCCTGCAGCAGCGCTTTGTCCCGCTATTTGCACATAAAGCCCGGATCCCATGAACTGACAACCTGGACACCAATATCTAGCGGTTGGGATTTCTTCGCTTGGGATTTGACGGTGTCAGTGAGATGGAGCTGAGGCTGCACCCACACATAACACACTCCGGATTGTTCGGTGCACGGTCAGGTTTTTATAGATCAAAGACTTTTGAGTGTGCCTTATGGTCCGGAAAATACGAGACCCAGTTTTGGGGATATTTGAGTTTCAGCCGATGTGTTGCTATTGTTGATGAACTGTTTGTCAGGAGAGGTGAGACGATTCAGTTATGAGACGATTCAAATCCCGATTTTTGCCTCTCGATTCAATTCAATTCAATTCGATTCATATATGGATTCTAGTTTCATTTTCTGTAAAATATGCACTTCAAATATATAAAGTAATAATTATCTGAACTGGTGATTCAATATTATCATTCAACTACAATTATTCAAATATATCAAAACATGAAAATAAACAAATATAACTCATTTGTTTCCAGTTTTCCACCAGTTACATATTGTGAATGTAATCTTAATCTACCATTTACACTGTCAGTTTCTGCATTCAGAGCAACAATTCAACAACAAATACCTGCTTCTCAGTTCTTACTTTGGGAATCATAACACAAATTCACTAATTTGTCAACACAGTCAAATAGATTGAATTAACATTAAACTAATTTAGCAATAACAATTTCACAATAAATTATTGTAAAACTGTTACTGTGAAACTGCGTTAATGTGTTGTGAATAATACTGGTTGATAACTTCAGTTCAGTTCATTTTCTGTAACCGCTTCATCCTAATTAGGGTCGCGGAGAGGCTGGTGCCCATCCCAGCCAACTCAGGGCGAGGGCAGAGTACACCCAGGACAGCTTGCCAGGCCATCGCAGGGCAGAAACACGCTGGCGGCTTTTCAGCCTCCTCTTGTCGAAAGCCAGTAATGGTTCTTTTACATGCCTCACACCATAGACAGTGAGAGACATGGCTGGCCTTTGATAAGACAGTGAGCTGCACTGGGGGGGACAGTGACAACCTTGTGGAGAGTGGGACTCGAACCCCCAAACTTTGGGTCAGCGATCCGGCGCATTATACCACTAGACCACCACTGCCTGTGGTTGAGAACTTGAAATTCAAATCTGAAAGTTCTTTTTCAGGAATTTCATCCTGTTACGTATGACTCATGGTTCTATCAGACGAACCCTCAAGTGTTACAGATCAGGGAATTTAGATGATTGAAATTGCCCTGTGAATCCAGCAAAGCACAACAGACCACGACATTAACTCTGTACAATTTAATAATATGACCAAAATAAGACAAAATTCACATTATGTACAACTTAGACCTAAACCACGTACAAATTAACCAAGGCTCCCCGAGTCACCAAGCCCCTGCAGCAGGGTAAATTTAGTGATGGCGCATGTGCTGGCAGGGAAACGCTCGTCATCCCTCGTGGGCGGTGCGTGGCCGTGGATGCTGGACTGTGTCGATGAAGTCCCACACAGTGGTTCCATGATCCGCCTTGGATAAACTGCCTGAAGAGTCTGGAGGAGACTGTAAGAGACTGGAGACAGTCGGCCCCTGGTCCCTAATATAGATTCCCCAAACCAAGTTGAACAAGCCCAGGAATGCAGCCGTGGGGGGGGGGGGGGGCACAAACCAGTGTCTCTCCCTCACGTCGGTCCCAAGCCCGGATAAATGCAGAGGGTTGCGTCAGGAAGGGCATCCGGCGTAAAACAAATGCCAAATAAACTATGCGAATAACAAGAAAGGATGACATACCGGATCGGTCGAGGCCCGGGTTAACAACGACCGCCATCAGTGCCGTCAACCAACAGGGTGCTGATGGAAATTGGACTACTGTTGGTCGAAGACGGCGAAGAGGGAGAGGCGGGAGGCGTGTCCGTTGCCAGAGAGAGAAGAGGAAAGGCATGAGTCTAGGACTGAAAGTAGGGACTTTGAATATTGGAACTATGACAGGAAAAGGTAGAGAGCTGGCTGACATGATGCAGAGGAGGAAGGTGGACATACTGTGTGTTCAGGAGACCAGGTGGAAAGGTCGCAAGGCTAGAAGCATAGGAGCAGGGTTTAAGCTGTTTTATCACGGTGTGGATGGGAAGAGAAATGGAGTAGGAGTCATCTTGAAGGAGGAGTTTGCCAGGAATGTTCTAGAAGTGAAAAGAGTGTCAGACAGAGTGATGAGTCTCAAGTTAGAAATTAAAGGTGTGATGGTCAATGTTGTTAGTGCTTATGCCCCACAGACAGGATGTGAGCGAGAAGAGAAGGAAAGATTCTGGAGGGAGTTAGATGAAGTGATGCAGAGTACCCCCAGAGGTGAAAGAGTGGTCATTGGGGCAGACTTCAATGGACATGTTGGTGCAGGAAACAGAGGGACGAGGAAGTGATGGGTAGGTTTGGTATCCAGGACAGGAACGCAGAAGGACAGATGTTGGTAGATTTTGCAAAAATGATGGAAATGGCTGTGGTGAATACTTTCTTCCAGAAGAGAGAGGAGCATAGGGTGACTTATAAAAGTGGAGGTAGGAGCACACAGGTAGACTACATCTTGTGCAGGCGATGTAATTTAAAGGAAGTCAGTGACTGCAAAGTAGTAGCGGGTGAGAGTGTTGCCAAACAGCATAGGATGGTGGTGTGCAGGATGATGCTGATGGTGAGGAAGGTGAAGAAGGCAAAGGCAGAGCAGAAGACAAAGTGGTGGAAGCTGAAAAAGGAAGAGTGTCGGGTTGTCTTCAAGGAGGAGTTGAAACAGGCTTTGGGTGGTCAGGAAGTGCTTCCAGATGACTGGACAACTACAGCGAATGTGATCAGGGAGACAGGTAGGAGAATACTTGGTGTGTCATCTGGAAGGAAAGTAGATAAGGAGACTTGGTGGTGGAATGAGGAAGTGCAGGAGTGTGTACAAAGGAAGAGATTAGCTAAGAAGAAGTGGGACATTGACAAAACCGAAGAGAGTAAACAGGAGTACAGGCAGACACAGCGAAAGGCAAAGGAAGCAGTGGCAAAGGCCAAACAGAGCGCTTTGATGACTTGTATGCTCGGTTGGAAAGTAAGGAGGAGAAAATGATTTATACAGGTTGGCACAGCAGAGAAATAGAGATGGGAAGGACGTGCAGCAAGTTAGATTGATAAAGGACAGAGAGGGAAATGTTTTGACTGATGACAGAAGTGTGCTGGGAAGATGGAAAGAGTACTTTGAAGAGCTGATGAATGAGGAAAATGAGAGAGAAAAAGAGTAGAAGAGGTGACTGTTGAGGACCAGGAAGTAGCAAAGATTAGTAAGGGTGAAGTGAGGAGGGCATTGAAGAGGATGAAGAATGGAAAGGCAGTTGGTCCTGATGACATACCGGTGGAGGTATGGAAGTGTCTAGGAGAGGTAGCAGTAGATTTTCTGACAAGAACATTTAACAAGGTCTTAGAGAGTGAGAGGATGCCAGAGGAATGGAGGAGAAGTGTGCTGGTGCCCATTTTTAAGAACAAGGGAGACGTGCAGAGTTGTGGCAACTACAGAGGGATAAAGTTGATGAGCCATACGATGAAGTTATGGGAAAGAATAGTGGAAGCTAGACTAAGGGCAGAAGTCAGCATTTGTGAACAACAGTTTGGTTTCATGCCCAGAAAGAGCACCACAGATGCAGTGTTTGCCTTGAGGATGTTAATGGAGAAGTACAGAGAAGGTCAGACGGAGCTGCATTGTGCCTTTGTGGATCTGGAGAAAGCATATGACAGGGTGCCGAGAGAAGAACTGTGGTATTGCATGAGGAAGTCTGGAGTGGCAGAGAAGTATGTTAGAGTGGTGCAGGACATGTATGAGAGATGTAAGACAGTGGTGAGGTGTGCTGTCGGTGTGACAGAAGAGTTCAAGGTGGAGGTGGGACTGCATCAAGGGTCAGCTCTCAGCCCCTCCTTGTTCGCTATGGTGATGGACAGGCTGACAGACGAGGTTAGACAAGATTCCCCATGGACTATGATGTTTGCAGATGACATTGTAATCTGTAGTGAGAGCAGAGAACAAGTGCAGGAAAATCTAGAGAGGTGGAGGTATGCCCTGGAAAGGAGGGGAATGAAGATTAGCCTCAGTAAGACAGAATACATGTGCATGAATGCCAAGGACCAAAGAGGAACGGTGAGATTACAGGGAGCAGAGATAAGAAAGGTGGAGGATTTTAAGTACTTAGGCTCAACAATCCAGAGCAATGGAGAGTGTGGAAAAGAGGTGAAGAAGCGTGTGCAGGCAGGTTGGAATGGTTGGAGAAAAGTGTCCGTGTGATGTGTGATAGGAGGGTATCGGCAAAAATGAAAGGAAAAGTGTACAAGACGGTGTTGAGGCCAACGATGCTGTATGGGTTAGAAACAGTGGCCCTGGGGAAAAGACAGGAGGCAGAGTTGGAGGTAGCAGAGATGAAAATGTTGAGGTTCTCTTTGGGAGTAACGAGGATGGATAGGATTAGGAATGAGCACGTCAGAGGGACAGCACATGTAAGACGTTTTGGAGACAAAGTCAGAGAGGCTAGATTGAGATGGTTTGGACATGTACAGAGGAGGGATAGTGAGTATATTGGTAATAGGATGCTGAGGCTGGAACTACCAGGCAAAAGGCCTAGAGGAAGACCAAAGAGACGATTCATGGATGTGGTAAAGGAGGACATGAAGGTCGTTGGTGTAAGAGAAGAAGATGCAAAGGATAGGGTGAGATGGAGGCAGATGATTCGCTGTGGCGACCCCTGAAGGGAAAAGCCGAAAGGAAAAGAAGAAGAAGTTGAACAAGCCCAGGCATGCTCAGACAAGCCCCAACATGTCTGTGTTGCTCCTCCCCTCTGTTGGATTGCGCAACTCCAGTCCTCTATGGAAAATTACAGCCTCCCACAGCTGAGTCCCACCACGTGACTCTCTTCCATTATGTTTACAGTATATTTCCCTTCCCCTCCAATAGGGACATACTCACATCCTGTCAACATGGCCCTCTGTGCTGTGATCACATCTCACCCTGTCGGCGAACTTTCGGTTGGACATCGATGTCAATTGTCTTGTGATAACGACGAATGTGATTCTGCAGATTAGTTGTGTGGTCGTGGTAAGGGAAGGAGAAGAAGAAGAAGAATATAATGATGATGACGATCTAAGCTTGGGCACGAATGAGAACTTTTATTATAATTATTGTTTGTTTGTTGTTGTTGATGACGGAGCAATACTTCATGTCCGTTTTAATTCCATCGCGACTGTTAATAAAGTTTCATCTGTTTCAAGTTCATCATCAGGATTGAAGATGCCGGTCATGTGGAGGAGACACTGAAGATCACACAACTTCTCTCAGGAGTTTTTTCCCCTTGACCAACTTTTCTCTGTAAAAACTCTGATTTTCCACTAAATGTCTGGATCACTGTCTGAATTCATCCCAGAAAAGCACAAAGTCTCTGCATGATGCTCCTCCTCAGATCCACAGCAGCTCAGTCCTGATCATATTTTAATTTCAAATGATGAGCTTCAATCCCTGATGAGATTTCTGACAGATGAACTGTGTGGAATAATAGAATTCTGGAGTTTATCGGACTGGGACGGTGGTGGCCTGGTGGTATAGTTCGCTGGATCACTGATCCTAAGGTTGAGTGTTCAATTCCCATTCTCCACAAAGATGTCTCTGTGTCAAAAGCAAAGTTTTTCTGTGAACAAAGTTGTTCACTGTTGCGATCCCTGATAAAGGGGAAAAAACAGAAAGGAAATCTTTCTCTCATCCTCCAGCAACAGAACAAAAACAAAACCAGACACTCAAATATTTTTAGCGAATAAACACACCAATCGAAATCTATTTATCATCCAGTCATGGCTGTGATGGAGTGTGTAGAGTGAGGTGATTATTGAGAGATTTATAATTTATATTTAATAATGAATAATAATTTATAATGTGAGTTGTGAGTGAGTGTGATGTGGTTCTTCTCCTCCACAGAGTGTCATTGTGTCGTATCACATCCTCCACCTCAGCACCTGCAGTCGCTCCCAGCTGCAGCAGTGCAGCCTCTCTACAATCTGACTGACGGAGGTTTTTGTACGACTCTCTAACACTGTGTGAACACACCACCACTGTGATAACTCTGACAGTAATAATCTGCTGCATCTTCAGTCTGGACTCCACTGATGGTCAGAGTGAAATCAGATCCAGATCCTCTGCCATCGAAACGAGCTGGAAAACCCGACTGCAACTGATTTGCGAGTTTAATCAGGAGTTTAGGAGCTTCTCCAGGTTTCTGCTGATACCAGTGTAAATACTGGCCGTAGGAGCTGTGATAATACACATTCTGACTGGTTCTACAGTTGATGGTGACTGTTTCTCCTGGAAGAACAGATTTCACTGCAGGAGTCTGAGTTACTGTCACTTGACCTCTGCATTCTAAAGAAAAGAAAAAAAAAAAAACAAAAAAAAGAAAATAATAACAACTTTGAATGAGCATCAACTGTAAGTATCTTAAATTTCAGAAGAAAAAACATCCATTTGATTTATATAAACAGATCATTGTAGAGATGAAGTATGATGTAATATCTGACCTTGAGTGCAGAGGATCAGAGTCCAGATGAAGACGGGGATCAAAGTCATGGTCGCTGTGGGTGAAGTTGCTGTAGCAGCAGCTCTCAGTCATGAAGTGTTAAAGTCACAGCGCTATAAACCCTCCCAGAGCACTGAAGCATGTGCTGCCAATGCAAAGTGTCGTCTAAGTCTGGAACCACCTTCAGCACATTCCCCCCTGAACTTACTGTCATTCTCACTCTACTACAGAGGGATTGTGGGAATTTTATCATTATTATTATTATTATTATTATTATTATTATTATTATTATTATTATTATTATTAATAATAATAATAATAATAATAATAATAATAATAATACATTTTTTAATGTATTTAGTCTTTTTTTTTTTTGATTCTGGGATTTTTTTCTTAAATAAGTGAATTTGAGAGAGAAGTTGAAACTTTCACTGGATGGTGTTTGTACTGAATGTTCATGAGTTTGTCACTGTGCTGGATTTATGGTGGAAGAAGCAGCTTCGATGTCGGCATTGAATAAAAACACACAAATTTTTTTACTGTAAATTAATGTTGAGATGATTGTAGGAGTTAAATATCAGATCATAACTTTCTATCAGTCTACAGAAGGACTGGAGGAATTATTCTCACTTCAGATCCACACATTCAGTATATTATACTCCACATTCCCCATCAGCACATCCGCATTTTCACTCACTGAGGGATTATGGGTAAACCACGTGTGGGTGCAGAGCTCCATTTTCTCAATTTCAGGTTTATTGTTTTTTCTTTGTAATTTATTTGTGTTTCTTTCACATGAACTACATCCTCGGTTTAGATTAATAATCTTGCAGTTAAAAACAGCAACGACAAAAACAGAAACGGCCCACAGACTTTTGGTGGAGGAACCAAACTGTCTGTGGGCCATAAGTAACCTGTTCATTAATGACTGAAATAGAGTGTGTTCAGAATAATGACTGAAATAGAGTGTATTCAGAGTAATGACTGAAATGGAGTGTGTTCAGAATAATTTACTGAAATAGAGTGTGTTCAGAATAATTTACTGAAATAGAGTGTGTTCAGAATAATGACTGAAATGGAGTGTGTTCAGAATAATGACTGAAATAGAGTGTGTTCAGAGTAATGACTGAAATGGAGTGTGTTCAGAATAATTTACTGAAATAGAGTGTGTTCAGAATAATTTACTGAAATAGAGTGTGTTCAGAATAATGACTGAAATGGAGTGTGTTCAGAATAATGACTGAAATAGAGTGTGTTCAGAGTAATGACTGAAATGGAGTGTGTTCAGAATAATTTACTGAAATAGAGTGTGTTCAGAATAATGACTGAAATGGAGTGTGTTCAGAATAATGACTGAAATGGAGTGTGTTCAGAATAATTCACTGAAATAGAGTGTGTTCAGAATAATGACTGAAATAGAGTGTGTTCAGAATAATGACTGAAATGGAGTGTGTTCAGAATGAGTTTAGTATTAAAATCGAGTGTAATTATATTTTGTTTCTGAAGTCTCCATTATTTTAGAAGTGAAAGAAAATGAATCTCTTGATCATGCGAGTCAATAATTTTAATTTAAGCTTTTAAATAAATAGGACATTGTGCAAACGATAACTTTTTGTTTAATTATTCAAATACATTTAATTATTTCGAGTCTGTGACAACATAAAGAAATAAATGTGAAACTTAATTAATTTAACTAATTAATAATTATTACTTTAAATTGTTCATATATGGGTAATTGTAATATTGAAAATTTTGAATATTATATTCCGATAAATTTTAATGTCCAGTTAGACAGTAATATAAATGATAATAAATATAAAATTAGAAGTATTTGAATTGAGTGTGAAACGTTAGTGAAGCTCCACTGAACTCAGTTCTGCTCTGTAAGATATAAAAGGAACTGAAACACACACAGTGAGCTGAAACGAAACCTGAGTGAGTGACAGCTGTGCGTTTCTGTCTCATATGTGTGTGTGTGTGTGTGTGTGTGTGTGTGTGTGTGTGTATGTGTGTGTGTGTGTGTGTGTGTGTGTGTGTGTGTAGGTGCCACCCAGCCCAGTGTGATGGTGCTGCCCCCCTCCAGTGTGGAGCTGCAGCAGGATAAGTCCACATTCGTGTGTGTGGCCGACAAGGAAATTATTATTACAATAATTATTGTAATATAATTATTATAATTATTAGTATTATTACAAGTGCCACCCCAATACCAGGACTGAACTGTGATGTCGCGGAGAACTGAACTTTAAACCAAGAATGGTGTTCATTTATTTAGTTGTTTTTTTTCTTCCAGAGAGACTCTAATGTGTTCGGTTGAATATTTCCAGGATTAATGTTCAAGAGCACAGTGAAATTTCAAAGTGAATGTGACTTTAAAGTGAAAATGTGCTGATAACTACAGAAATAAGTACCAAGTTTATTTCCAGAGACTGTTGTTTGGACTGGGAAATAACAACAAATTGTAATTTTAGTTTTATTATTTAATTGTTGTTAGTTTTCCAGCTTTAATGTCATGAAGATAAGATTTTGAGTAGCTCGTTTGCTTGAGAAGAGAGCTGTAAGGTAAGCGAAGTGGAGTTGCCTCCCTTCCACCGTGTACTGCGTGACACACTCGAGGTAGCCGAAATAGGAAGTAGCGACTTCTTAAACATATCTGGACCGTCCGCCATTGTACGACTTTCATTACTATACCGTATGTGAGTTGCCGTCCTCGTGGCAGCCGCGCCCGAATGGCTTGAGAAGCGGTTTTGAGACCAAAATGTTTGATTCCCACACTTGCAGGGAAAATGTGTAGCGGTAGCGAAGGACCTGCCCCGACTTGTTCCCTGCCTCCACCCTCACGGCTGAAGCGCCCTTGAGCAAGACACCCCAACCTCACCCCAGCTGCTCCCCGGGAACCGAGCCGCAGTGTCCCCGCCCACTGCTCCGAGTGTGTGTTCTGACTTCATAACGGGTTCCGTTCAGAACGAGCAGAGTAAATGAACTGCAGCACTGCTGTGATCCTCGCGATTAAATTTACTGTTTATAATAAATGCTTAAATATCTGTGATAATAATAATCATAATAATAATAATAATAATAATAATAATAATAATAATAATAATAATAATAATAATAATAGTATTATTCTTACACACATTTCATCCAATATTATAAAATTAAAAAAATATCCAGCAGTTTCATTTCATTTTTCTGATTATTCACCAAAACCCCATTTATTATTTGATTTGTAAATTAAAAGGACTTTAATTAAGTTGATTCATTATTAATGAGTTCCTTACTATTATTGTTTATTTGTTTTTTAATCATTATGATTGATTTTTAAATTAATATATTAATGAGTAATTAATATCAGTCTGATAATTAATTTGGTACTCATTATTATTTTTTGTGATCATTCTTAATGTTGTTATGATTTGATCATTTAAAATAAATTCACTTCCGGTGTTATGACGACGCTGAAATTGGAAATTTTAGACATTTCCCAAAACCAAGTTCACTATCGATGGTCACAGTGGTGTCCTGCGAATCAAAGCGAATCAAAGCGCTGTGGCAACCCATGAAGGGAAAAGCTGAAAGGACAAGAAGAAGAAGAAGAAGAAGAAGAAGTGGTGGTGCTCTGTAGGGGTGTCATTGAAAACCTATGATTGGTATCGATATATTGATTAAAAAAATTCCGATGTATCGATACATGGGAATATTGCTGTACTGTTCCATAAATGCATTAAATAGAACAGACTAAGATATATGACAGTAGTTTGTATAATGCATTGAATATTTTATAATAAGGTGACCAATTACTAAAGCCAAATCTGAAATAAAAGGCAGGAAATAGTTTTCCACCGACAAGATTATAATTAACACTTTTTGTATTTAAAGGGAACCTGTACCCAAAATTGACAGCATTCAAAAAATATCCACTATACCTTATTATTAACTTTTCAACATCGCGTGATGTCAGGAGATTATGTATAAGTCCACATTTCCTTTTCTTCTGTATAACATTCCTTGCTCACGAAGGTTCAGCGCGCGGACATGTTACCTTTTTTTCACTGGGGTTAAAGGTCATTGTGACGTAACATCTTTGACAGTCGTACAGCCAAATGCAGAAAAAATTCGAATGAGAAACCGAGTTGTAAGAAGTGTGTGTGTGTGTGCGTGTGTGTGTATGTGTGTGTATATATACATATATATATATATATATATATATATATATATATATATATATATATATATATATATATATATAGCACGTCCGCCTCACAGCAAGAAGGCCTGGGTTCGATTCCCGGCCTGGGCGTTTCTGTGTGGAGTTTGCATCTTCTCCCCGTGCTTGTGCGGGTTTCCTTCGGGTGCTCTGGTTTCCTCCCGCAATCCAAAGACATGCACTGTAGGTTAATTAGCCATTCTAAATTGACCGTAGATTCTCTCCTGCAGCGGCACTGGAACCCAGTCGTATCGGCACTTGCCCTTCCATTGGATCCTTCCGGTGGCGCCGAAACGGGGGACTTGCTGCTTGGGTAACAGCCTGTCCCTCATTACTCCCTACCCAGGCTCTGCGCACTGGGGAGTATCACCAGCCGGGATACCAGCCAGAGCGCAGCCATAGTCCTTCGGGACTGACGGAGGCCTACCATACCATATATATATATATATATATATATATATATATATATATATATAGAGAGAGAGAGAGAGAGAGAGAGAGAGAGAGAGAGATTTGGTGAAACACTGTTGATCTGAAACACCCAATGAGTCCCGTGCACAGAGTGGAGTATAGGCAGTCATCCCTTGCCACTTCGCAATTTGAGCATCGCGGTCTTGGTACATCGTGGTATTTTAATAAGAAATAAAATTAAATTAAATATTCATAAAAAATTCAGAATTCGTGCTGAAACTCACATGGAAGCAAGTGGAAGGCAGGGACCCAAGGCATTGTTTCCAAATTGCGTGCATTGTTTCCAAACGACAGACTTAGTGCCCCTCCTCCCCAGTTCAGGCAGGGACCGCCCAATCAACTCAACCTCGCAACCTGATTGGCTTAGACGCGTGACGCTATTGCTTCCCGCCCACGCAACTCAATCTCGCAAGCTTAGACTTAGACGCATGACGCTGTTGCCTCGCATATTCCCCCGGGATTTATTTGTGATCTTACTAGTGGTATAGGGCGCTGGATCGCTGATCCAAAGGTTGGGGGTTCAAGTCCCACTCTCCACAAGGTTGTCACTGTCCCCCCCAGTGCGGCTAACTGGGTTATCAAAGGCGGGCCATGTCTCCCACTGTCGATGGTGAGAGGCATGTAAAAGAACCATTGCTGACTTTCGTAAAGAGTAGCTGCAAAGTCGTCAGCGTGTTTCTGTCCCTTGTTAAAAAGGGTTGTGACAGGAAGGGCATCCGACGTAAAAACCTCTGCCAAATCAAACGTGCGAATCAGATGATTCGCTGTGGCGAGTCCCGAGTAAAAGGGAAAAAACCAAAAGGAAGACAGACAGACAGACTGTATATTGTTTGTAAATGTCCTGCACCGCGGAGAAGAGGTGAGTACAGTGCTTAAAGTATTTATATACTTTATATATACCCCACAACCCTTTGTATACAAAAATAATAACAATATAAAGACTGTCTTCGTCCATGGTTTAAAAAAAACTACTATAATGTCTGTTTTTTCCAATTTTCCGTGAGCTTGTGTTGTATATATCAGGTATATAGCCTTACGTTTCCATTGCAATCTCGCAGTTCCGGTGGAAGCTTTGTCAACTATGTGACGTCACAAGAAATGCGACACTGCAAAACTCCTGTGCTCCAAAGCTTGACGTTAGTGCAGCCCTTAAATCACTTAAAGCTGATTTTTGAGAGAATATAATAAACACCTTATCGGTGTTTTGTCACTCGCTATACACAATACATCAAATTAGGTATATGAGCGCTTTCACTACAGGTACCCTTTAACAAATCTATAAACACTTGTTTACTAGTTAATTTCAAGCAAGTTGTGTCTATTCTACAAACACTTGTCAATTGAAAAGTTTAAGAGAGATGCATTTTTACAATTCATAATTATGATGCAAGACGATGCACACATCTGCATTATCCGGTGATAAGTGTCTCTTCTTGTTCAAAATGTTCCCTGCTGTTGAGAACACGCGCTCTGGCGGCACACCAGAAGCAGGGGCGTACCATTTACCATACAGAGAGGCGGGACGTACCATTTACTAGGGGTGTCATTGAAAATGGCATTTACTCCAGATGCTGTCATGAACACAGGAAGCTATAACAAAATATCGTTATCCCTTTTATAGGTATCGATTATCGATCGACATAATTATATCGGCGACTTTCCGATATTCCGATTGTCGATAACATCCCTAGTGCTATGAACAGATGGATTAAGTCCGTTAAGTCCCAGTGCAGGTCCAGGTACCAAATGCACTGCCTGCCATTGACATACATATATCCTATATACACCGAAATATATATTCACAGATTCACACGTGTACACACATACACAGAAGAGGACATGGCATGTCAGAGGTGCCTGAGATACACAGGGGAATTATATATGTAAAATTATATCTGTATAATTCATGATATGGTGTCAATCACTGTGAGTGACAGTAGTGGTGGTGGTGGTGTTTGTGATGGTGGTGATGGTGGTTGCATGTTTAACAGCTTGTGAGTAAAAGCTGTCCTTGAGTCTATTATTATTATTATTATTATTATTATTATTATTATTATTATTTTATAATGCCCTGTACATGTTTCCTGAAGGGAGAAAGGAGAAGGTGGGTGTTCAGGGTGTTTCAGGTTCCTGATAATCTTATTGGCTCATCTCTGAAGTCTGTCTGTGTAAATGTCATGGGGGTGAAGTTCCAATCCCCCTCTCACCAGCCGCTACAGGGCCTCTCTGTCCTCTGCAGTACAGCTGAACCACACTGTACAGCAGGAGGCCAAGAGGCTCTCAATGGAAGAGCAGTAAAAGTTTGTCAGTCTGGGTCGGGGTACACGGGCTTGTCGGAGCTTCCCGAGGAAGTACATCCTTTGTCGTGCTTTCCACACCTGTTGGGAGGTGTTTGTTGTCCAGGTGAATTCAGCAGAGATGTGGACTTCAAAAAACTTGAAGCATTCCACAGTCTCTTCCATCACTGTAGAGGGAAGAGTGTTTTCGGTTCATTCTCTCCAACATCTGTGATGGAGGAAGACGATGGGGGTACAGGAAGAGGTCTCCCTATTATTGGGGTGGTCACAAAGATGGAGTCACAAAGTCCCTTGGTAGCAAGACTCCTAGTGTGATGGAAATCCTCTCTAAATACATCAGGACTGTCTTCGTTGACATGTCACTGAAACATTTTGTGGTTACAAGGGGGCGCTCCTCTGGATTGGCACATCATGATGGACATTTTGTGGAAATCGATTTTTTGCTTCTCAATCAATCTTTTCTCTTGAAAAACACTAATTTTTCTTCCATGCCTGGGTCAGTTTCTGAATTCATACACACAACACAAAATCATCAACAACACGCCTCGACCAAGATATACAGAAACTCCCGTCTGGAATAAAGTGTTGTGTTGAGTGTGTAATTATTAAGAGATTTATAATTTATATTTAATAATGAATAATAATTTATAATGTGAGTTGTGAGTGAGTGTGATGTGGTTCTTCTCCTCCACAGAGTGTCATTGTGTCGTATCACATCCTCCACCTCAGCACCTGCAGTCGCTCCCAGCTGCAGCAGTGCAGCCTCTCTACAATCTGACTGACGGAGGTTTTTGTACGACTCTCGAACACTGTGTGAACACACTTTTACTGTTAATCCAATGGTAACTCTGACAGGAATAATCTGCTGCATCTTCAGTCTGGACTCCACTGATGGTCAGAGTGAAATCAGATCCAGATCCTCTGCCACTGAAACGAGCTGGAAAACCCGACTGTAACTGATTTGCGAGTTTAATCAGAAGTTTAGGAGCTTCTCCAGGTTTCTGCTGATACCAGTGTAAATAGTGACCGTAGGAGCTGTGATAATACACATCCTGACTGGTTCTACAGTTGATGGTGACTGTTTCTCCTGGAAGAACAGATTTCACTGCAGGAGTCTGAGTTACTGTCACTTGACCTCTGCATTCTAAAGAAAAGAAAAAAAAAACAAACAAAAAAAAGAAAATAATAACAACTTTGAATGAGCATCAACTGTAAGTATCTTAAATTTCAGAAGAAAAAAACATCCATTTGATTTATATAAACAGATCATTGTAGAGATAAAGTATGATGTGATTTCTGACCTTGAGTGCAGAGGATCAGAGTCCAGATGAAGACGGGGATCAAAGTCATGGTCGCTGTGGGTGAAGTTGCTGTAGCAGCAGCTCTCAGTCATGAAGTGTTAAAGTCACAGCGCTATAAACCCTCCCAGAGCACTGAAGCATGTGCTGCCAATGCAAAGTGTCATCTAAGTCTGGAACCACCTTCAGCACATTCCCCCCTGAACTTACTGTCATTCTCACTCTACTACAGAGGGATTGTGGGAAATTTATCATTATTATTATTATTATTATTATTATTATTATTATTATTATTATTAATATTAATAATAATAATAATAATAATAATAATAATAATAATAATAATACATTTTTTAATGTATTTAGTCTTTTTTTTTTTTTTGATTCTGGGATTTTTTTCTTAAATAAGTGAATTTGAGAGAGAAGTTGAAACTTTCACTGGATGGTGTTTGTACTGAATGTTCATGAGTTTGTCACTGTGCTGGATTTATGGTGGAAGAAGCAGCTTCGATGTCGGCAGTGAATAAAAACACACAAATATTTTTACTGTAAATTAATGTTTCGATGATTGTAGGAGTTAAATATCAGATCATAACTTTCTATCAGTCTACAGAAGGACTGGAGGAATTATTCTCACTTCAGATCCACACATTCAGTATATTATACTCCACATTTCCCATCAGCACATCCGCATTTTCACTCACTGAGGGATTATGGGTAAACCCCGTGTGGGTGCAGAGCTCCATTTTCTCAATTTCAGTTTATTGTTTTTTCTTTGTAATTTACTTGTGTTTCTTTCACATCAACTACATCCTCGGTTTAGATTAATAATCTTGCAGTTAAAAACAGCAACGACAAAAACAGAAACGGCCCACAGACTTTTGGTGGAGGAACCAAACTGTCTGTGGGCCATAAGTAACCTGTTCATTAATGACTGAAATAGAGTGTGTTAAGAATAATTTACTGAAATAGAGTGTGTTCAGAATAATGACTGAAATGGAGTGTGTTCAGAATGAGTTTAGTCTTAAAATCAAGTGTAATTATATTTTGTTTCTGAAGTCGCTATAATTTTAGAAGTGAAAGAAAATGAATCTCTTGATCGTGCGAGTCAATCATTTTAATTTTAAGCTTTTAAATAAATAGGACATTGTGCAAACGATAACTTTCTGTTTAATTATTCAAATACATTTAATTATTTCGAGTCTGTGACAACATAAAGAAATAAATGTGAAACTTAATTAGTTTAACTAATTAATAATTATTACTTTAAATTGTTTATATATGGGTAATTGTAATATTGAAAAATTTTGAATATTATATTCCGATAAATTTTAATGTCCAGATAGACAGTCATATAAATGATAATAAATATAAAATTAGAAGTATTTGAATTGAGTGTGAAACGTTAGTGAAGCTCCACTGAACTCAGTTCTGCTCTGTAAGATATAAAAGGAACTGAAACACACACAGTGAGCTGAAACGAAACCTGAGTGATTGACAGCTGTCCGTTTCTGTCTCATATGTGTGTGTGTGTGTGTGTGTGTGTGTGTGTGTGTGTGTATGTGTGTGTGTGTGTGTGTGTGTGTGTGTAGGTGCCACCCAGCCCAGTGTGACGGTGCTGCCCCCCTCCAGTGTGGAGCTGCAGCAGGATAAGTCCACATTCGTGTGTGTGGCCGACAAGGAAATTATTATTACAATAATTATTGTAATATAATTATTATAATTATTAGTATTATTACAAGTGCCACCCCGATACCAGGACTGAACTGTGATGTCGCGGAGAACTGAACTTTAAACCAAGAATGGTGTTCATTTATTTAGTTGTTTTTTTTCTTCCAGAGAGACTCTAATGTGTTCGGTTGAATATTTCCAGGATTAATGTTCAAGAGCACAGTGAAATTTCAAAGTGAATGTGACTTTAAAGTGAAAATGTGCTGATAACTACAGAAATAAGTACCAAGTTTATTTCCAGAGACTGTTGTTTGGACTGGGAAATAACAACAAATTGTAATTTTAGTTTTATTATTTAATTGTTGTTAGTTTTCCAGCTTTACTGTCATGAAGATAAGATTTTGAGTAGCTCGTTTGCTTGAGAAGAGAGCTGTAAGGTAAGCGAAGTGGAGTTGCCTCCCTTCCACCGTGTACTGCGTGACACACTCGAGGTAGCCGAAATAGGAAGTAGCGACTTCTTAAACATATCTGGACCGTCCGCCATTGTACGACTTTCATTACTATACCGTATGTGAGTTGCCGTCCTCGTGGCAGCCGCGCCCGAATGGCTTGAGAAGCGGTTTTGAGACCAAAATGTTTGATTCCCACACTTGCAGGGAAAATGTGTAGCGGTAGCGAAGGACCTGCCCCGACTTGTTCCCTGCCTCCACCCTCACGGCTGAAGCGCCCTTGAGCAAGACACCCCAACCTCACCCCAGCTGCTCCCCGGGAACCGAGCCGCAGTGTCCCCGCCCACTGCTCCGAGTGTGTGTTCTGACTTCATAACGGGTTCCGTTCAGAACGAGCAGAGTAAATGAACTGCAGCACTGCTGTGATCCTCGCGATTAAATTTACTGTTTATAATAAATGCTTAAATATCTGTGATAATAATAATAATAATAATAATAATAATAATAATAATAATAATAATAATAATAATAGTAATAGTATTATTCTTACACACATTTCATCCAATATTATAAAATTAAAAAAATATCCAGCAGTTTCATTTCATTTTTCTGATTATTCACCAAAACCCCATTTATTATTTGATTTGTAAATTAAAAGGACTTTAATTAAGTTGATTCATTATTAATGAGTTCCTTACTATTATTGTTTATTTGTTTTTTAATCATTATGATTGATTTTTAAATTAATATATTAATGAGTAATTAATATCAGTCTGATAATTAATTTGGTACTCATTATTATTTTTTGTGATCATTCTTAATGTTTTTATGATTTGATCATTTAAAATAAATTCACTTCCGGTGTTATGACGACGCTGAAATATTTATTTTGGAAATTTTAGACATTTCCCAAAACCAAGTTCACTATCGATGGTCACAGTGGTGTCCTGCGAATCAAAGCGAATCAAAGCGCTGTGGCAACCCCTGAAGGGAAAAGCTGAAAGGACAAGAAGAAGAAGAAGAAGAAGAAGAAGAAGAAGTGGTGGTGCTCTGTAGGGGTGTCATTGAAAACCTATGATTGGTATCGATATATTGATTAAAAAAATCCCGATGTATCGATACATGGGAATATTGCTGTACTGTTCCATAAATGCATTAAATAGAACAGACTAAGATATATGACAGTAGTTTGTATAATGCATTGAATATTTTATAATAAGGTGACCAATTACTAAAGCCAAATCTGAAATAAAAGGCAGGAAATAGTTTTCCACCGACAAGATTATAATTAACACCTTTTTGTATTTAAAGGGAACCTGTACCCAAAATTGACAGCATTCAAAAAATATCCACTATACCTTATTATTAACTTTTAAACATCGCGTGATGTCAGGAGATTATGTATAAGTCCACATTTCCTTTTCTTCTGTATAACATTCCTTGCTCACGAAGGTTCAGCGCGCGGACATGTTACCTTTTTTTCACTGGGGTTAAAGGTCATTGTGACGTAACATCTTTGACAGTCGTACAGCCAAATGCAGAAAAAATTCGAATGAGAAACCGAGTTGTAAGAAGTGTGTGTGTGTGTGCGTGTGTGTGTGTGTGTGTATGTGTGTGTATATATATATATATATATATATATATATATATATATATATATATATATATATATATATAGCACGTCCGCCTCACAGCAAGAAGGCCTGGGTTCGATTCCCGGCCTGGGCGTTTCTGTGTGGAGTTTGCATCTTCTCCCCGTGCTTGTGCGGGTTTCCTTCGGGTGCTCTGGTTTCCTCCCGCAATCCAAAGACATGCACTGTAGGTTAATTGGCCGTTCTAAATTGACCGTAGATTCTCTCCTGCAGCGGCACTGGAACCCAGTCGTATCGGCACTTGCCCTTCCATTGGATCCTTCCGTGGCGCCAAACGGGGACTTGCTGCTTGGGTAACAGCCTGTCCCTCATTACTCCCTACCCGAGCTCTGCGCACTGGGGAGTATCGGGATACCAGCCAGAGCGCAGCCATAGTCCTTTGGGACTGACGGAGGCCTACCATACCATATATATATATATATATATATATATATATATATATATATATATATATATATATATATATATAGAGAGAGAGAGAGAGAGAGAGAGAGAGAGAGAGATTTGGTGAAACACTGTTGATCTGAAACACACAATGAGTCCCGTGCACAGAGTGGAGTATAGGCAGTCATCCCTTGCCACTTCGCAATTTGAGCATCGCGGTCTTGGTACATCGTGGTATTTTAATAAGAAATAAAATTAAATTAAATAGTCATAAAAATTCAGAATTCGTGCTGAAACTCACATGGAAGCAAGTGGAAGGCAGGGACCCAAGGCATTGTTTCCAAATTGCGTGCATTGTTTCCAAACGACAGACTTAGTGCCCCTCCTCCCCAGTTCAGGCAGGGACCGCCCAATCAACTCAACCTCGCAACCTGATTGGCTTAGACGCGTGACGCTATTGCTTCCCGCCCATGCAACTCAATCTTGCAAGCTTAGACTTAGACGCATGATGCTGTTGCCTCGCATATTCCCCCGGGATTTATTTGTGATCTTACTAGTGGTATAGGGCGCTGGATCGCTGATCCAAAGGTTGGGGGTTCGAGTCCCACTCTCCACAAGGTTGTCACTGTCCCCCCCAGTGCAGCTAACTGGGTTATCAAAGGCGGGCCATGTCTCCCACTGTCGATGGTGAGAGGCATGTAAAAGAACCATTGCTGACTTTCGTAAAGAGTAGCTGCAAAGTCGTCAGCGTGTTTCTGTCCCTTGCTAAAAAGGGTTGTGACAGGAAGAGCATCCGACGTAAAAACCTCTGCCAAATCAAATATGCGAATCAGATGATTCGCTGTGGCGACTCCCGAGTAAAAGGGAAAAAACCAAAAGGAAGACAGACAGACAGACTGTATATTGTTTGTAAACGTCCTGCACCGCGGAGAAGAGGTGAGTACAGTGCTTAAAGTATTTATATACTTTATATATACCCCACAACCCTTTGTATACAAAAATAATAACAATATAAAGACTGTCTTCGTCCATGATTTAAAAAAACAACTATAATGTCTGTTTTTTCCAATTTTCCGTGAGCTTGTGTTGTATATGTCAGGTATATAGCCTTACGTTTCCATTGCAATCTCGCAGTTCCGGTGGAAGCTTTGTCAACTATGTGACGTCACAGGAAATGCGACACTGCAAAACTCCTGTGCTCCAAAGCTTGACGTTAGTGCAGCCCTTAAATCACTTAAAGCTGATTTTTGAGAGAATATAATAAACACCTTATCGGTGTTTTGTCACTCGCTATACACAATACATCAAATTAGGTATATGAGCGCTTTCACTGCAGGTACCCTTTAACAAATCTATAAACACTTGTTTACTAGTTAATTTCAAGCAAGTTGTGTCTATTCTACAAACACTTGTCAATTGAAAAGTTTAAGAGAGATGCATTTTTACAATTCATAATTATGATGCAAGACGATGCACACATCTGCATTATCCGGTGATAAGTGTCTCTTCTTGTTCAAAATGTTCCCTGCTGTTGAGAACACGCGCTCTGACGGCACACCAGAAGCAGGGGCGTACCATTTACCATACAGAGAGGCGGGACGTACCATTTACTAGGGGTGTCATTGAAAATGGCATTTACTCCGGATGCTGTCATGAACACAGGAAGCTATAACAAAATATCGTTATCCCTTTTATCGGTATCGATTATCGATCGACATAATTATATCGGCGACTTTCCGATATTCCGATTGTCGATAACATCCCTAGTGCTATGAACAGATGGATTAAGTCCGTTAAGTCCCAGTGCAGGTCCAGGTACCAAATGCACTGCCTGCCACTGACATACATATATCCTATATACACCGAAATATATATTCACAGATTCACACGTGTACACACATACACAGAAGAGGACATGGCATGTCAGAGGTGCCTGAGATACACAGGGGAATTATATATGTAAAATTATATCTGTATAATTCATGATATGGTGTCAATCACTGTGAGTGACAGTAGTGGTGGTGGTGGTGTTTGTGATGGTGGTGATGGTGGTTGCATGTTTAACAGCTTGTGAGTAAAAGCTGTCCTTGAGTCTATTATTATTATTATTATTATTATTATTATTATTATTATTATTATTATTATTATTATTATTTTATAATGCCCTGTACATGTTTCCTGAAGGGAGAAAGGAGAAGGTGGGTGTCCAGGGTGTTTCAGGTTCCTGATAATCTTATTGGCTCATCTCTGAAGTCTGTCTGTGTAAATGTCATGGGGGTGAAGTTCCAATCCCCCTCTCACCAGCCGCTACAGGGCCTCTCTGTCCTCTGCAGTACAGCTGAACCACACTGTACAGCAGGAGGCCAAGAGGCTCTCAATGGAAGAGCAATAAAAGTTCATCAGTCTGGGTCGGGGTAGACGGGCTTGTCGGAGCTTCCCGAGGAAGTACATCCTTTGTCGTGCTTTCCACACCTGTTGGGAGATGTTTGTTGTCCAGGTGAATTCAGCAGAGATGTGGGCTTCAAAAAACTTGAAGCATTCCACAGTCTCTTCCATCAATGTAGAGGGAAGAGTGTTTTCGGTTCATTCTCTCCAACATCTGTGATGGAGGAAGACGATGGGGGTACAGGAAGAGGTCTCCCTATTATTGGGGTGGTCATAAAGATGGAGTCACAAAGTCCCTTGATAGCAAGACTCCTAGTGTGATGGAAATCCTCTCGAAATACATCAGGACTGTCTTCGTTGACATGTCACTGAAACATTTTGTGGTCACAAGGGGGCGCTCCTCTGGATTGGCACATCATGATGGACATTTTGTGGAAATCGATTTTTTGCTTCTCAATCAAACTTTTCTCTTGAAAAACACTAATTTTTCTTCCATGCCTGAGTCAGTTTCTGAATTCATACACACAACACAAAATCATCAACAACACGCCTCGACCAAGATATACAGCAACTCCCGTCTGGAATAAAGTGTTGTGTTGAGTGTGTAATTATTAAGAGATTTATAATTTATATTTAATCATGAATAATAATTTATAATGTGAGTTGTGAGTGGGTGTGATTTGTGTCGTATCACATCCTCCACCTCAGCACCTGCAGTCGCTCCCAGCTGCAGCAGTGCAGCCTCTCTACAATCTGACTGACGGAGGTTTTTGTACGACTCTCTAACATTGTGTGAACCAGTAGCCTGAGATATCATGATAACTCTGACAGTAATAATCTGCTGCATCTTCAGTCTGGACTCCACTGATGGTCAGAGTGAAATCAGATCCAGATCCTCTGCCACTGAAACGAGCTGGAAAACCCGACTGCAACTGATTTGCGAGTTTAATCAGAAGTTTAGGAGCTTCTCCAGGTTTCTGCTGATACCAGTGTAAATAGTGGCCGTAGGAGCTGTAATAATACACATTCTGACTGGTTCTACAGTTGAAGGTGACTGTTTCTCCTGGAAGAACAGATTTCACTGCAGGAGTCTGAGTTACTGTGGCTTGACCTCTGCATTCTGTAAAGAAAAATCAAACAAACAAAAAAAACTTTAAATGAACTTAAACTATAAGTATGTTCAATATCAGATTAAAAGCATTTATGTTTATTTGTATAAACAGCTCACTGTTGAGATAAAATCTGAAGTGGTGTCTGACCTTGAGTGCAGAGGATCAGAGTCCAGATGAAGACGGGGATCAAAGTCATGGTCGCTGTGGGTGAAGTTGCTGTAGCAGCAGCTCTCAGTCATGAAGTGTTAAAGTCACAGCGCTATAAACCCTCCCAGAGCACTGAAGCATGTGCTGCCAATGCAAAGTGTCGTCTCAGTCTGGAACCACCTTCAGCACATTCCCCCCTGAACTTACTGTCATTCTCACTCTACTACAGAGGGATTGTGGGAAATTTAATGAAACATAAATGAAATGCATCCTTAAATTTGTTGTCGGCGACAGAATTGCAGATCCCATGCTAAAGAGAGAGAGAGAGAGAGAGAGAGAGAGAGAGAGAGAGAGAGAGAGAGAGAGAGAAAAACACTACAACAGAAGGATTGTTGGAAATGTTTGGCAAAAAATTTCATGAATAAATCTTTTGTTATATCCGTGTTTTCCATAAATAAGCAAAATTATTTAATTGTGTGTGTGTGTGTGTGTGTGTGTGTGTGTGTGTGTGTGTGTGTGTGTGTGTGTGTGTGTTTACTGTAGTGTAACAGAGGTTTTTGTACGACGGTTTCATGGTTATGTATCACTGTGGTACACTTTTGGTGGAGGAACCAAACTGTCTGTGGGCCGTAAGTAATTCTCTAATTATTGAAATACACTGTGTTCAGATTAATGTTTTTCACCAATAAGATCAGATTTTATTACAAACATTTACTTGATGTTCAATTTTGAAAACTGTATCTGACTCTCGTGCTCGTATCTCCTTTTAATTTTAAAAACCGTGTCGACTCTTCTTTGTGCAAATCACTGTGAGATTTTTATTGAATTAATTATTAAATATAAATTACATTTAACTCACTTTAAATATGATAAAGACTCTGAGTCCATGAACAATTAAATGGAGAAATGTAAAGGGAATTTTAATTAAATAATAAATACAGTTTATATTAACCCTTTATTACCCAGTTAAGCAGATCAAATACATGAAGTGAAAAGTGAACAGCATCATAAAAAAACCTTAATTTATTATTATTATTATTATTATTATTATTATTATCGTTTATTTTTATTTATTGATTTATTTTTATTTTTATTTATTTATTTATTTTTGAACCACAAAGAAAATATTTGCGTCCTGAATGGATTTTAATAAAATTAGAAATGGATTTGGTTCACAAAGGGTTAATTACAGTTTAATGATGTTACTAAGTAATTTAATTTTATGTTTATTGTTGAAATAATACGTTTGGTTGTGAGGATCCGGTGGTTCTGGGCTGGATTACTGATCCCAAAGTCGGGGTCGGGTGTTCAAGCTCTGCCATCAGTCCATGCTGTCCCCCCGGTGCACCTAACTGGGTTATCAAAGGCCAGCCGAATCTCTCATTGCTGACAATAAGAGGTTCATGTAAAAGTACCATTGCTGACCTTCATAAAGAGGAGCTGCATCGTCATCAGCGTGTTTCTGCCCTGCAATGGGCTGGTGAGCTGGTCAGGGTGTACTTTTCCCTCATCCGCAGTCAGCTGAGATGGGCTCCAGCATTCACGCAATGCTAATGAAGATAAAACATTTTGTAAAATGAAGTAATCACAGTGATATAAATGATAATAAATATAAAATGTAAATTATTTGAATTGAGTGTGAAACGTTAGTGAAGCTCCACTGAACTCAGTTCTGCTCTTTAAGATATAAAAGGAACTGAAACACACACAGTGAGCTGAAACGAAACCTGAGTGACTGACAGCTGTCCATTTCTGCTCTTACTGTTTGTGTGTGTGTGTGTGTGTGTGTGTGTGTGTGTGTGTGTGTGTGTGTGTGTGTGTGTGTGTGTGTGTGGGTGTAGGTGTAGGTGCCACCCAGCCCAGTGTGACGGTGCTGCCCCCCTCCAGTGTGGAGCTGCAGCAGGATAAGTCCACATTCGTGTATGTGGCCGACAAGGGCTTCCCCTCAGACTGGAGGCTGAGCTGGAAGGTTGATGGGAACAGCTGGAACTCGGGGTGAGTCGCAGCACCGCCGTCCTGAACGCGGACGGCCTCTACAGCTGGAGCAGCGTGCTGAGCCTCCGCCCGGATCAGTGGAGGAACAAGGCGGTGACCTGTGAGGCCTACAACAGCCACCAACCTACTGTGGTGAGCACAGTGAACACAGAGCAGTGCTGAGGGCTGTGAACTCACACACACTTTACTCAGCTCACCTTCTACTGCTTCACTGTGTGCTACATGTGGCCTTCACTGCTCAAATGCCCCACTTTCATCATTTCATTTGTGTTATTAACATGTGAGTTCACACACTCCTCAGTTTAACTCACATCTTCTTCTTAATTATCACCCAAATATGTGTTAAGTGTGAATCACTGCAATGTTCTGCTCTGAATTATTAATAAAAGCTTTTCAATCATTCAAATCCTTTTTCTCTACATTATTGATGATGCACATCACACACACATCACCAGCACATCTGTCTCAGTATCTGATAAATGCACTTCTGTTCGAAAAAAATGAACAAAAGTTTTGAATGAATAATTAATGTGTTTAATATATTTAAATGAGCAGCATGTTATTTAATTTTCACTAATGCACTGAGTATCTACGTTTTTAAACGCCCTTCTCTGAAGGTCTATTCGATGGGCGTGGAAGAGACGTCACTGCAGCATGCAAATTACACAACTCTGAAAATTGATAAAATTATTTAGTATTTGGTTGAAAACATTCCAACACATTATTAAAAGCTGAATAAACAGTGCGGAACCTTTAACTTCACACGAGGACCATGAGTGAAGGTCATGTAAACACTGTGATTTTAAATCTACACTGGTTTCAAATGCAGCCGTGGGGGGGGGGGGGGGAAGGGGGCACAAACCTGTGTCTCTCCCTCACGCCGGTCCCAAGCCCGGATAAATGCAGAGGGTTGCGTCAGGAAGGGCATCCGGCGTAAAACAAATGCCAAATAAACTATGCGAATCACAAGAAAGAATCACATACCGGCTCGGTCGAGGCCCGGGTTAACAACGACCGCCATCAGTGCCGTAAACCAACAGGGTGCTGATGGAAATTGGACTACTGTTGGTCGAAGACGTCGAAGAAGGAGAGGCGGGAGGCGTGTCCGTTGCCAGAGAGAGAAGAGGAAAGGCATGAGTCTAGGACTGAGAGTGGGGACTTTGAATGTTGGAACGATGACAGGAAAAGGTAGAGAGCTGGCTGACATGATGCAGAGGAGGAAGGTGGACATACTGTGTGTTCAGGAGACCAGGTGGAAAGGTCGCAAGGCTAGAAGCATAGGAGCAGGGTTTAAGCTGTTTTATCACAGTGTGGATGGGAAGAGAAATGGAGTCGGAGTCATCTTGAAGGAGGAGTTTGCCAGGAATGTTCTAGAAGTGAAAAGAGTGTCAGACGGAATAATGAGTCTCAAGTTAGAAATTGAAGGTGTGATGGTCAATGTTGTTCATGCTTATGTCCCACAGGCAGGATGTAAGCTTGAAGAGAAGGAGAGATTCTGGAGTGAGTTAGATGAAGTGATGCAGAGTACACCCAGAGGTGAAAGAGTGGTCATTGGGGCAGACTTCAATGGACATGTTGGTGCAGGAAACAGAGGGGACGAGGAAGTGCTGGGCAGGTTTGGTATCCAGGACAGGAACGCAGAAGGACAGATGTTGGAAGATTTTGCAAAAAGGATGGAAATGGCTGTGGTGAATACTTTCTTCCAGAAGAGAGAGGAGCATAGGGTGACTTATAAAAGTGGAGGTAGGAGCACACAGGTAGACTACATCTTGTGCAGGCGATGTAATTTAAAGGAAGTCAGTGACTGCAAAGTAGTAGTGGGTGAGAGTGTTGCCAAACAGCATAGGATGGTGGTGTGCAGGATGATGCTGATGGTGAGGAAGGTGAAGAAGGCAAAGGCAGAGCAGAAGACAAAGTTGTGGAAGTTGAAAAAGTAAGAGTGTCGGGTTGTCTTCAAGGAGGAGTTAAAACAGGCTTTCGGTGGTCAGGAAGTGCTTCCAGGTGACTGGACAACTACAGCTAATGTGATCAGGGAGACAGGTAGGAGAATACTTGGTGTGTCATCTGGAAGGAAAGTAGATAAGGAGACTTGGTGGTGGAATGAGGAAGTGCAGGAGTGTGTACAAAGGAAGAGATAAGCTAAGAAGAAGTGGGACATTGAGAAAACCGAAAAGAGTAAACAGGAGTACAGGGAGACACAGCGTAAGGCAGAAGTCAGCATTTGTGAACAACAGTTTGGTTTCATGCCAAGAAAGAGCACCACAGATGCAGTGTTTGCCTTGAGGATGTTAATGGAGAAGTACAGAGAAGGTCAGAGGGAACTGCATTGTGCCTTTGTGGATCTGCAGAAAGCATATGACAGGGTGCCGAGAGAAGAACTGTGGTATTGCATGAGGAAGTCTGGAGTGGCAGAGAAGTATGTTAGAGTGGTGCAGGACATGTATGAGAGATGTAAGACAGTGGTGAGGTGTGCTGTCGGTGTGACACAAGAGTTCAAGGTGGAGGTGGGACTGCATCAAGGGTCAGCTCTCAGCCCCTTCTTGTTTGCTATGGTGATGGACAGGCTGACAGACGAGGTTAGACAAGATTCCCCATGGACTATGATGTTTGCAGATGACATCGTGATCTGTAGTGAGAGCAGAGAACAAGTGCAGGAAAATCTAGAGAGGTGGAGGTATGCCCTGGAAAGGAGGGGAATGAAGATTAGCCTCAGTAAGACAGAATGCATGTGCATGAATGACAAGGACCAAAGAGGAACGGTGAGATTACAGGGAGCAGAGATAAGAAAGGTGGAGGATTTTAAGTACTTAGGCTCAACAATCCAGAGCAATGGAGAGTGTGGAAAAGAGGTCAAGAAGCGTGTGCAGGCAGGTTGGAATGTTTGGAGAAAAGTGTCCGGTGTGATGTGTGATAGGAAGGTATCGGCAAGAATGAAAGGAAAAGTGTACAAGACGGTGTTGAGGCCAACGATGTTGTATGGGTTAGAAACAGAGGCCCTGGAGAAAACACAGGAGGCAGAGTTGGAGGTCGCAGAGATGAAAATGTTGAGGTTCTCTTTGGGAGTAACGAGGATGGATAGGATTAGGAATGAGCACTTTAGAGGGACAGCACATGTAAGACGTTTTGGAGACAAAGTCAGAGAGGCTAGATTGAGATGGTTTGGACATGTACAGAGGAGGGATAGTGAGTATATTGGTAATAGGATGCTGAGGCTGGCACTACCAGGCAAAAGGCCTAGAGGATGACCAAAGAGACGATTCATGGATGTGGTGATGGAGGACATGAAGGTCGTTGGTGTAAGAGAAGAAGATGCAAAGGATAGGGTGAGATGGCGGCAGATGATTCGCTGTGGCGACCCCTGAAGGGAAAAGCCGAAAGGAAAAGAAGAAGACATGGAATCAGATCAATAGAGATGGAGATGAGAAGTTTTCCTGGGCCATGACCTCTCAGATCCACCTCTTAGAGAGACAGCGCATTAGTATTGTGTTCATTACAGAACGGATGCTGTTACTCTTCAGGAGCTGTATCAGACTAAGTTTAATTCCAGAAGGTTAATCCGAGGTCTCATGGGGACGCCTGCAGCAGCGCTTTGTCCCGCTATTTGCACATAAAGCCCGGATCCCATTAACTGATGACCTGGACATTAATATCTAGAGGTTGGGATTTCTTCACTTGGGATTTGACGGTGTCAGTAAGATGGAGCTGAGGCTGCACCCACACATAACAAATGAATAATTAATGTGTTTAATATATTTAAATGAGCAGCATGTTATTTAATTTTCACTAATGCACTGAGTATCTACGTTTTTAAACGCCCTTCTCTGAAGGTCTATTCGATGGGCGTGGAAGAGACGTCACTGCAGCATGCAAATTACACAACTCTGAAAATTGATAAAATTATTTAGTATTTGGTTGAAAACATTCCAACACATTATTAAAAGCTGAATAAACAGTGTGGAACCTTTAACTTCACACGAGGACCATGAGTGAAGGTCATGTAAACACTGTGATTTTAAATCTACACTGGTTTCAAATGCAGCCGTGGGGGGGGGGCACAAACCAGTGTCTCTCCCTCACGCCGGTCCCAAGCCCGGATAAATGCAGAGGGTTGCGTCAGGAAGGGCATCCGGCATAAAACAAATGCCAAATAAACTATGCGAATCACAAGAAAGATGATGGACAGTAGAACTTACGGCTATATTTGGAGAAAGAAAGGAGAGCTTTGTTTGGTTGTGCGTCTCCGATGCTTTACTGGACGTTGATTATTTCTGTTTGTGTTATATTGTCATTGAGTGCATGTAATCTTGGTGTGAATGTGATATAGTATCACTACTATGCCTTGCCAGTTTTTATTTACACGAAGGCCAAACCATTTGTTATAATTGTTTGTGATAAGACAAAATGTGTGAAGTGATCTGCACACAATACATTTAAGTTTGATTTTTGTTTTTACACCCACAATGGCTGATGGATGAGAAGAAATTAACTTGGTGTCTGACTTAATTCTTAAAAATCCACTGTGAAGACAGATGGTCAAGGTAAGGTTTTATTTATTGATTTATTTATTTTTTTTTGGGAGGGTGCAAATTTACCAGCAGTTTCCACCGGTAAATGCAGGTGAAAGTGATGTGATGCTCAGAGTGACGAGCAGAAATGAGAAATGAAATGCTTCTCTTTCTCTCTGCAATGCCTCGCCTTGTTATATTGTGTTTTAGTGTATTTTTGAAGGTGTTCTATGATTGTGACGTGATAGTGGTGCTATGAAGACGTGGATGAAGTCCGTTAAGTCCCACTGCAGGTCCAGGTGCCAAATGCACTGCCTGACGCTGACATACATATATCCTTCTTCTTTTCCTTTTTCTTTCGGCTGTTCCCTTCAGGGGTCGCCACAGCGAATCATCTGCCTTCATCTCACCCTATCCTCTGCATGTTCTTCTCTCACACCAACTTCCTTCATGTCCTCATTCATCACATCCATGAATCATCTCTTTGGTCTTCCTCTAGGCCTTCTGCCTGGTAGTTCCAGCCTCAGCATCCTACTACCAATATACTCACTATCCCTCCTCTGTACATGTCCAAACCATCTCAATCGAGCCTCTCTGACTTTGTCTCCAAAACATCTTACATGTGCTGTCCCTCTGATATGCTCATTCGAGATCCTATCCATCCTTGTTACTCCCAAAGAGAGCCTCAACATTTTCATCTCTGCTACCTCCTCCTCTGCCTCCTGTCTTTTCCCCAGGGCCGCTGTCTCTAAACCATACAACATCGCTGGCCTCAACACAGTCTTGTACACTTTTCCCTTCATTCTTTCCGATACCTTCCTGTCACACATCACACTGGACACTTTTCTCCAACCATTCCAACCTGCCTGCACACACTTCTTCACCTCTTTTCCACACTCTCCATTGCTCTGGACTGTTGAGCCTAAGTACTTAAAATCCTCCACCTTCCTTATCTCTGCTCCATGTAACCTCATCGTTCCTGTTGGGTCCTTGTCATTCATACACATGTATTCTGTCTTACTGAGGCTAACCTTCATTCACCTTTCCAGGGCATACCTCCACCTCTCTAGATTTTCCTGCACTTGTTCTCTGCTCTCACCACAGACAACAATGTCATCTGCAAACATTATAGTCCATGGGGAATCTTGTCTGACCTCGTCTGTCAGCCTGTCCATCACCATAGCAAACAAGAAGGAGCTCAGAGCTGACCCTTGATCTAGTCCCACCTCCACCTTGAACTCTTCTGTCACACCGACAGCACACCTCACCACTGTCTTACATCTCTCATACATGTCCTGCACCACTCTAACATACTTCTCTGTCACTCCAGACTTCCTCATGCAATATCACAGTTCCTCTCTCGGCACCCTGTTATATGCTTTCTCCAGATCCACAAAGGCAACATGCAGCTTCTTCTGACCTTCTCTGTACTTCTCTATTAACATCCTCAAGGCAAACAATGCATCTGTGGTGCTCTTTCTTGGCATGAAACCAAACTGTTGTTCACAAATGCTGACCTCTGCCCTTAGTCCAGTCTTCCACTATTCTTTCCCTTAACTTCATCATATGGCTCATCAACTTTATCCCTCGGTAGTTGCCACAATTCTGCACATCTCCCTTGTTCTTAAAAATGGGCACCATCACACTTCTCCTCCATTCCTCTGGCATCCTCTCACTCTCGGAGACCTTGTTGAATGTTTTTGTCAGAGAATCTACTGCTACCTTTCCTAGACACTTCCATACCTCCACCGGTATGTAATCAGGACCAACTGCCTTTCCATTCTTCATCCTCTTCAATGCCCTCCTCACTTCATCATTACTAATCTTTGATACTAATCTTTGAGTGTTGGCCTGTGATGGCCTGGAGAGTTGTCCAGGGTGTACCCCATCATAGCTCAGAGTTGGCTTCGATGGGTGCCAGCCTCCCTGCAACCCTAATTAGGATTAAGTGGTTCAGAAAATGAATGAATGAACGAATACTGGACGACCCGCCAAACCTGTTCACTTTACTTGCAGAAAAAAAGAATGACTGCAAATCAATGCTTCAGCAGCCACTGATATTTCATCTACAAAAGTAGCTATTTTGCACTTTTTCCGGTAATTTATGTTAAAAAAAAAAGTGTATGTAGCTCTTAAATGTATTACGAAATTGTAATCTTTATGTCATACATTTAAGTGCGACATACACTTATTTATTTAATATTATTATTATTTAATAATTCATCAGGATGACCAATGACCCTTTCAAACTGAGGGGAAATTGAAATTGTCCAGAGTTTGTTTCTGAAGACAGCAGAAACTACCATTATCCACGCCGGACGTCTACAGGTAAGAGTGTTAGGGAATAAAGTGGGAGGGGCCAGATTGAGATGGTTTGGTTTTGTGCAGGGAGGGGATGAAGAAAATTCTGGTGGAGAATGATGAGGATGAAACTGGCTGTTTGGAGAAGAGGAAGAGAAAAGAAAGAAATTATGGGTGTGGTGAGAGAGGACATGCAGGGGGTTTACAGAACGGGGAAGGATGCAGAATAATGAGTGACACGGAGAAGGATGATCCACTGTGGAGACCCATCATGGAGAGACGAAATAAAGGAAGATGAAGAAAAAGAAAGAGATGATGATGATGATGATGATGATGATGATGATCTACACTTGTGTGTGAATGGAAACTTTTCTTATAATTTCCGTTTTCCCACTCATGGCGTTCAGACGTGAGAATGAGTCGAGCCGTTGAATCCAACCCCGTCATCATCTCTCAAAATTATGGCCACTCTAATAAACAGCAGGCAGACCAAAAGGTGAATCTGATTAATTTGGACAAAATAAGTAAGAAATTCTCGAGAAGTATTTGGAGAACAAGGCAAAACCCACAAGCCAAGAAAAGTCGACTAAACCTGACCCAGTGAATATGGTGGCTATTACCAGTGAAACAGTGGAAGACTTAAAATCATTCATCAAACAAGCCTTACAGGGTCAAACGGAAAAATATCAGCGGAAATTAACGCCATCAAACCCACCGTCTCCTTGCTGCAAGCTCAACTGGAAGATATTTTGGATAGTGTGGAGAATAACGCTGCCAATATCATGACAAATACCGCCACCATGAAGGAGACTGAAACGGCATCTTGGAATGCGAACTTTTACTTCAGGAACTTAATTTGAGACATATGAATCTCCTGGTGTATGGGATATCCAACTCAGGAGAAGACTTGGAAGGATGATGCTAATGGTAAGAAAGGTGAAGGCAAAGGTAGAGCAGAAGACAAAGTGGTGGAAGCTGAAAAAGGAAGTGTGTCATGTTGTCTTCAAGGAGGTACATTCCTGACAAACCCCTCCTTCAAGATGACTCCTACTCCATCTCTCTTCCCATCCACACCATGATGAAATAGCTTAAACCCTGCTCCGAAGCTTCCAGCCTTGCTACCTTTCCACCTGGTCTCCTGGACACACAGTGTGTCCACCATCCCCCTCTGCATCATGTCCACAAGCTCTCTATTTTTTCCTTTCATAGTTCCAACATTCAAAGTCCCTACTCTCAGTCCCAGAGTCATGCCTTTCCTCTTCTCTCTCTCTGCCTATGGACACACCTCCTACCTCTCCTTGTTTGACCAACAGTAGTCCAATTTCCTCCAGCACCCTGTTGGTTCACAGCACTGATGGCGGTCGTTGTTAATTCAGGCCTCGACCGATCCAGAATGAATTTCGTTTTCATTTGTTTTTCATGTGTTGCATTTGCAAAACGATTTTGGCAGAAGTTTTACGCCAGATGCCCTTCCTGTCGCAACCCTCTGCATTTATCCAGGCTTGGGACCGGTGTGAGGGTGCACATTGGCTTGTCCCCCCTCATCTTCTTTTCCTTTTGGCTGTTCCCTTCAAGGGTCGCCACAGCAAATCATCCCACCTCCATCTCACCCTGTCCTCTACAACTTCTTCTCTTACTCCAATGACCTTCATGTCTTCCTTCACCACATCCATAAATCTCTTCTTTGGGAAATTTGATTCTGGAATGTTCTTAATTATTTGATGTGTGTGTAATCTTGTCTGGGCTGGACATGCTGGATCATGGGCTGTTTGTGTTGGTGGTGATGATTTAGATTAAGATGATAAACATTGAGGGCAGAATGGTTGAAGCCAGCTGTTGATCAGAGTTGATGATGCCAGCTGTGTTGATGAAGATTTTTGATGTTGATGAAGAAGTTCATAAAGGTGTGCATCTGTCAGTTTTGTTGTGTTTGGGATGAGATGTGAACCTTTCTGGGATGAGATGTGATCCTTTCTGCTGAGGAGGATATCGGTGAAGCTGATGATGCTGAGGGCAGAATTGATGAAGATTACGTGTATAAAGAGATCAGAGAGTTTTGTTTCATAGTTTTCTTAATATCAGTGTGATTTTTTGAACCTGACAGTGTTTTGTTTTGGGTTTTTTTTATTTTTTTTTCTCAATCAGTATAATTTATAATTTAAAGCACATGATGGGATGGAAAGGACGGTTTGATGGTGGATGTCACAGGGTATGATAGATGACAACATGCTGTCTTACACACACTTCGTTTTGTTTCACACTCACACCATCCAACGGGGTGATTGGGTTTCTCTTCCAGAATGTGTAAGTGTGTAAACTAGTGCTTGTGTGAGACTGCAGTGTTACGGATGAAACCAAGTTTGAATTGCGGCTGATGCAGAATCTCACAGGAACGTGAAGAAAGAAGGGAATCCACCGAATAATCCAGAACACACCAACGATCACATGACCATCCTGCACAGTCTCTGTTCTGAAGTTGTGATTTTTCTGATGGATAATGATGGAAATGTCACTTTTGAGATCATTAAATGTTACAGAAACATTGTAAAATGTACTTTTTTTTTTTTTTTCTGGACAGATGAAACCAAAAATTTCTCCAGACTGAGATTCTAAAATCATCTTCATTGATATACAGAAGGTCTCCAGCACTCAGTCAATTATCTGTCCGTGGCTGCTGAAATTGTCGTCAGAGGGTCTGGATGGAGATGAAGAACTCGATCAAGGTCCTCTGGTGAGTTAACACAAGTTAATGGATGAGCCCAAGACACCAGGACTCAGTGTTGAACCCTCAGGAGTTGATGTGATATTATCAGTGCACCATGAAGAAAACAGGGAATCCTTGTGAGAATCCCAGTCACATGACCATCCTTCAGCGTCTTGCAGGCAAAACACAACAAGATGTACGTAACAGTGTGGGAAGTTTTCCTGAGTTTGGAAGATCGGGGGGTAGAGGAGATTGAAGTCCACCAGGAGGGTTATAGGGGGTCGTCAGTTGGAAAAACACTGAGTATTGTGTTCATTTCTATGAGACATTTGTGTCTGAGAGACCGAGGAGGACAGCAGAGGAAATTGCAACTGAATGAGAAGCAACAATGAAAGTTCCTCCCACTAAAGGAAACAGATCCTGCAGGATTTACCTTCTGAGAGAAACAACAACCCAGTTTTGGGATATTTTAGTTTCAGCTCATGTGCTGCCATTGATGATGAAATGTTTGCCAGATGAACTTGTGTGGAAAAATATCATCTCAAAATCAGCACAGACAGAAAAGAAAAAATAAATATTTAAGGAAGAGGAAAGAAAAAAGAAGAAACTGAAACTCAGATTCAAAATGTAAAAATTAAAAAGTCAAAAATCAGATCAAGGAATGTAAAGTGTTGTGTAGAGTGAGGTGATTGTTGAGAGATTTATAATTTATATTTAATAATGAATAATAATTTATAATGTGAGTTGTGAGTGAGTGTGATGTGGTTCTTCTCCTCCACAGAGTGTCATTGTGTCGTATCACATCCTCCACCTCAGCACCTGCAGTCGCTCCCAGCTGCAGCAGTGCAGCCTCTCTACAATCTGACTGACGGAGGTTTTTGTACGACTCTCTAACACTGTGTGAACACATAGCTTGAGAGGGAATGGAAACTCTGACAGGAATAATCTGCTGCATCTTCAGTCTGGACTCCACTGATGGTCAGAGTGAAATCAGATCCAGATCCACTGCCACTGAAACGAGCTGGAAAACCCGACTGTAACTGATTTGTGATTTTAATCAGGAGTTTCGGAGCTTCTCCAGGTTTCTGCTGATACCAGTGTAACCAGTCACCATTTGAGTCTTTGTACACTGCCTGACTGGTTCTACAGTTGATGGTGGCTGTTTCTCCTGGAAGAACAGATTTCACTGCAGGAGTCTGAGTTACTGTAACCTGACCTCGACATTCTGAAAAAAAATAAAAAATAAAAATAAAATAATAATCATAATAATGATAATACAATTAAAAAAATGACATGAATTGCAAATATGTAAAATATTACAAGGGAAACGATATTTGTATTTATACAAACAGATAAAATCTGAAGTGGTGTCTGACCTTGAGTGCAGAGGATCAGAGTCCAGATGAAGACGGGGATCAAAGTCATGGTCGCTGTGGGTGAAGTTGCTGTAGCAGCAGCTCTCAGTCATGAAGTGTTCAAGTCACAGCGCTATAAACCCTCCCAGAGCACTGAAGCATGTGCTGCCAATGCAAAGTGTCGTCTAAGTCTGGAACCACCTTCAGCACATTCCCCCCTGAACTTACTGTCATTCTCACTCTACTACAGAGGGATTGTGGGAAATTGAAAATAAAGACAAACCTTCATGAAGAAATCATTTTTCTTTTACTGAATTGTGTAATCTTAACGCGAGTGGATTGTGGGAAATTTGATGACAAAACAAGAAACAAAAGAAAAGCTTCTTATCTAAAATCTAATCTAAAAAAAACACCTTTATAATATTATATTTCTTTATTTTAAAGTTATTCTCCATGAATAAGAAAAATATATAATTCTGTGTGTGTGTGTGTGTGTGTGTGTGTGTGTGTGTGTGTGTGTGTGTGTGTGTGTGTGTGTGTACCCAATGTGTGTGTGTGTGTGTGTGTGTGTGTGTGTGTTTACTGTAGTGTAACAGAGGTTTTTGTACGACGGTTTCATGGTTATGTATCACTGTGGTACACTTTTGGTGGAGGAACCAAACTGTCTGTGGGCCGTAAGTAATTCTCTAATTATTGAAATACACTGTGTTCAGATTCATGTTTTTCACCAATAAGATCAGATTTTATTACAAACATTTACTTGATGTTCAATTTTGAAAACTGTATCTGACTCTCGTGCTCGTATCTCCTTTTAATTTTAAAAACTGTGTCGACTCTTCTTTGTGCAAATCACTGTGAGATTTTTATTGAATTAATTATTAAATATAAATTACATTTAACTCGCCTTAAATATGATAAAGACTCTGAGTCCATGAACAATTAAATGGAGAAATGTAAAGGGAATTTTAATTCAATAATAAATACAGTTTATATTAACCCTTTATTACCCAGTTAAGCAGATCAAATACATGAAGTGAAAAGTGAACAGCATCATAAAAAAAAACCTTAATTTATTTTTCTATTTTATTATTATTATTATTATTATTATTATTATTATTATTATTATTATTATTATTAATAATAATTTATTTATTCTTTTATTTATTTTTTTTATTTTGAACCAAAAAGAAAATATTTGCATCGTGAATGGATTTTAATACAATTAGAAATGTATTTGGTTCACAGAGGGTTAATTGCAGTTTAATGATGTTACTAAGTAATTGAATTTTATGTTCATTGTTGAAATAATATGTTGGGTTGTGAGGATCTGGTGGTTCTGGGCTGGATTATTGATCCCAAAGTCGGGGTTGGGTGTTCAAGCTCTGCCATCAGTCCATGCTGTTCCCCTGGTGCACCGAACTGGGTTATCAAAGGCCAGCCGAATCTCTCACTGCTGACGAGTTTCATGTAAAAGTTCCATTGCTGACCTTCATAAAGAGGAGCTGCATCGTCATCAGCGTGTTTCTGCCCTGCGATGGGCTGGTGAGCCAATCAGGGTGTACTTTTCCTTCGTCCACAGTCAGCTGAGATGGGCTCCAGCATTCACGCAATGCTAATTAAAACATTTTGTAAAATGAAGGAATCACAGTAATATAAATGATAATAAATATAAAATTAGAAGTATTTGAATTGAGTGTGAAAAGTTAGTGAAGCTCCACTGAACTCAGTTCTGCTCTGTAAGATATAAAAGGAACTGAAACACACACAGTGAGCTGAAACGAAACCTGAGTGACTGACAGCTGTCCATTTCTGTCTCATATGTGTGTGTGTGTGTGTGTGTGTGTGTGTGTGTGTGTGTGTGTGTGTGTGTGTAGGTGCCACCCAGCCCAGTGTGACGGTGCTGCCCCCCTCCAGTGTGGAGCTGCAGCAGGATAAGTCCACATTCGTGTGTGTGGCCGACAAGGGCTTCCCCTCGGACTGGAGGCTGAGCTGGAAGGTTGATGGGAACAGCTGGAACTCGGGGGTGAGTCGCAGCACCGCTGTGCTGAACGCGGACGGCCTCTACAGCTGGAGCAGCGCGCTGAGCCTCCGCCCGGATCAGTGGAGGAACAAGGCGGTGACCTGTGAGGCCTCCAACAGCCACCAACCTACTGTGGTGAGCACAGTGAACACAGAGCAGTGCTGAGGGCTGTGAACTCACACACACTTTACTCAGCTCACCTTCTACTGCTTCACTGTGTGCTACATGTGGCCTTCACTGCTCAAATGCCCCACTTTCATCATTTCATTTGTGTTATTAACATGTGAGTTCACACACTCCTCAGTTTAACTCACATCTTCTTCTTCATTATCACCCAAATATGTGTTAAGTGTGAATCACTGCAATGTTCTGCTCTGAATTATTAATAAAAGCTTTTCAATCATTCAAATCCTTTTTCTTTACATTATTGATGATGCACATCACACACACATCACCAGCACATCTGTCTCAGTATCTTTTATAGAAGCTGTTTATTCATGAAAAATACACCTGATACCTTCACTCAACTCAATGTAAAATTCTCTCAAATTCTACATCATAGAACAAGTGAGTCTGAATATTTAGAAATTTCCTGTTTATTGTGATATCACTGATTTCATTTTTACATTCATACAGACTTCAACTAATCCATTCTACATTTCCACTAATGAACAAGAATGACAACTGTAAATAATAATAAGAACAATAATAATAATAATAATAATTATAATAATAATAATAATAATAATAATAATAATAATAATAATAATAATAATAATGATGATGTCCCTGCATGGTGCCTGAAACATGTAGCAGATCCACCTCACAGTAACAAAAGCAGCTTTACACAGTAAAAGTATCAATTCACAAAGTATAATATAATTTCAACATTTTCCACAATAATTACACATCTCTAATAAGCGTTGCCCATAGCAACGGTGGTCAAGAAAAACTCCCTCAGTTGACGTGAGGAAGAAACCTTGAGAGGAACCAGGCCCAAAAGGGAAACCCATCTTCATTTGGGTGGAACCATAAAAATTACAAACCATATCTGAGAAATTTCATTTCCATCCAAAGTGTGGTCCGGTTGGTAATATCACAACTGTAAGTTCTACATAATTGTGGGAAAAGAGTTTATATCACCATCAGTGAAAAGTCATCTTCATCGTCTGTGAGTGAACATCTGGATTAATATGGAGCTTCATCAGCAGGTGTGTCTGTGTGTGGGGGGGGGGTGGTCATGATGAGAACTCGGGCCAGCATCAGCACATCATGTCAGCCCACATGACTCAGAAAGCAGAAGGCTCAGGATCACCTCCCTGAAAAAGACTGTATACAAAATCTTGTGGGGTGTGCTCCAGGAAAATGCTGCGAGCCGTGTCCATGTTCCGGTCCATAATGGTGAAGAGGGAGCTGAGTCACAAAGCACAGCTATTAATTGACCAGTTAATCTCCGTTCCAAAGGTCACCAATGGTTATGAGCTTTGGGGAGTGACTGAAAGAACAACATTGCGGTCAAAAGTGGCAGAAAGGAGCCTCCTTCACCTGGTAGCAGGGAACTCCCTTTGAGATCGGGTGAGAAGCTCAGCCATCTGGGAGGAGCTCGGAGGAGAACTGCTGCTCGTCCATGTTAGCGAGGAGCCAGCGAACAGTGAACACTTCCTGAATTCCTCCCTTCCTTTGGTGGTGTTTTAGGCATGTCCAACTTGGAGACCACGAGCTTGATCTAGAACATGGGTGGGGGGGGGGGTCTCACTGTTGGTCCGGAAAAGCCTGTGTTCCCTTCAAAGTGGTTGCGGAGAGGGGCATCTGGACCCCACTACTGAGGCTACTGGCCACGGATTAAGTGGAAAAAAAATCACGACGATGAAATGACGATGATGATGATGATGATGATGATGATGAGGATGATGATGATGATGATACATAAAAATATTGATTTAGAACAGTTTTTGAAAGACCATAACTATCTGACTTTAGATGATTTATTACAAGGTATTTTTTTCTTTTTTTTTTTTTTTTTGAACGTGATGAAGTGATTTTCCATATTTAGATGATGTAATGGCTGCATGGATGTGTCGAAACATGTAATATTTCCATTGATTGGTATTGAATTGAAGATTCTGTGGATTAATGCATTCATGATCAGATGGAAACTCTAAATTAAATATAAAAATTACTGAAGAAATGTCTACTTGTTTCCCAGAAGTCCATTCGAACCTCTATCGAATGTGATGTCTGAGTAGATAGTTTCCTGGAAATATATTTTTCACCAAATAATGACTCAAATCTTGGCGATATGTAATGCAAATCCCATCTTCACCGATTTTGAAACATATCACCAAAATTGTCAGGGGTTGAGTTTCAGACTTTGACGTTGTCGAGATTTAAAGTTATGGTAGATTTAATCCTGTTCCAAATGGGGACTTGCACAGGATGTGCGGTGCCAAACGAAACTGCGCTCACCGTATAGCGGAATGGCTCCACAAGATTTCATTGAAGATTGTACAACATACTGAAGAAATTTGTTCCAAAATGGCCCTCATGATCAACTCGGTGGTGGATGCAGTGCTAACGCGCTCATGTCTTCTGACTGACTAAGTCTATCGGAGGTCACGGTAAGACTTCATTTCTCAAGATGAACGTATAAAGTCCTTGTCTATAATAAAAGTCCTTGTCTATCATAAAAAATATAGGCTGCAAAAATTATGATGTGACTTTATTCAGAACACCCATCTCATATACCTCTGGACAGTCCCTTCCTCATCAAGAGTAGCTGCATAGCCATCAGCGTGTTTCTGCCCTGTGATGGCCGGTGAGCTGTGCAGGAGGGATTCTGCACTCGCTAAGAGCGACCGGATATATGCAAGGGTCAGTGATGTCAGAAGGATGTCAACACACTAGTATATGAGTTTTTTTTTTTTTTTTTTTTTTAAGTTCACTCTTTTCGTAAGTCAGCCGATGGTACATTTATATATGTTTAAATGTATATCGACATTGTTTTGTTTTGATTATAGCAAGCGCACCTGCTAGGGTGCCTCCCTGAGTCGGGGTTAATTGCTTTCTGAGTATGTACGCTCAGTGGCCAAGTTGAACTGCGTCATACCCCTGAAAACATGTCCATTTCTGCAAGTGCTTATTTACGTAAAAGATCTAGGACAGGGGTCGGCAACCCACGGCTCCGGAGCCGCATGTGGCTCTTTCACCTCTCTGATGCGGCTCCATGGCTTTTTTAAAATAATGCATGTGAACTTTACTCTGGCCGATGGGTGCAAACGTGCTTCATATACAAAAACCACTGCATCATCAAAATCAACTGCAAAAAGAAAACACTGCTTATTTACTCACATTGGAAGCACTCCGGTCTCCCAGGGGTAGAAAGTTCAACCAGCTTTCAACTGAATGACGGGCGAGTCTACCTAAGGAAGAGTCCTGCAACGGTCAGGTACCCACAGGTACCCAGCGGGTAACCTTGAAGAAAAAAATGCTCTTTTAAGGTTGAAAATTACATAGAAGAAAAATAACAGTAACAGGTGCTGGCGGATATTTATTTGGTGTGGGCGGGGTGATTTTGTGTGTCTGTCCTTGTGGACATGGCTATCATTATATTAATAAGCTACATTGAGAGTCTCAGTGTTTTTGAGCAAACACTTTTTTTCCGCCGCCGGGGTTTGTAATCCAGGAACGGAGATCACAGCTGAAGTAAGAGACAGTGGATGAGATTTGTTTATGCACAGCAATCTCTGAATTAAATAACTCTCCTCATAATGACAAAATAAAAGACTGGGTGTGGTTCAGCATTAATATTATTAAGCATTAATATTATTTAAAAGAATGTTGAGGAGGCTCCTTCTTAAAATAAGTCTTCTTATACTTTACTGTGTTGCTGTCGTTTTTGCAAATTTAAACAAAGACAAAACAATGTTAATATAATGAATAAAGAAAAAGAATATCCCATGAAGGGAGTGATGGTGAGGTGGGCTACCCAACCTGTTCACACATCTGGCTGTACCTTGTCCCTTGCTTCGTGGGATCGATATTCTTTTCCTTTATAAAAATACAAGAAAAACTCAAACACATTCATTAATTTTCTGATCAGCTGAATTCTAATTAAGGTCGCAGGCAGGCTGGCGATTTTTTTGACTGGAATTGATGTTTTGTTAAAAATAGAAAAATGATTTAATTGTCTCTGCAATCATTGAAATCAATGCAGCACATTGTTGTTGTTGTTTGTTTTCTTTTTTCTTTTTTTTTTGTTTTGTTTTTTTGTTGTTTTTTTATTTAACATGAATGAAAAGGAGCAAAAACATTATATGAAGTGTTATTTGATTTTAAACATCAACAAAGGATGTGTGGCTCCCCGTGTTTTCTTTACTGCAGAAAACAGGTCCAAATGGCACTTTGAATGTGAAAGGTTGCCGACCCTGGATCTCGAAAGATCAGGACCGAGTCTGCATTTTGGATTTGTTATTCATCAAAATTCCAAGTAAAACCTTTAATTTTTGAAAGAAAATTCTGGACAATGTTAGAAGGTTCTAGAAACCGGGATTGTGTATATAAGCGCGTCGCAGGTCACGGAAGTGAAGTTGGTAGTTTGGTTACGCAGTGTGAAAGAGGAAGGACGTTGGTTCTATGGAGATGATATATAAATTTAGTAAGTGGACACAGAGAGATTGTTGTACAACAAAAAATGAATTTTACAGAATAAATTCTGGACCATAATCTGTTGTTATTTTTAAATATTTTTGTTATTTAAAATAAGATTTTGTTCGAATCCTCACTGAATCAAAAACCAAACCACATCAACACCTGCTGTACGACCCCCTCATATTTAAAAACACAAAGCCATCAGATCAGAAAACGAAAAGAAAAACTCCTGAAGCCGGTTCTCAGTCCACCTTTACCTCATATTATCATGACTGCGAAGGCATGTGTCTTTTTCATTTAACGTCAGCCAATCAGGAAATGAGTATTTAAGATTAATCCAGTTTCAGTCAAACTCTCATCCACATGTAATTACAGCGTTGTACACACACTATGTAGTGGGGCCGGTGGCGTAGTGGTTAGGGTGCTGCGCTCATGATCGGGAGGTTGTGAGTTCGAATCCCACTGAGACCCTCAGTTGAACTCCTGGTCGCTTCACGCTACGGAAACCGGGGATAAGCACCGGCCTGATGAGCCACAAGGCTAAGCCACTAGGCTCGGGTGTAAAAACCCAACAGACTTACCTTACACACAATATCATCCTCTTACATAAACACCTCGATTCCCTCTTATACACGATAACACTTTCTAAAGCGCATGATGGGATGGAAAGGATGGTTTGATGGTGGGTGTCAAAGGGTATGATAGATGACGACATGCTGTCTTACACACACTTCATTTGCTTTCACACACACACACACACCATCCAACGGGGTGATTGGGTTTCTCTTCCAAAATGTGTAAGTGTTTAAACTAGTGCTTGTGTGAGACTGCAGTGTTACGGATGAAACCCAGTTTGATTTGCGGCCTACGTGGAATCTCAGAGGAACGTGAAGAAAGAAGGGAACCCCAACGATCACATGACCATCCTTCACAGAGTCTGTACTGAAGTTGTGATTTGTCTGATGGATAATGATGGAAATGTCACTTATAAGATACGATACAGCTTTATTAATCTCACAATGGAGAAATTCACTGTTACAGGCTCTTGAGGTACCATCAGTAGGGGGTGCAAAAATAGATACATATACAAACATACACACATACATATATATTATATAAGGAAATAAATGAATAGATACATAAATAGTATAAATTAATAAACAATAAAAGAAAAGAAGGGAACGACTTTATAGACTGGCCTATATTAAAGTGTAATGTATCTGAGTGCAGAGTAGATGGGTTGATATGGTTCACAGTGGGGTAGATGTGGTTGATTAAAGTGCACGGGGTTTTTATTGCACATAACCGGTATTTTCACAGACAGTTACAAAGTGGCGTTGTACAGTCTGACAGCGGTTGGAATGAACGACCTGCGGTAGCGCTCCTTCCTGCACTGAGGATGTCTCAGTCGTCCACTGAAGGAGCTACTCAGCTTCTCTACAGTCTGGTGCAGTGGATGAGAGCTGTTGTTCATGATGGATGTGAGCTTTGCTACCATCCTCCTCTCACTCACCTCCTCCACAGAGTCCAGTGGGCAGCCGAGGACAGAGCTGGCCCTCCTGACCAGCTTTTTCAGTCTTTTTCTGTCCCGCTCTGTGCTGCCCGGGGCCCTGCAGATGGCAGCGTAGAGGAGTGCAGAGGCTACCACAGAGTCATAAAATGTCCTGAGCAGACGTCTGCATACTCCGAAGGACCTGAGTCTCCTCAGAAGGTGGAGGCGACTCTGGCCCTTCTTGTACAGGGCGTTGGTGTTGTGGGACCAGTCCAGTTTATTGTTAAGGTGAACGCCCAGGTATTTGAAACTGTTCACGATCTCAATGTCCTGTCCCTGGACGTTCACTAGTGATTGTGTGTGTGTGTGTGTGTGTGTGTGTGTGTGTGTGTGTGTGTTAGTGTGCCTCTTCTGAAGTCGACCACCATCTCCTTCGTCTTCCTGGTGTTCAAGCACAAGTGGTTGCGCTCACACCAGTCCACGAAGTCAACGATGACCGACCGGTACTCCAGCTCGTTCCCCTCTGACACACGGCCCACGATGGCAGAGTCGTCCGAAAACTTCTGGAGGTGGCAGCTGTCTGTGCTATAGCTAAAGTCCGAGGTATAAATGCTGAAAAGGAAGGGTGAGAGGACGGTGCCCTGCGGTGCCCCCGTGCTGCAGACTGCCATCTTTGACTTACAGCCGCGTAGCCGCACGTACTGTGGACGGTTAGTAAGGTAGTCAGTGATCCAGGCAGCAAGATGCCCGTCCATTCCCACGTCCTCCAGCTTTCCCTGCAGAAGCGCTGGCCTGATGGTGTTGAAGGCGCTGGAGAAGTCAAAGAACATGACCCTCACAGTGCTGCCAGCGATCTCCAGGTGGGTGAGTGCCCGCTGCAGAAGGTAGTTGACGGTGTCTTCTACTCCGATGTTGGGCCTGTAGGCAAACTGCAGCGGATCTAGGGTGGGGCTCACCATAGAGTGGAGGTGTATGAGGAGGAGCCTTTCCATGGTCTTCATAAGGTGGGAGGTCAGGGCAACAGGTCTGTAGTGGGCTGGTTCCTTCGCTTGTGCTGTTTTGGGAACCGGAACCACACAGGAGGTCTTCCACAGGACGGGAACCTTCTCCAGGCTGAGGCTCAGGTTGTACAGGTAGCATAGTACCTCACAGAGCTGGTCTGCGCAGGTCCTCAGCAGCCTGGGGCTGATGCCATCTGGTCCTTCAGATTTCCTCTGATTTAGTCGCCTCAGCTGTCTCCTCACCTGGTCTGATGTGAGGGAGAGGGGGGGCTGGGGTGGGCTGCAGAGGGAGGGGGATGTGTCTGTCGGGCTGTAGCAGTCAAGTGAAGTTGGCCTGGGGAGGGGGTAGGTGTCTGCTGGTCGAGAGACGTGTGAAGAGAGGGGGGAACGGGGACGGGGGCAGAGGGGGAGGGGGGGAGAATCAAACCTGTTGAAGTAACAGTTTAGTTCATCCACCCAGCGCTGGTCACCATCAGCTGTCCCTCTGACACCCTGCCCAAATCCAGACATGGTTTTTAGTCCTCTCCAGACGTCCCGCACGTTGTTCTGAGCCAGCTTCTCCTCCAGCTTCTTCCCATAGTCCTTCTTTGCCCTCCTGATCCTCCACTGGAGCTCACGCTGGACCTTCTTCTGCTCCTCTCTATCCCCTGAGATGAAAGCCCTATGAGATCATTAATTGTTACAGAAACATTGTAAAATGTTTTCTCAAAGATTTCGAGGGTTTTTTTGTTTTTGTTTTTGTTTTTTTTTTCTGGACAGATGAAACGCAAAATTTCTCCAGACTGAGATTCTAAAATCATCTTCATTGATACATGGAAGGCCTCCAGCAATCAGTCAATTAACTGTCCGTAGCTGCTGAAATTGTAGTCAGAGGCTCAGGATGGACATGAAGAGCTCGATCAAGGTCCTCTGGTGAGTTAACACAAGTTAATGGATGAGCCCAAGACACCAGGACTCAGTGTTGAACCCTCAGGAGTTGATGTGATATTATCAGTGCACCATGAAGAAAAGAGGGACTCCATGTGAGAATCCCAGTCACATGACCATCCTTCAGCGTTTTGCTTGCAACACAACAAGATCTATGTCACAGTGTGAGAAGTTTTCCTGAGTTTGGAAGATAGGGGGTGGAGGAGATCCAGATATGCAGAAAATGAGGAGAGGAGAGTGTCCATAACAGACGAATGGAAAAAGGTATAACTAGACGAGGCCTGGGAGGTATGATGATGCAGGAAACACAAACCAAGAATATACCGAGTGGGGGTTTTGCCAAATGGGGGGACAAGTACGAAAAGCTGGGTTCATGTAGAATATGTAGATGATCTTCTTCTTTTCATTTCGTCTTTCCTCTTCAGGGATCGCCACAGCGAATCATCTGCCTCCATCTCACCCTATCCTCTGCATCTTCTTCTCTTACACCAACTGCCTTCATGTCCTCCTTCACCACGTCCATGAATCGTCTCTTTGGTCTTCCTCTAGGCCTTCTACCTGGTAGCTCCAACCTCAGCATCTTACTACCAATATACTCACTATCCCTCCTCTGTTCATGTCCAAACCATCTCAATCTAGCCTCTCTGACTTTGTCTCCAAAACATCTTACATGTGCTGTCCCTCTGATGTGCTAATTCCTGATCCTATCCATTCTCGTTACTCCCAAAGGGAACCTCAACATTCTCATCTGTGCTACTTCCAGCTCTGCCTCCTGTCTTTTCTTCAGGGCCACTGTTTCTAAACCATACAACATCGCTGGCCTCAACACTGTCTTGTACACGTTTCCTTGTATTCTTGCCAATACCATCCAATCACACATCACACCGGACACTTTTCTCCAACCAGCCTGCACACGCTTCTTCACCTCTTTTCCACACTCTCCATTGCTCTGGATTGTTTAGCCTAAGTACTTAAAATCTTCCACCTTCTTTATCTCTGCCCCCTGTAACCTCACCGAACTGTTGTTCACAAATGCTGACACCTGCCCTTCGTCTAGCTTCCACTATTCTTTCCCATGACTTCATCGTATGGCTCAACTTTATCCCTCTGTAGTTGCCGCAACTCTGCACAACTGTCTTGTGCTTCAAAATGGACACTTCTTCTGAGCTAATCTCTTCTTTTGTACACACTCTTGTACTTCCTCATTCCACCACCAAATCTTCTGATCTCCTCTCCTTCCAGATGACACACCAAGTATTCTCCTACCTGTCTTCCTGATCACATTAGTTGTAGTTGTCCAGTCATCTGGAAGCACTTCCTGACCACCCAAAGCCATTTTCAACTCTTTAAAGACATCACGACAGGCTTCCTTTTTCAGCTTCCACCACTTTGTCTTTTGCTGTGCCTTTGCCTTCTTCACCTTCCTCACCATCAGCATCATTTTGTATACCACCACCGAGGCTGTTTGGCAATAGTCTCACCCGCTACTACTTTGCAGCCACTGACTTCCTTCAAATTACATCGCCTACACAAGATGTAGTCGACCGGTGTGCTCCTAGTCACCCTATGCTCCTGTCTCTTCTGGAAGAAAGTATTTACCACAGCCATTTCCATCCTTTTTGCAAAATCTCCCAACATCTGTTCTTCTGCGTTCTTGTCCTGGATACCAAACCTGCCCATCACTTCCTCATCCCCTATGTTGCCTGCACCAACAAGCCCATTGAAGTCTGCCCCAATGACCACTCTTTCACCTCTGGGGGTACTCTGCATCACTTCATCTAACTCACTCCAGAATCTCTCCTTCTCTTCTAGCTCACATCCTGCCTGTGGGACATAAGCACTAACAACATTGACCATGACACCTTCAATTTCTAACTTGAGACTCATCACTCCGTCTGACACTCTTTTCACTTCTAGAACATACTGACAAACAAACACAAACAAACTCCTCCTTCAAGATGACTCCGACTCCATTTCTCTTCCCATCCACACCATGAAAAAACAGCTTAAACCCTGCTCCTACTGGTCTCCTGAACACACAGTATGTCCACCTTCCTCCTCTGCGTCATGTCAGCCAGCTCTCTACCTTTTCCTGTCATAGTTCCAACATTCAAAGTCCCTACTCTGAGTCCGAGACT
>CM045742.1:39275000-39377500 GCA_024760905.1 Plotosus lineatus | reverse complement strand
ACACGCTCTGCTGGTCGCATGCAGCACGTGCCTATGACGCGCTCAAGGGGACTAGGAAACTAGTGCTTTCAGGGAGTGTTGGAAACTAGGGTTTTTTCCAATAAAATTAGTAACCATGTGTTTACCTGTGTTACACCCTCCCCCCTTGAATAAGCATGAGTCCCGTCATGTACTTAAATGTTTGTTTAAACATCATAGATCTGATGGTTTTCATAGCTACTAAGTGACTCTAGGGCTTGGTTAAAGTTATCCAAGAACCGTTGTGCAAAAGATATCAGCGGTTGACCCAATTGAGGGTAATGAAACCGTCCTGGGGCTCGCTTTAATCTTTCAGATTTTCTCACATTGGGAGTTTCATTTGTTGTTTCAATTGTCTGTTCTGTTTGTTGGTCAATCACATCACCATTTTGCTCTGTGTCCACAATATTAACGTCTGGTCCTCCTTGTATTTGGTTTTCATCATCTCCTCCTTCCATGACATCTGAATGTGATTCCTCTTTGAGTAATTCGGCCTCATTCTGATTTTCCTGTTCATTGTCCATCTCGTCTGTGTCTGTCTCAACTGAAACTGTTGGGTGCAAGGAGGTATCCTTATTGAGTGAGAGTGGTTCATTTGAAATATCCGAGTTTGTTGTCTGGTTTCGTACATTTGATTGGTCTTGATTATTGTCATAAATCTTAATGAATGTCTCTGTTTCGATTGAAGGTTGTCCTGGCATGGGTTCATACTCCTCCTCTGATTCTGACAGATCTGTGTCCTGTGGTTCGGAAGGACTTTGTCGAGTTTTGGCGTCTACGTGGAGGTTTTGGTCTTGTCTCAACTTCATCGTTAATGTCTGAGAGGTCACCACACGCAAGTAAAAGGTCTCGGTGAAGAGTTCTACTTGGACCATCACCTCTCTCTGGTCGAACCACATACACAGGAACATTTTCCATTTTCTTGACAACACGGTACACCATGCGTTCCCATTTGTCGGCAAGTTTATGTTTATTGCGCAAACGGACATTTTTGACTAAAACTCTATCTCCTGCTTCAAGAGTGGATTCTCTGACTTTCTTATCAAATCTGCTCTTATTGCGCTCTGCAACTTTTTTGGAGTTTTCAAGGGCAATTTGGTAACTTTCTTCGAGTTTAGCCTTTAGACTGCGCACATACTGAGAATGGGATGCAGGTGAGTTCCCTGTAATGGGCAACCCAAAGGCAAGGTCAACTGGTAGCTTAGGCTTACGGCCAAACATCAACTCATAAGGACTAAACCCAGTAACCTCACTCTTTGAACAGTTGTAGGCGTGTGTGAGAGGCTTGACAAAATCACGCCAATGAACATGTTGGTCATCCTTCAGAGTACCTAACATACTAAGGAGGGTGCGATTGAATCGCTCTACAGGGTTACCCCTCGGGTGATAAGGACTGGTTCTCACTTTTTTGATGCCTGTAATAGCACACAGTTCCTTAATCACATGTGACTCAAAATCCCTCCCCTGGTCACTATGGAGGCGTTCGGGGAACCCGTAGTGAACCAAAAAGTTTTCCCAGAGATTTTTAGCCACAGTGGTTGCCTTTTGATCACGAGTGGGCAAGGCCACCGCATATTTCGTAAAATGATCTGTGATGACTAAAACGTCCTTGGTACTCTTACTATCGGGCTCAATCGAAAGAAAGTCCATGCAGACCAATTCCATTGGTCGCGTGGTTTTAATATTAACTAAAGGCGCGGCCTTTTCAGGCAAGGACTTTCTTGAACACAACGACCACAGTTCTTTATTTTGGTCTCAATGTCATGACCCATCTTAGGCCAATAAAATCTTGCTCTCACTAGTTCATGAGTCCTCTCCCACCCCATATGACCCATGTCATCGTGGAGTAACTTTAGAACAGTGGGTCTAAGTGAGACAGGGAGTACAAGCTGGTAAGTTGTATCTGGGTCACATTGTCGTCTCCTGAACAAAAGGTCATCCCTCATTTCAAGACGTTTCCATTCTCGGAGCATCAGTTTTATTTCAAATGTTTCTCTGTTGTTATGTGGAACATCTGCTTCAGCTTCAAGTAACTGAATGACATGATTGATGCTCGGGTCAGATCTTTGTTGTTCTTTAAGCTCATGAGCAGAAAACAAGGGAACAGTTACTTGACCAGATGTTTCAGCATCACTGTATACATCAGGAATTGCATCAGCATTCATAGCCAAGGACTCAACAAGAATGACATGAGGTGAATCTTTGGTTTTCTCATTGAGAAAATGCTTGTGACATACTGCTGCAATAGTATCAGGACATAAATCACTACATCGAGGAGGGGATCCGAGAAGACGTGAGGTGAGTTTTTGTATTCGGTTCTCCTCTTCTAATGTCACATAATCCGCAGCTAGTGTTTGGTGGGGCCTTCGTGATAGGCCATCTGCGTCCTGGTTAGCCTTTCCAGCTCTGTATTTGATTTGGAAATTGAAGGTGGATAGCGCTGCTAACCAGCGATAGCTAGCTGCATCAAGCTTTGCAGTGGTCAGAATGTATGTAAGCGGATTATTATCCGTTACAACTGTGAATTCATTACCATAAAGGTAATCATGAAACTTTTCTACAATGGACCATTTCAGAGCTAGAAATTCTAGCTTATGAGCTGGATATCTGGTTTCGCTTGGTGTCAGCCCCCTACTGGCATAGGCTATGACGCACATTTTACCACCTTGCTCTTGATAAAGAGCGGCACCTAGGCCTGTAGAGCTGGCGTCGGTATGCAGAACATATTGGAGCTTTGGATCTGCAAAGCCCAATACAGGAGAGGATGTTAATTTCTCCTTAATGCATTCAAAGGCTGACTGACAGACAGATGTCCACCTCTCGGCAAAAGGTTCTCGAGGGTTGAAATACTTAGAAGTGTCGGTTCGTTTCTGGACTTTTCTATAAGGTGGGTAGCCACATGTAAGGTCGTTTAAGGGCCGAACTATCTTTGAATAATCTTTAACAAATCGGGCGATAGTAGCCGGTGAACCCTAAAAACGACTTGAGTTGCTTCAAGTTTTGTGGCACTGGCCAGGTCTTAATGGCTGCTACTTTTTCAGGATCTGTTTCTACGCCATTTTTGAAACAATATGGCCTAAATATTTAACCGATGTCTGAAAAAGCGACATTTCTGGGGGACAACTTTAAGCCATATTCACGAAGACGGTCCAAAACATGCTTTAGCCTCTGTTCGTGTTGCTCTAGGAGTCTGAGAAAACAATCAAATCGTCTAGGAAGACGAGCACCTCCTTAAGATTAATGTCTCCCATGCACCTCTCCATTAACCTCTGAAAGGTGCTGGGAGCATTTGTGATTCCCTGAGGCATTCGATTGAACTCATAAAACCCTAGGGGGCATACAAACGCTGTTTTGGCCTTATCTTCCTCATCCATCTCTATCTGGTAGTAGCCCGACTTTAAGTCCATGACAGAGAACCAGTTTGACCCAGATAGAGCGGAGAAGGTCTCTTCAAGATTTGGTAACGCGTAAGCGTCTTTAACCGTTTGTACGTTAACCTTACGGTAGTCCACACAGAGACGTACCTCACCCGTCTTTTTCTTAACTACAACGATGGGGGACGAGAAAGGGGATTCTGATGGTCTTATTACCCCGGCATCGAGAAGCATTTTGAGGTGTTTCCTAACAGCTTCGTAGTCCTTTGGGTGAATAGGCCTCGATCTCTGTTTTATGGGTGTTTCGTCTTTAAGCTTGATTTTATGCTTAACTCTAGTGGCATGGCCAAAGTCAAGATCGTGGCATACGAAGACATCACTGTAAGCACTCAGACTCTGTGTGATGCGACTTTTCCACTCCTCAGGCAGAGGTGAATTTTCAAAATCAAAAGTCAACTGGTCCTTCGGTGATGAGGAGTCTGCAGACAAGCGACAACAACCTGCTGAGTTGGTATTGGACAGGTTTTGAGTTTCCAAGACTTGGTCTGCAACATGCAGTTCAGCAAGGACACAGTTGCCAGGAAGCATAATGTCATGATCGGTTTCATTTCTTATCCAAACAGGGTGCTTGTAAGGACTTTGACTTGGCACTGTGATAAGACAGCAGTCAACAAAGATTCCACCTGGAAGGGCTGAGGACATTGGCTGCTCTACTACTGCCCATTTGTCTGTGAGTGGCGAACTTAAGTGGGCACAGCTTTCAAGACAGACCTTCTCGTGAGCTGGAATAACATAAGGTGTGTTGCCCCTCAGTGTCATTAGCCCAAGCTTCCCTGTGCTCTTTGTTTCGTATCTGTGCTCGAGGATTTTTAAAATCTGACTATAGCCATAGACAGCTGGTAGAATGGGAGTGTCTCGACAATGTTCCTCATATAAAACATCGAGGGCATTTGTACCAATTAACACTGGCAAGTCTGTGCTGGAGCGCAAATCAGGTACTATTAGAGCTAATGTAGAAATTTGAGGCTCAGACTCAACAAACTCTTTTGGAAAACCAACTGGAACTTCTACATAGCCTAGATAAGGTACCGCCTGACCGTTTGCACCCTCAACATCTAGGTCACTGATCGGCTGGATTGGAAAATCAACCAGATGTCTCTGGTAAAAGGAGTGTGAAATAGTCGTAACTTGCGACCCTGAATCTAATAGAGAATTGCAGCTAACGCCAGCTATGTTTATATTAGCAGTGCACCTCTTACCTATTAAGCCCTTGGGAAAGCTAGAATGGTGTTTACTCGTTAGCGTACAACTCTGTTTTGGCTGGGGTTTCTGAGTGGGACTTGTGTCGCTACTAGTTCCAGTTTGTCCCTCAACTGAAACAGGAACTAGTTTAAATCAGTGTTACATTGGTTCTCCCAAGCCTTTTGTTTTGACCTAAGCTCTTTGCGCTTAGCTTCAACAGCTTTGGGGTTTGGGTCACTGTCACAAGAGGGGACTATATGGCCATCCTCGCCACAGTTAAAGCAGAACCATGGGCGAGGCTTTTTGTTACCTTTGCCAAAGCTTTCACTTTTCGGCGGTGAGTTCTGTGTTTGTGTCCCTTTCCGCTGTTGTTTCTTTGCAACTTTGTGGGACTTTGTCTGAGGTTTCTTTTCAACTGTCTTTTCCATGGACGCTTTTAAGGAAGTTAACTGTTCTTGCAGTTGAGCAATTTGTTTCTGCAGTTTCTTGGTAGACGTTTTACTAGAATTGTCTGCAGCAGCAGCTTGAAACTCAGGGTCTGCATAAACATTTAAAGGGTTGGACTGTACCTTTACTTTTGAAAGTCCTAAGTGCTGCTTCATGCGAGTGGACTTAGCTGCTTGTTTATCCTCCTCTGTTCGCAGCAACAAAAGAAGTTCAGAAAAGGTAGGTGGGCTGGATTTCTTTTGTTCTAGATGGAGGCTGGCAATTAGGTTATCATCCCAGCACCCCCTACAGAACTGTTTTAAAAGCTGTCGATCAAAATCACTGACTGTAACGCCTCCCCCTTTAGCAACTTTGCTTAATGTAGTCTGGAGCCGGTGCAAGTATGTTGAAGGTTTTTCTCCGGCATTTTGGTTTGTGCTCAAAAATTTCACAAACAGCTCATCAGTATCATCTACATTTACGTATGCAGAATCGAGCAAGCTCAAAAAGTATTTTGGGCTGGACAAGGGGCCCAAATGTTTGACAATATTGGCGGCTGGTGGTAAGAGACTTTCAATAATTTTTCTTACTACCTGTCTTTCAGAAACAGAAGAGTCGGCAAGATAAAACTCAACATGACTGCGCCAAGTGTCATAATCTACTTCCGTATTAGGGCACGGAAATTTTCCGGAGAACGACCTGAACTTGGAAGAGTTCAGATAAGTTTGGGACGTGTCAGCACTTCTGACAATGTGCTCGACAATCACCCTCTGGACTTCAGGGGTGCTCAAGTGTTCGGGATTTAAATTAGGAGTTGGTCTGCTGTTGATTGGAGAACTGGGAATATCAGAGTTTGAGGTAGTTGTGAGAGTTTCCCTATTTGTTTGTGTCACAACAGAATCACCTGTTAAACTTTCAGTTACTGGAGTAGCGTCAGTGGAAGCTATACCTTCACTTTCAGCAGCAGAGGCCTGAAGTTTGTTAAGTTCACCAAGCAACAATTTCTCATAATCTATTCCGCTTGCTTTGGCAATTCCCTTTAAATCAAAGAGAAAAGACTTGGTCAGATCAGCTGTTAACTTATCACTATAAAATGGGGATAAGAGCTGAATTTTGTGAACAACCTTTGGGTCAGATGTTGCTCTTTGACATGGTAGTTCAGCCTGAATTGACTCAATAGCAGTGCCATACTCAAACTCAACTACGGCTGTATTTTCAAAGTCAGGGTCAGAAGTAATAAGTTTCACTGTTCGTGTAATAGAACCATACTTTTCTAAAAACTTAATAACTTCTTCATCAGTCTCAGTACCAGAAAAACCACTAATTAATACAGCATTTGGTACTTTGATACCTTCACGTTCAATGGTATCCATATTTCTTTTGTGGGAAAAGTTGTACAAAAACTGTCATAAAACTGCCAAACTGTATGCCAAATTATTAATTTAGAGGCAAAATGTAGCCAAAACTCCTCCTGGCTGGCTCGCCACTTTGATGTAACACCAGCTTGATATAGCTGTGCTAGATTTTATACTAGGTTCTAGAGGAGTAAAATGAATTGTGGAGATTTGAATTTGAACAGCCGGCAGATTTATTACAATTAACAATATTACAAGAAACAGTGCAAACAATGTTGTAGAACTTTCTTTACAAATTAAAAATAAAATAAAATAAGCTTAAGTCTCTAAGGTTTGATTCGTGTGAACCCGGGAGTCTTTTCCAGGATTGTGATCCGTTTGGGATAAAGGTGTTTTTATCTGTTCTTATCTGGGATCCTGTGATTTGAAGTGGTTGGGTCTGTAGATCTACTCTCGCATCCAGAGAACAGTTGGCCACACTGCTTCTGGATCCACCAAGAGTTCTCACTGGATTTGGCTCGCCATCCGTGTCGAAACCAGCTTCCAGATCAAATCCAGATCCACTAAAAACCAGTCGGAGCTTCCAAGAAAACAAACTCTCTCCACCCGGTTCGATTGAGAGAGAACAAAACACATACAAGGCTTCGTGTCGCTTTTCGAGGGCTCTGTATGCGTCCTGCTCTTTACGCTCTCCTACACGCTCTGCTGGTCGCATGCAGAACGTGCCTATGACGCGCTCAAGGGGACTAGGAAACTAGTGCTTTCAGGGAGTGTTGGAAACTAGGGTTTTTTCCAATAAAATTAGTAACCATGTGTTTACCTGTGTTACAAAATTAATAAAATTTGGTTGAAAACATTCCAACACATTATTAAAACATATTAATGATGGACAGTTGAACTTACGGCTATATTTAATAATGAATGTAAAATAATTTACACACACAAAGTCACATGACGTCACAGGTTTATAACCAAAAACATGCATTGTTCATTAAAAACACTTAATCACAATCTTTCCAATTAAAAAAACGAAGAAAAAAAACAAACAAAAAAAAAAAACTTGAGGAAAAAAGTCATGTAACCTAATGAGTCCAGATTGACCCCATTCCACTGCAGTGGGCGTGTCAGGGCAAAATTGAAGTCCAACTCAAATAAAAAAACCTCCATACTGACCATTTCAGACTTTGCCAGAAAAAAAAAAAAATGCAAGCTGTACAGGGTGTACATCATCCTCACTGAGTGTTGGCTGAGATTGGAGCCCACGTCCCTGCGACCCTAATTAGGGTTGAGTGGTTCAGAAAATGAGGGAACTGATGAAAATGTATCTATTTTTTTTCAGATTTCGACTTTCCATCCTTTTTCAACGTCTTTAATCTGGAGATTGATTTTGAAAAGTTTCTGAAAGACCACAACTTTAAATTTTGCTTTAAAACTGAAACTCAGGATCCCAGTGAATTTTACTTCGAGCTTTCAGAGTCTGCATCAAATCTGACTTTAGATGATCTATTATAAGGTTCTGGGTTTTTAAAAAATGATGGAAGTGATTTTCCATATTTAGATGATGTAATCGGTCCATGGATGTGTAGAAACACATAATATTTCCATTGATTGGTATTGAATTGGTGATTCTGTGGATTAATGGAATCATGATCAGATGGAAACTCTAAATTAAATGTACAAATTACTGAAGAAATGTCTACTTGCTTCCCACAAGTCCACTCGAACCTCTATAGAATGTGATGTGGGTGTAGATGGTTTCCTTGAAATATATTTTTCACCAAATAATGACTGATATCTTGGCGATATGGAATGCAAATCCAATCTCACCGATTCTGAAACATATCACCAAAATGATCAGGGATCGAGTTTCAGACTTTGATGTTGTCGTGATTTAAAGTTATGGTTGATTTAATCCTGTTCCAAATGGGGACTTGCTCAGGTTACGCGGTGCCAAACGAAATTGTGCTCACAGTATAGCGGAATGGCTCCCTCAAGATTGCATCATGAAAATTGTACAACAACATACTGAAGAAATTTGCTCCAAAATGGCCCTCAAGATCGACTCGGTGGTGGATGTACTGCAGTGCTAACTCGCTCATGTCTTCTGACTGACTAAGTCTATCGGAGGTCACGGTAAGAATTGTCAAGATATATGTATAAAGTCCTTGTACTAGTATTTGATAAAAGTCCTTGTCTCTGATAAAAGTCCTTGTCTATGATATATATAATAAAAATAAAAGGACAGGACAAAGACTTTCTATTGAAACTCCATTTATCACGACAGATCTGTTTCGAGGGGTGGTGAAACCATCCTCTCTCTTCAGGTGATTATAGATGATATCTTTGTCCTGTCCTTTTATTTTTATTGTTATTTGCTCTACCAAAAAGTATTGAGCACTCTCCTACGGAAGGATCTACTCAGAAAATCATATATATATATATATATATATATATATATATGTATGTATGTATACGCTCATTGATGTCACTTGATCTTATCACATGATTACCAGTGTCATGTGACCTGAAAATTGGCGACCTCCATATCGGCTTGTGGAGTTTGCTTTGTTCCAAAAGCGGTCAATCGTGTCATGCCTAGTTTGCCTCCACCGCCCTTCACAAGACCAAGTCAGGACTATCGTTAGAGGACTTTATCATGCTTTTACATCTATAGGAGGTTTCTGTTTTCTCTCACATGTTGGGAATGAATCTTTTTGGAGAAAGAAAGGAGAGCTTTGTTTGGTTGTGCGTCTCCGATGCTTTACTGGACGTTTATTATTTCTGTTTGTGTTATATTGTCATTGAGTGCATGTAATCTTGGTGTGAATGTGATATAGTATCACTACTATGCCTTGCCAGTTTTTATTTACACGAAGGGCAAACCATTTGTTATAATTGTTTGTGATAAGACAAAATGTGTGAAGTGATCTGCACACAATACAAGTTTGATTTTTGTTTTTACACCCACAATGGCTGATGGATGAGAAGAAATTAACTTGGTGTCTGACTTAATTCTTAAAAATGCATTGTGAAGACAGATGGTCAAGGTAAGATTTTTTTAATTTATTTATTTATTTTTGGGAGGGTGCAAATTTACCAGCAGCTTCCACCAGTAAATGCAGGTGAAAGTGATGTGATGCTCAGAGTGACGAGCAGAAATGAGAAATGAAATGCTTCTCTCTCTCTCTGCAATGCCTCGCCTTGTTATATTGTGTTTTAGTGTATTTTTGAAGGTTTTTTACGATTGTGATGTGATAGTGGTGCTTTGAAGAGGTGGATGAAGTCTGTTAAGTCCCATTGCAGGTCCAGGTACCAAATGCGCTGCCTGAGACATACATATATCCTTCTTCTTCTTCTTTTCCTTTCGGCTGTTCCCTTCAGGGGTCGCCACAGCGAGTCAACTGCCTCCATCTCACCCTATCCTCTGCATCTTCTTCTCTTACACCAACTTCCTTCATGTCCTCATTCATCACATCCATGAATCGTCTCTTTGGTCTTCCTCTAGGCCTTCTGCCTGGTAGTTCCATCCTCAGCATCCTATTACCAATATACTCATTGAGCCTCTCTGACTTTGTCTCCAAAACATCTTACTTGTGCTGTCCCTATGATGTGCTCATTCCAGATCCTATCCATCCTTGTTACTCCCAAAGAGAACCTCAACATTTTCATCTCTGCTACCTCCTGCTCTGCCTCCTGTCTTTTTTTTCCAATTAGGCAATCTGTAAGATGGAAAGAGTAATTTGAAGAGCTGATGAATGAGGAAAATGATGGAGAAAAAAGAGTAGAAGAGGTGACTGTTGAGGACCAGGAAGTAGCAAAGATTAATAAGCGTGAAGTGAGGAGGGCATTGAAGAGGATGAAGAATGGAAAGGCATTTGGTCCTGATGACATACCGGTGGAGGTATGGAAGTGTCTCGGAGAGGAAGCAGTAGATTTTCTGACAAGAACATTTAACACGGTCTTAGAGAGTGAGAGGATGCCAGAGGAATGGAAGAGAAGTGTACTGGTGCCCACTTTTAAGAACAAGGGAGACGTGCAGAGTTGTGGCAACTCCAGAGGGATAAAGTTGATGAGCCATACGATGAAGTTATGGGAAAGAATACTGGAAGCTAGACATAGGGCAGAGGTCAGCATTTGTGAACAACAGTTTGGTTTCATGCCAATAAAGAGCACCACAGATGCAGTGTTTGCCTTGAGGATGTTAATGGAGAAGTACAGAGAAGGTCAGAGGGAGCTGCATTGTGCCTTTGTGGATATGGAGAAAGCATATGACAGGGTGCCGAGAGAAGAACTGTGGTATTGCATGAGGAAGTCTGGAGTGGCAGAGAAGTATGTTAGAGTGGTGCAGGACATGTATGAGAGATGTAAGACAGTGGTGAGGTGTGCTGTCGGTGTGACAGAAGAGTTCAAGGTGGAGGTGGGACTGCATCAAGGGTCAGCTCTCAGCCACTTCTTGTTTGCTATGGTGATGGACAGGCTGACAGACGAGGTTAGACAAGATTCCCCATGGACTATGATGTTTGCAGATGACATTGTGATCTGTAGTGAGAGCAGAGAACAAGTGCAGGAAAATCTAGAGAGGTGGAGGTATGTCCTGGAAAGGATTAGCCTCAGTAAGACAGAATACATGTGCATGAATGACAAGGACCCAACAGGAACGGTGAGATTACAGGGAGCAGAGATAAAGACGGTGGAGGATTTTAAGTACTTAGGCTCAAAAATCCAGAGCAATGGAGAGTGTGGAAAAGAGGTGAAGAAGCGTGTGCAGGCAGGTTGGAATGGTTGGAGAAAAGTGTCCGGTGTGATGTGTGATAGGAGGGTATCGGCAAGAATGAAAGGAAAAGTGTACAAGACGGTGTTGAGGCCAACAATGTTGTATGGTTTAGAAACAGTGGCCCTGGGGGAAAAAAAGGAGGCAGAGCTGGAGGTAGCAGAGATGAAAATGTTGAGGTTCTCTTTGGGAGTCACGAGGATGGATAGGATTAGGAATGAGCACATCAGAGGGACAGCACATGTAAGACGTTTTGGAGACAAAGTCAGAGAGGTTAGATTGAGATGGTATGGACATGTACAGAGGAGGGATAGTGAGTATATTGGTAATAGGATGCTGAGGCTGGAACTACCAGGCAGAAGGCCTAGAGGAAGACCAAAGAGACGATTCATGGATGTGGTGAAGGAGGACATGAAGGTAGTTGGTGTAAGAGAAGAAGATGCAAAGGATAGGGTGAGATGGAGGCAGATGGTTTGCTGTGGCGACCCCTGAAGGGAAAAGCCGAAAGGAAAAGAAGAAGATTGCTTCAGCCGCCAGTGATATTTCATGTACAAAAGTAGCTATTTTGCACTTTTTAAGGTAATTTATGTTTAAAAAAAAAAAAAAAAAAAGTGTATGTAGCTCTTAAATGTATGACAAAAACATTAGAATTTAATGTTTATGTCATACATTTAAGTGTGACATACACTTATTTATATTTAATATTACGATTATTTAATAATCCATAAGGATGACCAATCCTGGGACGTTTTAATGGCCACATGACCCTTTCAAACTGAGGGGAAATTGAAATTGTCCAGAGTTTGTTTCGAAAGACAGCAGAAACTACCACTATCCACGCCGGACGTCTCCAGGGAAGAGTGTTAGGGAATAAAGTGGGAGGGGCCAGATTGAGATGGTTTGGTTTTGTGCAGGGAGGGGATGAAGAAAATTCTGGTGGAGAATATTGAGGATGAAACTGGCTGTTTGGAGAAGAGGAAGAGAAAAGAAAGAAATTATGGGTGTGGTGAGAGAGGACATGCAGGGGGTTTACAGAACAGGGAGGTATGCAGAATAATGAGTGACACGGAGAAGGATGATCCGCTGTGGAGACCCATCATGGAGAGACGAAATAAAGGAGGATCAAGAAAAAGAAAGAGATGATGATGATGATGATGATGATGATGATCTACACTTGTGTTTGAATGGAAACTTTTCTTATAATTTCCGCTTTCCCACTCATGGCGTTCAGACGTGAGAACGAGTCGAGCCGTTGAATCCAACCCCGTCATTATCTCTCGAAATTATGGCCACTCTAATAAAAAGCAGGCAGACCAAAAGGTGAATCCGATTAATTTGGACAAAATAAGTAAGAAATTCTCGAGAAGTATTTGGAGAACAAGGCAAAACCCACAAGCGAAGAAAAGTCGACTGAACCTGACCCAGTGAATATGGCGGCTATTACCAGTGAAACAGTGGAAGACTTAAAATCATTCATCAAACAAGCCTTACAGGGTCAAACGGAAATAATATCAGCGGAAATTAACGCCATCAAACCCACCGTCTCCTCGCTGCAAGCTCAACTGGAAGATATTTTGGATAGTGTGGAGAATAACGCTGCCAATATCATGACAAATACCGCCACCATGAAGGAGACTGAAACGAGGTTACGGAATGAGATTGGCATCTTGGAACGCAAACTTTTTCTTCAGGAACTTAATTTGAGACATATGAATCTCCTGGTGTATGGGATATCCAACACAGTAGAAGACTTGGAAGGATGATGCTAATGGTAAGAAAGGTGAAGGCAAAGGTAGAGCAGAAGACAAAGTGGTGGAAGCTGAAAAAGGAAGTGTGTCGTGTTGTCTTCATGGAGGTACATTCCTGATAAACCCCTCCTTCAAGATGACTCCTACTCCATTTCTCTTCCCATCCACACCATGATGAAATAGCTTAAACCCTGCTCCGAAGCTTCCAGCCTTGCTACCTATTCACCTGGTCTCCTGGACACACAGTGTGTCCACCTTCCTCCTCTGTATCATGTCCACAAGCTCTCTATTTTTTCCTTTCATAGTTCCAACATTCAAAGTCCCTACTCTCAGTCCCAGAGTCATGCCTTTCCTCTTCCCTCTCCGCCTACGGACACGCCTCCCGACTGTCCTTCTTCGACCAACAGTAGTCCAATTTCCACCAGCACCCTATTGGTTCACGGCACTGATGGTGGTCATTGTTAATTCAGGCCTCGACCGATCCAGAATGAATTTCGTTTTGATCATTTGCATAACAATTTTGGCAGAAGTTTTACGCCAGATGCCCTTCCTGTCGCAACCCTCTGCATATATCCAGGCTTGGGACCAGCGTGAGGGTGAACATTGGCTTGTGCCCCCCTCATCTTCTTTTCCTTTCGGCTGTTCCCTTCAGGGGTCGCCACAGCAAATCATCCCACTTCCATCTCACGCTGTCCTCTGCATCTTCTTCTCTTACTCCAACGACCTTCATGTCTTCCTTCACCACATCCATAAATCTCTTCTTTGGTCTTCCTCTAGGCCTTCTGCCTGGTAGTTCCAACCTCGGCATCCTACTACCAATATACTCACTAGTGAGACTCTCAAGTGTCCGAACAAAAGGATGGGCATCGAGCGACATACATATGTGTGTATATATCGTATATGAGTATGTATGTATGTATGTATGTATATATATATATATATATATATATATATATATATATATATATATATATATATATATATATATATATATATATATATATATAGATAGATAGATAGATATATAGATATACACACACATATGGATAGATAATACATATACAGCCGGCCCTCAACTTACGAAATTAATCCATTCCAGAGCCTTTTTCGTAATGCATGAGTTTTGTAAGTAGGGGGCACATTTTACATGTATAACGCCTGATTCATTCCAAGGCCCCCAAGACTACCCCATAAACCATTTAAAAAAGATAAAAGTCCATAAATATTGTATGAAATATGTATGAAAAGTATAAGAAAAGTATTTATTAAACTATTTAAACATTTTATTAACATATTTATTAATTAAACCATGATTAAATATTTTTATTAACACACACACACACACACACACACACAAACACACACACACCCTCACACACACACACACAGACACAGGTTCAGGTTCTGTTCAGTTAATCAGGTTCTTCGTACTTTCCCAGATTCATCTTAGATGAACGCTCGCCTCCCCGCGACCCTAATTAGGATTAAGTGGAGAAGAAAATGAAATTAATGAATGGACGAATACTGGACGACCCTGCCCATGTTCCTTCACTTCCAGAAAAAAAGAGTGGCTGCTAAACGTTGCTTCAGCCGGGGCTGGTGACATGAGGTGAAATGACCTGTTTTGTGATTTTGAGGGTCATTTATGTTAAAATAAGTGTATGCAGCACTTAAATGTGTTACATAAACATTAAATAAGCCACAAAGATAACCAATTCTGGGAGATTTAAATGGTCACATGACCCTTTCAAACTGAGGGGAAATTACAAAGGCCAGAACTGATCTGCTGAAGAGAACCTGAACGCTGGTGAACAAGCCTGGAAGAGAACGTGAGGTGATGTTGCAGCGCACACAGTGACAGTGATGGGAAGCGTTTGGAAAAGTTCTTCAAAGCTCACTGTTAAAGAATCAGAACAAATATCTTGGACCATGAAGTCTCCAAAACCACCATCAGGGCAATGCACATGCTCTGGACTTGTTTGGGAAACATGCAGGGAAAAAATCTTTTTTTTTTTTTCACCAGAATTATAGCGATCGAAAAACGACAGTCTGATTTACTGCACTGTGTAATTATTGGAGGATTTATGCGTCTCTCGTATGAGAAGTTTATTCAGTCAAGTGAGTGTAAGATCATTTCATTCCAGCGCCCGAGATCTTTCTCTTGGAACAATTTCTTTTGTGGAATTGATTGTGTGTATTTATTGTTTGTTTGTTTGTTTGTTGGATTTCTTGCGTTGTGAACTGAACATTTTTGTTCATCCCACCACAGAAAATATCAGTGCAGGATTCATCTCGGAGAGAATTTAAAATGTGCATGATTACTGAGCACAATTTTAACATCATCAATAAAGCAGCAAAATAAGAAAAATAAAACAAACATCTTCCAGTCATGGCTGTGATGGAGTGTGTAGAGTGAGGTGATTATTGAGAGATTTATAATTGATATTTAATAATGAATAATAATTTATAATGTGAGTTGTGAGTGAGTGTGATGTGGTTCTTCTCCTCCACAGAGTGTCATTGTGTCGTATCACATCCTCCACCTCAGCACCTGCAGTCGCTCCCAGCTGCAGCAGTGCAGCCTCTCTACAATCTGACTGACGGAGGTTTTTGTACGACTCTCTAACACTGTGTGAACACATCTTTGCTGTTAATGTAATGATAACTCTGACAGGAATAATCTGCTGCATCTTCAGTCTGGACTCCACTGATGGTCAGAGTGAAATCAGATCCAGATCCACTGCCACTGAAACGAGCTGGAAAACCCGACTGCAACTGATTCACATATTTAATCAGGAATTTCGGAGCTTCTCCAGGTTTCTGCTGATACCAGTGTAAGCGATCATTGCTATACACATTCTGACTGGTTCTACAGTTGATGGTGACTGTTTCTCCTGGAAGAACAGATTTCACTGCAGGAGTCTGAGTTACTGTCACTTGACCTCTGCATTCTGGAAAAAATAAGAAGTTGCATTAAGCATGCAATGGAACCACATAAAATATTATCATACAATATTTTAAAAGTATTTTATAAATAAATAATTGTAGAGATAAAATCTGAAGTGGTGTCTGACCTTGAGTGCAGAGGATCAGAGTCCAGATGAAGACGGGGATCAAAGTCATGGTCGCTGTGGGTGAAGTTGCTGTAGCAGCAGCTCTCAGTCATGAAGTGTTAAAGTCACAGCGCTATAAACCCTCCCAGAGCACTGAAGCATGTGCTGCCAATGCAAAGTGTCGTCTAAGTCTGGAACCACCTTCAGCACATTCCCCCCTGAACTTACTGTCATTCTCACTCTACTACAGAGGGATTGTGGGAAATTTTATTATTTTTATGATTATGATGATGATGATTATTCTTATGATGATGATGATGATGATTATTATTATTAATAATTATTATTTTTTTTTTTAATTTTTTATTTTGTGCAGATCTACATTTCGTAAATTTTAGGTTCATTGTTTTTTTTTTTGTTTTTTTTTCTTTGTAATTTACTTGTGTTTCTTTCACATCAACTACATCCTCGGTTTACATTAATAATCTTGGAGTTAAAAACAGTATAAAGGATTAAAAACAGTGGGAGAGTTGGTGTATTAATCACCTGATGTGAAGAGAAGTTGGTGTTTAGTCTCTGTTTTGTAAGAAGAGGATTAAATGGGTGGAGAGAGCAGTGAGTTTCGAGCAGCAGGTTTTTGTACGACCACTAAACCTGTTTGTATCACTGTGGTGGACTTTTGGTGGAGGAACCAAACTGTCTGTGGGCCGTAAGTAACCTGTTCATTAATGACTGAAATAGAGTGTGTTCAGAATAATTTGCTGAAATAGAGTGTGTTCATAATAAGTATTAAAATGGATATTTTATTTCTGAAGTCTTCAGTTTTTAGAAGAGAAAGAAAATATATATGACGATAGTGCGAGTCAATCATTTTAATTTCAGTCTTTAAATAAATAGGACATTGTGCAAATTATTATTTTTTTTTATTAGTCAAATACATTTAATTCTTTTGATTCTGTGACAATATCAAACATTAAATGTGAATCTAAATTTATTTCAGTAATTTATAATTTCTGCTTTAAATTGTTTATATATCGGAAATTGTAATTTTTAAAAATTTTTAATACAGTGTTATAGACAAATAAATTGTATGTAATGTCCAGTCAACCAGTAATATAAATGATAATAAATGTAAAATTAGAAGTATTTGAATTGAGTGTGAAACGTTAGTGAAGCTCCACTGAACTCAGTTCTGCTCTGTAAGATATAAAAGGAACTGAAACACACACAGTGAGCTGAAACGAAACCTGAGTGACTGACAGCTGTCCATTTCTGCTCTTACTGTGTGTGTGTGCGTGTGTATGTGTGTGTGTGTGTGTGTGTGTGTGTGTGTGCGTAGGTGCCACCCAGCCCAGTGTGACGGTGCTGCCCCCCTCCAGTGTGGAGCTGCACCAGGATAAGTCCACATTCGTGTGTGTGGCCGACAAGGGCTTCCCCTCGGACTGGAGGCTGAGCTGGAAGGTTGATGGGAACAGCTGGAACTCGGGGGTGAGTCGCAGCACCGCCGTCCTGAACGCGGACGGCCTCTACAGCTGGAACAGCGCGCTGAGCCTCCGCCCGGATCAGTGGAGGAACAAGGCGGTGACCTGTGAGGCCTCTAACAGCCACCAACCTACTGTGGTGAGCACAGTGAACACAGAGCAGTGCTGAGGGCTGTGAACTCACACACACTTTACTCAGCTCACCTTCTACTGCTTCACTGTGTGCTACATGTGGCCTTCACTGCTCAAATGCCCCACTTTCATCATTTCATTTGTGTTATTAACATGTGAGTTCACACACTCCTCAGTTTAACTCACATCTTCTTCTTCATTATCACCCAAATATGTGTTAAGTGTGAATCACTGCAATGTTCTGCTCTGAATTATTAATAAAAGCTTTTCAATCATTCAAATCCTTTTTCTTTACATTATTGATGATGCACATCACACACACATCACCAGCACATCTGTCTCAGTATCTTTTCGACAAGCTGTTTATTCATGAAAAATACACCTGATACTTTTAATCAACTCAATGTAAAATTCTCTCAAATTCTACATCATAGAACAAGTGAGTCTGAATATTTAGAAATTTTCTGTTTATTGTGATATCACTGATTTCATTTTTACATTCATACAGACTTCAACTAATCCATTCCACATTTCCACTAATGAACAAGAATGACAACAAAATAATAATAATAATAATAAAAAAAATAAATAAATAATAATAATAATAATAATAATAATAATAATAATCATCATAATAATAATAATAATAATATTAATAATGTCCCTGCATGGTGGTATAATGCCTGTAACATGGAGCAGATCCAGTAACAAGGCCCGGGTTCGAGTATTGGCCTCGTGCATTTCTGTGTGGAGTTTACATGATCTCCTATTGGTTGCAGGTCCTCTGGATACTCCAGTTTCCTTCAGAAGTTCAAAGATATTCACATTCGATGAATAGAATCAATTCACCTCAGTTTTATTTGTTTCGTACTTTTTACAAAGTATAATATAATTTAAACATTTTCTACAATAATTACACATCTGTAATGAGCGCCGCCTGCAGCAACGGTGGTCAAGAAAAACTCCCTCGGTTGACATGAGGAAGAAACCTTGAGAGGAACCAGGCCCAAAAGGCAAACCCATCCTCATTCGGGTGGAACCATAAAAATACAAACCATATACGAGATATTTCATTTCAGTCCAAAATGTGGTCCGATTGGTTATATAACACTGGAAGTTCTAAATAATTGTGGGAAAGTAGTTTATATCATCAGCAGTGAAAAGTCATCTTCATAGTGTGTGAGTGGCAGGTGTGTGTGTGTGTGTGTGTGTGTGTGTGTGTGAGAGAGAGAGAGAGAGAGAGAGTGGGCGGGGGGCATGATGAGATTTACATCCAGCATCAGCACATCACGCCAGCCCACATGACTCAGAAAGCAGAAGGCTCAGGATCACCTCCCTGAAAAAACCTTATTCAAAAACAACGAGAGAGAGAGAGAGAGAGAGAGAGATTATTGCTGAGTGCAGTAGTGACTCTGTTATGATTGGCTATGGCAGCATAACTAAAAGAGAGAACCAGAAGGAAGAGACATGAGGGCACCATGTGACATCGGGGCAATCAGCCAGTCCGCTGTCACCTGACCTGAGTGAACATGTAGAGTGAGGAAGTGACAGCATCCCAACATCTCAGTTTACCAGAACTTTCTATGCCTGAGACCCCCAGATCTGCTCCTTTACCGAATTAAAGCCAATTAACTAAATGCTCCACGAAATAAAGTGAGTTTTCAACCTCGTCTTAAAAACAGAGACGGTGTCGGAGTCCCGAACATTAACCGGACTGTTATTCCATCACTGTGGGGCTTTGTAAGAGAAAGCTCCGCCCCTACAGTAGCTTCATTATCCGAGGTATCACGAAGCAGCCTGCAGCTTTTGATCTCCAGGTGCTGGATCATAAATGACGAGAAGTTCACTCAGATAAAGTGGCGTGAATCCATTAAGTGCTTTATAGGTTAAAATTAATCTTTTTTATTCGATTCAAAATTGAACTGTGAGCCAGTGCAGTGTAAATAAGATCATGGTGATATACTTGTGTCTTCTGGTTCTAGTAAAAACTTTGGTTGCTGCATTTTGGACTAACTGGAGCTTGTGTGTGCTCCGATTAGAACAACCAGACAGTAACACGTTACAATCATCTGATCCTGAAGTCACAAAAACATGAACTAGGTTTTACGCCTCATGCAGTGACACCATATTTCTTACTTTAGTAATATTCCTGAGATGAAAGAAGCGACCCGAGTCATATCTACACGAACTTCAAATGAAAGACCAGCGTGAGAACATGCGGACTCCACACTGAAACGTCCGAGCTGGGAATCGAACCCAGGGCTTCTTGTTGTGAGGCGGCCGGGCTGACCACGACCCCACCGTGCCGCATTGATTTATATTTATGCTAATAAGATTATTTAAAAAGACTCTCAAATAGTTTTTGCCTTTTTGTTTAGTTCAGGTAACAGACAGTTTCTATAGCATTGAACTTGACTTTGAGTGGCGACACCGTGCAGCGAGTAGACGCTCGGATTAGCCTGTTTGTCTGTTCTGTGGCTCTCAGTGGTCACTGACTGACTCGTCCTGTTGTTAGACGATGTGCTCTGCTGCAAGAAATGTGAACAGCACCTTCCCGAGTGGGATTGAAACCGTCCCACACTGTCAGGCCTGGTTTACCTTCAAAATGTGAGGCGCTCCACCAAAAGGAGGCGCTGATCGCACAGACCACTTTTAAGATAAAGGCCAGAAATTTGGATTTTTGCATAAACTATGAAAACAAGTATTCAACTATCACCTGATCACGTGAAATCAACTAAAACTCACGAAAAATGTCTTTTTCCCCCATTTTTTTTCTGGCGAGTATCCTCATAAAACTAGATAAAAACAGGAGCAAACTTACTGGTTTTGTTGCAATTTTTCACCGAGTTCGGTACAAGACACTATAATCCAGACACCACAAGAACGGTCCTGAAGTCGTCTCTCCATGTTGGATACTGTTTTGATGTTAAAATGCTGTTTCAGTGAATAAAATAAAGATTATTAAGACGATATGTTCGTAAACAATGCAGGCTAGTTGCTAAGAAAGATCTGAAACAAGCACACTGATTGGTCAGCTCGGGCTTGCACATGCGCAGTGCACGTCACACGTTAACTTCCGGTTTACTTCCTGCCTCTAGTTTACCCATGCGGAATAATATCTCCGACTTTCTCTTCAGTAACAGTCATTAAGTTTATTTATAAGATTGTGAATACACATAATTTGTGGAAAAGGAGAATGAAATGTCATCTGTGATGTTGCAGCAGCATTAGTACAGATGTTCAATTCCACACGAGAATTGGGCTTTTAACATGCCGGAATGCTTGGAGTTCTTGAAAATTATTTATTCGATGAGTATTTTTCTCTTTCAACGATGAGTAATTTTCTTTGCGGGGCAGTGGTGGTCTAGTGGATAGGGTGCAGGATCGCTGATCTGAAGGTTGGGGGTTCGAGTCCCCACAGGGTGGTCACTGTCCCCCCAGTGTGGCTAATCTTGTCTGGCTGGACATGCTGGATCATGGGTTGTTTCAGTTCTTTTTACATATAAACAAACTGATGACGATGATGGTGATGCCAGCTGTGTTGATGAATGATGAAGATTTTAATTTTGATGATGATAAAGAAGAGGCATCTGATCATAAAAGTGTGCATGAGTTGTGTTGGTGGTGATGATTTAGATTAAGATGATAAACATTGAGGGCAGAATGGTTGAAGCCAGCTGTTGATCAGAGTTGATGATGCCAGCTGTGTTGATGAAGATTTTGATGTTGATGAAGAAGAGGCATCTGTTCATAAAAGTGTGCATTTGTCAGTTTTGTTGTGTTTGGGATGAGATGTGAACCTTTCTGGGATGAGATGTGATCCTTTCTGCTGAGGAGGATATCGGTGAAGATGATGATGCTGAGGGCAGAGTTGATGAAGATTACGTGTATAAAGAGATCAGAGAGTTTTGTTTCATAGTTTTCTTAATTTCAGTGTGATTGTTTGAACCTGACAGTGTTGTTTTTTTTTTTTTTTTTTTTTTTTTCTGTCAGTATCATTTAAAGTCATTTAAAATCTAATGCACATGATGGGATGGAAAGGATGGTTTGATGGTGGGTGTCACAGGGTATGATAGATGACGACATGCTGTCTTACACACACTTCGTTTTGTTTCACACACACACCATCCAATGGGGTGATTGGGTTTCTCTTCCAGAATGTGTAAGTGTGTAAACTAGTGCTTGTGTGAGACTGCAGTGTTACGGATGAAACCAAGTTTGAATTTCAGCCGATGCAGAATCTCATAGGAACGTGAAGAAAGAAGGGAATCCACCGAATAATCCAGAACACGCCAACGATCACATGATCTTCCTGCACAGTCTCTGTACTGAAGTTGTGATTTTTCTGATGGATAATGATGGAAATGTCACTTTTGAGATCATTAAATGTTACAGAAACATTGTAAAATGTACTTTTTTTTTTTTCTGAACAGATGAAACCAAAAATTTCGACAGACTGAGATTCTAAAATCATCTTCATTGATATACAGAAGGCCTCCAGCACTCAGTCAATTAACTGTCCGTGGCTGCTGAAATTGTCGTCAGAGGGTCTGGATGGAGATGAAGAACTCGATCAAGGTCCTCTGGTGAGTTAACACAAGTTAATGGATGAGCCCAAGACACCAGGACTCAGTGTTGAACCCTCAGGAGTTGATGTGATATTATCAGTGCACCATGAAGAAAACAGGGAATCCATGTGAGAATCCCAGTCACATGACCATCCTTCAGCGTCTTGCAGGCAAAACACAACAAGATCTACGTAACAGTGTGGGAAGTTTTCCTGAGTTTGGAAGATCGGGGGGTAGAGGAGATTGAAGTCCACCAGGAGGGTTATAGGGGGTCGTCAGTTGGAAAAACACTGAGTATTGTGTTCATTTCTATGAGACATTTGTGTCTGAGAGACCGAGGAGGACAGCAGAGGAAATTGCAACTGAATGAGAAGCAACAATGAAAGTTCCTCCCACTAAAGGAAACAGATCCTGCAGGATTTACCTTCTGAGAGAAACAACAACCCAGTTTTGGGATATTTTAGTTTCAGCTCATGTTCTGCCATTGATGATGAAATGTTTGCCAGATGAACTTGTGTGGAAAAATATCATCCCAAAATCAGCACAGACAGAAAAGAAAAATTAAACATTTCAGGAAGAGGAAAGAAAAAAGAAGAAACTGAAACTCAGATTCAAAATGTAAAAATTAAAAAGTCAAAAATCAGATCAAGGAATGTAAAGTGTTGTGTAGAGTGAGGTGATTATTGAGAGATTTATAATTTATATTTAATAATGAATAATAATTTATAATGTGAGTTGTGAGTGAGTGTGATGTGGTTCTTCTCCTCCACAGAGTGTCATTGTGTCGTATCACATCCTCCACCTCAGCACCTGCAGTCGCTCCCAGCTGCAGCAGTGCAGCCTCTCTACAATCTGACTGACGGAGGTTTTTGTACGACTCTCTAACACTGTGTGAACACATTTTTACTGTTAATCCAATGGTAACTCTGACAGGAATAATCTGCTGCATCTTCAGTCTGGACTCCACTGATGGTCAGAGTGAAAGCAGATCCAGATCCACTGCCACTGAAACGAGCTGGAAAACCCGACTGTAACTGATTTGCGAGTTTAATCAGGAGTTTAGGAGCTTCTCCAGGTTTCTGCTGATACCAGTGTAAATAGTGGCCGTAGGAGCTGTGATAATTCACATCCTGACTGGTTCTACAGTTGATGGTGACTGTTTCTCCTGGAAGAACAGATTTCACTGCAGGAGTCTGAGTTACTGTCACTTGACCTCTGCATTCTGGGGAAAAAATAAATAAATAAAAAATAAATTCATAAAAGTTTGAATGAGCATCAAATATAAGTAAGAAATAAAAATCTGAAGTGGTGTCTGACCTTGAGTGCAGATGATCAGAGTCCAGATGAAGACGTGGATCAAAGTCATGGTCGCTGTGGGTGAAGTTGCTGTAGCAGCAGCTCTCAGTCATGAAGTGTTAAAGTCACAGCGCTATAAACCCTCCCAGAGCACTGAAGCATGTGCTGCCAATGCAAAGTGTCGTCTAAGTCTGGAACCACCTTCAGCACATTCCCCCCTGAACTTACTGTCATTCTCACTCTACTACAGAGGGATTGTGGGAAATTCGTGACAAAAAAAAGAAAGGAAAAGTAAAGGTTCCATGTGATATATAATCTAAATATAATGACAATATAAATGATAAATATAAAAATAAATGAATAAATCATATTGAATAAAATAAATAAATGATCATATAAATGGAAAATCACTTCCACAATTAAACCTTTTAATTATTTGAGAAGCCTAGAACCTTATATAAGTCTTATATTTCTTTATTTTAAAGTTGTTCTCCATGAATAAGAAAAAGATATGATTCTGTGTGTGTGTGTGTGTGTGTGTGTGTGTGTGTGGGTGTGTGTGTGTGTGTGTGTGTGTGTGTGTGTGTGCTCAGGGCAGTGTGACAGAGCTGTTTGTTTGGCGGTTTGATAGGAATGTATCACTGTGGTGGACTTTTGGTGGAGGAACCAAACTCATTATAAAAAGTAAGTGTTTTCTTCTTCTAAAAGCTCATCAATATATTTTATTTAATATATTTCATATTATATTTTCAATATATTTTATTTTATTTTTTATTCAATCAAATTTAAAGATTGAAGATTAAATAATAATGTAATCATTATAAAAAGTAGATGTTTTGTATTAAATAATGAAATGTGATGAGGGGAGGAAAGAGCTGCTTCTATAAAACCTGCTTTTGGGTCATTTTGTAAAATTATATTTATTTATCAAATCTATTTTTGAGATTCGTATGAAATGTTCGATTTCAGTAATTTATTAATTTTAATCATCATGACTTTGAATATTTTAAACATTAATGCATGGATAATTATGACTGATTTCCCCTTGACAGTGTCATTAATAATGATCATTATAATCCCCTGAAATGTATTTGATTCTGTGTTATGTTGAGAAGATGAAGAAAGTTCTGTGGATATTTTGATCAGGTTGGTTTGTTCAGCTGCAGGTTGGATGGATGATTATCAGAATTGTGATATTTATAAAAAGAAGTAGATGTTTTGTATAAAATGAAGAAATGTGATGTGGGAAGGAAAGAGCTGCTTCAATAAAATCTGCTTTTGGGTCATTTTTTAAAAATTCAGTTCGAGTCACTTCATCTATTTTTGAGATTCGTGTGAAACATTACATTTCAGATATTTTTATTTAAAAAAAATCATCATGACTCTGATTTTTTAAACATTATAGCATGAACAATTCTGAATTAATTTTCCTTCATAGGTTTGATGGATGATTATCAGAATTGTGTCGTTTTGTATGATGTGTAGATAAACTACTGCATCTCTTCCACAGCCGTCACACTGAATTACCAAATATCACCATGTTCAGTATGATGGAGTTCAAATTCACATTCATGTGTGTGTGTGTGTGTGTGTGTGTGTGTGTGTGTGTGTTCTCCAGCTGGTCCAGCGGTGAAGCCCTCCGTGTCTCTCCTCCCTCCGTCCTCTCTGCAGCTCTCTGAGGGATCAGTGTCACTGCTCTGTCTGCTCTCAGCCTATTCTCCACAAGGGGCGCTGCCGAGCTGGACAGTGGATGGTGATGGAGTGAACGAAGGGGTTCTGACCAGTACAGAACAACAGAAGAATGGTGTCTACAGCCGCAGCAGCACCCTGACCATCAGCAAGGAGCGCTGGGACGAGGCCGAGGTGTTCGGCTGTACCGTCTCCCACCACGACACCACTCAGTTCACTTTGTTCCGAAAGAGCCGCTGTGAAGTGCACTAGCATTCAAGTGTACACTTTAAAATATGCTTCGCAGTCTGATGTGGTGTGAGTGGTGTAGCTTTGCTTAAAATAAAAATTTAATGTAGAAATCATGTCTCCTTTTTTCATCATGAAGTGTCTTTGGCAGCGATTTGGAACAGAACCTTTAACAGCAGGTCCAGTGCAGCGCTGTGTGTTGTGCTTGAGTGACTTTAGTGAAGAACCAGAAACATCTGCTGAAAGTTTTCATCTATTCTGGGACTTCAAATAGTTCATGCAAATTGTGTGTGTGTGTGTGTGTGTGTGTGTGTGTGTGTGTGTGTGTGTGTGAGATTGGAACACTGTTACTTCTCAATTCCACTATTTCATCAGAATTTGCATGAGACTCGTTACAATAGAAACAATTCAAATGAAATTTATTCAAAACGAGATTTGTTGTTATTGTTGTTGCTTTTTCACAGTTTGTCAAGATACAATAACTTTTTCTAAGACTTGTAATAATTAACACGAACAGAAATCAAGGCCGGCCCTGGTAGACAGATAAAATCGACCGACTCATACTGAACTTCAAAATACGGGTCGGTTCAGGACAACACAACAATTTACATTACAAACTATAAAAGGAAAATTAGTGACCTGATAATCATGAAATCTTGAAAGAAGAAAACAAAAAAAACCGAAAATATGAACGACCAAGAAAGGAATCTCACATCTCGGAAATGATTTCTTCCCAAAAATCAAAGTCTTGTGTATTTTAATCCAGATGTGGAATATAATACATATTTTAATATTCGACGATGGAGCCACATCATCAAGGCGACACCAATAAATAGAGGAACGAGTGAAAGTCCTCCAGCAATCAGTCAAGTATCTGTCTGTGGCTGCTGAAATTGTTGTCAGAGGATCTGGATGGAGATGAAGAGCTCGATCAAGATCCTCTGGTGAGTTACCACAAGTTAATGGATGAGCCCAAGACACCAGGACTCAGTGTTGAACCCTCTGGAGTTGTTGTGATATTATCAGTGCACCATGAAAAAGAGAGAATCCATGTGAGAATCAAGATGTTCCCAGTCACATGACCACCAGCAGAGTCTCAATACTGAAGTCATGATTCATTCGGTCCAGTGGTGACCCGGTGTTCAGGTGCTGGATTACTGATCCTAAGGTTGGGGGATCAGACCGCACTGTATTCGGCTATCACTGCTGCGCCCCCCAGTGTAGATACCTGGATTATCAAAGGCCGGCCGTGTCTCTCACTGTCTGTGGTGAGATATTCTGGTAAAAGAACCATTTCTTTATTTCGTCATGAGGAGCTGCATCACCGTCAGCCTGTTTCTGACCCGCGATGGGCTGGAAATCTGTTTGGGGTGTACTCTGCTTTCACCCAGAGTCGGCTGAGCTGGGCACCACGAATTAAGATTGAGCAGTTCAGAAGATCAGTGGATGAATGATTGATTTCATTGGAGAACAAATCTGGAAATGTTGTTTCTTGGATCCTCAAACGGGACAGAAACACAAAAAAATATCCAGAACCAGCATTTAAAGGCAGCATGTCTCAGAAGTGTGATTACAGGGGGAGTAACTTCTAGTTTTATAGAGTAGATAATTCATATATTTTATTGGATAAAATACGAAAGTAAAAAAGTCAAAAGGGAACCAATACTGTGGAGTTTGTGAGGATCTTGTGCAGAGATGTTCGGTTTTCTCTTTTTAAAGGTCGAGTTCGCATGAGATGTGAATGTGGACAGGAGAACATGGTAAAGATCCAAATCTGTTTGAAGTTGTGTTCTCCAAAAGTTTTCCTGAGTTTGGAAGATAGTGGGTGGAGGAGATCCATCGATGCAGAAATTGAGGAGAGGGGAGTGTCCGTAACAGACTCTAATGCAAGGAGGGAAAACTCCACGGGGTCTGGAAGGTATGATGGTGCTGGAAACACAAACCAAGCTTGTCAAGGTGGAGGTTGAAGTCCACCGGGAGGCTTAGACGGGGTCCTCAGTTGGACAAACATTTGAGTCTTGTGTTCATTTCTATTAGAGATTTGTCTCCCTGGGGCCGAGGAGGACGGCAGAGGAAATTGCAACTGCATGAAAATCAAAGAATGTCTGTCTGTCTGTCTGCCTTTCGGCTTTTTCCCTTTTACCCGGGAGTCGCACATTTGATTTGGCAGAGGTTTTTACGTCGGATGCCCTTCCTGTCACAACCCTTTAGCAAGGGACAGAAACACGCTGACGACTTTGCAGCCTACTCTTTACAAAAGTCAGCAATGGTTCTTTTACATCATAGACAGTAAGAGACATGGCCCGCCTTTGATAACCCAGTTAGCTGCACTGGGGGGGACAGTGACAACCCTATGGAGAGTGGGACTCGAACCCCCAACCTTTGGATCAGCGATCCAGCGCCCTATACCACTAGACCACCACTGCCCCATGAAAATCAAAGAATGAGAATTATCTATTATTCCTTCGCACATGGAATCAGATCAATAAATGCAGCCATGAGGGGGGGGCACAAACCAGTGTCTCTCCTTCACGCCGGTCCCAAGCCCGGATAAATGCAGAGGGTTGCGTCAGGAAGGGCATCCGGTGTAAAACAAATGCCAAATAAACTATGCGAATCACAAGAAAGAATCACATACCGGATCGGTCGAGGCCCGGGTTAACAACGACCGCCATCAGTGCCGTCAACCAACAGGGTGCTGATGGAAATTGGACTACTGTTGGTCGAAGACGTCAAAGAAGGAGAGGCGGGAGGCGTGTCCGTTGCCAGAGAGAGAAGAGGAAAGGCATGAGTCGAGGACTGAGAGTTGGGACTTTGAATGTTGGAACTATGACAGGAAAAGGTAGAGAGCTGGCTGACATGATGCAGAGGAGGAAGGTGGACATACTGTGTGTTCAGGAGACCAGGTGGAAGGTCGCAAGGCGAGAAGCATAGGAGCAGGGTTTAAGCTGTTTTATCACGGTGTGGATGGGAAGAGAAATGGAGTCGGAGTCATCTTGAAGGAGGAGTTTGCCAGGAATGTTCTTGAAGTGAAAAGAGTGTCAGACGGAGTGATGAGTCTCAAGTTAGAAATTGACGGCGTGATGGTCAATGTTGTTAGTGCTTATGCCCCACAGACAGGATGTGAGCGAGAAGAGAAGGAGAGATTCTGGAGGGAGTTAGGTGAAGTGATGCAGAGTACCCCCAGAGGTGAAAGAGTGGTCATTGGGGCAGACTTCAATGGACATGTTGGTGCAGGAAACAGAGGGGACGAGGAAGTGCTGGGCAGGTTTGGTATCCAGGACAGGAACGCAGAAGGACAGATGTTGATAGATTTTGCAAAAAGGATGGAAATGGCTGTGGTGAATACTTTCTTCCAGAAGAGAGAGGAGCATAAGGTGACTTATAAAAGTGGAGGTAGGAGCACACAGGTAGACTACATCTTGTGCAGGCGATGTAATTTAAAGGAAGTCAGTGACTGCAAAGTAGTAGCGGGCGAGAGTGTTGCCAAACAGCATAGGATGGTGGTGTGCAGGATGATGCTGATGGTGAGGAAGGTGAAGAAGGCAAAGACAGAGCAGAAGACAAAGTTATGGAAGTTGAAAAAGTAAGAGTGTCGGGTTGTCTTCAAGGAGGAGTTGAAACAGGCTTTCGGTGGTCAGGAAGTGCTTCCAGGTGACTGGACAACTACAGCTAATGTGATCAGGGAGACAGGTAGGAGAATACTTGGTGTGTCATCTGGAAGGAAAGTAGATAAGGAGACTTGGTGGTGGAATGAGGAAGTGCAGGAGTGTGTACAAAGGAAGAGATAAGCTAAGAAGAAGTGGGACATTGAGAAAACCGAAAAGAGTAAACAGGAGTACAGGGAGACACAGAGTAAGGCAAAGGTAGCAGTGTCAAAGGCCAAACAGAGCGTGTTTGATGACTTGTATGCTCGGTTAGAAAGTAAGGAGGGAGAAAATTATTTATACAGGTTGGCACAGCAGAGAAATAGAGATGGGAAGGACGTGCAGCAAGTTAGATTGATAAAGGACAGAGAGGGAAATGTATTGACTGATGACAGAAGTGTGCTGGGAAGATGGAAAGAGTACTTTGAAGAGCTGATGAATGAGGAAAATGAGAGAGAAAAAAGAGTAGAAGAGGTGACTGTTGAGGACCAGGAAGTAGCAAAGATTAGTCAGGGTGAAGTGAGGAGGGCATTGAAGAGGATGAAGAATGGAAAGGCAGTTGGTCCTGATGACATACCGGTGGAGGTATGGAAGTGTCTAGGAGAGGTAGCAGTAGATTTTCTGACAAGAACATTTAACAAGGTCTTAGAGAGTGAGAGGATGCCAGAGGAATGGAGGAGAAGTGTGCTGGTGCCCATTTTTAAGAACAAGGGAGACATGCAGAGTTGTGGCAACTACAGAGGGATAAAGTTGATTAGCCATACGATGAAGTTATGGGAAAGAATAGTGGAAGCTAGACTAAGGGCAGAAGTCAGCATTTGTGAACAACAGTTTGGTTTCATGCCAAGAAAGAGCACCACAGATGCAGTGTTTGCCTTGAGGATGTTAATGGAGAAGTACAGAGAAGGTCAGAGGGAACTGCATTATGCCTTTGTGGATCTGGAGAAAGCATATGACAGGGTGCCGAGAGAAGAACTGTGGTATTGCATGAGGAAGTCTGGAGTGGCAGAGAAGTATGTTAGAGTGGTGCAGGACATGTATGAGAGATGTAAGACAGTGGTGAGGTGTGCTGTCGGTGTGACACAAGAGTTCAAGGTGGCGGTGGGACTGCATCAAGGGTCAGCTCTCAGCCCCTTCTTGTTTGCTATGGTGATGGACAGGCTGACAGATGAGGTTAGACAAGATTCCCCATGGACTATGATGTTTGCAGATGACATTGTGATCTGTAGTGAGAGCAGAGAACAAGTGCAGGAAAATCTAGAGAGGTGGAGATATGCCCTGGAAAGGAGGGGAATGAAGATTAGCCTCAGTAAGACAGAATACATGTGCATGAATGACAAGGACCAAAGAGGAACTGTGAGATTACAGGGAGCAGAGATAAGAAAGGTGGAGGATTTTAAGTACTTTGGCTCAACAATCCAGAGCAATGGAGAGTGTGGAAAAGAGGTCAAGAAGCGTGTGCAGGCAGGTTGGAATGTTTGGAGAAAAGTGTCCGGTGTGATGTGTGATAGGAGGGTATCGGCAAGAATGAAAGGAAAAGTGTACAAGACGGTGTTGAGGCCAACGATGTTGTATGGGTTAGAAACAGTGGCCCTGGGGAAAACACAGGAGGCAGAGTTGGAGGTAGCAGAGATGAAAATGTTGAGGTTCTCTTTGGGAGTAACGAGGATGGATAGGATTAGGAATGAGCACTTTAGAGGGACAGCACACGTAAGATGTTTTGGAGACAAAGTCAGAGAGGCTAGATTGAGATGGTTTGGACATGTACAGAGGAGGGATCGTGAGTATATTGGTAATAGGATGCTGAGGCTGGAACTACCAGGCAAAAGGCCTAGAGGAAGACCAAAGAGACGATTCATGGATGTGGTGAAGGAGGACATGAAGGTCGTTGGTGTAAGAGAAGAAGATGCAAAGGATAGGGTGAGATGGCGGCAGATGATTTGCTGTGGCGACCCCTGAAGGGAAAAGCCGAAAGGAAAAGAAGAAGACATGGAATCAGATCAATAGAGATGGAGATGAGAAGTTTTCCTGGGCCATGACCTTCTCTCAGATCCACCTCTTAGAGAGACAGCGCATTAGTATTGTGTTCATTCCAGAACGGATGCTGTTACTCTTCAGGAGCTGTATCAGACTAAGTTTAATTCCAGAAGGTTAATCCGAGGTCTCATGGGGACGCCTGCAGCAGCGCTTTGTCCCGCTATTTGCACATAAAGCCCGGATCCCATTAACTGATGACCTGGACATTAATATCTAGAGGTTGGGATTTCTTCACTTGGGATTTGACGGTGTCAGTGAGATGGAGCTGAGGCTGCACCCACACATAACACACTCCAGATGTTCGGTGCACGGTCAGTTTTTTAAAGATCAAAGACTTTTGAGTGCCCCTTATGGTCCGGAAAATACGGGAGCCAGTTTTGGGGACATTTGAGTTTCAGCTGATGTGCTGCTATTGTTGATGAATTGTTTGTCAGGAGAGGTGAGACGATTCAGTTATGAGACGATTCAAATCCCGATTTTTGCCTCTCGATTCAATTCAATTCAATTCGATTCATATATGTATTCTCGTTTCATTTTCTGTAAAATATGCACTTCAAATATATAAAGTAATAATTATCTGAACTGGTGATTCAATCTTATCATTCAACTACAATTATTCAAATATATCACCCACTGACTCCATTCATTCTCTCTTTATATACATATTACTCACTTCTCATTTCAAACTTATGTACAGAATATTATGCATTTCATTTATTCATTTTCTGAACTGCTCCATTTTAATTAGGGTCGCGGGGAGACTGGTGCCCATCTCAGCCAGCTCTGGTCGAGGTTAGAGTACACCCTGGACGGTTCACCGGGCCATTGCAGGGCAGAAACCCAGTCAGCTGCACTGAGAGGACAGTGACAACCTTGTGGAGAGTGGGACTTGAACCCCCAACCTTAGGATCAGCAATCTAGCACCTTATACCACGAGACCACCACTGTCCCACCTGTCTAGTCTGACACACTATTCTTCCGCCAAACCTTCATCGGACTACACACCGACCTCGACCCCCTCATTTGAGGCTTCTTCATCCACAGACGTGGTGCCCGTCATACCGTTGGATAAATGTAGTAATTTGTAATATTCTTTTCACCAATTTAAATAACAAATTCTCTTTCTTTTCTCGGTGGCAGTGATGGCCTGGTGGTATCGGGTGCTGGATGTAAAAACCTAGGCCAAATCAAATGTACGAATCATTCACTGTGGTGACCCTGAAAAAGAGAAAAAGCCGAAAGGGAATCTCTCACTCTTTCTTTCCACTGCCTTTTTTGTTCTGTGTGCTCATTTGTCCCTGGGACACGAATTACTTCACAGTCATGTTCAAAATAGCAAGCATCATCATGTCGTCACACTCAAACATTATTATTTTTATCTTTTCCTGAACCGAAGTGCTCTCCCTATCTCGCAGCTGCACTTCAAGGTTCGTGTGTTTACACTTCCTTCCATCACTCCGCATATTTCCCATCTTCAGTCTTTCTTCTTCTCACACTGCTGTATCACTTCCCAGGATTTTGATTCCATTGTTTTGTGACTCACCTGTTACATTTGCAAGCAAATTATAAAACAGCAAATTATCGTCCAACTAACTGATTAAAGTAGCAACCTGTCAATAACAGCAGATTATCATCAAATGAAGTCTTTTCCCCACAAATATCCACAACTCGGTCACACATATGATACAAAGGTTTATGTCAACCAGAACTTTGAACATTTCAAAATTTAAGGTAAGATCTTCTTCTTCTTTTTCTTTCGGCTGTTCCCTTCAGGGGTCGCCACAGCAAATGATCTGCCTCCATCTCTCCCTATCCTCTGCATCTTCTACTCTTACTCCAACGACCTTCATGTCTGCCTTCACCACATCCATAAATCTTCTCTTTGGTAAAATTTAAGGTAAGATAAAAGATCTTAATCATCACCTGCTGCACAAACAATTAAAATCATTTCAGCAGATCTTTATTCACAGCAAGTAGAAAAATAAACTGCTCAAAAGACAACAAAGGAACTACACTGAGCTATACATGAGCGTATAATTCCATACACATATATACACAAACCTATAGGTACAATTATAGACAGACAAACATCAGTGGTGGGACATCAGGGACAGCAAAGCCATGCTGACCTCAACACTATCAGAAGCACTGAACTGAAATTCTTGTATTTGTTCCATTAAATTGTATTAATTGGTTCCCAGCAGTCTGTTCTCTCCGTTTTGTAGTATCTGTTGGCTGCACTGCTTCCAGTACGCGTATGTAGATGTTCGATTTTTTTTATTTTTAATTTATTTTTTTTTGACAAATCAGATTTCAGCGTCTCGTGCGGCCATGTAAATCTCATTTGTCCAGAGCCTTCAGAATCAGCAGTGCTGAATGATGTCACTTAAACAATATGTGCAATGGGGATATTTCTTAAACCAATCAGATTTCAGATTCGCCTCACAGGGCCAGCGAGCAGGCGAACAATAACCAGCATTTTTCCGTCTTCTGATTGGTTGGTCAGAGCAAAACGAGCTGAATAGTGTGAAGTGATCTACATACAATACATTGATTTTTTTTTGTTTGTTTTTTGTTTTTTGTTTTTTTTTTTTACACCCACAATGGCTGATGGATGAGGAGAAATTAACTCGGTGTCTGATATAATTCTTAAAAATCCATTTTCAATGAAAGACTTTTCTATAAAAGCAAGTAATCGTAATGACAGTTCCAGGTAAAATTCATTCTTTCTTTAGTATGTATTTATTTTTCTTGGCTGGGTGCCAATTTACCAGCAGCTTCCTCTCGCAAACATAAGTGAAAGTGATGTGATGCTCAGAGTGACGATCAGAAATGAGAAATGAAATGCTTCTCTCTCTCTGCAATGCCTCGCCTTGTTATATTGTGTTTTTGTGTATTATTGAAGGTTTTTTATGATTGTGACGTGATAGTGGTGCTATGAAGAGGTGGATTGAGTCTGTTAAGTCCCACTGCAGTGCAGCCAGTGTGAATGACAGTATTGGTGGTGATCGTGGTTGTGATGGTGGTAGTGGTTGTGGTTGTGATGGTGGTGGTGGTTGTGGTGATGGTGGTGGTTGTGATGGTGGTGGTTGTGGTGATGGTGGTGGTTGTGATGGTGGTGGTGGTGGTTGTGATGGTGGTGGTGGTGGTTGTGATGGTGGTGGTGGTTGTGATGGTGGTTGTGGTGATGCTGGTGGTTGTGGTGGTGATGCTGGTGGTTGTGATGGTGGTGGTGGTTGTGATGGTGGTGGTGGTTGTGGTGATGGTGGTTACATGTTTAACAGCTTGTGGGTAATTTTGTGTGTAATGTTCTGTCCCTTTTTCCTGAAGGGAGAAAGGAGAAAGTGGGTGTGCAGGGTGTGTCGGGTTCCTGTTAGAATATATCTCTGACCTACTACGTACATGTTTATTGAATCATGAAGCAAGAAGTTCTCATTATCCTGTTGTACCCCGATGTCCTAAGTTTTGTGTAAAACATCAACCAGACCTAATTGGATGTTCAAGGCCGTCCCTCTTTTATCACCACCTACCTACGTACGAATGCACGCAGTTTTGTAAATAACATGATATGGTGATATCTACACACACACATACACACACACACATACATACACACACACACATACATACACACATACACATACATACACACACACACATACATACATACACACACACACACATACATACACACATACACATACATACACACATACATACACACACACATACACACACACACACACACACATACATACACACATACACATACATACACACACACACACACACACACACACCCGATGCTATGACGAATGTACTCTGAACCAAGGACAGTTGCAGGGTGATAAAGAAGTCCATGCTTACTCGCCTAATGTTAACTCTTACTGGGTGTTAACCACATTGTTTTTTCCTACTCTGTGTTCATGTATAAATAACCCCCGCTCACATTGGACTATGAGCTTCTGATGAATAAACCAGACTGATTTCACTCGTGTGGTTCGTTGTCTGTTGCTCCCGGAGCGCTCTAAGACGTTGAGATACAGGAATCCAGATCGTGCAGGTTTACATAAGAGCTTCTACAGAGAGAGTTCTTACAATTTGGTGACCCCGACGTGATACTCCTGATCAGGTAAGACAAGATTTGTTTGACTACCTGGTTAGCAGTATCTGAGCGTCTGTTATCCCCTTTTTATAAGGGACGGTTATCCTCAGTTGCTATAACTGGGACGGGTTATCCTCAGTTGCTATAACTGGGAAGAGCGCTATACAAAAGGTGCACGTGTATTCCTGTATGCCAACGTATTTTTTGTTTTGGTTAGAAGATAGACAATGGGAAATTCCTACCCAAAGCCTAATCCCCGGGAAACTCCGAAGGAGTGGATGAATAGATGTGGTCTAGCTTATTATACTGAGCCATGGCTCAGCAATTTGGCGGGATGGACTGAGGGACTCGACCAAGTCCCAAACTTTCCTCGAAATGGGACTTTTGATGCAGGATTTCTGACATCCGCGCATCGCATGATTTATGATGGATTGGGCAACCCCTCCTGGGATTATGAATACATGTAGGAGGATTTCCTCTTGATACCGAAGCGGCAAATTCTATGTTCGTGTCCAGTTTCTTAAGTAATTGTCTCCAAGAAGTCCAGAGCGCACTTAAACCGCATTTCACAGATCGTCAACGTCTCATCGTTAGAACTGCCAGAGAAAGGGTCCGTATGTTAGAATCAGATGGATTATTGAACGTAAAAAATAAGGTCCTGCTGGCAGTAGCCCCACAGGGTCCGAGGGATAAGAATCGAAGGAAGGATTCGTATAAAAAAAACCCGGGAAATGTCATTACTGTGGGAATGGATGGGGTTCCCTTCTCCTCCCCATATACGCCACCCCTTCTCCTACATTTTCCTGATGATCATACGCTTGATAAATTACAAATATCCTACTCCTTTGTACATATGTTCGAATGCCCCTTTAATTTGTTAGGCCGTGACCTCATGAGTGTTCTGGGGTTCCAAATCTCTTTCCAAGGTTCGAGCATGACCATCCAAACGTGCGACACCTCTTCCGTTTCTCTGTTATCATTGCAAGCGCAGCCCTTGCCTTTTAATGTTAATTCTGCGTGCGTGGCGAGTTCCACCTCGCCCCCTGTACTCGACACACTGCCCACCAATCTTTGGGCAGAGCATAAGAATGACGTGGGTTGTGTGGACTGCGTCCCATATGAAGCTACCGTGAAGCACATTTCGCCCGTGTACATCCGACAATACCCCTTGTCTCCTAAAAAATGTTGGGTATCGACACTATTTTGGCCGCTCTTCTGGAACAGGGTATCATTGTGCCGTGCACAAGCCCTTATAACACGCCTGTGAACCCGGTTCCTAAGCCAGACGGTTCCTGGCGTCTGACACAAGACCTCAGAAAAATTAACGAGCTCATCGTTCCAGTTTCACCGGTTGTTCCGGATGTGCCCTCTATTATGGCTTCTATTCCTTGCGATCACACTCATTTTTCCGTAATCGACCTGTGCTCGGCGTTTTTTAGTATCCCTGTTGAGCCAAGCACACAACCTCTCTTCGCTTTCACACACCGGCAGCGACAGTACACCTGGACTAGATTACCTCAAGGATTTATTGACTCTCCGGCCGTGTTTTCAGCTGCAGTTAGGGACGCGTTGGGTTCTTTGGACGTCCCCGTTGGTTCCTGCGTACACTCTTATGCTGATGACCTCCTGGTGTCCGGCCTAACCTATGAACTATGCCTCGACGCCACTGTCCAGTTGCTCCTCTTACTGGAAAAAAAGGGTTTCAAGGTCTCCAAGCCCAAGTTACAGTTCTGCCTCCCCACTGTGATATATCTGGGCTATGAACTCTCTCACGGGATAAAACGCCTTACTCAGGATCGCGTCAAGATCATAGTGGACACTCAGAAGCCTGCCACTAAACAAGCGCTCCTGGCTTTCCTGGGCCTCATTAACTACTGCCGCCAATGGATCCCGGACTGTTCCTTTTATGACAAACGTTTACGCTCTGCCGTGGCTCACACTGACCCTCTCCATCAACCCTTGGTCTGGACTGAGGACATGCTGGACGCATTCAAAGCCCTGAAGTCGGCCCTATGCTCCGCGCCGGCTCTCGGGCTCCCGGATTACAACAAACCCTTTCATCTCTACGTCGCTCACCAGGCCGGCACGGCTTCTGGAGTCTTGGCGCGAGACCACGGGGGGGGGGGGGACTTAGGCCTTGTGCTTTCCTCTCCAAAACTCTAGATACTGTGGCTCAGGGTTTACCTGCCTGTCTCCGCGCTGTCGCTGCCAGTGCAGTGTTAGTTCTCGAAGCAGAAAAAATAGTGCTCTCTCATCCACTCGTTTTACACACCAGCCATCAGGTTAGGCATATCCTTAATACTCTGTCTACACAACACATGTCTTCTCAACGTCGTTCAGGTTACGAGGCCATCCTTTGTGCTACTGACAACCTAACTATATCCTGTTCCTCTTCCCTAGATAACGTGGGCGCAGGCCCTACAGCGCCTGCTTAATGCTCATGACGACTGCGAACCATTGGAACATGACTGCATGGACACCATTGTTCATGACACCAGCATTAGATCCGACTTAATGTCTACTCCTCTCTCCACAGGTCTCTCCCTGTTTGTAGACGGGTCATGCTCGAAACCCTTCGACGGAGTGTTCCTCTGCGGCTACGCAGTATGTTCCTTACCGGACCAAGTTTTGGAAGCGTACTCGCTCCCCTTTAATTCCGCTCAAGCAGCAGAGTTATATGCGCTCACCAGGGCATGCACTCTCGCTTCCGACCAGGATGTTACTATATACACTGACTCTCGTTACGCTTTTGGGGTGGCGCATGATTTCGGCCGTATCTGGCAATCTCGTGGTTTCACTGCTGCTGACGGTAAGCCCATTTCACATTCTACCTTAGTCCAGAATCTTATTGTGTCCTGCAATCTCCCGCTCCGTTTAGCGATCGTAAAGACCCGCGGTCATTCCTCTGACCACACTGATGAGGCACGAGGTAACTCTTTGGCTGACCGCGCGGCTAAACAGGCTGCCTCGCTCGGCTCCATGCCGCCGTTCCTGCAGCCCGCGCTGGTGTCAACCTCACACATGCTTAGCGCCCTCCTCCCTGACTTGGATCTGAAATCCCTTCAGTCCTCGGCGTCCACAGAAGACACTGATTTTTGGTCCTCGCAGGGCTCTCAGCCCTCGAGTGACGGCATTATACTCGATTCGACCGGTCGCTTATGTCTGCCCACGCACTGCCTTCCTTTCCTCGTCCGCGAGTTTCATGGGCCTACACATCGCGGTCGAAGAGGGGTGGTGACAGATATGGAAAAAGATTTTTGTATACGACAACTAGCCTCTACGGTGCACAGCATTCTGGACAAATGCCTGATTTGTGCACAGAACAATGTGTCCAAACCACATGCATCACATCAGCATCTGCCGAAACCAGATACTCCCTTCCAGGAGTGGCAGATAGATTTTACTCACATGCCCCGGCAGGGCCCCTTTAAATATCTATTGGTTATCGTGGATAAATTCTCTCGATGGGTTGAAGCTTTCCCGTGTGGGAACGAAAACGCCCGAGTAGTGGTTCAAAAGTTATCACAGGAAATTATTCCCAGATATGGCCTCCCGTTGGGTATTGATTCGGACAAAGGCACACCATTCACCTCAAAAGTCACTCAACTGTTGGCACAAGAGCTAAAGATCAATTGGCGTTTCCATGTCCCATATCACCCTCAGTCCTCCGGAATCGTGGAACGAACAAACAGAACAATTAAAGGGAAATTACGAAAAGTAATGCACGCCACCGGATCCAGGAATTGGGTTTCGGTGCTGCCTGTGGTCCTCGCGGATCTGCGGATGACCTCGCAGGTGGCCTTAGGGAATCTATCCCCTTACGAAGTGGTAATGGGGAGACCCTTTCCCGCTCCTTGGAGGAAGGGAAAACAGGCTTTGGGTACGGAAGATCTAGACATACACATGAGCGAGTATGCCGTGGGCCTTGTTAAGGTCCTAAACGACTATTGGGAACGCACTAATCAGAATACTTCGGTCCCGGCCGATGCAAGCACTCATGCCTTCAAGGTAGGAGACAAGGTGCTGGTCAAGAAATTTGCAAAACTAAATTCATCTTTGGGAGACTCTCCTTACAGTGAGCCCACGGAGATACTCGCTGTAACTCGTACCGCCGTACTAACTGACCTCTTTCCACAGTGGATCCATGCTACCAGACTGAAGAAAAGCCCACAATGAAGTATTGTATTGTTTGTTTTTGTGTGACCATGATGTTGTCTATCTTTATTACCTCTGTTCCAGGTCTTAAGACACATATATCACCTAAGAGGGGAGAAGTGTTTTCTAACGGATTCGGCTCAACATAAGCTTACGAGTACCACCTTTACACCCTCTCGTACTGGGAACGGATAACCGAAAATATCCTGTGTTATGTATACCCTCCATGTTCTGCTCTTGCTCGGGCTGATGTGCTCAGCCCCGGGTCTTTGTACATATTACCGTCATCCTGAAAATAACATGTTCTGGCAGTATTTGAATTTTACTGTGAAACATGATGTAACTTTAGAAGAATGTATTGTTTGCTCTCTGTTTCCCCATGATGGAGGAACCCCATACGTATATACCCCTTATAGGGACAATTACACCATCATCAACTCGACGTGGGTCCGGGGCGAGTGGGGAACTTATAATCAGTCAGAAATCTTTCTACGACACCACCCAGATCCAAATTCAGGCTTCTCAGTACATTGGGACTTAAGACTGCAGTACCCCATATGTTTTTGGCGATATGATGGTAACGGTACAGAACAATACCGGGAAGCCTCGAATGACTGTTCTGTGGACACGGACGGCACCGAAAAATGCGTAAGATTACCTAATAGTCAAACATCGCACTGGATACAGGGACTAGATCCGCGCAGGTGTAATTCCACGATAAACCTCAGAAATGATAATGCAGGAAGAATAGTGTTTAATCAAGAGCGGCCCATATGGATCCCAGATTGGTATTGGGACTGCGGCAATGGTCAACTGTGGTTGTACCTCCCGAAGTTACAAAGAGGTAGGTGCGCGCTCGTCCGGATCGAAACGTCCCTCACCCTTTTCTCTAAACAGTTTCCTTCCTTACTCCGACGTAAGCGATCTACATCAGCCCTCAGTGACCTCGAGGTGCCGGAAGAACATCAGTTGGTAAGTGAGGGTACGAGATTTGCAGAGATCTTATTCCCAAACTTTGGAGTAGGGAACATTCGTCGCCAGTTAAACAAAGTGCATTATAGGCTTGCCCTGTTCGTAAATAACACTATTCTCGCAGTCGACGGGATTAACCAGGAATTGACGGCCCTGAGGCTTATGGCTACCCAGAACCGTATGGCGCTCGATGCACTGCTCGCGAAGGAAGGGGGGGTATGCGTTCTTATAGGTGAACACTGCTGTACCTATATTCCACGAGCGATTCACCTGGGGGGAATATATCTCAAGCCCTGCACAAAATGCGTGCGGTAGCAGCCCAATTGCGACACGACGAAAGTCCAAATTATGGCTGGGGTTTCCTCCATTCCCTTTTTTGGTATGTTCACTCCATATTTAACCATGCTTGTGCCTGTATGCATTTGTCTGCTGTTGGTGTGTGTGTTCGGACCTTGCATCCTTAGGTGTCTGCTGAATCGTGTGTGGGCCCTGATGGACGCTTTCAGTGGACCAAAGTATACGCAACTGGATGCGCAGTCCGACCGCACCTCTTACCCTTCGTCCCGGGTGTAGTGAGGGGTCGGGATCTTGAGGGGACCCGAGTATCTCGAGGCAGTGGGTGAAGGGCGTCGTAGCTCAAGCTGCCCTTCAAGCACAGGCCCCGATCAACCGCGGTCCCTGGTCTCCTGAAAGATCCCGACCTTCGACACCCGCTGAACCTTTGTGTATTCTGCAACGATTTATTAACGAATGATTTATACTTCATGAACATTAAAGTATAAAAGAGGGGAACTGTTAGAATATATCTCTGACCTACTACGTACATGTTTATTGAATCATGAAGCAAGAAGTTCTCATTATCCTGTTGTACCCCGATGTCCTAAGTTTTGTGTAAAACATCAACCAGACCTAACTGGATGTTCAAGGCCGTCCCTCTTTTATCACCACCTACCTACGTACGAATGCACGCAGTTTTGTAAATAACATGATATGGTGATATCTACACACACACATACACACACACACATACATACACACACACACATACATACACACATACACATACATACACACATCCATACACATACACACATACACACACACACACACACACACACACACACACACACACACACACATACATACACATACATACACATACATACACACACACACACACACACACACACACACCCACCCGATGCTATGACGAATGTACTCTGAACCAAGGACAGTTGCAGGGTGATAAAGAAGTCCATGCTTACTCGCCTAATGTTAACTCTTACTGGGTGTTAACCACATTGTTTTTTCCTACTCTGTGTTCATGTATAAATAACCCCCGCTCACATTGGACTATGAGCTTCTGATGAATAAACCAGACTGATTTCACTCGTGTGGTTCGTTGTCTGTTGCTCCCGGAGCGCTCTAAGACGTTGAGATACAGGAATCCAGATCGTGCAGGTTTACATAAGAGCTTCTGCAGAGAGAGTTCTTACAGTTCCTAATAATTCCATTGGCTCTCATTTGAAGTCTGTCTTTGTAAATGTCACAGGGATGAAGTTCCAATCACCGTCTCACCAGCCACAACAAGGCCTTTCTGTCCTCTGCAGTACAGCGGATGAACCACACTGTGCAGCAGGAGGTCAAGAGGCTCTCAATGGCAGAGCGGTAAAAGTTTTTCAGTCTGGGTCGGGGTAGACGTGCTTGTCGGAGCTTCTCGAGGAAGTAAATGCTGTGTTGTGCTTTCCACACCTGTTGGAAGATGTTCGTGGTCCAGGTGAATTCAGCAGAGATGTGGACTCAAAGAAACATGAAGCATTAAACCATCTCTTCCATCAATTTAGAGGGACGAGTGTTTTTAATTCATTCTCTCCAACATGCTCTCCATAGTGGAGGAAGATCCTGGGTGTGCAGGAAGAGGTCTCCGTCTCATTGGCGTGGAGGTCACCAATGTAGTCACAAAGCCCCTGGGTAGCAAGGCTCCTCGTGTGAAGGAAATCCTCCCTGAATAAGTCAGGACTGTCTTCGTTGACATGTCTCTGAAACATTTTGTGCTCATCTGGATTGGCACACCATGATGGACATTTTGTGGAAATCTATGTTTTGCTTGTAAATCAACCTTTTTTTGTTGACAAACACGAAATTTCTCCTTCATGTATTTTTTTATATGAATAAACATTAATAATAAACATTAAAAAATGCCTGGGTCAGTCTCTGAATTCATACACACAACACAAAACCATCTACAAGACGCCTCGACCAGGATATACAGAAACTCCATCTGGAATAAAGTGTTGTGTAGAGTGAGGTGATTATTGAGAGATTTATAATTTATATTTAATAATGAATAATAATTTATAATGTGAGTTGTGAGTGAGTGTGATGTGGTTCTTCTCCTCCACAGAGTGTCATTGTGTCGTATCACATCCTCCACCTCAGCACCTGCAGTCGCTCCCAGCTGCAGCAGTGCAGCCTCTCTACAATCTGACTGACGGAGGTTTTTGTACGACTCTCTAACACTGTGTGAACACACGACCACTGATGTAATGATAACTATGACAGTAATAATCTGCTGCATCTTCAGTCTGGACTCCACTGATGGTCAGAGTGAAATCAGATCCAGATCCACTGCCACTGAAACGAGCTGGAAAACCCGACTGTAATGTAGTCGCAAATCTGATTAGGAGTTTAGGAGCTTCTCCAGGTTTCTGCTGATACCAGTGTAAACAGTTGCTGTAGGAGCTGTGATAATACACATTCTGACTGGTTCTACAGTTGATGGTGACTGTTTCTCCTGGAAGAACAGATTTCACTGCAGGAGTCTGAGTTACTGTCACTTGACCTCTGCATTCTAAAGAAAAGGAAAAAAAACAAACAAAAAAAGAAAATAAGAACAACTTTGAATGAGCATCAACTGTAAGTATCTTAAATTTCAGAAGAAAAAACATCCATTTGATTTATATAAACAGATCATTGTAGAGATAAAAATCTGAAGTGGTGTCTGACCTTGAGTGCAGATGATCAGAGTCCAGATGAAGACGGGGATCAAAGTCATGGTCGCTGTGGGTGAAGTTGCTGTAGCAGCAGCTCTCAGTCATGAAGTGTTAAAGTCACAGCGCTATAAACCCTCCCAGAGCACTGAAGCATGTGCTGCCAATGCAAAGTGTCGTCTAAGTCTGGAACCACCTTCAGCACATTCCCCCCTGAACTTACTGTCATTCTCACTCTACTACAGAGGGATTGTGGGAAATTTTATTTTTTTTTTTTTAGTATTATTATTATTATTATTATTATTATTATTATTATTATTATTATTATTATTTATTTATTAATTCTTTTTTTTTTTTTTTTTTTTTTTTTTTGATTCTGGGATTTTTTTCTTAAATAAGTGAATTTGAGAGAGAAGTTGAAACTTTCACTGGATGGTGTTTGTACTGAATGTTCATGAGTTTCTCACTGTGCTGGATTTATGGTGGAAGAAGCAGCTTCGATGTCGGCAGTGAATAAAAACACACAAATATTTTTACTGTAAATTAATGTTTAGATGATTGTAGGAGTTAAATATCAGATCATAACTTTCTATCAGTCTACAGAAGGACTGGAGGATTTATTCTCACTTCAGATCCACACATTCAGTATATTATACTCCACATTTCCCATCAGCACATCCGCATTTTCACTCACTGAGGGATTATGGGTAAAACCTGTGTGGGTGCAGGTCTACATTTTCTAAATTTCAGGTTTATTGTTTTTTTTCTTTGTATGTTTTATTTATTATCTGACTCTGAACGATCTTTATTTTGGAAAAATGACCGGATTCTCTCGGGTTCATTTCGGTCATTTAAGTGCTAAAATGTGTAACCCACCGGTAGACGGCACATGAACAGAGGTAAGTTGGACATGTTTCAAACAATAGTGGGGGTTTTGGGTGAAACTGAGCCTGAGCCTTCATTCTCCCAGCTGGCGCACCATCACCTGTGTGTGTTTTTCTTTTTTTTTTTTTTTTTTTTAGTTCAAGCTCTACTTCCCCACCAACTTTATTTCAGCTGTTGAAAAATAACATTCATGGAGTGTTTATTATTATTATTATTATTATTATTATTATTATTATTATTAATGTACAAGTTTGATTTTTTACACCCACAATGGCTGATGGATGAGGAGAAATTAACTTGGTATTTGAGTTAATTCTTAAAAATCCATTTTCAATGCAGATTTTCTCGAAAAGCAAGTCAAGTTTGAGGTAAGTTTTATTCTTTTTTTTGTTTGTTTGTTTGTTTGTTTGGCTGGGTGCCAATTTACCAGCCGCTTCCACCAGTCAACCCGGGTGAAAGTGATGTGATGCTCAGAGTGATGAGCAGAAATGAGAAATTAAATGCTTCTCTCTCTGCAATCCCTCGCCTTGTTATCTTGTGTTTTTGTGTATTATTGAAGGTTCTTTATGATTGTGATGTGATAGTGGTGAGATGAAGAGGTGGATTAAAGCCCGTTAAGTTCCACTGCAGGTCAAGATACCAAATGCACTGCCTGCCACTGACATCTATATATCTTATATACACCTATTCACAGATGCACACGTGTACACACGTACACAGAAGAGTACCTGACATGTCAGAAGTGTCTGAGATACACAGGGGAATTATATATGTAAAATTATATCTGTATAATTAATGATATGGTGTCAGTCAGCGTGAGTGACAGTAACGTTGGTGGTAGTCAGGGTGGTGGTGGTGGTGGTGGTGGTAGTGGTGATGGTGGTGGTCATGGTGGTGGTGGGGGTGGTGGTAGTGATGGTGGTGGTGATGGTGGTCGTGGGGGTGATGGTGGTTTTGGTGGTTACACGTTTAACAGCTTGTTGGTAAAAGCTGTTGTTGAGTCTATTAATTTTGTGTGTAATGTCCTGTACCTTTTTCCTGAAGGGAGAAAGGAGAAAGTGGGTGTGCAGGGTGTGTCGGGTTCCTGATAGTTTCATTGGCTCTCGCTTGAAATCTGTCTGTGCAAATGTCATGGGGGTGAAGTTCCAATCACCCTCTCACCAGCCGCTACAGGGCCTTTCTGTCTTCTGCAGTGCAGCTGGTGAACCACACTGTGCAGCAGGAGTTCAAGAGGCTCTCAGTGGCAGAGCGGTAAAAGTTTGTCAGTCTGGGTCGGGGTAGACGGGTGTGTCGGAGCTTCTCGAGGGAGTAAATCCTTTGTTGTGTTTTCCACACCTGTTGGGAGATGTTTGTGGTCCAGTGAATTCAGCAAAATTGTGGACTCCAAGAAACTTGAAGCATTCCACCCACTCTTCCTCATCATCAATGTCGAGGGACTAGTGTTTTTAATTCATTCTCTCCGACATGCTCTCCGTGATGGAGGAAGACGCTGGGTGTGCAGGAGGAGGTCTCCCTATCGTTGGGGTGGAGGTCACCGATGGAGTCACAAAGCCCCTTGGTAGCAAGACTCCAAGTAAGAAGGAAATCCTTGCTTGAATATATCAGGACTGTCTTTTTTGACATGTCTATTAAACATTCTGTGGTCATCAGGGGTCAGACATCTGGATTGACATACAATGATGGACATTTTGTGGTCATCTGTTTTTTGCTTCTAAATCAACCTTTTCTCTTGAAAAACACAAATTTTCTTTTCCATGCCTGGGTCAGTTTCTGAATTCATACACACAACACAAAATCATCAACAAGACGCCTCAACCAAGATATACAGCATCTCCCGTCTGGAATAGTGTTGTGTAGAGTGAGGTGATTCGTGAGAGATTTATAATTTATATTTAAGAATGAATAATAATTTATAATGTGAGTTGTGAGTGAGTGTGATGTGGTTCTTCTCCTCCACAGAGTGTCATTGTGTCGTATCACATCCTCCACCTCAGCACCTGCAGTCGCTCCCAGCTGCAGTAGTGCAGCCTCTCTACAATCTGACTGACGCAGGTTTTTGTATGACTCTCTAACACTGTGTGAACCAGTAGCCTGAGATATCATGATAACACGATGATATCACGCACCTCGGGATTAGTTCACTGCAGGAGTCTGAGTTACTGTGGCTTGACCTCGGCATTCTGGGGATAAAAAAAGAAGAAGAAAAAACCTTGAATGAGCATCAACTGTAGTTCTCTTCAACATCAGAATAAAAACAGACATTTTATTTGTTTGATTTTCTGACAAGAATATTCAACAAGGTCTTAGAAAGTGAGCAGATGCCGGAGGAATGGAGGAGAAGTGTGCTTATGCCCATTTTTAAGAACAAGGGAGATGTACAGAGTTGTGGCAACTACAGAGGGATCAAGTTGATGAGCCATACAATGAAGTTATGGGAAAGAATAGTGGAAGCGAGACTGATGGCAGAGGTCAGCATTTGTGAACAACAGTTTGGTTTCATGCCAAGAAAGAGCACCACAGATGCAGTGTTTGCTTTGAGGATGTTAATAGAGAAGTACAGAGAAGGTAAGAAGGAGCTGCATTGTGCCTTTGTGGATTTGGAGAAAGCATTTGACAGGGTGCCGAGAGAAGAACTGTGGTATTGCATGAGGAAGTCTGGAGTGGCAGAGAGGTATGTTAGAGTGGGGCAGGACATGTATGAGAGATGTAAGACAGTGGTGAGGTGTGCTGTTGGTGTGACAGAAGAGTTCAAGGTGAAGGAGGGACTGCATCAAGGGTCAGCTCTCAGCCCCTTCTTGTTTGCTATGGTGATGGACAGGCTGACAGATGAGGTGAGACAAGAATCTCCATGGACTATGATGTTTGCAGATGACATCATGATCTGTAGTGAGAGCAGAGAACAAGTGCAGGAAAATCTAGAGAGGTGGAGGTATGCCCTGAAAAGGAGGGGAATGAAGGTTAGTCTCAGTAAGACAGAATACATGTGTGAACGACAAGGAACCAAGAGGAACGGTGAGGTTGCAGGGGGCAGGGATAAGGACGGTGGAGGATTTTAAGTACTTAGGCTCAACAATCCAGAGCAATGGAGAGTGTGGAAAAGAGGTGAAGAAGCGCGTGCAGGCAGGTTGGAATGGATGGAGAAAAGTGTGTGATGTGTGATAGGAGGGTATCGGCAAGAATGAAGGGAAAAGTGTACAAAACGGTGATGAGACCAGCGATGCTGTATGGTTTAGAGACAGTGGCCCTGGGGAAAAGACAGGAATCAGAGTTGGAGGTAGCAGAGATGAAAATGTTGAGGTTCTCTTTGGGAGTAACGAGGATGGATAGGATCAGAAATGAGTACATCAGAGGGACAGCACATGTTAGATGTTTTGGAGACAAAGTCGGAGAGGCTAGATTGAGATGGTTTGGACATGTACAGAGGAGGGATCGTGAGTATATTGGTAGTAGGATGCTGAGGTTGGAACTACCAGGCAAAAGGCCCAGAGGAAGACAAAAGAGAAGATTTATGGATGTGGTGAAGGCGGACATGAAGGTCGTTGGAGTAAGAGTAGAAGATGCAGAGGATAGGGTGAGATGGAGGCAGATCATTTGCTATGGCGACCCCTGAAGGGAGCAGCCGAAAGAAGAAGAAGAAGAAGAAGGAGATATATAATCTTATTTTTCTTTATTTTAAAGTTGTTCTCCATGAATAAGAAAAATATATGATTCTTTGTGTGTGTGTGTGTGTGTGTGTGTGTGTGTGTGTGTGTGTGTGTGTGTGTGTGTGTGTGTGTGTGTGTGTGTGTGTGTGCTCAGTGCAGTGTGACAGAGGTTTTTGTTTGGCGGTTTAATAGGAATGTATCACTGTGGTACACTTTTGGTGGAGGAACCAAACTCATTATAAAAAGTAAGTGTTTTCTTCTTCTAAAAGCTCATCAATATATTTTATATACACAATTCAATAAAATTTAAAGATTGAATATTAAATAATAAGGTAATCATTATAAAAAGTAGATGTTTTGTATTAAATAATGAAATGTGATGAGGGGAGGAAAGAGCTGCTTCTATAAAACCTGCTTTTGGGTTATTTTGTAAAATTATATTTATTGATCGAATCTATTTTTGAGATTCGTATGAAATGTTAGATTTCAATAATTTATTAATTTTAATCATCATGACTTTGAATATTTTAATGAATATTTATGACTGATTTCCCCTTGACAGTGTCATTAATAATGATCATTATAATCCCCTGAAATGTATTTGATTCTGTGTTATGTTGAGAAGATGAAGAAAGTTCTGTGGATATTTTGATCAGGTTGGTTTGTTCAGCTGCAGGTTGGATGGATGATGATCAGAATTGTGATATTTATAAAAAGAAGTAGATGTTTTGTATAAAATGAAGAAATGTGATGTGGGAAGGAAAGAGCTGCTTCAATAAAATCTGCTTTTGGGTCATTTTTTTAAAATTCAGTTTGAGTCACTTCATCTATTTTTGAGATTCGTGTGAAACATTACATTTCAGATATTTTTATTTAAAAAAAATCATCATGACTCTGATTTTTTAAACATTATAGCATGAACAATTATGAATGAATTTGCCTTCATAGGTTGGATGGATGATGATCAGAATTGTGTTGTTTTGTATGATGTGTAGATAAACTACTGCATCTCTTCCACAGCCGTTACACTGAATTACCAAATATCACCATGTTCAGTATGATGGAGTTCAAATTCACATTCATGTGTGTGTGTGTGTGTGTGTGTGTGTGTGTGTGTGTTCTCCAGCTGGTCCAGCGGTGAAGCCCTCCGTGTCTCTCCTCCCTCCGTCCTCTCTGCAGCTCTCTGAGGGATCAGTGTCACTGCTCTGTCTGCTCTCAGCCTATTCTCCACAAGGGGCGCTGCCGAGCTGGACAGTGGATGGTGATGAAGTGAACGAAGGGGTTCTGACCAGTACAGAACAACAGAAGAATGGTGTCTACAGCCGCAGCAGCACCCTGACCATCAGCAAGGAGCGCTGGGATGAGGCCAAGGTGTTCGGCTGTACCGTCTCTCACCACGACACCACTCAGTTCACCTTGTTCCGAAAGAGCCGCTGTGAAGTGCACTAGCATCCAAGTGTACACTTTAAAATATGATTTGCAGTCTGATGTGGTGTGAGTGGTGTAGCTCTGCTTAAATAAAGATTCAATGTGGAAATCATGTCTCCTTTTTTCATCACGAAGTGTCTTTGGCAGCGATTTGGAACAGAACCTTTAACAGCAGGTCCAGTGCAGCGCTGTGTGTTGTGCTTGAGTGACTTTAATGAAGAACCAGAAACATCTGCTGAAAGTTGTCATCTATTCTGGGACTTCAAGTAGTTCATGCAAATTGTGTGTGTGTGTGTGTGTGTGTGTGTGTGTGTGTGTGTGTGTGTGTGTGTGTGAGAGAGAGAGGGAGAGAGAGAGAGAGAGAGAGAAAGAGAGAGAGAGTTTCATGCTGTAGTTATATTCTTCGGGTTGGTTCAGGTAGTGAATGTGCACACATTGGATTGGCTGGACTGCACTACTGACCCTGTGTATCATTCCACATGAGCTGCAAACAAAAAACAAGTGCAGAAATCACAGAAAACGTTCATTTTTGCTCCTAAACCAACTGATGTCAGGAAAGTCGAGTTGGACAAGCACTGGGTGCATAAGACACTTTGGACCTTCACATACATCACTGGCAGCATCTTCATCCTCAGGGTCACTATGTTACATCTCACTGTCTCCAAGAGACTCCGCCCCACTCTGGTTTGAAGAGGTAACCATTCACACCCATTTAATTTGAATCGGTAACCATTCACACCCCGAGGTCTGAGTGTGAGGAGGAATGGTCTTGTTAGTGTTGGCCCTGTGATGGCCTGGAGAGTTGTCCAGGGTGTACCCCATCATAGCTCAGAGTTGGCTATGATGGGTGCCAGCCTCCCTGCAACCCTAATTAGGATTAAGTGATGAAGAAAATGAATGAATGAACGAATACTGGACGACCCGCCAAACAATCATTGCTTCAGCCGCCACTGATATTTCATGTACAAAAGTAGCTATTTTGCACTTTTTAAGGTAATTTACGTTTTAAAAAAAGTGTATGTAGCTCTTAAATGTATTACAAAAACATTAAAATTTAATGTTTATGTAATACATTTAAGTGTGATATACACTTATTTCTTTAATATTATTATTATTTAATAATCTATAAGGATGACCAATCCTGGGACTTTTTAATGGCCACATGACCTTTTCAAACTGAGGGAAAATTGAAATTGTCCAGAGTTTGTTTCTAAGACAGCAGAAACTACCATGATCCACGCCGGACGTCTACAGGTAAGAGTGTTAGGGAATAAAGTGGGAGGGGCCAGATTGAGATGGTTTGGTTTCGTGCAGGGAGGGGATGAAGAAAATTCTGGTGGGCAATGTTGAGGATGAAACTGGCTGTTTGGAGAAGAGGAAGAGAAAAGAAAGAAATTATGGGTGTGGTGAGAGAGGACATGCAGGGGGTTTACAGAACGGGGAGGGATGCAGAATAATGAGTGACACGGAGAAAGATGATCCACTGTGGAGACCCATCATGGAGAGACGAAATAAAGGAGGATGAAGAAAAAGAAAGAGATGATGATGATGATGATGATGATGATGATGATGATGATGATCTACACATGTGTGTGAATGGAAACTTTTCTGATAATTTCTGCTTTCCCACTCATGGCGTTCAGACCTGAGAACGAGTCGAGCCGTTGAATCCAACCCCGTCATCATCTCTCGAAATTATGGCCACTCTAATAAAAAGCAGGCAGACCAAAAGGTGAATCTGATTAATTTGAACAAAATAAGCAAGAAATTCTCGAGAAGTATTTGGAGAACAAGGCAAAATCCACAAGCAAACATAAGTCGACTGAACCTGATGCAGTGAATATGGCGGCTATTAACAGTGAAACAGTGGAAGACTTAAAATCATTCATCAAACAAGCCTGACAGGGTCAAACAGAAATAATATCAGTGGAAATTCACAGTACATAATAATAATAATAATAATAATAATAATAATAATAATAATAATAATAATAATAATAATAAAAATAAAATAATAATAATAATAATAATAATAATAATAATAATAATAACATAATAATCAGTCAGAATGGATCATGGGTTGTTTAATTTTGTATGGAAATTGGTCAAGACCTGAAAAATACTTAAATGTTTCATTCCATTTACAGATGAACAAACTCATGATGCTGATTATGCCAGCTGAGGTGATGAACATGAAGAAGGATTGGATAATTTTGATGATGATGAAGAAGAGACATCTGTTAATAAAAGTGTGCATGAGTCTGTTGGTTGTGTTTGTGATGATGATGTGATCCTTTCGGCTGAGCAGGATCTAGATGAAAATAATACTGATGATGGCAGACTTAATGAAGTTCAGAGTTCAGAGAAATTCAGAGTTGTGTTGATGAAGCTACCATCTTGGTGGGAAAATCATTTGATTTTGTCAAGATGGAACATCGTAAAAACTGCTGTCATTGTCAGCTCGATCTCGATCCAGACAAAAATAAAAAGAAAGATGTATGTATTCACCAGTTTTATATATATATATATATATATATATATATATATATATATATATATATATATATATATATATATATATATATATATATATATTTAACATCAGTTATTATATATTCACCAGCAATATATATATATATATATATATATATATATATATATATATATATATATATATATATATATATATATATATATATATCTGTCTGTCTTCCTTTCGGCTTTTTTCCCTTTTACTCGGGAGTCGGCACAGCGAATCATCTGATTTGCACGTTTTGAATTGGCAGAGGTTTTTACGTCGGATGCCCTTCCTGTCCCAACCCTTTTCAGCAAGGGACAGAAACACGCTGACGGCTTTGCAGCCTACTTTTTACGAATGTCAGCAATGGTTCTTTTACATGCCTCTCACCATAGACAGTGAGAGACATGGCCCGCCTTTGATAGAAGAGAGCATTTGTTTGAAATTGAAGGCGTGATGGTCAATGTTGTTAGTGCTTATGCCCCACAGGCAGGATGTGAGCGAGAAGAGAAGGAGAGATTCTGGAGAGAGTTAGATGAAGTGATGCAGAGTACCCCCAGAGGTGAAAGAGTGGTCATTGGGGCAGACTTCAATGGGCATGTTGGTGCAGGCAACAGAGGGGACGAGGAAGTGATGGGCAGGTTTGGTATCCAGGACAGGAACACAGAAGGACAGATGTTGATCGATTTTGCAAAAAGGATGGAAATGGCTTTGGTGAATACTTTCTTCAAGAAGAAACAGGAGCATAGGGTGACTTATGAAAGCGGAGGTAAGAGCACACAGGTAGACTACATCTTGTGTAGGCGATGTAATTTGAAGGAAGTCAGTGACTGCAAAGTAGTAGTGGGTGAGAGTGTTGCCAAACAGCATAGGATGGTGGTGTGCAGGATGACGCTGATGGTGAGAAAGGTGACAAAAGCAAAGGCAGAGCAGAAGACAAAGTGGTGGAAGCTGAAAAAGGAAGAGTGTCGTGTTGTCTTCAAGGAGGAGTTGAAACAGGCTTTGGGTAGTCAGGAAGTGCTTCCAGATGACTGGACAACCACAGCCAATGTGATCAGGGAGACCGGTAGGAAAGTACTTGGTGTGTCCTCCGGAAGGAAAGTAGATAAGGAAACTTGGTGGTGGAATGAGGAAGTGCAGGAGTGTGTACAAAAGAAGATGTTAGCTAAGAAGAAGTGGGACATAGAGAGGGACGAAGAGAGTAAACAGGAGTCAAGGGAGACACAGCGTAAGGCGAAAGTAGCGGTGTCAAAGGCCAAACAGAGGGCGTATGATGACTTGTATGCTCGGTTGGAAAGTAAGGAGGGAGAAAATGATTTATACAGGTTAGCACAGCAGAGAAATAGAGATGGGAAAGACATGCAGCAAGTTAGAGCAATAAAGGACAGAGAAGGAAATGTATTGACTGATGACAGAAGTGTGCTGGGAAGATGGAAAGAGTACTTTGAAGAGCTGATGAATGAGGAAAATGAGAGAGAAAAAAGAGTAGAAGGGGTGACCGTTGAGGACCAGGAAGTAGCAAAGATTAGTAAGGGAGAAGTGAGGAGGGCATTGAAGAGGATGAAGAGTGGAAATGCAGTCGGCCCTGATGACATACCGGTGGAGGTATGGAAGTGTCTAGGAGAGGAAGCAGTAGATTTCCTGACAAGAACATTCAACGAGGTCTTAGAGAATGAGAGGATACCAGAGGAATGGAGGAGAAGTGTGATGGTGCCCATTTTTAAGAACAAGGGAGACGTGCAGAGTTGTGGCAACTCCAGAGGGATAGAGTTGATGAGCCATACGAAGAAGTTATGGGAAAGAATAGCGGAAGCTAGACGAAGGGCAGAGGTCAGTATTTGTGAACAACAGTTTGGTTTCATGCCAAGAAAGAGCACCACAGATGCAGTGTTTGCCTTGAGGATGTTAATAGAGAAGTACAGAGAAGGTAAGAGGGAGCTGCATTGTGCCTTTGTGGATCTGGAGAAAGCATATGACAGGGTGCCAAGAGAGGAACTGTGGTACTGCATGAGAAAGTCTGGAGTGGCAGAGAAGTATGTTAGAGTGGTGCAGGACATGTATGAGAGATGTAAGACAGTGGTGATGTGTGCTGTCGCTGTGACAGAAGAGTTCAAGGTGGAGGTGGGACTGCATCAAGGGTCAGCTCTGAGCCCCTTCTTGTTTGCTATAGTGATGGACAGGCTGACAGATGAGGTTAGGCAAGAATCTCCATGGACTATGATGTTTGCAGATGACATTGTGATCTGCAGTGAGAGCAGAGAACAAGTGCAGGAAAAACTAGAGGTGGAGGTATGCCCTGGAAAGGAGGGGAATGAAGGTTAGCCTCAGTAAGACAGAATACATGTGCATGAATGACAAGAACCCAACAGGAACGGTGAGGTTACAAGGAGCAGAGATAAGGAAGGTGGAGGATTTTAAGTACTTAAGATCAACAATCCAGAGCAATGGAGAGCGTGGAAAAGAGTTGAAGAAGCGTGTGCAGGCTGGTTGGAATGGTTGGAGAAAAGTGTCCGGTGTGATGTGTGATAGGAAGGTATCGGCAAAAATGAAAGGAAAAGTGTACAAGACGGTGTTGAGGCCAGTGATGTTGTATGGTTTAGAAACAGTGGCCCTGGGGAAAAGACAGGAGGCACAGCTGGAGGTAGCAGAGATGAAAATGTTGAGGTTCTCTTTGGGAGTAACGAGGATGGATAGGATCAGGAATGAACACATCAGAGGGACAGCACATGTAAGACGTTTTGGAGACAAACTAGGATGTTGAGGTTGGAACTACCAGGCAAAAGGCCTCGAGGAAGACCAAAGAGACGATTCATGGATGTGGTGAAGGAGGACATGAAGGCAGTTGGTGTAAGAGAAAAAGATGCAGAGGATCGGGTAAGATGGAGGCAGATGATTCGCTGGTGCCAATCTGAGCTGATTCTGGGTGAGGGTAGAGTACACCCTGGACCGTTTGCCAGCCCATGGCAGTCAAATGAAGAATTCTTCTGTTTTCTTAAAATATGCAAACTTATTTGTCTGTGCTTATATAAAAATATATGTATTGTATACACATTAAATGTTTATTGTGGCTCTGTGTGCCACGCCCACAAGCAGGACGCCGAAGCATTTTAAGATGTGGAATTCAAAGCGCATGCCCTGCTTGACACATCGGAGTTCCAAACTGAACTTTAACTTGATTTCTTGAGGGATCGAAGGTCCATATTTATTAAACATTTACTGAATTACACAACTTAAAAAACTAAACTAAAAACGAGAGTTAAACCTCCTTCTGTCGCTCTCTCTCTCTCTCACACACACATACACACGTGCACCCGTGCACTCTCTCTCTCTCTCTCTCTCTCTCTCTCTCTCTCTCTCTCTCACACACACACACACACACACACACACACACACACACACATATAAAATGTCCACACTCAACTCGCACCGGATGGAACAATTCCATTTAAATGCTTAAACGGATGGGATTTTTTATTTAAAGTGGAATTACAGGACCTGTTTGAAAGATCAGAGGTCCTCATTCAATATTTACTTGGTTCCTTGTGAGATCTGAGGTCTTCTCCCACGGACCACTCTGTTTTAATACCGTGCCGAAATAATTGCCTCTGTCACTGTATTTCTGCTTTAAGGTCTCCTTCTGGTTCAATATCGTCCCGATTGTAGAGGGGTTTCGGAGATAATTAAATATAACGCTGCATAATCAATCTCAAAATAAGTCAACAGTCAACGCTTCTTCAGGCATGTGACAAACAGGAAGCTTGTGTAAAGTTCAGCTGCGTCATCCCTCCTATCCAATGGGAGGACAGTGGGGCGGGATGTTGGGAGACAGCCAATGAGAGAACAACTCACGCATCCTATGAAATTTTGAATGGCACGTTTGAATTTTGAATGGTGCATATGGCGCTTTTCATAATGGGAGGTTGTTTTCGTATTCCGGGGACGAAAACTTGAGAAAATATTTTTCGTAACCCGGAATTTTCGTCCCCAGGGGGTTTCGTAAGTAGGGGGCCAAATTTATTTAAAACTACATAACTGAGTGCAATATAGCATATTTGTTGTGTCTCATGTCTTTGTTGTTGCTTAATATTTTATTATATTAAGTCCTGTCTACTGGGCCGGTGTAAGGCCCTTTCTATGCCTCGGACTTGGGTACTTATTCCATAGTAGTACTGTTTGTGTGTTTTTCCTGTTCTGAGCCTCTCTGGTTTTCTTTATTTTCCAAAACTGACTTATTGCACGACCGTACAAGAATGTGCTATGTGTGTAAACGCACAAATGGCAATAAAGGGAGTTTAACTTTGACTTTATGGCGTGCTGAATTTATGTTCGACTTTCTCTTCAAAAACTGTCAAGTAAGTCTATTTATAAGATTGTTAATCTACATAATGGTTCTAAAACAAAAGTGAAATGTCATCTGTGATGTCTAGCAGCAGTCGTATAGCTTGGATACTAAATTCGACGTGAGAATTCGGCTTTGACGATGCTGGAATGCTTGGGGTTCTTGAAGATTATTTCGCCGGTGAGTATTTTTTCTCTGCATGCAAACTTTGATTATGGATTTTTTTTTGATTATTTGATTTGTGTGTAATCTTGTCTGTACTGGACATGCTGGATTCTTTCATTCTCAAATGTGTAGTGTAAGATAACTAGAGCTGAATTGTATGCATTCATGCACATGTAAAGCCTATAAAATGTAATGTGATGGTAAAGACTGGTGTAATAGGCCTATAATGCATGTACTACTGACTGTTCTTATGCTACACAATCATTTCCTGGGCAGACCTGTGGCCATGCTAATGCTTTTACATACTGCACCACAGGTTTAATACAGAAGGGGGGGGGGGTGAGTGTCAATAAAACTTTACTTCACCCAGTGAAGTGAACAGGGAGGATATAATGCTGCTAACCAAGTGTACACCACCATATGTCCCTCTTGATCGTTTGAATACACAGCCATAGTCATTACGTGTGCAACCATCGAACCTTTTTGGCTGTTGTATCAGATTAGTGCTCAGTCAGAATGGATCATGGGTTGTTTAGTTTTGTATCGAAATTGGTCAAGACCTGAAAAATACTTAAATGTTTCATTCCATTTACAGATGAACAAACTCATGATATTGATTATGCCAGCTGTGGTGATGAAGATGAAGTAGGATTGGATGATTTTGATGTTGATGAAGAAGAGACATCTGTTAATAAAAGTGTGCATGAGTCTGTTGATTGTGTTTGTGATGATGATGTGATCCTTTCGGCTGAGCAGGATCTAGATAAAAATAATAATGATGATGGCAGACTTGATGAAGTTCAGAGTTTAGAGAAGTTCAGAGTTGTGTTGATGAAGCTACCATCTTGGTGGAAAAAATCATTTGATTTTGTGTCAAGATGGAACAACGTAAAAAAAACGATGTCATTGTCAGCTTATACAAATTAAAAAGAGCGTGTCAGATAATAATGAGGATGATGTCTCTTCTCATCTCTTCCTCAAACGTTTCCTATGCATATTTTCTAAAAGTTTATATGGCTGAGGTGCATAAAAATGTTTGGTTGCTACGGACTAATGGTCTTGGAAGAAAGGCGATCCTTGAGCTCATTTTTCTGATGTGTCACTAACGTGACACTGACAACCTGGCAGAATGGGTCCCTCAAGATTTCATCACGAAAGCTCTATAACAACATGCTGAAGAAATTTGCACCAAAATGGGCCTCAAGTTCGACTCGGTGGTGGAACTTATCTCGGATCTCACTACGAGGGTTGATGCTACGGAACGAGCAGCAGAATTCATTAAAAACCGTGCCACAGATGCATCAAGAGGGATAACTCAGACTTCATGTGGAAATACAGAAACTGGAAAACCGAATGTCCAGACTGATCTGTTAGACGAATGCAGAACCTGTTGAAAAATGAATTGTGTTTCAACTCAGATCTTGTTGATAAAATGTTGTTTGTCAATTATCCCAGGTTGACAAGAATATCACGGAATTCTTTGTTTAATTAACCAAACCGACCTGTTCCAGTGATTTCGAGATTCGTCTCTATGTTGGATCGAAATTCAGTGCTGGAAGCCTTGGAAAGTTGTCAGTGTCCATGAAAAAAAAAAAAAAAAAAAGGCTGCAAAATTGATGACGTTTTAGTGGTTCGAACTTTCAGCTGGACCCAGAAATGCAGGAGACACTGTACAGTGTAACAGGAACAATTTGACACTGAAGACAGGAGACAAACACAAACACTGCTGGTGACGGGGAGAAAATAACAAACAATAAACACTGGTGACTGTGGCACGGAGCACTGGCTGAGCACAGCTATGATCAGGGGCGAGAATGAAACACAGTATAGCAACTGCATGATGCGGGACAATCTTCTGGCACAGAGGTGAACGTGCAGCGTGTCTTTATAAGATTGGAGGGTGGAATCAGGTGTGCGCTACTCTAGTAAACCCGAGTAGGTCAGCCATGCCCATCATCCTGAGCCTGCACTGCTGGGAGAGAACAGAGTTAGAAACAGAGCCGCCAAACTCAAAGTCCCCCCGAACACAGACAATATCAGATGTGACTTTATTCATAACATCTCTCATATACCTCGAGTTTCTTCCTTGGTTCTCAAACTTATATGAACTTTAACCAATCATAACTTTTACTCATTGGTGCCACCTGATCTCATCACATGATTACTAGTGTCACATGACCTGAAACAAAATGGCGATCTCCATATCGGCTTGTGGAGTTTGCTGTGTTCCAAGAGCAGTCACTTGTGTCATGCCTCGTTTGCCTCCACCGCCCTTCACAAGAACAAGTCAGGACTATCGTCAGAGGACTTTATCATTCTTTTACATCTATAGGAAGTTTCTTTTTTCTTTCAAATGTTGGGAATGTATCTTTTCAGAGAAAGAAAAGGGAGCCTTGTTTGATTGTGCGTTTCCGATGCTTTACTGGACGTTAATTATTTCTGTTTGTGTTATACTGTCATTGAAAACCAAACCGAACACCACACTGCTATACGTCCATCATGAAAGGAACCATCCGCCCATCATAACTAAAAACATCCCCGCCGGCATCAACAAACGGTTATCATCACTTTCATCTGACAAGACAGCCTTCGAACAGGCGGCACCCCCTTACCAGAAAGCACTACATGACAGCGGATACAACTATACATTACACTATGAACCAAACATAAGCAACAATCAAAAAAACAGACAACGCAGAAACATCCTATGGTACAACCCGCCCTTCAGCAAAAACACCAGCACCAACATCGGACACAGATTCCTCACACTAATAGACAAGCACTTCACCAAGGACCACAAACTCCGGAAAATTTTCAACCGCAATACCCTCAAGATCAGTTACAGCTGCATGAACAGCACTAAACAAATAATAGACAATCACAACAAGCGCACTCTGGCTTTGCATGACAATTCCGACGACACGAACTCACCAAACAAAAGAACGCAATGCAACTGCCGACAGAAAAACGCATCTGCCCACTCAACGGGAACTGTCTGCAATCATCAGTCTTCTACCAAGCCACCGTCACACGGACAGACAATGAAACATACATCGGACTGACAGAGAACACTTTTAAAACCAGATACAGGAACCACATCGCATCCTTCCGCAACGAAAAAAGTAGAAACTCCACCGAACTCAGCAAGCACATCTGGACACTCAAAGACACGAACATTGATCACCAGATCTCATGGAGAATTTTATCATCACACCCGACATACAACAGCTCAAACAAAAGATGCAATTTATGCCTCAGGGAGAAGTTCCTCATTATATACAGACCCGAACTGTCTTCATTAAATAAAAGAAACGAACTCGTAACTTCATGCCGACACAGGAAAAAATCATTATTATGCAACACACACCCTTAAGTACACTAAGTATTTTATTGTCTCAATCTGTATCTAAACATTATATATACTTGTGTATGTGTGTGTCTGTGCTTGTGTATGTGTGAACGTACGTGTACATATATATGTAGATATGTGTATGTATGTGTACTGTATATATGTATATATATATATATATATATATATATATTATATGTGTATGTGTATGTATATACATGTATATGCATGTATGTAAGTGTGTATGTGTGGACACCTATGTGTATATATATGCGTACAGATATGAGTCCACGGGCATGAGAATAAGTAATGTATGCACATATACGCATGTATCGATACCAATATTTAAAAGAACCCGCCCCCGGATACATAATGAACACCACTCCATCTAGAGGACGCCATGTTCATCGACATAGTACCGCCCCCAGCACTTTGTAATCATTCTTCTATAATCACCTGAAGAGAGAGGATGGTTTCACCACCCCTCGAAACAGATCTGTAGTGATAAATGGAGTTTCAACAGAAAGTCTTTGTCCTGTCCTTTTATTTTTGTTATTTGCTCTACCAAAAAGTATTGAGCACTCTCCTACGGAAGGATCTACTCAGAAAATCCTCTCTCTCTCTCTCTCTCTCTCTCTCTCTCTCTCTCTCTCTATATATATATATATATATATATATATATATATATATATATATATATATATATATATATATATATATCTTCCAGTCATGGCTGTGATGGAGTGTGTAGAGTGAGGTGATTATTGCGAGATTTATAATTTATATTTAATAATGAATAATAATTTATAATGTGAGTTGTGAGTGAGTGTGATGTGGTTCTTCTCCTCCACAGAGTGTCATTGTGTCGTATCACATCCTCCACCTCAGCACCTGCAGTCGCTCCCAGCTGCAGCAGTGCAGCCTCTCTACAATCTGACTGACGGAGGTTTTTGTACGACTCTCTAACACTGTGTGAACCAGTAGCCTGAGATGGAATGATAACTCTGACAGTAATAATCTGCTGCATCTTCAGTCTGGACTCCACTGATGGTCAGAGTGAAATCAGATCCAGATCCACTGCCACTGAAACGAGCTGGAAAACCCGACTGTAACTGATTCACAAATTTAATCAGGAATTTAGGAGCTTCTCCAGGTTTCTGCTGATACCAGAATAAATAGTAGCCATTTGAGTTGGAATACACTGTCTGACTGGTTCTACAGTTGATGGTGACTGTTTCTCCTGGAAGAACAGATTTCACTGCAGGAGTCTGAGTTACTGTCACTTGACCTCTGCATTCTGGAAGAAAAAATAAATGAAAATGAGCTTAAACTATAAGCATCTTCAATATCAGATGAAAAACATATATGCTTATTTGTATAAACAGATCATTGTAGAGATAAAATCTGAAGTGATGTCTGACCTTGAGTGCAGAGGATCAGAGTCCAGATGAAGACGGGGATCAAAGTCATGGTCGCTGTGGGTGAAGTTGCTGTAGCAGCAGCTCTCAGTCATGAAGTGTTAAAGTCACAGCGCTATAAACCCTCCCAGAGCACTGAAGCATGTGCTGCCAATGCAAAGTGTCGTCTAAGTCTGGAACCACCTTCAGCACATATTCCCCCCTGAACTTACTGTCATTCTCACTCTACTACAGAGGGATTGTGGGAAATTGGTGAACCAAAACATAAATAAATAAATACTTCAGGAAGTATATATATATATATATATATATATATATATATATTTTTTTTTATTTTTTTTTTTTTTTTTTTTTCCCTGAACCATGAGCAGTGGTGGCATGGTGGTAAAGGTGCTGGATCACTGATCCCAAGGTTGGGGGTTCAAGCCCCACTCTCAACGGGTTGTCACTGTCCCCCCAGTGCAGCGAATGTGTCTCTCACTGTCTATGGTGTGAGGTTCACGTAAAAGAATCATTGTTGACTTTCGACAAGAGGATCTATAAAGCCAGTAGAGTGTTCCCTGCCCTGCGATGGCCGGGCGAGCTGTCCAGGGTGTACTCTGCCTTTTGCGCCAGCCTTCTCACGACCCTAATTAGGATTAAGTGGTTACAGAAAATGAATGAAGGATTTTCTAAACTCCTTTATCTTAATTAGGGTCGCAGCAATACAGGTGTACATTTCAGTCGACTGTGGGCGAGGGCAGAGTACACCCTGGACAGCTTGCGAGACCATCGCAGATGAATGAAGATTTTTTTTCCATCATATTGTTGGTTTCTTTAAATTAACAAACTTGTTTGACTTCATCTCTCTCTCTCTCTCTCTCTCTCTCTCTCTCTCTCTCTCTCTCTCTCTCTCTCTCTCTCTCTCTCTCTCTGTGTGTGTGTGTGTGTGTGTGTGTGTGTGTGTGTGTGTGTGTGAGTGTGTGTGTGTGCTCAGTGCAGTGTGACCGAGATTTTTGTACAAAGGTTTGATTGGAATGTCGCAGTGTGGTGGACTTTTGGTGGAAGAAAGCTCATCAATGTATTTTATTTTATTTACGTTGAGAAGATGAAGAAAGTTCTGTGGCTATTTTGGTCAGGTTGATTTGTTCAGCTGCAGGTTGGATGGATGATTATCAGAATTGTGTTGTTTTGTATGATGTGTAGATAAACTACTGCATCTCTTCCACAGCCGTTACACTGAATTACCAAATATCACCATGTTCAGTATGATGGAGTTCAAATTCACATTAATGTGTGTGTGTGTGTGTGTGTGTGTGTGTGTGTGTGTGTGTGTGTGTGTGTGTGTGTGTGTGTGTGTGTGTGTGTGTTCTCCAGCTGGTCCAGTGGTGAAGCCCTCCATGTCTCTGCTCCCTCCGTCCTCTCTGCAGCTCTCTGAGGGATCAGTGTCACTGCTCTGTCTGTTCTCAGCGTATTCTCCACAAGGGGCGCTGCCGAGCTGGACAGTGGATGGTGATGAAGTGAATGAATGGGGTTCTGACCAGTACAGAACAACAGAAGAATGGTGTCTACAGCCGCAGCAGCATCCTGACCATCAGCAAGGAGCGCTGGAACGAGGCCGAGGTGTTCGGCTGTACCGTCTCCCACCACGACACCACTCAGTTCACCTTGTTCCGAAAGAGCTGCTGTGAAGTGCACTAGCATTCAAGTGTACACTTTAAAATATGCTTCACAATCTGCTGTGGTGTGAGTGCTGTAGCTCTGCTTGAATAAACATTTAATGTAGAAATCATGTCTCCTTTTTCCATCATGAAGTGTCTTTGGCAGCGATTTGGAACAGAACCTTTAACAGCAGGTCCAGTGCAGCGCTGTGTGTTGTGCTTGAGTGACTTTAGTGAAGAACCAGAAACATCTGCTGAAAGTTTTCATCTATTCTGGGACTTGAAGCAGTTCATGCAAATTGTGTGTGTGTGTGTGTGTGTGTGTGTGTGTGTGTGTTCTCTTTTGTGTGATATTCCCCACAGGGGGCGGTACTCAGCTGTGTGATAGATGTTAATGAGATTAACGAGGCGGTTCTGGCCAGTGCAGAAGAAGAAAATCATGTTTTCTCCACATTATACACCTTATAGTCTGATGTGGCCTGAGTGGTGGAGTTCTGCTGAAATGAAGCTTTCATGTGGAAATCATGTCTCCTTTTTTCACCTGCTTCACAACCTGCTGATCAGTCACAGGATCCTTTCAGTGAGAGACCGATACCACCGAAACGCACCACTGACCCACACAGGAAATTATTATAGCTAACTGGGTTATGAAAGGCGGACCATGTCTCTCACTGTTGTGGTGAGAGGCATGTAAAAGAACCATTGCTGACTTTCGTAAAGAGTAGCTGCAAAGTCATCAGCGTGTTTCTGTCCCTTTGCGAAAAAGGGTTGTGACAGGAAGGGCATCCGAAGCCAAATCAAAAACAAAAAACCTCTGCCAAATTAAACGTTCAAAAACAATCAGATGATTCGCTGTGGCGATTCCCGAGTAAAAGGGAAAAAGCCGAAAGGAAGACAGACAGACACTAATTACTTCACAGTCATGTTGAAAATAGCAAGCATCATCATGTCGTCACACTCAAACATTATGACTTTTTTATCTTTTCCTGAACCGAAGTGCTCTCCCTATCTCGCAGCTGCACTTCAAGGTTCGTGTGTTTACACTTCCTTCCATCACTCCGCATATTTCCCATCTTCAGTCTTTCTTCTTCTCACACTGCTGTATCACTACCCAGGATTTTGATTCCATTGTTATGTGACTCACCTGTTACGTTTGCAAGCAAATTATAAAACAGTAAATTATCGTCCAACTAACTGATCAAAGTAGCAACCTGTCAATAACAGCAGATTATCATCAAATGAAGTCTTTTCCCCACAAATATCCACAACTCGGTCACACATATGATACAAAGGTTTATGTCAACCAGAACTTTGAACATTTCAAAATTTAAGGTAAGATAAAAGATCTTAATCATCACCTGCTGCAAGAACAATGAAAATCATTTCAGCAGATCTTCATTTCACAGCAAGTAGAAAAATAAACTGCTCAAAAGATAACGAAGAAACTACACTGAGCTATACATGAGCGTATAATTCCATACACATATATACACAAACCTATAGGTACAATTATAGACAGACAAACATCAGTGGTGGGACATCAGGGACAGCAAAGCCTTCCATGCTGACCTCAACACTATCAGAAGCACTGAACTGAAATTCTAGTATTTGCTCCAGTCAATTGTAATAATTGGTTCCCAGCAGTCTGTTCTCTTCGATTTGTAGCATCTGTTGGCTGCACTGCTTCCAGTACGTGTGTAGATGTTCGATTTTTTTTTTTTTTTTTTTTTTGAATCAGATTTCAGCGTCTCTGTGCGGCCATGTAAATCTCATCTGTCCAGAGCCTTCAGAATCAGCCATGCTGGATGATGGCACTTAAACTATATGTGCAATGGGGCGATTTCTTTAACCAATCAGATTTCAGATTCGCCTCACAGGGCCAGCGAGCAGGCGAACAATAACATCAGCATTTTTCATCTTCTGATTGGTTGGTCAGAGCAAAACAAGTTGAATAGTGTAAAGCAAACTGCACACAATACATTTAAATTTGATTTTTTTTTTTTTTTTTTTTTTTTTTTTACACCCACAATGGCTAATGGATGAGGAAAAATTAACTTGGTGTCTGATATAATTCTTAAAAATCCATTTTCATTGGAAGACTTTTCTATAAAAGTGAGTAATCGTAATGACAGTTCCAGGTAAATTTCATTCTTTCTTTTTTATTTATTTATTTATTTTGGCTGGGTGGCAATTTACCACCAGCTTCCACTAGTAAACATAAGTGAAAGTGATGTGGTGCTCAGAGTGACGATCAGAAATGAGAAATGAAATGCTTCTCTCTCTCTGCAATGCCTCGCCTTGTTATATTGTGTTTTTGTGTATTATTGAAGGTTTTTTTATGATTGTGACGTGATAGTGGTGCTATGAAGAGGTGGATTGAGTCCGTTAAGTCCCACTGCAGGTTCAGGTACCAAATGCACTGCCTGCCACTGACATATATTTATCCTCTATATACACCTATATATCTATTCACAGATTCACACGTGTACACACGAACACAGAAAAGCACATGACATGTCAGAGGTGCCTGAGATACACAGGGGAATTATATATGTAAAATTATATGTGAATAATTAATTATATGGTGTCACCCAGTGTGAATGACAGTACTGCTGGTGTTGGTGGTTGTGATGGTGGTTTTGGTGGTTCCACGTTTAACAGCTTGTGGGTAAAAGCTGTTGTTGAGTCTATTAATTTTGTTTGTAATGTCCTGTACCTTTTTGCTGAAGGGAGAAAGGAGAAAGTGGGTGTACAGGGTGTGTCGGGTTCCTGATAATTCCATTGGATCTCGTTTGAAGTCTGTCTATGTAAATGTCACAGCGGTGAGGTTCCAATCACCCTCTCATCAGCCGCTACAGGGCCTTTCTGTACTCTGCAGTACAGCTGGTGAACCACACTGTGCAGCAGGAGGTCAAGAGGCTCCTACTGACAGAGCGGTAAAAGTTTTTCAGTCTGGGTCGGGGTAGACAGGCTGGCTTGTCGCAGCTTTTTGAGCAAGTAAATCCTTTGTTGTGCTTTCCACACCTGTTGGGAGATGTTTGTGGTCGGGGTGAATTCAGCAGAGACGTGGACTCCAAGAAACTTGAGCATTCCACCATCTCTTCCACCAATGTAGAGGGAAGATTGTTTTTAATTCATTCTCTCCAACATGCCCTCCATAGTGGAGGAAGACTCTGGGTGGGCAGAAAGAGGTCTCCCGATCATTGGGGTGGAGGTCACCAATGTTGTCACAAAGGTCCTGGGTAGCAAGGCTCTTAGTGTGAAGGAAATCCTCCCTGAACATGTCAGGACAGTCTTGGTTGACATGTCTTTGAAACATTTTGTGGTCATCAGGGGCCACAGCTCTTGATTGGCACACCATGATGGTAGTTCACCTTTTTGAAAAGTGGGACCGACACTCCTGGAGGAGCTCGAAGTAGAACCACTGATCATCTGCATTGAGAGGAGCCTGCCTTGCTGTTCAAGATTACTTCCATTCTCACCACAAAACACCTGACTCAAGGAATCCCTGAAGGTCAAGATTTCAACTTCTCACCTGCTTTTTTTTCTCCTTAATCTCCTTTTTCTATTGAAAACCACTCATTTTCTTTTACATGCCTGGGTCAGTTTCAGAATTCATACACACAACACAAAATCATCAACAAGACGCCTCGACCAAGATATACAGCAACTCCCGTCTGGAATAAAGTGTTGTGTAGAGTGAGGTGATTGTTGGGAGATTTATAATTGATATTTAATAATGAATAATAATTTATAATGTGAGTTGTGAGTGAGTGTGATGTGGTTCTTCTCCTCCACAGAGTGTCATTGTGTCGTATCACATCCTCCACCTCAGCACCTGCAGTCGCTCCCAGCTGCAGCAGTGCAGCCTCTCTACAATCTGACTGACGGAGGTTTTTGTACGACTCTCTAACACTGTGTGCACACATCATCACTGATGTAAAGTACACTCAGACAGTAGTAATCTGCTGCATCTTCAGTCTGGACTCCACTGATGGTCAGAGTGAAATCAGATCCAGATCCACTGCCCCTGAAACGAGCTGGAAAACCCGACTGCAACTGATTTGCAAATTTAATGAGGAGTTTAGGAGCTTCTCCAGGTTTCTGCTGATACCAGTGTAAGTGGTTACGGCCATGCACATCCTGACTGGTTCTACAGTTGATGGTGACTGTTTTTCCTTGAAGATCAGATTTCACTGCAGGAGTCTGAGTTACTGTGACTTTACCTCTGCATTCTGGACAAAAAAGTTTTAATGAGCATTAACTGTAAGTTTCTTAAATATCAGAATAAACACACAAATTTTAAATGTATGAAAAGATCATTGTAGAGATAAAATCTGAAGTGATGTCTGACCTTGAGTGCAGAGGATCAGAGTCCAGATGAAGACGGGGATCAAAGTCATGGTCGCTGTGGGTGAAGTTGCTGTAGCAGCAGCTCTCAGTCATGGAGTGTTAAAGTCACAGCGCTATAAACCCTCCCAGAGCACTGAAGCATGTGCTGCCAATGCAAAGTGTCGTCTAAGTCTGGAACCACCTTCAGCACATTCCCCCCTGAACTTACTGTCATTCTCACTCTACTACAGAGAATGATATTTCCTTACGACTTTTTCCCTTCTTCAGGGGTCACCACAGCGAATGATTCTGCAAATGATAGTTATTTCAGTCGGATGCCATTCCTGACACAACCCTTTAACAAGGGAGGGCACCAGCCGAGTCTGGGTGAGGGCAGAGTACTCCCTGGACAGCTCTCCAGGCCATCGCAGGGTGAAAACACGTTGATGGCTTTGCAGCCTACTCTTGACGAAAGTCAGTAATGGTTCTTTTACATGAACCTCACACCATAGACAGTGAGAGACATGGCCGGCCTTTGATAACCAAGGTAGCTGCCCTGGGGGAACAGTGACAACCTTGTGGAAAGTGGGACTCGAACCTCCAACCTTAGGATCAGCGATCCAGTGCCCTTTACCACCAGGCCACCACTCTCTATCTCACTCTATAATGTCTCTATATTGTAGGGATTTGTTGACAAAAAAAGAAAGGAAGAAAAAATATAACTTTCTGAAGAAATATATACAGTAGGCCCCTCGTGATTTGCAATGGTTCAGTTCTGGCCCCTCTCACGAATCAAGATAATCTGCGAGTTCTGTACTCGGAAGTAAGCCCTATGTGTCATATTGCATGCGTGAATGATGAATGATCAACCGGAAGTAAAACTCTGTGTATCATATTACATGCACTAAATTATGCTTTCCAAACACATTCTATAGAGTCTCACTCATTAATACAGTATTAATGGAGTAAAATGTACCAATTAAGTTAAAACATTTTTTATTTTGTACTGTGACATTTATTGATAAAATTATATATGTATATAATAACGATTTTATTTACATATTTATTGATTAAACTATTATTAAACATTTTTATTGACGCGTGCGCACACACACACACACACACACACACACACACACACACACGCAAACACACACCATACATTATCATCTCTGACTGACTTTGTACGCAGTCTCTCTCTCGCTCTCTCTCTCTCTCTCTCTCTCTCTCTCTCTTTCACACGCACACACACGCACTGACACGCACACACACATGCACACACACACACACACACACACACACACACACACACACACACACACACACACACTCTATCTCTCTCTCTCTCTTTCTTTTTTTTCTCTGTCTTTACACACACACACACACACAAAAAAAACTCTCTGGTGTGTTTTGCCTAATGTGGGCTCCGCGAGATCGGAGGTCTTGTCCCATGGAGCACTCCGTTTCCATGCTCCTTCTGCTTCAATATCATGCCGAAATAATCACCTCCGTCACTGTATTTCCGCTTTTCAGTATTTTCCTGGTCCGTGATGGATAATGAAATATAACACTGCACTGATTTCTCAAAAAGAACTCACAAGCCAAGATTACTGTTGAACTCTCTTCTCTCACACGTGTGACAAACAGTTAGTATGGGTACTGGAAGTATGGGTACAGATCAGCTGCTTGCTGGCCAATGGGACAGCCAATGAGAGAGCAACTCGACCTCTCGACAACATCCCCAGTCGAGGTAAGCAGCTCCCCACCTCCACTGTAAACAGTGTTTGTGGAGAACTGCTTCCCCCTCCGAAGGCGTCGGATGGCGGTCCAGAACCTTTTTGAGGCCAACCGATAATCGCTCTCCAGGCCCTCACCAAACTCCTCCCACACCCGAAATTTTGCATCTGCGACAGCCTCGGCTGCAGCATGTTTGGCCTGCCGGTACCTGTTTGCTGCCTCGGGAGTCCCACAGGCTAATAAAACCCTCTTTCTTCTCCTTCTTCAGCTGGAAGGCCCCCTTCACTGCAGGTGTCCACCACCGGGTTCGGGGATTACCGCCACGACATGCACCAACAACATTACGGCCACAGCTATGGGCTGCCACCTCAGCAAAGGAGGCACGAAACAAGGCCTATTTGGATTCCATGTCCCCCGCCTCCTCCGGGACGTGGTTGTAGCTCTGCCTAAGGTGGAAGTTAAAGGACTCTCGAACAGGGGACTCTGCCAAACGTTCCCAGCAGACTCTGATTACACGCTTGGGCCTGCCAAGTCTGGAAGGCAGCCTCCCCCACCACTGAAGCCAACTCACCACCAGGTATTGATCGGTAGGTAGACAGCTCAGCTCCTCTCTTCACCCGAGTGTCTCGAACATATAGTCGCAAGTCCGATGACACGACTACAAAGTCAATCATCGAATTGCGACCTAGGGTGTCCTGGTGCCAAGTGCACTTATGGGCACACTTATGTTCGAACATGGTGTTCATGATAGACAAACTGTGATGAGCACAGAAGTCTAACAACGAAACACTGTTCGGGTTCAGACTGGAGAGGGCGTACCTACCGATCACACATGGGCATTGAAGTTTCCCAAGACAATGAATGAGGCTCCCGAGGGAGCGTTCTCCAACACACACCCCAAAGACTCCAAAAAGGGTGGGTACTCTGAACTGTCACTTGGTGCATAAGCACAAATAACAGTCAGGACCCGTCCCCCCCCCGCCCGAAGACAGAGGGAAGCTACCCTTTCGTCAACTGGGGAGAACCCCAACATTTGGGCACCGAGATGGGGGGGGCAACAAGAATACCCACATCGGCTTGCCGCCTCTCCCCATGAGCAACTCCAGAATAGAATAATGTCCATCCTCTCTCGAGAGGGATGGTTCCAGAGCCCAAGCTATGCTTTGAGGTGAGCCCGACTATGTCTAGTCAGTATCTCTCCACCTCACGCACCAGATCAGGCTCCTTCCCCACCAGAGAAGTGGCATTCCATGTCCCGAGGGTCAGAGTAAGTAGCCGAGGATCGGTCCGACAGAACCCATGCCTTTTGCTGCCACCCAACTCACACTGCACCCAGCCAGGCTCCATAGGCAGAAGCCCGACCACCAGGCGCTAGCCTTCGAGCCCCTCCCACGGGCCTGGCTCCAGGAGGGAACCCTGGTGAACCACGTCTGGGCAAGGGAGACTGCTTCCTGTGCTCTCTCTCAGATGTCATGTGTCATAGGGGTTTTTTGAATCGGACTTCGTCTAGACCTTCACCCAGGACCTGTTTGCCTTGGGTGACCCTACCAGGGGCATTTGCCCCCGACAACATAGCTCCTAGGATCATTAGGTCACACAAACCACTCCACCACGATAAGGTGGTGATTCAGGGAGGGGAGAAAATCAAAAGTCCCCCAAAAAAACATGAAGTGTAATAAATTGGATAAACAAAACAAAAGGATAAACATGCTTCTCCACAGTGCATAAAATCACACACAGAAACATTCGAAACATGAACTTAGGTACTGTACTGGAATAATAATTGAAAAAGACTTTAAGCCTATAGTGCCTTACCACAGTTCAGATGATTATATCTCTTCAGGCACGTCAGAGGAAACTGTCATTCTTCAGCATGCAGCTTCATTACCTTTTTCTGGCGCTTAGCCAGAGAAGACACCCAGCGTTTGAGTTGCACCATAGAGCTTAACTGGTAATTGAAACACACTAAATGCACATTGACAACTTGTACGTGAATGAGAAAAAAACGGGCATATACTGTACATCATCTCAACCAATCAGCAGGAGGGAGAACAGCCATTGGCTGAATTTGAATCACGTGACACTTACTCGGCAATCCGCGAATATGCGTGGGTGCGAGTGCAAAACCACGAGTAGTCAAGGCCGTACTGTATTTCTTCATTTTAAAGTTGTTCTCCATGAATAAGAAAAATATATACGATTCTGTATGTTTGTGTATGAGGTGTGTGTGTGTGTGTGTGTGTGTGTGTGAGTGTGTGTGTGTGTGTGTGTGTGTGTGTGTGTGTGTGTGTGTGTGTGCTCAGTGCAGTGTGACAGAGGTTTTTGTTTGGCGGTTTGATAGGAATGTATCACTGTGGTGCACTTTTGGTGGAGGAACCAAACTCATTATAAAAAGTAAGTGTTTTCTTTTTCTAAAAGTCCATCAATGTATTTTATTTATACAATTCAATAAAATTTAAAGATTTCATATATAATAATAATGTAATACATATAAAATGAAGTAAATGTTTTGTATAAAAGAAAGAAAGTTATGTGGGGAGGAAAGAGCTGCTTCTAAAAAACCTGCTTTTGGGTCATTTTTTGAGATTCATGTGAAATTCGTATTTATTTATTTATTTATTGATTTATTTAAATCATCATGACTATTAATTTTTCAACCATTAGAACATGAATATTTATGACTGATTTCCCCTTGATAGTGTCATTAATAATTATCATTATAATCCCCTAAAATGTATTTGACTCTGTTATGTTGAGAAGATGAAGAAAGTTCTGTGGATATTTTTGATCAGGTTGGTTTGTTCAGCTGCAGGTTGGATGGATGATTATCAGAATTGTGTCATTATGTTTGATGTGTAGATAAACTACTGCATCTCTTCCACAGCCGTTACACTGAATTACCAAATATCACCATGTTCAGTATGATGGAGTTCAAATTCACATTAATGTGTGTGTGCGTGTGTGTGTGTGTGTGTGTGTGTGTGTGTGTGTGTGTGTGTGTGTGTGTGTGTGTGTGTGTTCTCCAGCTGGTCCGGCGGTGAAGCCCTCCGTGTCTCTGCTCCCTCCATCCTCTCTGCAGCTCTCTGAGGGATCAGTGTCACTGCTCTGTCTGCTCTCAGCCTATTCTCCACAAGGGGCGCTGCCGAGCTGGACAGTGGATGGTGATGAAGTGAACGAAGGGGTTCTGACCAGGACAGAACAACAGAAGAATGGTGTCTACAGCCGCAGCAGCACCCTGACCATCAGCAAGGAGCGCTGGGACGAGGCCGAGGTGTTCGGCTGTACCGTCTCCCACCACGACACCACTCAGTTCACCTTGTTCCGAAAGAGCCGCTGTGAAGTGCACTAGCATTCAAGTGTACACTTTCAAATATGCTTCACAGTCTGATGTGGTGTGAGTGGTGTAGCTCTGCTTAAATAAAGATTTAATGTGGAAATCATGCCTTCGTTTTTCAGTCAAAAAGTGTTTGCACTGTGTGTTTTGCTTGAGTGACTTTGGTGAAAAACCACAAACACCTGCTGAAAATTTCCATCTATTCTGGGACTTGAGGCAGTTCATGCAGATTGTGTGTGTGTGTGTGTGTGTGTGTGTGTGTGTGTGTGTGTGTGTGTGTGTGTGTGTGTGTGTGTGTGTGTGTGTGTGTGATGTTTAAGGTAATCATATGTGAGGAGGAACACTATCACTTCTCATTTCCACTATTTCATCAGAATTTGCATGAAACTCATTACAATCTAAACATTTCAAATGAAATATATTCAAAATGAGCTTTTTTCTTGTTGGTGCTCTTTCATAGTTTCTCAAGATACTATAAGTTTTTCTAATACATTTCATCATTAACACGAACAGAAATCAAGGCCCAAGTAGACACAGATAACGTCATCAGACTCATACCCAATTTCTCAAGAATCTCACATCTCGGCAATTATTTCTTCCCAAAAATTAAAGTCTTGTGTATTTTAATCCAGATATGGAACATAAGACATATTTTAATAGGCGACAATATAGCCACATCATCATGAAGGCGACACCAATAAATAGAGGAACGAGTGAAAGACCTCCAGCAATCAGTAAATTATCTGTCTGTGGCTGCTGAAATTGTGGTCAGAGGCTCTGGATGGAGATGAAGAGCTCGATCAAGGTTCTCTGGTGCGTTAATACAAGTTAATGGATGAGCCCAAGACAACAGGACTCATTGGTGAACCCTCAGGAGTTGATGTGATATTATCAGTGTACCATGAAGAAAAGAGGGAATCCATGTCAGAAATAAGATGTTACCAGTCACATGACCATCCAGATAATGGGGAGAGGAGATTAATAATCTGTTGTTATTTTTGAATATATTTGTGATTTAAAAATAAGACTGTGCTCGAGTCTTCACTGCATCTAAACCACAAGCCATCAACAATGGCTGGATGATCCTCACCCCCCTCATATTCAATACTATATAATAGGATACTTAATGCCCTTTATCGTCCTCTGGCCATCAGAACTACCAGTTTTGGTGTGTGAACTGCTTAAAATAAGTTTAAATTTATTTAAAATAAATAAATACAGTAGGCCCACGTTATTCACGGGGTTCAGTTCTGGCCCCTGCCACGAATCAAGATAATCTGCGAGTTCTGTACTCGGAAATAAAACCTGTATCATATTACATGCACGAAGATCAACGAGAAAGTACAACCTTATGTATCTATTAAATCCCCTAAAATATGCTTCTTAAACATAATCTATGGAGTCTTAGACATTAATACAGTATTAATGTAGTAAAATGTAGTAATGGTTAAGAAAAATCTTTTTTTTTAATTTTGTACTGTGATATTTATTGAGATATATATAAAGGGGAGGGGCCTCCGTAAGTCAGAATACATGTGTGTAAATGAGAAGGACTCAAGAGGAACGGTGAGGTTACAGAGAGCAGAGAAAAAGAAGGTGGAGGATTTTAAGTACTTAGGCTCAACAATCCAGAGCAGTGGAGAGTGTGGAAAAGAGGTGAAGAAGCGTGTGCAGGCAGGTTGGAATGGTTGGAGAAAAGTGTCCGGTGTGATGTGTGATAGGAGGGTATCAGCAAGAATGAAAGGAAAAGTGTACAAGACGGTGATGAGGCCAGCGATGTTGTATGGTTTAGAAATAGTGGCCCTGGGGAAAAGACAAAATGTTGATGTTCTCTCTGGGAGTAACGAGGATGGAAAGGATCAGGAATGAGCACATCAGAACGACAGCACATGTAAGAAGTTTTGGAGACAAAGTCAGAGAGGCTAGATTGAGAAGGTTTGGACATGTACAGAGGAGGGATAGTGAGTATATTGGTAGTAGGATGCTGAGGTTGGAACTACCAGGCAAAAGGCCTAGAGGAAGACCAAAGAGACGATTCATGAATGTGGTGAAGGAGGACATGAAGGTCGTTGGTGTAAGAGAAGAAGATGCAAGGGATAGGGTGAGATGGAGGCAGATGATTCGCTGTGGTGACCCCTGAAGGGAGCAGCTGAAAGGAACAGAAGAAGACTATAGAACTTGAAGTCTCCAGAATACTTAGCCAGATTCCATTCTGATGATTAAATTGTTCCATACAACATTCACCTCCTTAAAACTTCCCCAAAAACGTGATGCTACACTAGCTATGATTGGCTTCTCATTTTACTTTATTTAGCGGACTGTATTTTTATTCACTTTATAATGGCGCCCTCGTGCAGCATAATTTCTCCTTCCTAAATCATATCAAGCAGTTCCTTTTCATGCATCGTCATTACCTTTTTCTGGTGCTTCGGCGCCTTACCAGAAACCTCAGAAGGTGTGCAGTGTTTGGGTGGCATGACGGAGCTGAATTGTAATTAAAAACACACAACAAAAAAAAATGCACATTCACAAAGTGTGCGTGAATGTGAAAAAAAGGGGCATAAAAATCATCTCAACCAATCAGCAGGAGGGAGAACAGCGATTGGCTGAATTTGAATCACGTGACAGTTACTTCCGAATCAGTCGGATATCCGCGAATATGCGAGGTCACCGAGTGCAAATAGTCAAAAGCCGACTGTATATATTAAACTAAAAGCCACCAATTCAGAAAATGAAAAGAAAAACTCCTGAAGCCAGACCTCAGTCCACCTTTCCCTCAAATTAATGATGACTGTGAAGGCATGTTGTCTTTTTTATTTCAAGTCAGCCAATCAGGAAATGAGTATTTAAGATTATTCCAGTTTCAATCAAACTCTCATCCACACGTTATTACAGCGTTGTACACACACTATCATCCTCTTACAGAAACACCTCGATTCCCTCTTATACATGATAACACTTTCTAAAGCACATGATGGGATGGAAAGGACGGTTTGATGGTGGGTCTCACAGGGTACGATAGATGACGACATGCTGTCTTACACGCACTTCGTTTGCTTTCACACACACACACCATCCAACGGGGTGATTGGGTTTCTCTTCCAGAATGTGTAAGTGTGTAAACTAGTGCTTGTGTGAGACTGCAGTGTTACGGATGAAACCGAGTTTGAATTGCGGCCTCCGCGGAATCTCACAGGAACGTGAAGAAAGGAGGGAATCCACCGAATAATCCAGAACATGCCAACGATCACATGACCATCCTGCACAGTTTCTGAACTGAATTTGTGATTTTTCTGAAGGATAACGATGGAAATGTCACTTATGAGTTCATTAAATGATACAGAAACACAGAAAAATGTTCAGTCATGTGACCACCATGAAGCATCGAGGCAACAGCTCTCAGGAGTTTGATGAAAGGATCTGAACATCTCATCCTGTACAGTAGATCCCAGTGCATGCACTCTTTCACCCAAGAATTTTTACATCTACAGCATCTGACTGACGTCCTTATCCAGAGTGATCTCCGGGAGGACGAATGGTTTTGTAGAATCCATCAAAACTCCCCCTGGAGGTCTAATAGAATATTATGAAGGTAGATCTCTTTAAAACGAGAGGTAAATTAGTACAACAACACAACAGCTGTACAACAGGAGGTTCAGCAGCTCTTCAGTCAGTCGGAGGATCCTCACTCTACCACCTGGGGGCGATACAGAGAAGAGGTTTCATGCAATATGACTTTAAAAGGTGAAGAAGTTTTCTCAAACATCTTGAGTTTTGTTTCCTGGACAGAAGGTGAAATGCAAAATTTGTCCAGACTGAGACCCTATAATAACTTTCATTGATGTATGAAATCTCAGACTTGATATTTATTTCAGTTGATGAACTTCCAGGAATGATGAGATGTCCATGAGACATTAAGGAAAAAGAGAAAGAGTTTTGGTTTCTGGAACTGGACCTGAAGTATAAATGGATGGTGGTGGATGTGTCAGGACGGATGAGAATGATGGACAGATGCAGAATAACGATCTATAAAGTAACACTGACCTCAAACTGGAGGAAGAACCAGGATGATGGACCAGAACCAAAAATAAGTTTCACTATTGTGTGTTACAGGGCAGATCATGAAGGGAAACGGAAGTAAAAGGAACAGAGAGGATGGAGGAGGACTGAAGGTTTTTCTCAAGGGAAGGTACAGTATAAAAGTAGAGGAAAGCGTGACAGAGATGGAAAATTATCCACCGAACTGACTCAGTTTTAGTTCGAACAACAACAATCAATAGAATCAAAAATATTTATCTTCCAGTCATGGCTGTGATGGAGTGTGTAGAGTGAGGTGATTATTGAGAGATTTATAATTTATATTTAATAATGAATAATAATTTATAATGTGAGTTGTGAGTGAGTGTGATGTGGTTCTTCTCCTCCACAGAGTGTCATTGTGTCGTATCACATCCTCCACCTCAGCACCTGCAGTCGCTCCCAGCTGCAGCAGTGCAGCCTCTCTACAATCTGACTGACGGAGGTTTTTGTACGACTCTCTAACACTGTGTGAACCAGTAGCCTGAGATCCCATGACGACTCTGACAGTAGTAATCTGCTGCATCTTCAGTCTGGACTCCACTGATGGTCAGAGTGAAATCAGATCCAGATCCACTTCCACTGAAACGAGCTGGAAAACCCGACTGCAACTGATTCGCATATTTAATCAGGAATTTAGGAGCTTCTCCAGGTTTCTGCTGATACCAGAATAAATAGTTATTATTAGTCACTGCCTGACTGGTTCTACAGTTGATGGTGACGGTTTCTCCTGGAAGAACAGATTTCACTGCAGGAGTCTGAGTTACTGTGGCTTGGCCTCTGCATTCTGAAAACAATATTGAAAACAAAATTACATAAATAACCAAGAATTCTGTTTGTATTTATATGAACAGATCATTGTAGAGATAAAATCTGAAGTGATGTCTGACCTTGAGTGCAGAGGATCAGAGTCCAGATGAAGACGGGGATCAAAGTCATGGTCGCTGTGGGTGAAGTTGCTGTAGCAGCAGCTCTCAGTCATGAAGTGTTAAAGTCACAGCGCTATAAACCCTCCCAGAGCACTGAAGCATGTGCTGCCAATGCAAAGTGTCGTCTAAGTCTGGAACCACCTTCAGCACATTCCCCCCTGAACTTACTGTCATTCTCACTCTACTACAGAGGGATTGTGGGAAATTAGTGACAAAAAGAAAAAAAAAAACTCTTCAAGAAAAAAATAATTTTTCATTTTCTGAACCAAGGGCAGTGGTGGTCTGGTGGTAAAGCTGCTGGATCACTGATCCTTAGGTTGGGGGTTCAAGCCCCACTATCTATGGGTTATCACTGACACTCCCTCCCCCCACAGTGCAGCTAACTGGGTTATCAAGGGCCGGCCATGCCTCTCACTGTGGTGTGAGGTTCATGTAAAAGAACTATAGAACTGTTGCTGAATTTCGACAAGAGTAGCTGCAAAGCCGTCAGCATGTTTGTGCACCGCAATGGCCTTGTGAGCTGTCCAGGGTGTACTCTGCATTTGCCTGGAGTCAGCTGGGATGGGTGCCAGCCCTCCCTCGACCCTAATTAGGTTAGAGACATTGAATGAAGGATTTTCTGAACCGCTTATTCCTCATTCGGGTTGAAGTGAGACTGATGTACACCCAACTCTGGGCGAGGGCATAGTACAAACTGGACAGCTCGATGGGTCATCGCAGACAAATGAAGAAATCTTTCATCATGTAGTTTTTTTAAAAATGAGCAAATTTATTTGTGTGTGTGTGTGTGTGTGTGTGTGTGTGTGTGTGTGTGTGTGTGTGTGTGTGTGTGTGTGTGTGTGTTCTCCAGCTGGTCCAGTGGTGAAGCCCTCCGTGTCTCTGCTCCCTCCGTCCTCTCTGCAGCTCTCTGAAGGGTTCAGTGTCACTGCTCTGTCATGCTCAGCCTTTATTTCACAAGGGGCGCTGCCGAGCTGGACAGTGGATGGTGATGAAGTGAACGAAGGGGTTCTGACCAGTACAGAACAACAGAAGAATGGTGTCTACAGCCGCAGCAGCATCCTGACCATCAGCAAGGAGCGCTGGGACGAGGCGGAGGTGTTCGGCTGTACCGTCTCCCACCACGACACCACTCAGTTCACCTTGTTCCGAAAGAGCCGCTGTGAAGTGCACTAGCATTCAAGTGTACACTTTCAAATATGCTTCGCAGTCTGATGTGGTGTGAGTGGTGTAGCTCTGATTAAATAAAGATTTAATGTGGAAATCACCTTTTTCATCATGAAGTGTCTTTGGCAGCGATTTGGAACAGAACCTTTAACAGCAGGTCCAGTGCAGCGCTGTGTGTTGTGCTTGAGTGACTTTAGTGAAGAACCAGAAACATCTGCTGAAAGTTTTCATCTATTCTGGGACTCGGGGGGGTTCATGCAAATGTATGTGTGTGTGTGTGTGTGTGTGTGTGTGTGTGTGTGTGTGTGTGTGTGTGTGTGTGTGAAATGTGTGTGTGTGTGTGTGTGAGTGAGTATGTGTGTGAATGTGTGAGTGAGTGTGTGTGTGTGTGTGTGTGTATGTGTGAGTGAGTGTGTGTGTGTGTGATAGGAACACTATCACTTCTCACTTCCACTATTTCATCAGAATTTGCATGAAGCTCATTGCAATCTAAACAATTCAAATGAAATATATTCAAAATGAGATTTGTTGTTATTGTTGTTGCTCTTCCGTAGTTTCTTAAGATACAATAAGTTTTTCCAATACTTGTAGTCATTAACACGAACAGAAATCAAGGCCCTGGTAGACACAGATAACGTCAACCGACTCATACGCAACTTCAAAATACGGGTCGGTTCAGGACAACACAACAATTTACATTTGAAACTATTAAAGGAAAATTAGTGACCTGATAATACTGAAATCTTGAAAGAAGAAAACAAAAAAATATCACCAAAATATGATCGACCAAGAAAGGAATCTCACATCTCGGTAATAATTTCTTCCAAATGATCAAAGTCTTTTGAAGAAATTTGCTCATAAAATGGCCCTCAAGATGATGCATGTACTCCCGTGCTAACGCACTTATATCTTCTGGCTGTGAAGTGAATCGGAGGTTACAGTAAGACTTCATGTGTCATGATAAACGTTTTAACATGTCTTTGTCTATAATAAAAATATAGGCTGCAAAAATGATGTGACGTTATTCATAACACCCATCTCATATACCTCTGGACATTTCCTTCCTTGGTTCTCAAACTTACATGTACTTAAACCAATAACAACCTTCCCTCATTGGTGTCACTTGATCTCATCACATGATTACCAGTGTTACGTGTCCTGGAAATGAATGGCGACCTCCATATCGGTTTGTGGAGTTTACTGTGTTCCTAGAGCGGTTAATCGTGTCATGCCTAGTTGGCCTACACCGCCCTTCACAAGGATTTTACATCTATAGGAGGTTTCTTTTTGGAGAAAGAAAGGAGAGCTTTGTTTGGTTGTGGGTCTCCGATGCTTTACTGGACGTTAATTGTTTCTGTTTGTGTTATGTTGTCATTGAGTGCATGTGATCTTCGTGTGAATGTGATGTATTATCACTACTATGCCTTGCAGATTTTATTTACATGAAGGCCAAACCGTTTGTGAGGAAACTGCCATTGCATCATTTCCTATATATATACTCTTCTCCATCACGGTCAAATGTCATTTGTGGCTCATTTAATTGTTGTTTCAATAATTAATTACTGTAACTTGACCTCGGCATTCTGTTAAAAAAAAAAAAAACATTTGAATGAGCTATAAGTATCTTAAATAGCAGATGAAAAACATAGCCGTTTATTTCTATAAACAGACTGATGTTGAGATAAAATATTATGTCGTGTCTGACCTTGAGTGCAGAGTCTAGAACCACCTTCAGCACATTCCCCCCTGAACTTACTAACATTCTCACTCTACTACAGAGGGATTGTGGGAATCTGGTCCCAAAAAAAAAAAAAAAAAAACCTTCAAGAATAAAATAATTTTTGATTTTCTGAACCAAGGGCAGTGGTGGTCTGGTGGGAACGCTGCAGGATCACTGATCAGTAGGTTGGGGGTTCAAGCCCCACTATTTATGGGTTATCACTGACACCCCCCCCCCCACACACACACACACACACACACACACACAGTGCTGCTAACTGGGTTATCAAAGGCCGGCCATGCCTCTCACTGTGCTGTGAGGTTCATGTAAAAGAACCATTGCTGAATTTCAACAAGAGTAGCTGCAAATCCATCAGCATGTTTCTGCCCCACAATGGCCTGGTGAGCTGTCCAGGGTGTACTCTGCCTTTGCCTGGAGTCAGCTGGGATGGGTGCCAGCCCTGCCTCGACCCTAATTAGGATGACGTGGTTAGAGAAAATGAATGAAGGATTTTCTGAACCGCTTAATCCTCATTAGGGTCGAAGGGAGTTGATGTACATCCGACTCTGGGCGAGGACATAGTACATCCTGGACAGCTAGTTGGGTCATCGCAAACGAATTAAGAAATTATTCATCATATTGTTTTCTTTAAATGAGCAATTTTTTTTTATTTTGTGTGTGTGTGTGTGTGTGTGTGTGTGTGTGTGTTCATGTGTGTTTACTCCAGTTGGTCCAGCGGTGAAGCCCTCCATGTCTCTGCTCCCTCCCTCCGCTCTGCAGCTCTCTGAGGGATCAGTGTCACTGCTCTGTCCGCTCTCAGCCTATTCTCCTGATTGTGTGTACCTAGTACATTCATTCATTCATTTCATTCATTTTCTGTAACCGCTTAATCCTAATTTGGGTCGCGGGGAGGCTGGCACCCATCCCAGCCAACTTCGGGCGAGGGCAGAGTATACCCTGGACAGCTCGCCAGGCCATCACAGGGCGGAAACACGCTGAAGGGCTTTGCAGCCTACTCTTGTCGAAAGTCAGCGATGGTTCTTTTACATGAACCTCACACCATAGACAGTGGGAGACATGGCCGGCCTTTGATAACCCAGTTAGCTCCACTGGGAGGGACAGTGACAACCTTGTGGAGAGTGGGACTCAAACCCCTAACCTTTGGATCAGCGATCCAGAGCCCTATACCACTAGACCACCACTGCCCTGTACCCAGTACAAAGACTGAAATTTCTGTTCTCTAAATCCGTTGTGTTAATAAAGGCAATAAAGAAAAGTGCTCTCTGTATTTCTTCTTCTTTACACACATTTGTTTACAATATTTGGAGCGAATGCAAAAGCAGGTTTACAAGAAACCAGGAAACAAGTTAAAATTAAACATGTGCACAAGAGGACACGAAACCATTTTACAAATAAAGGGAATGTGCATGGACACGCGTTGATACGCACCACCTGCGGTGTTTGTGAATAAGTCTTGCAATGTTCACGACTAGTTCACACATATGATACAAAGGTTTATGTGAAATAGAACTTTGAACATTTCAAAATTTAAGATAAGATTAAAGATCTTAATCATCACCTGCTGCATGAACAATGAAAATCATTTGATCAGATCTTTGTTTCACAGCAAGTAGAAAAATAAACTGCTCAAAAGACAACAAAGGAACTACACTGAGCTATACATGAGCGTATAATTCCATACACATATATACACAAACCTATAGGTACAATTATAGACAGACAAACATCAGTGGTGGGACATCAGGGACAGCAAAGCCTTCCCTGCTGATCTCAACACTATCAGAAGCACTGAACTGAAATTCTTGTATTTGCTCCATTAAATTGTATTAATTTGGTTCCCAGCAGTCTGTTCTCTTCGTTTTGTAGCATCTGTTGGCTGCACTGCTTCCAGTACGCGTGTGTCGATGTTCGATTTTTTTTTTTTTTTTTTTTTTTTTTGGTGAATCAGATTTCAGCGTCTCCGTGCGGTTATGTGAATTTAATCTTCCCAGAGTATTCAGAATCAGCAGTGCTGGATGATGTCACCTTCTTTATATGTGCAATGGTGCTGTTTTTTTTTTTTTTTTCAGCCAATCAGATTTCAGATTCACCTCACAGAGCCATTGAGTGGGTGAACAATATCATCAGAATTTTTTTCTGTTTTCTGATTGATTGGTGAGAGAAAAACAATCTGAACAGAGTGAAGTGATCTGCACACAATACATTTAAGTTTGATATTTTTTTTTACACCCACAATGGCTGATGGATGAGGAGAAATTAACTCGGTGTCTGATTTAATTCTTAAAGGTATACTTTGGTGATAAAAGCCCATTCCTTTCACTATCTCAGATGAAATAATCGACCAAGTACAGCACACTTAAGAACTTTGACAAAGAAAAGTCATCACATTCCAGAGTTTAGAAGCAATTAACCGAAGAAAATGTATATTACGCGGGCGCAGCCATTTATACAGTCACGTATTCAAAATTGGGTCTGTGGCGTCATTGGTGCTCATGCCTCCTTGTACTCCGCCATTTTTTGCCTGTTTTTTTGTGTACAAATGCGCGATATCGTCTCCGTGTTTCTGCTCCAATAATGCCCGATTGCATTGCTAAACACTGCAAAGTGTCCGACAACAACAACATCAGGAAGTCACACTTTCACAGACTGCCCTCTGGGAAGAAACAAGTTGCTCTTCGGCGGCAGTGGCTGGCTAAGTGTGGCCGGCCAGCTGAGTGCGTGAAGAATGCACAGGCACGTGTGTGAACATGTGAGCAGTGAACATTTCGTCTACCCAGACGACTATGAAAATGTCCGCATGTTCGATACAGTTCAATTATTATGTAGTAGTAGTAGTACTGGTTACTAGTTAGTTAACTAGTTAACACCAGTAACTACTAGTTAGTACCTTACCAGTAACTACTAGTATTATTATTATTATGGATGCTTGTATAGCACATATTTCATACACGTGTATGCGTTTACACTTTTCGCCACCGCTATCCTTTTGATGCTGAGCGCCAAGCAGGAAGCAACAGCTCCCAAATTTTAACGTCTTATGGTATGACACAGCCAGACTCAAACTCCGACCTTCCTATATATTTACATATATATATATATATATATATATATAGGGCGGTGGTGGTCTAGTGGTATAAGGCGCTGGATCACTGATCCAAAGGTTGGGGGTTCGAGTCCCACTCTCCACAAGGTTGTCACTGTCCCCCCCAGTGGAGCTAACTGGTTTATCAAAGGCCGGCCATGTCTCTCACTGTCTATGGTGTGCGGCATGTAAAAGAACCATTGCTGACTTTCGACAAGAGTAGCTGCAAAGCTGTCAGCGTGTTTCCACCCTGCGATGGCCTGGCGAGCTGTCCAGGGTGTACTCTGCCCTCACCCGAAGTTGGCTGGGATGGGCACCAGCCTCCCGTGACCCAAATTAGGATTAAGCGGGTACAGAAAATGAACTGATGAGATATATATATATATATATATATATATATATATATATATATATATAAATCTATTCACAGATTCACATGTGTACACACGTACACAGAAGAGTACATGACATGTCAGAGGTGCCTGAGATACACAGGGGAATTATATATGAAAAATTACATGTGTCTAATTAATGATATGGTGTCAGTCAGTGTGAGTGACTTTAGTGGTGGTGATGGTGGTGGTGGTGGTTCATTCTCTCTGACATTCTTTTCATGTTGGAGGAAAATTCTGGGTCTACAGGAAGAGGTCTCCCTATCATTGGGGTGGAGGTCACCAATGTTGTCACAAAGCCCTTTGGTAGCAAAGCTCCTCGTGTGAACAAAATCCTCCCTAAATACATCAGGACAGTCTTGGTTGACATGTCTCTGAAACATTTTGTGGTCATCAGGGACCGCACCTCTTGATGGGCATACCATGATGGTAGTTCACTTTTTTCAAAATGGGGACCGGCCTTCCAGGAGGAGCTCGAAGTAGAACCACTGATCTTCTGCATTGAGAGGAGCCTGCCTCGCTGCTCAAGATCACCTTCAGTCTCACCACAAAGCATCTGATCCAAGGAATACCAGAAGGAAACGATTTCATCTTCTCACCTGCTTTTTCTTTTTCTTCCTAATCTACTTTTTCTACTGAAAACACTAATTTTCCTTTCAATGCCTGTTTCCATTGTGTCGTATCACATCCTCCACCTCAGCACCTGCAGTCGCTCCCAGCTGCAGCAGTGCAGCCTCTCTACAATCTGACTGACGGAGGTTTTTGTACGACTCTCTAACATTGTGTGAACCAGTAGCCTGAGATCTCATGGTGACTCTTACAGTAATAATCTGCTGCATCTTCAGTCTGGACTCCACTGATGGTCAGAGTGAAATCAGATCCAGATCCTCTGCCACTGAAACGAGCTGGAAAACCCGACTGCAACTGATTCACATATTTTATCAGGAGTTTCGGAGCTTCTCCGGGTTTCTGCTGATACCAGAATAAGCGGTTACCATATGAGCTGTGAGAGGACACTGCTTGACTGGTTCTACAGTTCATGGTGACTGTTTCTCCTGGAAGTGCAGGTTTCAGTGCAGGAGTCTGAGTTACTGTGGCTTGACCTCTGCATCCTGCAAAAAAAAATTACATTTCAAATATTGCAACAGAAAGAAATGTATTTACATGAACGGATCATTGTAGAGATGAAGGATGATGTAATATCTGACCTTGAGTCCAGAGGATCAGAGTCCAGATGAAGACGGGGATCAAAGTCATGGTCGCTGTGGGTGAAGTTGCTGTAGCAGCAGCTCTCAGTCATGAAGTGTTAAAGTCACAGCGCTATAAACCCTCCCAGAGCACTGAAGCATGTGCTGCCAATGCAAAGTGTCGTCTAAGTCTGGAACCACCTTCAGCACATTCCACCCTGAACTTACTGTCATTCTCACTCTACTACAGAGGGATTGTGGGAATTTTATCATTATTATTTTTTTATTTATTTATTTTTTTAATTTATTTATTTTTTTGATTGTGGGATTTTTTCTTAAATAAGTGAATTTGAGAGAGAAGTTGAAACTTTCACTGGATGGTGTTTGTACTGAATGTTCATGAGTTTGTCACTGTGCTGGATTTATGGTGGAAGAAGCAGCTTCGATGTCGGCAGTGAATAAAACACACAAATATTAATTTACTATAAATTAATGTTTAGATGATTGTAGGAGTTAAATATCAGATCATAACTTTCTATCAGTCTACAGAAGGACTGGAGGAATTATTCTCACTTCAGATCCACACATTCAGTATATTATACTCCACATTTCCCATCAGCACATCCGCATTTTCACTCACTGAGGGATTATGGGTAAAACCCGTGTGAGTGCAGATCTCCATTTAGTAAATTTTGGATTTTATTATTTTTAATCTCTTTTTTTCTTCCACACCAACTATATCCTTAGTTTAGATTTACAACTCTGTTTGTTATAAAAACAGTATAAAGTATTAAAAACAGTGGGAGAGTTGGTGTATTAATCACCTGATGTGAAGAGAAGTTGGTGTTTAGTCTCTGTTTTGTAAGAAGAGGTTTAAATGGGTGGAGAGAGCAGTGAGTTTAGAGCAGCAGGTTTTTGTACGACCACTAAACCTGTTTGTATCACTGTGGTGGACTTTTGGTGGAGGAACCAAACTGTCTGTGGGCCGTAAGTAACCTGTTCATTAATGACTGAAATAGAGTGTGTTCAGAATAATTTGCTGAAATAGAGTGTGTTCAGAATAAGTTTTAAAATGGAGTGTGTTTATATTTTGTTTCTGAAGTCTTCATTATTTTAGAAGAGAAAGAAAATATAGATGACAATAGTGCGAGTCAATCATTTTAATTTCAGCTTTTAAATAAATAGGACATTGTGAAAATTAAAAATGTTTGTTTAATTAGTCAAATACATTTAATTCTTTTGAGTCTGTGACAACATAAAAATTTAATGTGAATCTAAATTTATTTCAGTAATTTATACTTTCTACTTTAAATTGTTTATATGTCGGTAATTGTAATATTTAAATTTTTTAAATATTATATACCGATAAATTTTAATTTCCAGTTAGACAGTAATATAAATGATAATAAATATAAAATTAGAAGTATTTGAATTGAGTGTGAAACGTTAGTGAAGCTCCACTGAACTCAGTTCTGCTCTGTAAGATATAAAAGGAACTGAAACACACACAGTGAGCTGAAAGCGAAACCTGAGTGACTGACAGCTGTCCATTTCTGTCTGTGTGTGTGTGTGTGTGTGTGTGTGTGTAGGTGCCACCCAGCCACTGTGACGGTGCTGCCTCCCTCCAGTGTGGAGCTGCACCAGGATAAGTCCACATTCGTGTGTGTGGCTGAAAAGGGCTTCCCCTCGGACTGGAGGCTGAGCTGGAAGGTTGATGGGAAGATCTGGAACTCGGGGGAGAGTCGCAGCACGGCTGTCCTAAACGTGGACGGCCTCTACAGCTGGAGCAGCACGCTGAGCTTATGTCCGGATCAGTGGAGGAACAAGGCGGTGACCTGTGAGGCCTACAACACCCACCAACCTACTGTGGTGAGCACAGTGAACACAGAGCAGTGCTGAGGGCTGTGAACTCACACACACTTTACTCAGCTCACCTTCTACTGCTTCACTGTGTGCTACATGTGGCCTTCACTGCTCAAATGCCCCACTTTCATCATTTTATTTGTGTTATTAACATGTGAGTTCACACACTCCTCAGTTTAACTCACATCTTCTTCTTCATTATCACCCAAATATGTGTTAAGTGTGAATCACTGCAATGTTCTGCTCTGAATTATTAATAAAAGCTTTTCAATCATTCAAATCCTTTTTCTTTACATTATTCATGATGCACATCACACACACACATCACCAGCACATCTGTCTCAGTATCTTTTCTACAAGCTGTTTATTCATGAAAAATACACCTGATACCTTCACTCAACTCAATGTAAAATTCTCTCAAATTCTCCATCATAGAACAAGTGAGTCTGAAAATTTAGAAATTTCCTGTTTATTGTGATATCACTGATTTCATTTTTACATTCATACAGACTTCAACTAATCCATTCTACATTTCCACTAATGAACAATAATGACAACTAAATAATAATAATAATAATAATAATAATAATAACAATAATAATAATAATAATAACAATAATAATGTCACTGCATGGTGGGATAATGTCTATAGCACATCCACTTCACATTAACAAGGACCTGGATTCGAATTTTGGACTTGTGCATTTCTATGTGGTGGTTACATGTTCTCCTCATGATTACATTTACCAAGTTTTATTTATCAAGTATACCAAGTTTAAACATCTTCTCGAATCCATACACATCCCAAATGCTCAATCATGGCTCAATCAACATTGTTCAGATCTTCACAACATGACTTTAAGTTCTGAGCTGGTTCTGTTGGGCTTGGAGGAAAAGACTGTTCCAGATGGGTATTGATTTGGTTCTGTTGTTGGCCAGATGTTTGACGTACAGTGTAAACTGGATGATTGTAAGATCCTTTCGAAAATGTTGAAGCATTTTCTATCAAAGTGTTCCACCGGTGAGCGTTACAGGTATCTCAGTAAATCTAGGCCAAATCACTTGATGTGAAGGGGTTGATGATGATGATGGTGGTTTACTGAGAGAGCCGAGATTTACATGATGTTAATCTGCATCGACACCAGCAGAACTACATCACTGCTCTTCAAACTCAGTATGTTTTTACTGCTTGTACTTTGGTTGCACATGTGCGTGGGCATCTGTGTGACAGATGTATCATTAAAAAAACAAAATCCCACATGTTTTTTCTTCCCAAAAAGGTGTCCCGGGAATTAAAAGTAATAAAATGAGAAATTAAACAATAAAATCCTGTTCTGAATGGATCCAGTACAACTTTCAAACAATATGGAATTTTCAGCTGGAGTATTGTAAGATCTCTCTTCACTCACATTTATGTCCAAATAAGATGTTTCACAGGAAAGGCCACAAAGGGCACCATGGGGCCACTGATTAATTTGCATGGAATGACAATGTGACTTCAGTGACAACCTGAACATACTGAATGACCAGATGATCTCATCGACGAAAACTTTTCTCTGATGTCACAGATATAGAACTGGGGCTGAAATAGTGAAAGTGGGATTCAGGAAGCAGGAGGAATCATTCACACATAAACCAGCACCGCAGAGTCCTGACCTTCATCCGACAGAAAGGGTGGGACGATTGAGGGGTAGACGTTACACAGTGGTCTAACTCTGCCATCCTCATTAAAAATAATAATAAATAAATAAATAAATAAATAAATAAACACTGTGGAAATATTCATATAATTTTGGACAGAAGTTATGGCTGTGATGGAGTGTGTAGAGTGATATGATTCTTGAGAGATTTATAATTTATATTTAATAATGAATAATAATTTATAATGTGAGTTGTGAGTGAGTGTGATGTGGTTCTTCTCCTCCACAGAGTGTCATTGTGTCGTATCACATCCTCCACCTCAGCACCTGCAGTCGCTCCCAGCTGCAGCAGTGCAGCCTCTCTACAATCTGACTGACGGAGGTTTTTGTACGACTCTCTAACACTGTGTGAACACATATTTGCTGTTAATGTAATGTTCACTCTCACAGTAGTAATCTGCTGCATCTTCAGTCTGGACTCCACTGATTGTCAGAGTGAAATCAGATCCAGATCCACTGCCACTGAAACGAGCTGGAAAACCCGACTGTAACTGATTGATATATTTAATAAGGAGTTTAGGAGCTTCTTCAGGTTTCTGCTGATACCAGTGTAAATAGCTGCTAGACACATCCTGACTGGTTCTACAGTTGATGGTGACTGTTTCTCCTGGAAGAACAGATTTCACTGCAGGAGTCTGAGTTACTGTAACTTGACCTCGACATTCTGAAAAAAAAAAATTAATAATAAAAGTAAAAACTTTGAATGAGCATCAACTATCAGTAACTTAAATATCAGAAGAAAAACATAAATTTATTTCTAAAAACAGATCATTGCAGAGATAAAACCTGAAGTGGTATCTGACCTTGAGTGCAGAGGATCAGAGTCCAGATGAAGACGGGGATCAAAGTCATGGTCGCTGTGGGTGAAGTTGCTGTAGCAGCAGCTCTCAGTCATGAAGTGTTAAAGTCACAGCGCTATAAACCCTCCCAGAGCACTGAAGCATGTGCTGCCAATGCAAAGTGTCATCCAAATCCCACTCTCTATGGGTTGTCACTGTCCCCACAGTTCATCTAACTGGGTTATCAAAGACCAAAGATGTCTCTCACTGTCTATGGTGTGAGGTTGACGTAAAAAAAACATTGCTCACTTTCAGCAAAAATTCTGAAAAAATAAATAAATAAAAAAATATATATATATATATATATATATATATATATATATATATATATATATATATATATATATATATATATATAGATAGATAGATAGATAGATAGATAGATAGATAGATAGATAGATAGATAGATAGAGTATACTCTTGTTATGTTGAGAAGATGAAGAAAGTTCTGTGGATAGTTTGATCAGGTTGGTTTGTTCAGCTGCAGGTTGGATGGATGATGATCAGAATTGTGATATTTATAAAAAGAAGAAGATGTTTTGTATAAAATGAAGAAATGTGATGTGGGAAGGAAAGAGCTGCTTCAATAAAATCTGCTTTTGGGTCATTTTTTAAAATTCAGTTCAAGTCACTTCATTTTGAGATTCGTGTGAAACATTATATTTCAGGTATTTTTATTTTAAAAAATCATCATGACTGATTTTTTAAACATTATAGCATGAACAGTTATGAATGAATTTGCTTTCATAGGTTGGATGGATGATTATCAGAATTGTGTGGTTTTGTGTGATGTGTAGATAAACTACTGCATCTCTTCCACAGCCGTTACACTTCTTCTTTTACTTTCGGCTGCTCCCTTCAGGGGTCGCCACAGCAAATCATCCGCCTCCATCTCATCCTATCCTCTGCATCTTCTTTTCTGACTCCAACGACCTTCATGTCTTCCTTCACCGCATCCATAAATCTCTTCTTTGGTCTTCCTCGAGGCCTTCTGCCTGGTAGTTCCAACCTCAGCAGCCTACTGCCAATATACTCACTATCCCTCCTCTGTACATGTCCAAACCATCTCAATCTAGCCTCTCTGACTTTGTCTCCAAAACATCTTACATGGGCTGTCCCTCTGATATACTCATTTCTGATCCTATCCATTACACTGAATTACCAAATATCACCATGTTCAGTATGATGGAGTTCAAATTCACATTAATGTGTGTGTGTGTGTGTGTGTATGTGTGTGTGTGTGTGTGTGTGTGTGTGTGTGTGTGTGTGTGTGTGTTCTCCAGCTGGTCCAGTGGTGAAGCCCTCCGTGTCTCTGCTCCCTCCGTCCTCTCTGCAGCTCTCTGAGGGATCAGTCTCACTGCTCTGTCTGCTCTCAGCCTATTCTCCACAAGGGGCGCTGCCGAGCTGGACAGTGGATGGTGATGAAGTGAAGTGTGTGTGTGTGTGTGTGTGTGTGTGTGTGTGTGTGTGTGTGTGTGTGTGTGTGTGTGTGTGTGTGTGTGCATTTCATAGAATTAAGTAATCACAGTCATATAAATGATAATAAATATAAAATGTAAAGTATTTGAATTGAGTGTGAAATATGTGTTAAGTGTGAATCACTGCAATGTATATATATATATATATATATATATATATATATATATATATATATATATATATATATATATATATATATATAGTCTCACTGCAGCAGCAGGAAAGAAGCTGTTGAAGAAGCAAGTTCGATGTGTGACAAGACTGTCTGCCCGTTTGTGGCTGAGGTTGTATATGCTCTGTTTGTGTTTACGTAGGGAGTGAGCTCGATGTAGTGTGTCTTTGATGATCCGTTCTATTCTTTTATGACAATGCTGTGTGTAAATCGTGTTTATGGTAGGAAGTTCAGTCCCAATAATCCTCTCTGCAGTCCTTATGATACCTTGCAGAGCCTTACTCTCTGCCTGTGTGGTGTTGTCGAACCACACAGTGAGGCATGTAGTGAGGATGCTCTCAATCAACCCTTTGTAGACTTGGGTGAGAGGGCAACAGTGAACGCCAGCTTTCCTGAGCATCCTGATGAAATAAAGTCTCTGCGGGGCTTTTTTCACTATGGCCGTAGTGTTCAAGGTCCAGCTCAGATCCGATGTTATTTGCAGACCTAAGAACCTACAGCTGTCAGCCCTCTCCACCTCAGTCCCCTTGATGAAAAGTGGTTGCAGGAGGGGTGGATATTTTCTGAAGTCAATTGTTACGTCTTTTGTCCTCTATGTCCTATCTATGTTTACACTGAGATTATTATTGTCTCCATAGATAAGAATGTTGTTCACCAGACTACTGTAGCTTGATTCGCCCCGCTCTTAATAAAGCCCAGGATGGTGATGTCGTCAGCATACTTTATAACGGTGGTGTTTCCCTGGGTGGAGACACAGTTGTGTGTGTACAGGGTGAAGAGTTTCAGACTGAGGCAGGAGCCCTGTGGTGATCCTGTGCTGACTGTGAGCTTTGCTGACACCCTCCTTCCCATCCTCACCACTTGTGGTCTGTCAGTCAGGAAATCCAGAATCCAGTTGCAGGTCGGGCTCGGTACACCGAGGTCTGTCAGCTTCCAGGTCAGCCTGCCCGGTAGTATGGTGTTGAAAGGCAGACCTGTAGTCCAGGAAAAGTGTCCTGACATATGTTCCTCTGCTGTCCAGATGTTGTAGGATGTGATGTGTTGCAATGGCAACTGCGTCGTCCACTGAGCAGTTGGGGCGGTAGGCAAACTGAAAGGGATCGGTCGCATCTGGTACTGAGTGGTTGATGTGCTTGAGAACCAATTTTTCGAAAAACCTCATGGCAACTGATGTAAGTGCCACTGGGCTGAAGTCATTCGGGAGAGATGGGTTCCGCTTCTTTGGAACTGGTACAATCGTAGAGAACTTGAAGACACGGGGAACCATGGCTTGGCGTAGAGACAGATTGAAGATGTCTGTATACACATCAGTAAGCTGTTCCACACAGGCCTTCAGAACTCTGGGAAGTACACCATCTGGTCCTCCAGCCTTGTGTGGTTTAACTTGCCTCAGAGTCTTTAGGACCTATGCAGGTGTCACCTGAAAGGTATTGTCCTGTGGAGTTGCAGGGGGCTTTGAGGGAGTGTCTGTATTTAGTCTATGGAACCTGACGTAGAAGGTGTTTAGGCTGTCAGGGAGGGAGACATCCTGAGGGTCTTTAGTTGGTGGTGTCTTCTTGTAATTTGTGACTGCTTGGATTCCCCGCCACATACTGCGTGTGTCATTACTTAGGTAGTGGCTTTCGAGTTTTTGAGAATGAGTCTTCTTTGCAGTTCTGATGGACTTCTGCAACTCGTACCAGGCTTTCTTATATTCCCCTTGATCTCCAGACTTAAAAGCGACTTGCCATTTTATGTTTTTTTCCTTGATGTCTCCATTGTACCAGGGTTTCTGGTTTGGAAACGCACGCACAGTTCTGGGGGAGCACATATAGATGTGCACCAGCTGATGTAGTCACTCACAGCTTCTGTGTATTCATGGATGTTGTTCGTGGCCACTTTAAAGTTATTCCAGTCTGTGGCCGCTAAACAGCCCTGCAGACTAGCTTGTGGGTTGTCAAACCAGGTGTTTACCATTCTTGTTGTGACTGGCTGTGCTTTAAGGTTCTTGGTGTAAGTGGGCTTGAGCCGAAATGCCAGGTGATCAGACCTACCAAAGTGGTGTTTTGGTTCAGCTATGAAGTTGTTTTAATGTTGCCGTAGCAGTGATCCAGTGTTTTATTGTTCCTGATTGGAAAAGTTACAAAAGTTTCCTGAGGGTGCAGTGATTAAAATACCCCAGAATGATAAATGCAGCATCAGGATGTTTGTTTCCATGCTCATTGATCATATCCCCCAGTGCAGCTTCCTCTCCAGCGGTGGTGGTGGTGGTGGTGCTGGTGGGAGGGATGTACACAACACTCACAATGATACATTTTAGTTCTCTGGGTAAATAAAATGGCCGCAACTTCAAAGTTATATATTCTACAATTGCGGAGCAAGATTTAGAGATGATCTTACAATCAGTACACCAGGTTTGTTTCACAAAGACTGCTGTTCTTTCGCCACAGGTCTTGCTGGTATCCGCTGTGCTCTGGTTCTCTCTGAAGGCCGTGTAGCTGGCTCGTGTAATCTCCTGGTCAGGTGTACTCTCCTTGAGCCATGTTTCACAGAAACACAGCATGGAGCAGACCTGTAGATCTTCCTGTGTTGTAGTCCGTGTATGAAGCTTGTCCATCTTATTTCGCAGAGACTGAACATTTGCAGATAGTATGACCGGAAGTTCTGACCAACCACTGCTAGCCAAGCGCCGAAGTCATCGTTCGGTCCCTCCCCGCCTGCCGCGTCTCCCACTGGGCTTATTGTTATCACGGGTGCGGGCTGAAGGAGAGAAGGAGAGGCGGGAGGCGTGTCCGTAGACAGAGAGAGAAGAGGAAAAGCATGAGTCGAGGATTGAGAGTAGGGACTTTGAATGTTGGAACTATGGCAGGAAAAGGTAGAGAGTTAGCTGACATGATGCAGAGGAGGAAGGTGGACATACTGTGTGTGTTCAGGAGACCAGGTGGAAAGGTAGCAAGGCTAGAAGCTTAGGGTTTAAGCTGTTTTTTCATGGTGTGGATGGGAAGAGAAACGGAGTAGGAGTCATCTTGAAGGAGGAGTTTGTCAGGAATGTTCTAGAAGTGAAAAGAGTGTCAGAGTGATGAGTCTCAAGTTAGAAATTGAAGGCGTGATGTTCAATGGTGTTAGTGTTTATGCCCCACAGGTAGGATGTGAGCTAGAAGAGAAGAAGAGATTCTGGAGTGAGTTAGATGAAGTGATGCAGAGTACCCCCAGAGGTGAAAGAGTGGTCATTGGGGAGGACTTCAATGGACATGTTGGTGCAGGAAACAGAGGGGACGAGGAAGTGATGGGCAAGTTTGGTATCCAGGACAGGAAAGCAGAGGACAGATGTTGGTAGATTTTGCAAAAAGTATGAAAATGGCTGTGGTAAATACGTTCTTCCAGAAGAGACAGGAGCATAGGGTGACTTATAAAAGAGGAGGTAGGAGCACACAGGTAGACTATATCTTGTGCATGTGATATCATTTGAAGGAAGTCAGTAACTGCAAAGTAGTATCGGGTGAGAGTGTTGCCAAACAGCATAGGATGGTGGGGTGCAGAATGATGCTGATGGTGAGGAAGGTGAAGAGAAAAACAGGAGTACAGGTAGACACAGCATAAGGCGAAGGTAGCGGTGTCAAAGACCAAACAGAGGACGTATGATGACTTGTATGCTCGATTGGAAAGTAAAGAGGGAGAAAGTGATTTATACAGGTTGGCACAGCAGAGAAAGAGATGGAAAGGATGTGTAGCAAGTTAGAGTGATTAAGGACAGAGAGGGAAATGTATTGACTGATGACAGAATTGTTCTGGGAAGATGGAAAGAGTACTTTGAAGAGCTGATGAATGAGGAAAATGAGAGAGAAAAAAGAGTAGAAGAGGTGACCGTCGAGGACCAGGAAGTAGCAAAGATTAATAAGGGTGAAGTGAGGAGGGCATTGAAGAGAATGAAGAATGCAAAGGCAGTTGGTCCTTATGACATACCGGTGGAGGTATGGAATTGTCAATGAGAAGTAGCAGTAGATGTCCTGGCAAGAACATTCAACGAGGTCTTAAAGAGTGAGAGGATGCCAGAGGAATGGAGAAAATGTGTGCTGGTGCCCATTTTTAAAAACAAGGGAGAGGTGCAGAGTTGTGGCAACTACAAAGGGATAAAATTGATGAGCCATACGATGAAGTATTATGGGAAAGAATAGTGGAAGACTAGACAAGACTAAGGGCAGAGGTCAGCATTTGTGAACAACAGTTTGGTTTCATGCCAAGAAAGAGCACCACAGGTGCAGTGTTGGCCTTGAAGATGTTAAGAGAGAAGTACAGAGAAGGTCAGAGGGAACTGCATTGTTCCTTTGTGGATCTGGAGAAAGCATATGACAGGGTGCCGAGAGAGGACTTGTGGTATTGTATGAGGAAGTCTGGATTGGCAGAGAAGCATGTTAGAGTGGTGCAGGACATGTATGAGAGATGTAAGACAGTGGTGAGGTGTGCTGTCGGTGTGACAGAAGAGTTCAAGGTGGAGGTGGGACTGCATCAAGGGTCAGCTCTTAGCCCCTTCTTGTTTGCTATGGTGATGGACAGGCTGACAGACAAGGTTAGACAAGAATCTCCATGGACTATGATGTTTGCAGATGACATTGTGATCTGCAGTGAGAGCAGAGAACAAGTGCAGGAAAATCTAGAGAGGTGGAGGTATGCCCTGGAAAGGAGGAGAATGAAGGTTAGCCTCAGTAAGACAGAATACATGTATGTGAAGGACAAGGACCCAAGAAGAACGGTGAGGTTACAGGGAGCAGAGATAAGGAAGGTGGAGGATTTTAAGTACTTAAGCTCAACAATCCAGAGCAGTGGAGAGTGTGGAAAAGAGATGAAGAAGCGTGTGCAGGCAGGTTGGAATGGTTGGAGAAAATTGCCCGGTGTGATGTGTGATAGGAGGGAATTGGCGAGATTAAAAGGAAAAGTGTACAAGACGGTGTTGAGGCCAGCGATGTTGTATGGTTTAGAAACAGTGGCCCTGGGGAAAAGACAGGAGGCAGAGCTGGAGGTAGCAGAGATGAAAATGTTGAGGTTCCCTTTGGGAGTAACGAGGATGGATAGGATCAGGAATGAGCACATCAGAGGGACAGCACATGTAAGACGTTTTGGAGTGGAGACAAAGTCAGAGAGGCTAGATTGAGATGGTTTGGACATGTACAGAGGAGGCATAGTGAGTATATTTGTAGTAGGATGCTGGGGTTGGAACTACCAGGCAGAAGGCCGAGAGGAAGACCAAAGAGACGATTCATGGATGTGGTGAAGGAGGACATGAAGGTAGTTTGTGTAAGAGAAGAAGATGCAAAGGATAGGGTGAGATGGCGGCAGATGATTTGCTGTGGCGACCCCTGAAGGGAACAGCCGAAAGGAAAAGAAGAAGTCAGTGGTTGTCCTGCTTGGCAATAGCCTGAAACGTTTTTTTTCTGAAATAAAATGACCTTTGAAATGACCCTTAATCCATTGGAGCCATCAGTTGTAGGGTATCTACCATGGTTTGGACTGTGAAGGTCAAAATATGTTAAATGGCAAAATGTTGGAAAAGTCTAATACAATCATTTTGTAAAATCCATCAAATATTCAAAGGGTCAGGCACAGCCGACATCATGGTACACCTACATACATGGATGATACAAGCCTAATATACACAATGTAAAGTAGCCTCAACCTTCTGAGGTAATGAAATGTAATTTCCCATTGCAATGAGGCAGAGTATTGTACTCTTCATTTCCTGGACAAACAAACGGATCATATGAATAAACAATCCTATTACTGATACTGATGATCATTCTCACTTGAGTGGCTGCAGCACTGTTCTGTTCTTTTTCGATGAACGTGTCTGAATTTGGTATCTCTGGATCAGGAATGAAATGAACTTTTAGCACAATTAAATTTATTCAACAATATATGATTGTAAGGGACAAGGGATCCCAAATGCATGCTCTCTTTCACTCAAGATTATTTACATTTACAGCATCTGACTGATGTCCTTATCCAGAGTGACTTCCCGGAGGACGAGTGATTTTGTAAAATCCATCAAAATTCTTTCTGGACCTCTAATAGAATATTATGACGGTAGATCTCTTTAAAACGAGAGTTATAATTAGTACAACAATACAACAACTGTACAACAGGAGCTTTAGCAGCTCTTCCGTCGGTCGCAGGATCCTCACTCTACCACTAGGGGGCGATATAGAGCAGAGGTTTCATGCAATATGAGTTTAAAGAGGGTGAAGAGGTTTTCTCAAACATCTCGATTTCTTTTGTCTGGACAGAAGGTGAAATGCAAGATTTCTTCAGACTGAGATTCTAAAATCATCTTCATTGATATATGATGAACTTCCATCAATGATGAGATATCCGTGAGACATGGAGGAGAAAAGAGAAAGAGTTTTGGTTTCTGGAACTGGACCTGAGGTTTAAATAGATGGTGGTGGATGTGCCAGGACGAATGAGAATGATGGACAGATGCAGAATAACGATCTATAAAGTAACACTCAAACCTGAGGAAGAACCAGGACGATGGACCAGAACCAAATAGAAGTTTCACTATTGTGTGTTACAGGGCAGATCATGAAGGGAAATGGAAGTATATATAAATATAAGAATATAGAATAAATTCTGGTCCATAATCTGTTGTTATTTTTAAATATTTTTGTTATTTAAATAAGATTTTGTTCGAATCCTCACTGAATCAAAAACCAAAACACATCAACACCTGCTGTACGACCCCCTCCGCCCCTATATTTAAAAACACAAAGCCATCAGATCGGAAAACGAAAAGAAAAACTCCTGAATCCGGTTCTCAGTCCACCTTTACCTCATATTATTAGTATTTAAGATTAATCCAGTTTCAGTCAAACTCTCATCCACATGTAATCACAGCGTTGTGCACACACTATGTAGTGGGGCCGATGGCGTAGTGGTTAGGGTGCTGCGCTCATGATCGGGAGGTTGTGAGTTCGAATCCCACTGAGACCCTCAGTTGAACTCCTGGTCGCTTCACGCTACGGAAACCGGGGATAAGAACCGGCCTGATGAGCCACGAGGCTAAGCCACTAGGCTCGGGTGTAAAAACCCAACAGACTGACCTTACGCACAATATCATCCTCTTACATAAACACCTCGATTCCCTCATATACACGATAACACTTTCTAAAGCGCATGATGGGATGGTGGGTGTCAAAGGGTATGATAGAACGACATGCTGTCTTACACACACACACACACACCATCCAACGGGGTGATTGGGTTTCTCTTCCAGAATGTGTAAGTGTTTAAACTCGTGCTTGTGTGAGACTGCAGTGTTACGGATGAAACCGAGTTTGATTTGCGGCCGACGTGGAATCTCAGAGGAACGTGAAGAAAGAAGGGAACCCCAACGATCACATGACCATCCTTCACAGAGTCTGTACTGAAGTTGTGATTTGTCTGATGGATAATGATGGAAATGTCACTTATGAGATCATTAATTGTTACAGAAACATTGTAAAATGTTTTCTCAAAGATTTCGAGGGTTTTTTTTGTTTGTTTTTTTTTCTGGACAGATGAAACGCAAAATTTCTCCAGACTGAGATTCTAAAATCATCTTCATTGATACATGGAAGGCCTCCAGAAATCAGTCAATTAACTGTCAGTAGCTGCTGAAATTGTAGTCAGAGGCTCAGGATGGACATGAAGAGCTCGATCAAGGTCCTCTGGTGAGTTAACACAAGTTAATGGATGAGCCCAAGACACCAGGACTCAGTGTTGAACCCTCAGGAGTTGATGTGATATTATCAGTGCACCATGAAGAAAAGAGGGACTCCATGTGAGAATCCCAGTCACATGACCATCCTTCAGCGTTTTGCTTGCAACAGAACAAGATCTATGTCACAGTGTGAGAAGTTTTCCTGAGTTTGGAAGATAGGGGGTGGAGGAGATCCAGATATGCAGAAAATGAGGAGAGGAGAGTGTCCATAACAGACGAATGGAAAAAGGTATAACTAGACGAGGCCTGGAAGGTATGATGATGCAGGAAACACAAACCAAGAACATACCGAGTGGGGGTTTTGCCAAGTGGGGGGACAAGTACGAAAAGCTGGGTTCATGTAGAATATGTAGATGATCTTCTTCTTTTCATTTCGTCTTTCCTCTTCAGGGTTCGCCACAGCGAATCAGCTGCCTCCATCTCACCCTATCCTCTGCATCTTCTTCTCTTACACCAACTGCCTTCATGTCCTCCTTCACCACGTCCATGAATCGTCTCTTTGGTCTTCCTCTAGGCCTTCTACCTGGTAGCTCCAACCTCAGCATCTTACTACAAATATACTCACTATCCCTCCTCTGTACATGTCCAAACCATCTCAAACTAGCCTCTCTGACTTTGTCTCCAAAACGTCTTACATGTGCTGTCCCTCTGATGTGCTAATTCCTGATCCTATCCATTCTCGTTACTCCCAAAGGGAACCTCAACATTCTCATCTGTGCTACTTCCAGCTCTGCGTCCTGTCTTTTCCTCAGGGCCACTGTTTCTAAACCATACAACATCGCTGGCCTCAACACTGTCTTGTACACGTTTCCTTTCATTCTTGCCAATACCATCCAATCACACATCACACCGGACACTTTTCTCCAACCAGCCTGCACACGCTTCTTCACCTCTTTTCCAGACTCTCCATTGCTCTGGATTGTTGAGCCTAAGTACTTAAAATTTTCCACCTTCTTTATCTCTGCTCCCTGTAACCTCACCAAACTGTTGTTCACAAATGCTGACCTCTGCCCTTAGTCTAGCTTCCACTATTCTTTCCCATGACTTCATCGTATGGCTCAACTTTATCCCTCTGTAGTTGCCGCAACTCTGCACAACTGTCTTGTGCTTCAAAATGGACACTTCTTCTTAGCTAATCTCTTCTTTTGTACACACTCTTGTACTTCCTCATTCCACCACCAAATCTTCTGATCTCCTCTCCTTCCAGATGACACACCGAGTATTCTCCTACCTGTCTTCCTGATCACATTAGCTGTAGCTGTCCAGTCATCTGGAAGCACTTCCTGACCACCCAAAGCCATTTTCAACTCTTTAAGGACAACACGACAGGCTTCCTTTTTCAGCTTCCACCACTTTGTCTTTTGCTGTGCCTTTGCCTTCTTCACCTTCCTCACCATCAGCATCATCCTGCATACCACCACCGAGGCTGTTTGGCAATAGTCTCACCCGCTACTACTTTGCAGCCACTGACTTCCTTCAAATTACATCGCCTACACAAGATGTAGTCGACCGGTGTGCTCCTACCTCCACTTTTATAAGTCACCCTATGCTCCTGTTTCTTCTGGAAGAAAGTATTCACCACAGCCATTTCCATCCTTTTTGCAAAATCTCCCAACATCTGTTCTTCTGCGTTCTTGTCCTGGATACCAAACCTGCCCATCACTTCCTCATCCCCTCTGTTGCCTGCACCAACAAGTCCATTGAAGTCTGCTCCAATGACCACTCTTTCACTTCTGGGGGTATTCTGCATCACTTCATCTAACTCACTCCAGAATCTCTCCTTCTCTTCAAGCTCACATCCTGCCTGTGGGACATAAGCACTAACAACATTAAACACCACGCCTTCAATTTCTAACTTGAGACTCATCACTCTGTCTGACACTCTTTTCACTTCTAGAACATTCCTGACAAACTCCTCCTTTAAGATGACTCCTACTCCATTTCTCTTCCCATCCACACCATGAAAAAACAGCTTAAACCCTGCTCCTAATCTTCCAGCCTTGTTACCTTTCCACCTGGTCTCCTGAACACACAGTATGTCCACCTTCCTCCTCTGCATCATGTCAGCCAGCTCTCTACCTTTTCTTTGCATATTTCCAACATTCAAAGTCCCTACTCTCAGTCCTAGACTCATGCCTTTCCTTTTCTCTCTCTGCCTACGGATACGCCTCCCGCCTCTCCTTCTTCGATGTCTTCGACCAACAGTAGTCCAATTTCAACCAGCACCCTGTTGTTTAACAGCACTGATGGAGGTCATTGTTCACCCGGGCCTCGACCGATCCGGTATGAATTTTTTTGTTGTGACTCACATATTTTATTTGCCATTTGTTTTACGCCTGATGCCCTTCCTGACCCAACCCTCTGAATTTATTCGGGCTTGGGACTGGCGTGAGGGAGAGACACTGGCTTGTGCCCCTCCATCACGGCTGCATTAGAATATGTAGATGATCAGAGATGTAAATTTGGGTATTAGGTCATTACTCATGATGGACAACTAAAAATAGGTCCAGGGGACTCTTTCCATTGAATGTTGGCGAGGAGCCATTAAATGATAAAGAGAAGGAATGAAGAGGATGAGAAGGCAAGAGGACTGGAGCTTGTCAAGGTGGAGGTTGACGTCCACTCGGAGGCCTAGAGGGGGTCGTCAGTTGGAAAAACACTGAGTATTGTGTTCTCATTTCTATGAGACATTTGTGTCTCAAGGACCGAGGAAGACAGCAGATGAAATTGCAACTGCATGAAAATCAAAGAATGAGAATGAGAACTGGGATACTTTCGTTTCAACTCATTTTAGTTTCAGCTCATGTGCTGCCATTGTTGATGAAATGTTTGCCAGATGTACTTGTGTGGAAAAAGATCATCCCAAAATCAGCAGAGGAAGAAAAGAAAAAAATAAACATTTAAGGAGGACGAAAGAAGGAAGAAGAAATTAAAACTCGGATTCGAAATATAAAAATTAAAAAGTCAAAAATCAGATCAAGGAATGTAAAGTGTTGTGTAGAGTGAGGTGATTATTGAGAGATTTATAATTTATATTTAATAATGAATAATAATTTATAATGTGAGTTGTGAGTGAGTGTGATGTGGTTCTTCTCCTCCACAGAGTGTCATTGTGTCGTATCACATCCTCCACCTCAGCACCTGCAGTCGCTCCCAGCTGCAGCAGTGCAGCCTCTCTACAATCTGACTGACGGAGGTTTTTGTACGACTCTCTAACACTGTGTGAACACAGGACCACTGTCATGAACACATAGCTTGAGAGGGAATGGAAACTCTGACAGTAGTAATCTGCTGCATCTTCAGTCTGGACTCCACTGATGGTCAGAGTGAAATCAGATCCAGATCCACTGCCACTGAAACGAGCTGGAAAACCCGACTGTAATGTAGTCGCATATCTAATCAGGAGTTTAGGAGCTTCTCCAGGTTTCTGCTGATACCAGTGTAAATAGTTACTGCCATGCACATTCTGACTGGTTCTACAGTTGATGGTGACTGTTTCTCCTGGAAGAACAGATTTCACTGCAGGAGTCTGAGTTACTGTAACCTGACCTCGACATTCTGAAAAAAAAAAAAAAAAAAAAAAAAAAAAAAATCATAATCATAATAATGATAATACAATTAAAAAAAGTAATGACATGAATGGCAAAGATGTAAAATATTACAAGGGAAACAATATTTGTATTTATACAAACAGATAAAATCTGAAGTGGTGTCTGACCTTGAGTGCAGAGGATCAGAGTCCAGATGAAGACGGGGATCAAAGTCATGGTCGCTGTGGGTGAAGTTGCTGTAGCAGCAGCTCTCAGTCATGAAGTGTTAAAGTCACAGCGCTATAAACCCTCCCAGAGCACTGAAGCATGTGCTGCCAATGCAAAGTGTCGTCTAAGTCTGGAACCACCTTCAGCACATTACCCCCTGAACTTACTGTCATTCTCACTCTACTACAGAGGGATTGTGGGAAATTTATTGAAACATAAATGAAATGCATCCTTAAATGTGTTGTCGGCGACAGAATTACAGATTGCAGAGAGAGAGAGAGAGAGAGAGAGAGAGAGAGAGAGAGAGAG
>CM045742.1:39090000-39270000 GCA_024760905.1 Plotosus lineatus | reverse complement strand
GTGTTGATGAAGATTTTTGATGTTGATGAAGAAGTTAATAAAGGTGTGCATCTGTCAGTTTTGTTGTGTTTGGGATGAGATGTGAACCTTTCTGGGATGAGATGTGATCCTTTCTGCTGAGGAGGATATCGATGATGATGATGATGCTGAGGGCAGAGTTGATGAAGATTACGTGTATAAAGAGATCAGAGAGTTTTGTTTCATAGTTTTCTTAATTTCAGTGTGATTGTTTGAACCTGACAGTGTTTTTTTTTTTCTCAATCAGTATAATTTAAAATCATTTAAAATCTAAAGCACATGATGGGATGGAAAGGACGGTTTGATGGTGGGTGTCACAGGGTATGAGAGATGACGGCATGCTGTCTTACACACACTTTGTTTTGTTTCACACACACACCATCCAACGGGGTGATTGGGTTTCTCTTCCAGAATGTGTAAGTGTGTAAACTAGTGCTTGTGTGAGACTGCAGTGTTACGGATGAAACCAAGTTTGAATTGCAGCTGATGCAGAATCTCATAGGAACGTGAAGAAAGAAGGGAATCCACCGAATAATCCAGAACACGCCAACGATCACATGACCATCCTGCACAGTCTCTGTACTGAAGTTGTGATTCTGATGGATAATGATGGAAATGTCACTTTTGAGATCATTAAATGTTACAGAAACATTGTAAAATTTACAACAAGATCTACGTAACAGTGTGGGAAGTTTTCCTGAGTTTGGAAGATCAGGGGGTAGAGGAGATTGAAGTCCACCAGGAGGGTTATAGGGGGTCATCAGTTGGAAAAACACTGAGTATTGTGTTCATTTCTATGAGATATTTGTGTCTGAGAGACCGAGGAGGACAGCAGAGGAAATTTCAACTGCATGAAAATCAAAGAATGAGACACGACAATGAAAGCTCCTCCCACTAAAGGAAACAGATCCTGCAGGATTTACCTTCTGAGAGAAACAACAACCCAGTTTTGGGATATTTTAGTTTCAGCTCATGTGCTGCCATTGATGATGAAATGTTTGCCAGATGAACTTGTGTGGAAAAATATCATCCCAAAATCAGCACAGACAGAAAAGAAAAATTAAACATTTAAGGAAGAGGAAAGAAAAAAGAAGAAACTGAAACTCAGATTCAAAATGTAAAAATTAAAAAGTCAAAAATCAGATCAAGGAATGTAAAGTGTTGTGTAGAGTGAGGTGATTATTGAGAGATTTATAATTTATATTTAATAATGAATAATAATTTATAATGTGAGTTGTGAGTGAGTGTGATGTGGTTCTTCTCCTCCACAGAGTGTCATTGTGTCGTATCACATCCTCCACCTCAGCACCTGCAGTCGCTCCCAGCTGCAGCAGTGCAGCCTCTCTACAATCTGACTGACGGAGGTTTTTGTACGACTCTCTAACACTGTGTGAACACAGCTTTGCTGTTAATGTAATGATAACTCTGACAGGAATAATCTGCTGCATCTTCAGTCTGGACTCCACTGATGGTCAGAGTGAAATCAGATCCAGATCCACTGCCACTGAAACGAGCTGGAAAACCCGACTCTAACTGATTCACATATTGAATCAGGAGTTTTGGAGCTTCTCCAGGTTTCTGCTGATACCAGTGTAAGCGGTTATTGCTGTACACATTCTGACTGGTTCTACAGTTGATGGTGACTGTTTCTCCTGGAAGAACAGATTTCACTGCAGGAGTCTGAGTTACTGTCACTTGACCTCTGCATTCTGGAAAAAATAAGAAGTTGCATGAAGCATGCAATGGAACCAAATAAAATATTATAATACAATATTTTAAAAGTATTTTATAAATAAATCATTGTAGAGATAAAATCTGAAGTGGTGTCTGACCTTGAGTGCAGAGGATCAGAGTCCAGATGAAGACGGGGATCAAAGTCATGGTCGCTGTGGGTGAAGTTGCTGTAGCAGCAGCTCTCAGTCATGAAGTGTTAAAGTCACAGCGCTATAAACCCTCCCAGAGCACTGAAGCATGTGCTGCCAATGCAAAGTGTCGTCTAAGTCTGGAACCACCTTCAGCTCATCCCCCCTGAACTTACTGTCATTCTCACTCGACTACAGAGGGATTGTGGGAAATTTAATGACAAAAAAAGGAAAAGAAAAGGTATATATATATATATATACCTTTTCTTTTCCTTTCTTTTTTTGTATATATAATATATAAATATATATAATCTTATTTTTCTTTATTTTAAAGTTGTTCTAAGAAAAAGACATGATTCTTTGAGTGTGTGTGTGTGTGTGTGTGTGTGTGTGTGTGTGTGTGTGTGTGTGTGTGTGTGTGTGTGTGTGTGTGTGTGTGTGTGTGTGTGTGTGTGTGTGTGTGTGTGCTCAGTGCAGTGTGACAGAGGTTTTTGTTTGGCGGTTTAATAGGAATGTATCACTGTGGTGGACTTTTGGTGGAGGAACCAAACTCATTATAAAAAGTAAGTGTTTTCTTCTTCTAAAAGCTCATCAATATATTTTATTTACACAATTCAATCAAATTTAAAGATTGAATATTAAATCATAATGTAATCATTATAAAAAGTAGATGGTTTGTATTAAATAATGAAATGTGATGAGGGGAGGAAAGAGCTGCTTCTATAAAACCTGCTTTTGGGTCATTTTTGAAAATTATATTTATTGATCAAATCTATTTTTGAGATTCGTATGAAATGTTAGATTTCAATAATTTATTACTTTTAATCATCATGACTTTGAATATTTTAATGAATATTTATGACTGATTTCCCCTTGACAGTGTCATTAATAATGATCATTATAATCCCCTGAAATGTATTTGATTCTGTGTTATGTTGAGAAGATGAAGAAAGTTCTGTGGATATTTTGATCAGGTTGGTTTGTTCAGCTGCAGGTTGGATGGATGATTATCAGAATTGTGATATTTATAAAAAGAAGTAGATGTTTTGTATAAAATGAAGAAATGTGATGTGGGAAGGAAAGAGCTGCTTCAATAAAATCTGCTTTTGGGTCATTTTTTAAAATTCAGTTTGAGTCACTTCATCTATTTTTGAGATTCATGTGAAACATTACATTTCAGATATTTTTATTTAAAAAAATCATCATGACTGATTTTTTTAAACATTATAGCATGAACAATTCTGAATTAATTTGCCTTCATAGGTTGGATGGATGATTATTAGAATTGTGTTGTTTTGTATGATGTGTAGATAAACTACTGCATCTCTTCCACAGCCGTTACACTGAATTACCAAATATCACCATGTTCAGTATGATGGAGTTCAAATTCACATTCATGTGTGTGTGTGTGTGTGTGTGTGTGTGTGTGTTCTCCAGCTGGTCCAGCGGTGAAGCCCTCCGTGTCTCTGCTCCCTCCGTCCTCTCTGCAGCTCTCTGAGGGATCAGTGTCACTGCTCTGTCTGCTCTCAGCCTATTCTCCACAAGGGGCGCTGCCGAGCTGGACAGTGGATGGTGATGAAGTGAACGAAGGGGTTCTGACCAGTACAGAACAACAGAAGAATGGTGTCTACAGCCGCAGCAGCACCCTGACCATCAGCAAGGAGCGCTGGGATGAGGCCAAGGTGTTCGGCTGTACCGTCTCTCACCACGACACCACTCAGTTCACCTTGTTCCGAAAGAGCCGCTGTGAAGTGCACTAGCATTCAAGTGTTCACTTTAAAATATGCTTCGCAGTCTGATGTGGTGTGAGTGGTGTAGCTCTGCTTAAATAAAGATTTAATGTAGAAATCATGTCTTCTTTTTTCATCATGAAGTGTCTTTGGCAGCGATTTGGAACAGAACCTTTAACAGCAGGTCCAGTGCAGCGCTGTGTGTTGTGCTTGAGTGACTTTAGTGAAGAACCAGAAACATCTGCTGAAAGTTTTCATCGATTCTGGGACTTCAAGTAGTTCATGCAAATTGTGTGTGTGTGTGTGTGTGTGTGTGTGTGTGTGTGTGTGTGTGTGTGTGTGTGTGATAGGAACACTATCACTTCTCTTTACCACTGTTTCATCAGATTTTGCATGAAACTCGTTACAATCTAAACATTTCAAATGGAATTTATTCGAAATTAGCTTTTTGTTGTTATTGTTGTTGCTCTTTCGTAGTTTTTCAAAATACAATATATTTTCCCAATACAGTACTTGTCGTCATTAACACGAACAGAAATCAAGGTCCTGGAAGACACAGATAACATCGACCGACTCAGACTCAACTTCAAAATATGGGTCGGTTCAGGACAACACAACAATTTATCTTACAAACTATAAAAGGAAAATCAGTGACCTGATAATAATGAAATTTTGACAGAAGAAAAAACAAAAAATCCCGAAAATATGAACGACCAAGAAAGGAATCTCACATCTCGGAAATAATTTCTTCCCAAAAATCAAAGTCTTGTGTATTTTAATCCAGATGTGGAATATAATACATATTTTAATATTCGACGATGTAGCCACATCATCATCAAGGCTCCACCAATAAATAGAGGAACAAGTGAAAGGTCTCCAGCAATCAGTCAATTATCTGTCCGTGGCTGCTGAACTTGTTGTCAGAGGATCTGGATGGAGATGAAGAACTCGATCAAGATCTTCTGGTGAGTTATGACAAGTTAATGGATGAGCCCAAGACACCAGGACTCAGTGTTGAACCCTCTGGAGTCGTTGTGATATTATCAGTGCACCATGAAAAAGAGAGAATCCATGTGAGAATCAAGATGTTCCCAGTCACATGACCACCTGCAGAGTCTCAATACTGAAGTAATGATTTCATTCGGTCCAGTGGTGACCCGGTGTTCAGGTGCTGGATTACCGATCCTCAGGTTGGGGGATCAGACCGCACTGTATTCGGCTATCACTGCTGCGCCCCCCAGTGTAGATACCTGGATTGTCAAAGGCCGACCGTGTCTCTAACTGTCTGCGGTGAGATATTCTGGTAAAAGAACCATTTCTTTCTTTCGGCATGAGGAGCTGCATCACCGTCAGCCTGTTTCTGACCCGCGATGGGCTGGAAATCTGTCCGAGGTGTACTCTGCCCTCACCCAGCGTCAGCTGAGCTGGGCACCAATAATTAAGATTGAGCAGTTCAGAAGCTCAGTGGATGAATGATTGATTTCATTGGAGAACAAATCTGGAAATGTTGTTTCTTGGATCCTCAAATGGGACAGAAACACAAAAAAATATCCAGAACCAGCATTTCAAGGCAGCATGTCTCAGGAGTGTGATTACAGGGGGAGTAACTTCTAGTTTTATTGAGTAGATAATTTATATATTTTATTGGATAAAAATACGAAAGTAAAAAAGTCAAAAGGGAACCGATACTGTGGAGTTTGTGAGGATCTTGTGCAGAGATGTTCGGTTTTCTCTTTTTAAAGGTTGAGTTCGCGTGAGATGTGAGTGTGGATGGGAGAACATGGTAAAGATTCAAATCTGTTTAAAGTTGTGTTCTCCAAAAGTTTTCCTGAGTTTGGAAGATACTGGGTGGAGGAGATCCATCGATGCAGAAATTGAGGAGAGGGGAGTGTCTGTAACAGACTCTAATGGAAGGAGGGAAAACTCGACGGGGTCTGGAAGGTATGATGGTGCTGGAAACACAACCCCAGCTTGTCAAGGTGGAGGTTGAAGTCCACCGGGAGGCTTAGACGGGGTCCTCAGTTGGAAAAACATTGAGTCTTGTGTTCATTTCTATTAGAAATTTGTCTCCCTGGGGCCGAGGAGGACGGCAGAGGAAATTGCAACTGCATGAAAATTAAAGAATGAGAATTATCTATTATTCCCTCGCACATGGAATCAGATCAATAGAGATGGAGATGAGAAGTTTCCTGGGCCATGACCTTCTCTCAGACCCACCTCTTCGAGAGACAGCGCATTAGTATTGTGTTCATTACAGAACGGATGCCGTTACTCTTCAGGAGCTGTATCAGACTAAGTTTAATTCCAGAAGGTTAATCCGAGGTCTCATGGGGACGCCTGCAGCAGCGCTTTGTCCCGCTATTTGCACATAAAGCCCGGATCCCATTAACTGACGACCTGGACACCAATATCTCGCGGTTGGGATTTCTTCGCTTGGGATTTGACGGTGTCAGTGAGATGGAGCTGAGGCTGCACCCACACATAACACACTCCGGATTGTTCTGTGCACGGTCAGGTTTTTATAGATCAAAGACTTTTGAGTGCGCCTTATGGTCCGGAAAATACGAGACCCAGTTTTGGGGATATTTGAGTTTCAGCCGATGTGCTGCTATTGTTGATGAACTGTTTGTCAGGAGAGGTGAGACGATTCAGTTATGAGACGATTCAAATCCCGATTTTTGCCTCTCGGTTCAATTCAATTCAATTCGATTCATATATGGATTCTCGTTTCATTTTCTGTAAAATATGCACTTCAAATATATAAAGTAATAATTATCTGAACTGGTGATTCAATATTATCATTCAACTACAATTATTCAAATATATCAAAACATGAAAATAAACAAACATAACTTTCACTTGTTTCCAGTTTTCCACCAGTTACATATTGTGAATGTAATCTTAATCTACCATTGACACTGTCAGTTTCTGCATTCAGAGCAACAATTCAACAACAAATACCTGCTTCTCAGTTCTTACTTTGGGAATCATAACACAAATTCACTAATTTGTCAACACAGTCAAACAGATTGAATTAACATTAAACTAATTTAGCAATAACAATTTCACAATAAATTATTGTAAAACTGTTACTGTGAAACTGCGTTAATGTGTTTGATGTAATGTGGTTGATAACTTCAGTTCAGTTCATTTTCTGTAACCGCTTCATCCTAATTAGGGTCGCGGAGAGGCTGGTGCCCATCCCAGCCAACTCAGGGCGAGGGCAGAGTACACCCAGGACAGCTTGCCAGGCCATCGCAGGGCGGAAACACGCTGACGGCTTTTCGGCCTCCTCTTGTCGAAAGCCAGTAATGGTTCTTTTACATGCCTCACACCATAGACAGTGAGAGACATGGCTGGCCTTTGATAAGACAGTTAGCTGCACTGGGGGGGACAGTGACAACCTTGTGGAGAGTGGGACTCGAACCCCCAACCTTTGGATCAGCGATCCGGCGCATTATACCACTAGACCACCACTGCCCGTGGTTGATAACTTGAAATTCAAATCTGAAAGTTCTTTTTCAGGAATTTCATCCTGTTACGTATGACTAATGGTTCAATCAGACGAACCCTCAAGTGTTACAGATCAGGGAATTTAGATGATTGAAATTGCCCTGTGAATCCAGCAAAGCACAACAGACCACGACATTAACTCTGTACAATTCAATAATATGACCAAAATAAGACAAAATTCACATTATGTACAACTTAGACCTAAACCATGTACAAATTAACCAAGGCTCCCCGAGTCACCAAGCCCCTGCAGCAGGGTAAATTAGTGATGGCGCATGTGCTGGCAGGGAAACGCTCGTCATCCCTCGTGGGCGGTGCGTGGCCGTGGATGCTGGACTGTGTCGATGAAGTCCCAAACAGTGGGTCCATGATCCGCCTTGGATGAACTGCCTGAAGAGTCTGGAGGAGACTGTAAGAGACGGGAGGAGCCTGGAAGACTGTAGCCAGTCGGCCCCTGGTCCCTAATATAGATTCCCCAAACCAAGTTGAACAAGCCCAGGCATGCTCAGACAAGCCCCAACATGTCTGTGTTGCTCCTCCCCTCTGTTGGATTGCGCAACTCCAGTCCTCTATGGAAAATTACAGCCTCCCACAGCTGAGTCCCACCACGTGACTCTCTTCCATTATGTTTACAGTATATTTCCCTTCCCTGCCAATAGGTACATACTCACATCCTGTCAACATGGCCTTCTGTGCTGTGATCACATCTCACCCTGTAGGCGAACTTTCGGTTGGACATCGATGTCAATTGTCTTGTGATGACGACGAATGTGATTCTGCAGATTAGTTGTGTGGTCGTGGTAAGGGAAGGAGAAGAAGAAGAAGAATATAATGATGATGACGATCTCAGCTTGGGCACGATTGAGAACTTTTATTATAATTATTGTTTGTTTGTTGTTGTTGATGACGGAGCAATACTTCATGTCCATTTTAATTCCATCGCGACTGTTTATAAAGTTTCATCTGTTTCAAGTTCATCATCAGGATTGAAGATACCGGTCATGTGGAGGAGACATTGAAGATCACAAAACTTCTCTCAGGATTTGTTTCCCCTTGACCAACTTTTCTCTGTAAAACTCTGATTTTCCACTAAATGTCTGGATCACTGTCTGAACTCATCCCAGAAAAGCACAAAGTCTCTGCATGATGCTCCTCCTCAGATCCACAGCAGCTCAGTCCTGATCATATTTTAATTTCAAATGATCAGCTTCAATCCCTGATGAGATTTCTGCCAGATGAACTGAAATCTGTGTGGAATAATAGAATTCTGGAGTTTATCGGACTGGGACGGTGGTGGCCTGGTGGTATAGTTCGCTGGATCACTGATCCTAAGGTTGAGTGTTCGATTCCCATTCTCCACAAAGTTGTCTCTGTGTCAAAAACAAAGTTTTTCTGTGAACAAAGTTGTTCACTGTGGCGATCCCTGATAAAGGGGAAAAACAGAAAGGAAATCTTTCTCTCATCCTCCAGCAACAGAACAAAAACAAACCCAGACACTCAAATATTTTTAGCGAATAAACATACCAATCGAAATCTATTTATCTTCCAGTCATGGCTGTGATGGAGTGTGTAGAGTGAGGTGATTATTGAGAGATTTATAATTTATATTTAATAATGAATAATAATTTATAATGTGAGTTGTGAGTGAGTGTGATGTGGTTCTTCTCCTCCACAGAGTGTCATTGTGTCGTATCACATCCTCCACCTCAGCACCTGCAGTCGCTCCCAGCTGCAGCAGTGCAGCCTCTCTACAATCTGACTGACGGAGGTTTTTGTACGACTCTCTAACACTGTGTGAACCAGTAGCCTGAGATCTTATGGTAACTCTGACAGTAATAATCTGCTGAATCTTCAGTCTGGACTCCACTGATGGTCAGAGTGAAATCAGATCCAGATCCACTGCCACTGAAACGAGCTGGAAAACCCGACTCTAACTGCTTCGCATATTTAATCAGGAGTTCAGGAGCTTCTCCAGGTTTCTGCTGATACCAGAATAAAGCTTGGTCGCCATCGCTGTATTGATACACATTCTGACTGGTTCTACAGTTGATGGTGACTGTTTCTCCTGGAAGAACAGATTTCACTGCAGGAGTCTGAGTTACTGTGACTTGACCTCTGCATTCTGAAGAAAAAAGAAAAAAAAAAAAAATTTGAATGAGCATCAACTGTAGTTCTCTTAAACATCAGAATAAAAACATACATTTTATTTGTCTGAACAAATCTGAAGTGGTGTCTGACCTTGAGTGCAGAGGATCAGAGTCCAGATGAAGACGGGGATCAAAGTCATGGTCGCTGTGGGTGAAGTTGCTGTAGCAGCAGCTCTCAGTCATGAAGTGTTAAAGTCACAGCGCTATAAACCCTCCCAGAGCACTGAAGCATGTGCTGCCAATGCAAAGTGTCATCTAAGTCTGGAACCACCTTCAGCACATTCCCCCCTGAACTTACTGTCATTCTCACTCTACTACAGAGGGATTGTGGGAAATTGACTAAAAAAAAAAAAATCATCTCATCATTTCTTATAAATTTGTAATAAAGACAGAAATACATTTCCCCTGAAAAAAATAAATAACAAATAAATTAAATTAAAAAAATCAGGAAGAAATCAAACACAGGGATCCGTCACGACTTTGCATCTCAATTCATGCGGTTTCAGTGCATCACTTTTTTCTTTTATCCATTGGATTAAAAATTAGGAAATTAAGGAACAATCAGGGGGATGTTTGGAAAATGCCAAAAGACAAGGCAAATTATAAACACACACAAAAAAAAGACAAACAAAAAACCCCGAAACAAACAAAAACAAAAAAGAACCAACAACCCCATCAAAAGTAATTCCATTTTTATGTGAGGTGCGCATCTCACTGTTGATATTTTATCTACATCTTATGCATTTTTTTTGAATATTTAATTGCTATTATAAGCATTTGTAGCATTGAATATGTATTTATTGATATTATGTATGAGGTCGATCCAACTTTGATGATCGCGGGGGATCGTCGTCCCAATTCACAGCGGAAAGTGAAGAATCCCTGTAGTTGTTTTCCATGAATGAGAAAAATTAGTGAACTGTGTGAGTGTGTTTGTGTGTGTGTGTGTGTGTGTGTGTGTGTGTGTGTGTGTGTGTGTGTGTGTTTACTGTAGTGTAACAGAGGTTTTTGTACGACGGTTTCATGGTTATGTATCACTGTGGAACACTTTTGGTGGAGGAACCAAACTGTCTGTGGGCCGTAAGTAATTCTCTAATTATTGAAATACACTGTGTTCAGATTCATGTTTTTCACCAATAAGATCAGATTTTATTACAAACATTTACTTGATTTCAAATTTTGAAAACTGTATCTGACTCTCGTGCTCGTATCTCCTTTTAATTTTAAAAACTGTGTCGACTCTTCTTTGTGCAAATCACTGTGAGATTTTTATTGAATCAATTATTAAATATAAATTACATTTAACTCGCCTTAAATATGATAAAGACTCTGAATCCATGAAGAATTAAATGGAGAAATCTAAACGGAATTTTATTTAAATTATAAATACAGTTTATATTAACCCTTTATTACCTATTTTAGTAGATCTGTTACACTACATGAAGTGAAAAGTGAACAGCAGCAGAGAAAAAAAAAAAAACTTTCCTTTTTTTTTTTTTTTTTTTTTTTTTTTTTTTTTAATTTTGAACCAAAATCAACATTTTTGCCTCGGTAATGGATTTTAACACAATTAGAAATGGACTTGGTTCACAGAGGGTTAATTGCAGTTTATTGATATTATTAAATAATTTAATTTTAATTTTATTGTTGAATGAATATGTTGGTTGTGAGGATCCGGTGGTTCAGTGCTGGAATATTAATCCCAAATTCAAGACGTCAAGCTCCACCTTCAGTGGGTTGTCACTGCTGACCTCCCGGTGCACCTAACTGGTATATCAAAGGCCAGCCGTGTCTCTCACTCCCGGCGGGAAGAGGTCCATGTAAAAGTCCATGTGAAGGTTCATGTAAAACCACCATTTGCTGATGTTTGTAAAGAGGAGCTTCATCATCGTCAGCGTATTTCTAACCTGTTTAGTCTGGTGAGCAGTTCAGGGTGTTCTCCGCCCGCATTCACAGTCAGCTGAAATGGGCGCCAGTCTCCCCGCGACCAGAAGGAAGACAAAGCATGACAGAAAATAAATGAACAAAAAAAAATGATGTCATAATTTACAAATCAAAATAACATAAATAATTATTGATGTAAAATTGGAAGTATTTGAATTGAGTGTGAAACGTTAGTGAAGCTCCACTGAACTCAGTTCTGCTCTGTAAGATATAAAAGGAACTGAAACACACACAGTGAGCTGAAACGAAACCTGAGTGAATGACAGCTGTCCATTTCTGTCTCATATGTGTGTGTGTGTGTGTGTGTGTGTGTGTGTGTGTGTGTGTGTGTGTGTGTGTGTGTGTGTGTGTGTGTGTGTGTAGGTGCCACCTAGCCCAGTGTGACGGTGCTGCCCCCCTCCAGTGTGGAGCTGAAGCAGGATAAGTCCACATTCGTGTGTGTGGCTGACAAGGGCTTCCCCTCGGACTGGAGGCTGAGCTGGAAGGTTGATGGGAACAGCTGGAACTCGGGGGTGAGTCGCAGCACCGCCGTCCTGAACGCGGACGGCCTCTACAGCTGGAGCAGCGCACTGAGCCTCCGCACGGATCAGTGGAGGAACAAGGCGGTGACCTGTGAGGCCTCCAACAGCCACCAACCTACTGTGGTGAGCACAGTGAACACAGAGCAGTGCTGAGGGCTGTGAACTCACACACACTTTACTCAGCTCACCTTCTACTGCTTCACTGTGTGCTACATGTGGCCTTCACTGCTCAAATGCCCCACTTTCATCATTTCATTTGTGTTATTAACATGTGAGTTCACACACTCCTCAGTTTAACTCACATCTTCTTCTTCATTATCACCCAAATATGTGTTAAGTGTGAATCACTGCAATGTTCTGCTCTGAATTATTAATAAAAGCTTTTCAATCATTCAAATCCTTTTTCTCTACATTATTGATGATGCACATCACACACACATCACCAGCACATCTGTCTCAGTGTCTGTTCTACAAGTTGTTTATTCATGAAAAATACACCTGATACCTTCACTCAACTCAATGTAAAATTCTCTCAAATTCTACATCATAGAACAAGTGAGTCTGAATATTTAGAAATTTCCTGTTTATTGTGATATCACTGATTTCATTTTTCAATTCATACAGACTTCAACTAATCCATTCTACATTTTCACTAATGAACAATAATGACAACTAAATAATAATAATAATAATAATAATAATAATAATAATAATAATAATAATAATAATAATAATAATAATAATAATGTCCCTGCATGGTGGTATAATGCCTGTAACTGTAACATGAAGCAGATCCACCTCACAGTTCCAAGGCCCGGGTTCGAGTCCTGGGCTCGTGCATTTCGGTGTGGAGTTTACATGATCTCCTAATAGTTGCATCTTCTCTGGATACTCCAATTTTCACATTTATACTAGATTAATTAATTCAATTTGGATCAGTTTTATTTGTTTCTTACGTTTTACAACTGACAGTGTCGCAAAGCAGCTTTCCACAGTAAAAGTATCAATTCACAAAGTATAATATAATTTAAACATTTTCCACTATAATTACACATCTGTAATGAGCGCTGCCTGCAGCAACGGAGGAAAAAAAAAACTCCCTCAGTTGACATGAGGAAGAAACCTTGAGAAGAACCAGGCCCAAAAGGCAAACCCATCCTCATTTGGGTGGAACCATAAAAATACAAACCATATACAAGATATTTCATTTCAGTCCAAAATGTGGTCTGATTGGTTATGTCACAACTGGAAGTCCGAAATAAAAAGAGAGACGGTGTCGGATTCCCAAACATTAACCGGACTGTTATTCCATCACTGTCTTCTTCTGTTACTTTCGGCTTCTCCCTTCAGGGGTCGCCACAGCAAATCATCTGCCTCCACCTCACCCTGTCCTCCGCATCTTCTTTTCTGACTCCAACGACCTTCATGTCTTCCTTCACCACATCCATAAATCTCTTCTTTGGTCTTCCTCGAGGCCTTCTGCCTGGTAGTTCCAACCTCAGCATCCTATTGACAATATACTCACTATCCCTCCTCTGTACATGTCCAAACCATCTCAATCGAGCCTCTCTGACTTTGTTTTCAAAACATCTTACATGGGTTGTCCCTCTGATATACTCATTTCTGATCCTATCCATCCTCGTTACTCCCAAAGAGAACCTCAACATTTTCATCTCCGCTACCTCCAGCTCTGCCTCCTGCCTTTTCCTCAGTGCCACTGTTTCTAAGCCATACAACATCGCTGGCCTCACCACCGTCTTGTACACTTTTCCCTTAATTCTTGCTGACACTCTTCTATCGCACATCACACCGGACACTTTTCTCCAACCATTCCAGCCTCCCTGCACACGCTTCTTCACCTCTTTTCCACACTCTCCATTGCTCTGGATTGTTGAGCCTAAGTACTTAAAATCCTCCACCTTCGTTATCTCTGCTCCCTGTAACATCGCCGTTCCTCCTGGGTCCTTCTCATTCACACACATGTATTCTGATTTTCTGAGGCTAACCTTCATTCCTCTCCTTTCCAGGGCATACCTCCACCTCTCTAGATTTTCCTTCACTTGTTCTCTGCTCTCACTACAGATCACAATGTCATCTGCAAACATCATAGTCCATGGAGATTCTTGTCTCACCTCGTCCGTTAGCCTGTCCATCATCATAGCAAACAAGAAGAGGCTCAGAGCTGACCCTTGATGCAGTAACACCTCCACCTTGAATTCGTCGGTCACACCGACAGCACACCTCACCACTATCTTACATCTCTCATACATGTCCTGCACCACTCTCACATACTTCTCTGCCACTCTAGACTTCCTCATGCAATACCACAGTTCCTCTCTTGGCACCCTGTCATATGCTTTTTCCAGATCCACAAAGGTACAATGTAGCTCCCTCTGACCTTCTCTGTACTTCTCTATTAACATCCTCAGGGCAAACATTGCATCTGTGGTGCTCTTTCTTGGTATGAAACCAAACTGTTGTTCACAAATGCTGATCTCTGCCCTTTGTCTAGCTTCCACTATTCTTTCCCATAACTTCATTGTATGGCTCATCAACTTTATCCCTCTGTAGTTGCTGCAACTCTGCACGTCTCCCTTGTTTTTAAAAATGGGCACCAGCACACTTCTCCTCCACTCCTCCGGCATCTGCTCACTCTCTAGTACCTTGTTGAATGTTCTTGTCAGAAAATCTACTGCTACCTCTCCTAGACACTTCCATACCTCCACAGGTATATCATCAGGACCAACTGCCTTTCCATTCTTCATCCTCTTCAATGCCCTTCTCACTTCACCCTTACTGATCTTTGCTACATCCTGCTCCTCAATGGTCACCTCTTCTACTCTTTTTCTCTCTCATTTTCCTCATTCATCAGCTCTTCAAAGTACTCTTTCCATCTTCCCAGCACACTTCTGTCATCAGTCAATACATTTCCCTCTCTGTCCTTTATCAATCTAACTTGCTGCACGTCCTTCCCATCTCTATTTCTCTGCTGTGTCAACCTGTATAAATCATTTTCTCCCTCTTTACTATCCAACCTATCATACAAGTCATCATACGCCCTCTGTTTGGCCTTAGCCACTGCTACTTTCGCCTTACGCTGTGTCTCCCTGTACTCCTGTTTACTCTCTTCGGTCCTCTCAATGTCCCACTTCTTCTTAGCTAACCTCTTCCTTTGTACACACTCCTGCACTTCCTCATTCCACCACCAAGTCTCCTTATTTACTTTCCTTCCAGAGGACACACCAAGTACTCTACTACCGGTGTCCCTGATCACACTTGCTGTGGTTGTCCAGTCATTTGGAAGCACTTCCTGACCACCCAAAGCCTGTTTCAACTCCTCCTTGAAGACAACACGACACTCTTCCTCTTTCAGCTTCCACCACTTTGTCTTCTGCTCTGCCTTTGCCTTTTTCACCTTTCGCACCATCAGAGTCATCCTGCATACCACCATCCTATGCTGTTTGGCAACACTCTCACCCACTATGACTTTGTAGTCACTGACTTCCTTCAAATTACATCGCCTACACAAGATGTAGTCTACCTGTGTGCTCTTACCTCCGCTTTTATAAGTCACCCTATGCTCCTGTTTCTTCTGGAAGAAAGTATTCACCACAGCCATTTCCATCCTTTTTGCAAAATCTACCAACATCTGTCCTTCTGCGTTCCTGTCCTGGATACCAAACCTGCCCATCACTTCCTCGTCCCCTCTGTTGCCTGTACCAACATGTCCATTGAAGTCTGCCCCAATGACCACTCTTTCACCTCTGGCGGTACTCTGCATCACTTCATCTAACTCACTCCAGAATCTCTCCTTCTCTTCTAGCTCACATCCTGCCTGTGGGGCATAAGCACTAACAACATTGAGCATTACACCTTCAATTTCTAACTTGAGACTCATCACTCTGTCTGACACTCTTTTCACTTTTAGAACATTCCTGACAAACTCCTCCTTCAAGATGACTCCGACTCCATTTCTTTTCCCATCCACACCGTGATAAAATAGCTTAAACCCTGCTCCTAAGCTTTTAGCTTTGCTACCTTTCCACCTGGTCTCCTGAACACACAGTATGTCCACTATCCTCCTCTGCATCATGTCAGCCAGCTCTCTACCTTTCCTTTGCATCGTTCAAACATTCAAAGTCCCCACTCTCAGTCCTAGACTCATGCCTTTCCTCTTCTCTCTCTGCCTACGGACACGCCTCCCACCTCTCCTTCTTCGACGTCTTCGACCAACAGTAGTCCAATTTCCATCAGCACCCTGTTGATTGACATCACTGATGGCGGTCGTTGTTAACCCGGGCCTCGACCAATCCGGTATGGGGGTAATACTTCTGATTTGCATCATAAATGTTTGGCATTGGTTTTACGTCGGATGCCCTTCCTGACACAACCCTCTGCATTTCTCCGGGCTTGGGACCGGCATGAGGGGGAGAGACACTGGTTAGTGCCCCCACCTCATGGCTGCATTTGTGCATCAGTGCATGGCTGCACTGTGGGGCTTTGTAATTGAAAGCTCTGCCCCTACAGTAGCTTCATTATCCGAGGTATCACTAAGTAGCCTGCAGCTTTTGATCTACAGGTGCTGGATCATAAATGACGAGAAGTTCACAAAGATAAAGTGGCGTGAGACCATTAAGTGCTTTATAGGTTAAAATTAATATTTTTTATTCGATTCAAAATTGAACCGTGAGCCAGTGCAGTGTAAATAAGATCAGGGTGATCTACTCGTGTCTTCTTGTTCTAGTAAACACTTTCGTTGCTGCATTTTGGACTAACTGGAGCTTGTGTGTGCTCTGATTAGAACAACCAGACAGTAACACGTTACAATTATCTGATCCTGAAGTCACAAAAACATGAACTAGGTTTTACGCCTCATGCAGTGACATCATATTTCTTACTTTAGTAATATTCCTGAGATGAAAGAAGCGACCGGAGTCATATCCACACGAACTTCAAATGAAAGACCAGCGTGAGAACATGCGGACTCCACACTGAAACGTCCGAGCTGGGAATCGAACCCAGGGCTTCTTGCTGTGAGGCGGCCGGGCTGACCACGACCCCACCGTGCCGCATTGATTTATATTTATGCTAATAAGATTATTTAAAAAGACTCTCAAATAGTTTTTGCCTTTTTGTTTAGTTCAGGTAACAGACAGTTTCTATAGCATTGAACTTGACTTTGAGTGGCGACACCGTGCAGCGAGTAGACGCTCGGATTAGCCTGTTTGTCTGTTCTGTGGCTCTCAGTGGTCACTGACTGACTCGTCCTGTTGTTAGACGATGTGCTATGCTGCAAGAAATGTGAACAGCACCTTCCCGAGTGGGGTCGATACCGTCCCACACTGTCCGGCCTGGTTTACCTTCAAAATGTGAGGCGCTCCACCAAAAGGAGGCGCTGATCGCACAGACCACTTTTAAGATAAAGGCCAGAAATTTGGATTTTTGCATAAACTATGAAAACAAGTATTCAACTATCACCTGCTCACGTGAAATCAACTCAAACTCACGAAAAATGTCTTTTTCCCCCATTTTTTTTCTGGCGAGTATCCTCATAAAACTAAAGAAAAACAGGAGCAAACTTACTGGTTTTGTTGCAATTATTCACCGAGTTCGGTACAAGACACTGTAATCCAGACACCACAAGAACGGTCCTGAAGTCGTCTCTTAATTTTGGATACTGTTTTGATATTAAAATGGCGTTTCAGTGAATAAAATTAATATTATTAAGACGATATGCTTGTAAACAATGCAGGCTAGTTGCTCAGAAAGATCTGAAACAAGCACACTGATTGGTCAGCTCGGGCTTGCACATGCGCAGTGCACGTCACACGTTAACTTCCGGTTTACTTCCTGCCTCTAGTTTACCCATGCGGAATAATATGTCCGACTTTCTCTTCAGTAACAGTCATTAAGTTGATTTATAAGATTGAGAATATACATAATTTCAGGAAAAGGAGAATGAAATGTCATCTGTGATGTGGAGCAGCATTAGTACAGATGTTCAATTCCACACGAGAATTGGGCTTTTAAGATGCCAGAATGAATGGCGTTCTTGAAAATTATTTCTCTGGTCAGTATTTTTCTCTGCGGGGCAGTGGTGGTCTAGTGGATAGGGTGCAGTATCGCTGATCCAAAGGTTGGGGGTTCGAGTCCCCACAGAGTGGTCACTGTCCCCCCAGTGTGGCTAACTGGGTTATCAAAGGCGGGCCATGTCTCTCACTGTCTATGGTGAGAGGTTCATGTAAAAGAACCATTGCTGACTTTCGTAAAGAGGAGCTGCAAAGTCGTCAACGTGTTTCTGTCCCTTGCGAATAGGGTTGTGACAGGAAGGGCATCTGACTTAAAAACCTGTGTGTGAATCAGATGATTTGCTGTGGCGACTCCTGAGAAAAGGGACAAAGCCGAAAGAAAAGTATTTTTCTCTGCATGCAAAATTTGATTCTGGAATTTTATTAATTATTTGATGTGTGTGTAATCTTGTCTGGCTGGATATGCTGGATCATGGGCTGTTTAGTTTTGGATGACAATTGGTTCCTTACATATAAACAAACTGATGATGATGATGATGATGATGATGATGATGATGATGATGATGATGATGATGATGGTGATGCCAGCTGTGTTGATGAAGATTTTAATTTTGATGATGATAAAGAAGAGGCATCTGATAATAAAAGTGTGCATGAGTTGTGTTGGTGGTGATGATTTAGATTAAGATGATAAACATTGAGGGCAGAATGGTTGAATCCAGCTGTTGATCAGAGTTGATGATGCCAGCTGTGTTGATGAAGATTTTTGATGTTGATGAAGAAGTTCATAAAGGTGTGCATCTGTCAGTTTTGTTGTGTTTGAGATGAGATGTGAACCTTTCTGGGATGAGATGTGATCCTTTCTGCTGAGGAGGATATCGGTGAAGATGATGATGCTGAGGGCAGAGTTGATGAAGATTACGTGTATAAAGAGATCAGAGAGTTTTGTTTCATAGTTTTCTTAATTTCAGTGTGATTGTTTGAACCTGACAGTGTTTTTTTTTGTTTGTTTGGGTTTTTTTTCCTCAATCAGTATCATTTAAAATCATTTAAAATCGAAAGCACATGATGGGATGGAAAGGACGGTTTGATGGTGGGTGTCACAGGGTATGATAGATGACGACATGCTGTCTTACACACACTTCGTTTTGTTTCACACACACACCATCCAACGAGGTGATTGGGTTTCTCTTCCAGAATGTGTAAGTGTGTAAACTAGTGCTTGTGTGAGACTGCAGTGTTACGGATGAAACCAAGTTTGAATTGCAGCCTGTGCAGAATCTCATAGGAACGTGAAGTAAGAAGGGAATCCACCGAATAATCCAGAACACGCCAACGATCACATGACCATCCTGCACAGTCTCTGTACTGAAGTTGTGATTTTTCTGATGGATAATGATGGAAATGTCACTTATGAGATCATTAAATGTTACAGAAACATTGTAAAATTTACTTTTTTTTTTTTTTTTTCTGGACAGATGAAACCAAAACTTTCTCCAGATTGACATTCTAAAATCATCTTCATTGATATACAGAAGGCCTCCAGCACTCAGTCAATTATCTGTCCGTGGCTGCTGAAACTGTCGTCAGAGGGTCTGGATGGAGATGAAGAACTCGATCAAGGTCCTCTGGTGAGTTAACACAAGTTAATGGATGAGCCCAAGACACCAGGACTCAGTGTTGAACCCTCAGGAGTTGATGTGATATTATCAGTGCACCATGAAGAAAACAGGGAATCCTTGTGAGAATCCCAGTCACATGACCATCCTTCAGCGTTTTGCTTGCAACACATTAAGATCTATATAGCAGTGTGGGAGGTTTTCCTGAGTTTGGAAGAGGAAAGAAAAAAGGGGATTTAAGGAAGAGGAAAGAAAATGAAGAAACTGAAATTCAGATTCAAAATGTCAAAATTAAAAAGTCAAAAATCAGATCAAGGAATGTAAAGTGTTGTGTAGAGTGAGGTGATGATTGAGAGATTTATAATTGATATTTAATAATTAATAATAATTTATAATGTGAGTTGTGAGTGAGTGTGATGTGGTTCTTCTCCTCCACAGAGTGTCATTGTGTCGTATCACATCCTCCACCTCAGCACCTGCAGTCGCTCCCAGCTGCAGCAGTGCAGCCTCTCTACAATCTGACTGACGGAGGTTTTTGTACGACTCTCTAACACTGTGTGAACACATCTTTGCTGTTAATCCAATGGTAACTCTGACAGGAATAATCTGCTGCATCTTCAGTCTGGACTCCACTGATGGTCAGAGTGAAATCAGATCCAGATCCACTTCCACTGAAACGAGCTGGAAAACCCGACTCTAACTGATTTGCGAGTTTAATCAGGAGTTTAGGAGCTTCTCCAGGTTTCTGCTGATACCAGTGTAACTCGTTATTGCCATCCACATTCTGACTGGTTCTACAGTTGATGGTGACTGTTTCTCCTGGAAGAACAGATTTCACTGCAGGAGTCTGAGTTACTGTGACTTGACCTCTGCATTCTGGAAAAAAATAAATGAATAAATAAAACAAAATAAAACACTGAATGAGCATAAACAATAAGTAACTTAAATATCAGGAAAAAAAATATTTCGATAACCAGATCAATGTAGAGATAAAACATGAAGTGGTGTCTGACCTTGAGTGCAGAGGATCAGAGTCCAGATGAAGACGGGGATCAAAGTCATGGTCGCTGTGGGTGAAGTTGCTGTAGCAGCAGCTCTCAGTCATGAAGTGTTAAAGTCACAGCGCTATAAACCCTCCCAGAGCACTGAAGCATGTGCTGCCAATGCAAAGTGTCGTCTAAGTCTGGAACCACCTTCAGCACATTCCCCCCTGAACTTACTGTCATTCTCACTCTACTACAGAGGGATTGTGGGAAATTAGTGAACCAAAAAAATAAATAAATAAATACTTCAGGAAGTATATATATATATATATATATATATATATATATATATATATATATATATTTTTTTTTTTTTTTTTTTTTTTTTTTTTTTCTGAACCATGAGCAGTGGTGGCATGGTGGTAAAGGTGTTGGATCACTGATCCCAAGATTCAAGCCCCACTCTCAACGGGTTGTCACTGCCCCCCCAGTGCAGCTAATGTGTCTCTCAATGTCTATGGTGTGAGGTTCACGTAAAAGAATCATTGTTGACTTTCGACAAGAGGATCTATAAAGCCAGTAGAGTGTTCCCTGCCCTGCGATGGCCAGGCGATTTGTCCAGGGTGTACTCTGCCTTTTTGCCCCAGCCTTCTCACGACCCTAATTAGGATTAAGCAGTTACAGAAAATGAATGAAGGATTTTCTAAACTCCTTAATCTTAATTAGGGTCGCAGCAATACAGGTGTACATTTCAGTCGACTGTGGGCGAGGGCAGAGTACACCCTGGACAGCTTGCGAGACCATCGCAGATGAATGAAGATTTTGTTTTTCATCATATTGTTTGTTTCTTTAAATTAACAAACTTGTTTGACTTCATCTCTCTCTCTCTCTCTCTCTCTCTCTCTCTCTCTCTCTCTCTCTCTCTCTCTCTCTCTCGCTCTCTCTCTCTCTCTGTGTGTGTGTGTGTGTGTGTGTGTGTGTGTGTGTGTGATGTTTAAGGTAATCATATGTTAGGAGGAACACTATCACTTCTCATTTCCACTATTTCATCAGAATTTGCATGAAACTCATTACAATCCAAAACAATTCAAATGAAATATATTCAAAATGTGGCGCTGGGGAAAAGACAGGAGGCAGAGCTGGAGGTAGCAGAGATGAAAATGTTGAGGTTCTCTTTGGGAGTAACGAGGATGGATAGGATCAGGAATGAGCACATCAGAGGGACAGCACATGTAAGACGTTTTGGAGACAAAGTCAGAGAGGCTAGATTGAGATGGTTTGGACATGTAAGGAGGAGGGATAAAATATATATTGGATGTTGAGGTTGGAACTACCAGGCAGAAGGCCTAGAGGAAGACCAAAGAGACGATTCATGGATGTGGTGAAGGAGAACATGAAGGCAGTTGGTGTAAGAGAAGAAGATGCAGAGGATAGGGTGAGATGGAAGCAGATGATTCGCTGTGGTGATTCCTGAAGGGAGCAGCCGAAAGGAACAGAAGAAGACGACAGAACTTGAAGTCTCCAGAATACTTAGCCAGATTCCATTCTGATGATTAAATTGTTTTATACAACATTCACCTTCTTAAAACTTCCCCAAAAACCTGATGCTACACTAGCTATGATTGGCTTCTCATTTTACTTTATTTAGCGGACTGTATTTTTATTCTCTTTATAATGGCGCCCGAGTGCAGCATAATTTCTCCTTCCTGAATCATATCAAGCAGTTCTTTTTCATGCATCGTCATTATGTTTTTCTGGTGCTTCGGCGCCTTACCAGAAACCTCAGAAGGTGTGCAGTGTTTGGGTGGCATGACGGAGCTGAATTGTAATTAAAAACACACACCAAAAAAATGCACATTCACAAAGTGTGCGTGAATGTGAAAAAAAGGGGCATAAAAATCATCTCAACCAATCAGCAGGAGGGAGAACAGCGATTGGCTGAATTTGAATCACGTGACAGTTACTTCCGAATCAGTCGGATATCCGCGAATATGCGAGGTCACCGAGTGCAAATAGTCAAAAGCCGACTGTATATATTAAACTAAAAGCCACCAATTCAGAAAATGAAAAGAAAAACTCCTGAAGCCAGACCTCAGTCCACCTTTCCCTCAAATTAATGATGACTGTGAAGGCATGTTGTCTTTTTTATTTCAAGTCAGCCAATCAGGAAATGAGTATTTAAGATTATTCCAGTTTCAATCAAACTCTCATCCACACGTTATTACAGCGTTGTACACACACTATCATCCTCTTATATAAACATAAACACCTCGATTCCCTCTTATACATGATAACACTTTCTAAAGCACATGATGGGATGGAAAGGACGGTTTGATGGTGGGTCTCACAGGGTATGATAGATGACGACATGCTGTCTTACACACACTTCGTTTGCTTTCACACACACCATCCAACGGGGTGATTGGGTTTCTCTTCCAGAATGTGTAAGTGTGTAAACTAGTGCTTGTGTTACGGATGAAACCGAGTTTGAATTGCGGCCTCCGCGGAATCTCACAGGAACGTGAAGAAAGGAGGGAATCCACCGAATAATCCAGAACATTCCAACGATCACATGACCATCCTGCACAGTCTCTGAACTGAATTTGTGATTTTTCTGAAGGACAACGATGGAAATGTCACTTATGAGTTCATTAAATGATACAGAAACACAGAAAAATGTTCAGTCACGTGACCACCATGAAGCATCGAGGCAACAGCTCTCAGGAGTTTGATGAAAGGATCTGAACATCTCGTCCTGTACAGTAGATCCCAGTGCATGCACTCTTTCACCCAAGAATTTTTACATCTACAGCATCTGACTGACGTCCTTATCCAGAGTGATCTCCGGGAGGACGAATGGTTTTGTTGAATCCATCAAAACTCCCCCTGGAGGTCTAATAGAATATTATGAAGGTAGATCTCTTTAAAACGAGAGGTAAATTAGTACAACAACACAACAGCTGTACAACAGGAGGTTCAGCAGCTCTTCAGTCAGTCGGAGGATCCTCACTCTACCACCTGGGGGCGATACAGAGAAGAGGTTTCATGCAATATGACTTTAAAAGGTGAAGAAGTTTTCTCAAACATCTTGAGTTTTGTTTCCTGGACAGAAGGTGAAATGCAAAATTTGTCCAGACTGAGACCCTATAATAACTTTCATTGATATATGAAATCTCAGACTTGATATTTATTTCAGTTGATGAACTTCCAGGAATGATGAGATGTCCATGAGACATTAAGGAAAAAGAGAAAGAGTTTTGGTTTCTGGAACTGGACCTGAAGTATAAATGGATGGTGGTGGATGTGTCAGGACGGATGAGAATGATGGACAGATGCAGAATAACGATCTATAAAGTAACACTGACCTCAAACTGGAGGAAGAACCAGGATGATGGACCAGAACCAAAAATAAGTTTCACTATTGTGTGTTACAGGGCAGATCATGAAGGGAAACGGAAGTAAAAGGAACAGAGAGGATGGAGGAGGACTGAAGGTTTTTCTCAAGGGAAGGTACAGTATAAAAGTAGAGGAAAGCGTGACAGAGATGGAAAATTATCCACCGAACTGACTCAGTTTTAGTTCGAACAACAACAATCAATAGAATCAAAAATATTTATCTTCCAGTCATGGCTGTGATGGAGTGTGTAGAGTGAGGTGATTATTGAGAGATTTATAATTTATATTTAATAATGAATAATAATTTATAATGTGAGTTGTGAGTGAGTGTGATGTGGTTCTTCTCCTCCACAGAGTGTCATTGTGTCGTATCACATCCTCCACCTCAGCACCTGCAGTCGCTCCCAGCTGCAGCAGTGCAGCCTCTCTACAATCTGACTGACGGAGGTTTTTGTACGACTCTCTAACACTGTGTGAACCAGTAGCCTGAGATCCCATGACGACTCTGACAGTAGTAATCTGCTGCATCTTCAGTCTGGACTCCACTGATGGTCAGAGTGAAATCAGATCCAGATCCACTTCCACTGAAACGAGCTGGAAAACCCGACTGTAACTGATTCGCATATTTAATCAGGAATTTAGGAGCTTCTCCAGGTTTCTGCTGATACCAGAATAAATAGTTATTATTAGTCACTGCCTGACTGGTTCTACAGTTGATGGTGACGGTTTCTCCTGGAAGAATAGATTTCACTGCAGGAGTCTGAGTTACTGTGGCTTGGCCTCTGCATTCTGAAAACAATATTGAAAACAAAATTACATAAATAACCAAGAATTCTGTTTGTATTTATATAAACAGATCATTGTAGAGATAAAATCTGAAGTGATGTCTGACCTTGAGTGCAGAGGATCAGAGTCCAGATGAAGACGGGGATCAAAGTCATGGTCGCTGTGGGTGAAGTTGCTGTAGCAGCAGCTCTCAGTCATGAAGTGTTAAAGTCACAGCGCTATAAACCCTCCCAGAGCACTGAAGCATGTGCTGCCAATGCAAAGTGTCGTCTAAGTCTGGAACCACCTTCAGCACATTCCCCCCTGAACTTACTGTCATTCTCACTCTACTACAGAGGGATTGTGGGAAATTAGTGACAAAAAGAAAAAAAAAAACTCTTCAAGAAAAAAATAATTTTTCATTTTCTGAACCAAGGGCAGTGGTGGTCTGGTGGTAAAGCTGCTGGATCACTGATCCTTAGGTTGGGGGTTCAAGCCCCACTATCTATGGGTTATCACTGACACTCCCTCCCCCCACAGTGCAGCTAACTGGGTTATCAAGGGCCGGCCATGCCTCTCACTGTGGTGTGAGGTTCATGTAAAAGAACTATAGAACTGTTGCTGAATTTCGACAAGAGTAGCTGCAAAGCCGTCAGCATGTTTGTGCACCGCAATGGCCTTGTGAGCTGTCCAGGGTGTACTCTGCATTTGCCTGGAGTCAGCTGGGATGGGTGCCAGCCCTCCCTCGACCCTAATTAGGTTAGAGACATTGAATGAAGGATTTTCTGAACCGCTTATTCCTCATTCGGGTTGAAGTGAGACTGATGTACACCCAACTCTGGGCGAGGGCATAGTACAAACTGGACAGCTCGATGGGTCATCGCAGACAAATGAAGAAATCTTTCATCATGTAGTTTTTTTAAAAATGAGCAAATTTATTTGTGTGTGTGTGTGTGTGTGTGTGTGTGTGTGTGTGTGTGTGTGTGTGTGTGTGTGTGTTCTCCAGCTGGTCCAGTGGTGAAGCCCTCCGTGTCTCTGCTCCCTCCGTCCTCTCTGCAGCTCTCTGAAGGGATCAGTGTCACTGCTCTGTCATGCTCAGCCTTTATTTCACAAGGGGCGCTGCCGAGCTGGACAGTGGATGGTGATGAAGTGAACGAAGGGGTTCTGACCAGTACAGAACAACAGAAGAATGGTGTCTACAGCCGCAGCAGCATCCTGACCATCAGCAAGGAGCGCTGGGACGAGGCCGAGGTGTTCGGCTGTACCGTCTCCCACCACGACACCACTCAGTTCACCTTGTTCCGAAAGAGCCGCTGTGAAGTGCACTAGCATTCAAGTGTTCACTTTAAAATATGCTTCGCAGTCTGATGTGGTGTGAGTGGTGTAGCTCTGATTAAATAAAGATTTAATGTGGAAATCATGTCTCCTTTTTTCATCATGAAGTGTCTTTGGCAGCGATTTGGAACAGAACCTTTAACAGCAGGTCCAGTGCAGCGCTGTGTGTTGTGCTTGAGTGACTTTAGTGAAGAACCAGAAACATCTGCTGAAAGTTTTCATCTATTCTGGGACTTCAAGTAGTTCATGCAAATGTGTGTGTGTGTGTGTGTGTGTGTGTGTGTGTGTGTGTGTGTGTGTGTGTGTGTGTGTGTGTGTGTGTGTGTATGTGTGTGTGTGTGTGTGTGTGTGTGTGTGTGTGAAATGTATGTGTGTGTGTGTGTGTGTGTGTGTGTGTGTGTGATAGGAACACTATCACTTCTCACTTCCACTATTTCATCAGAATTTGCATGAAGCTCATTGCAATCTAAACAATTCAAATGAAATATAATCAAAATGAGATTTGTTGTTATTGTTGTTGCTCTTCCGTAGTTTCTTAAGATACAATAAGTTTTTCCAATACTTGTAGTCATTAACACAAACAGAAATCAAGGCCCTGGTAGACACAGATAACGTCAACCGACTCATACGCAACTTCAAAATACGGGTCGGTTCAGGACAACACAACAATTTACATTTGAAACTATAAAAGGAAAATTAGTGACCTGATAATACTGAAATCTTGAAAGAAGAAAACAAAAAAATATCACCAAAATATGATCGACCAAGAAAGGAATCTCACATCTCGGTAATAATTTCTTCCAAATGATCAAAGTCTTTTGAAGAAATTTGCTCATAAAATGGCCCTCAAGATGATGCATGTACTCCCGTGCTAACGCACTTATATCTTCTGGCTGACGAAGTGAATCGGAGGTTACAGTAAGACTTCATGTGTCATGATAAACGTTTTAACATGTCTTTGTCTATAATAAAAATATAGGCTGCAAAAATGATGTGACGTTATTCATAACACCCATCTCATATACCTCTGGACATTTCCTTCCTTGGTTCTCAAACTTACATGTACTTAAACCAATAACAACCTTCCCTCATTGGTGTCACTTGATCTCATCACATGATTACCAGTGTTACGTGTCCTGGAAATGAATGGCGACCTCCATATCGGTTTGTGGAGTTTACTGTGTTCCTAGAGCGGTTAATCGTGTCATGCCTAGTTGGCCTACACCGCCCTTCACAAGGATTTTACATCTATAGGAGGTTTCTTTTTGGAGAAAGAAAGGAGAGCTTTGTTTGGTTGTGGGTCTCCGATGCTTTACTGGACGTTAATTGTTTCTGTTTGTGTTATGTTGTCATTGAGTGCATGTGATCTTCGTGTGAATGTGATGTATTATCACTACTATGCCTTGCAGATTTTATTTACATGAAGGCCAAACCGTTTGTGAGGAAACTGCCATTGCATCATTTCCTATATATATACTCTTCTCCATCACGGTCAAATGTCATTTGTGGCTCATTTAATTGTTGTTTCAATAATTAATTACTGTAACTTGACCTCGGCATTCTGTTAAAAAAAAAAACATTTGAATGAGCTATAAGTATCTTAAATAGCAGATGAAAAACATAGCCGTTTATTTCTATAAACAGACTGATGTTGAGATAAAATATTATGTCGTGTCTGACCTTGAGTGCAGAGTCTAGAACCACCTTCAGCACATTCCCCCCTGAACTTACTAACATTCTCACTCTACTACAGAGGGATTGTGGGAATCTGGTCCCAAAAAAAAAAAAAAAAAAACCTTCAAGAATAAAATAATTTTTGATTTTCTGAACCAAGGGCAGTGGTGGTCTGGTGGGAACGCTGCAGGATCACTGATCAGTAGGTTGGGGGTTCAAGCCCCACTATTTATGGGTTATCACTGACACCCCCCCCCCACACACACACACACACACACACACACACACAGTGCTGCTAACTGGGTTATCAAAGGCCGGCCATGCCTCTCACTGTGCTGTGAGGTTCATGTAAAAGAACCATTGCTGAATTTCAACAAGAGTAGCTGCAAATCCATCAGCATGTTTCTGCCCCACAATGGCCTGGTGAGCTGTCCAGGGTGTACTCTGCCTTTGCCTGGAGTCAGCTGGGATGGGTGCCAGCCCTGCCTCGACCCTAATTAGGATGACGTGGTTAGAGAAAATGAATGAAGGATTTTCTGAACCGCTTAATCCTCATTAGGGTCGAAGGGAGTTGATGTACATCCGACTCTGGGCGAGGACATAGTACATCCTGGACAGCTAGTTGGGTCATCGCAAACGAATTAAGAAATTATTCATCATATTGTTTTCTTTAAATGAGCAATTTTTTTTGATTTTGTGTGTGTGTGTGTGTGTGTGTGTGTGTGTGTTCATGTGTGTTTACTCCAGTTGGTCCAGCGGTGAAGCCCTCCATGTCTCTGCTCCCTCCCTCCGCTCTGCAGCTCTCTGAGGGATCAGTGTCACTGCTCTGTCCGCTCTCAGCCTATTCTCCTGATTGTGTGTACCTAGTACATTCATTCATTCATTTCATTCATTTTCTGTAACCGCTTAATCCTAATTTGGGTCGCGGGGAGGCTGGCACCCATCCCAGCCAACTTCGGGCGAGGGCAGAGTATACCCTGGACAGCTCGCCAGGCCATCACAGGGCGGAAACACGCTGAAGGGCTTTGCAGCCTACTCTTGTCGAAAGTCAGCGATGGTTCTTTTACATGAACCTCACACCATAGACAGTGGGAGACATGGCCGGCCTTTGATAACCCAGTTAGCTCCACTGGGAGGGACAGTGACAACCTTGTGGAGAGTGGGACTCAAACCCCTAACCTTTGGATCAGCGATCCAGAGCCCTATACCACTAGACCACCACTGCCCTGTACCCAGTACAAAGACTGAAATTTCTGTTCTCTAAATCCGTTGTGTTAATAAAAGGCAATAAAGAAAAGTGCTCTCTGTATTTCTTCTTCTTTACACACATTTGTTTACAATATTTCGGAGCGAATGCAAAAGCAGGTTTACAAGAAACCAGGAAACAAGTTAAAATTAAACATGTGCACAAGAGGACACGAAACCATTTTACAAATAAAGGGAATGTGCATGGACACGCGTTGATACGCACCACCTGCGGTGTTTGTGAATAAGTCTTGCAATGTTCACGACTAGTTCACACATATGATACAAAGGTTTATGTGAAATAGAACTTTGAACATTTCAAAATTTAAGATAAGATTAAAGATCTTAATCATCACCTGCTGCATGAACAATGAAAATCATTTGATCAGATCTTTGTTTCACAGCAAGTAGAAAAATAAACTGCTCAAAAGACAACAAAGGAACTACACTGAGCTATACATGAGCGTATAATTCCATACACATATATACACAAACCTATAGGTACAATTATAGACAGACAAACATCAGTGGTGGGACATCAGGGACAGCAAAGCCTTCCCTGCTGATCTCAACACTATCAGAAGCACTGAACTGAAATTCTTGTATTTGCTCCATTAAATTGTATTAATTTGGTTCCCAGCAGTCTGTTCTCTTCGTTTTGTAGCATCTGTTGGCTGCACTGCTTCCAGTACGCGTGTGTCGATGTTCGATTTTTTTTTTTTTTTTTTTTTTTTTTTTTTTTTGGTGAATCAGATTTCAGCGTCTCCGATGCGGTTATGTGAATTTAATCTTCCCAGAGTATTCAGAATCAGCAGTGCTGGATGATGTCACCTTCTTTATATGTGCAATGGTGCTGTTTTTTTTTTTTTTTTCAGCCAATCAGATTTCAGATTCACCTCACAGAGCCATTGAGTGGGTGAACAATATCATCAGAATTTTTTTCTGTTTTCTGATTGATTGGTGAGAGAAAAACAATCTGAACAGAGTGAAGTGATCTGCACACAATACATTTAAGTTTGATATTTTTTTTTACACCCACAATGGCTGATGGATGAGGAGAAATTAACTCGGTGTCTGATTTAATTCTTAAAGGTATACTTTGGTGATAAAAGCCCATTCCTTTCACTATCTCAGATGAAATAATCGACCAAGTACAGCACACTTAAGAACTTTGACAAAGAAAAGTCATCACATTCCAGAGTTTAGAAGCAATTAACCGAAGAAAATGTATATTACGCGGGCGCAGCCATTTATACCGGTCACGTATTCAAAATTGGGTCTGTGACGTCATTGGTGCTCATGCCTCCTTGTACTCCGCCATTTTTTGCCTGTTTTTTTGTGTACAAATGCGCGATATCGTCTCCGTGTTTCTGCTCCAATAATGCCCGATTGCATTGCTAAACACTGCAAAGTGTCCGACAACAACAACATCAGGAAGTCACACTTTCACAGACTGCCCTCTGGGAAGAAACAAGTTGCTCTTCGGCGGCAGTGGCTGGCTAAGTGTGGCCGGCCAGCTGAGTGCGTGAAGAATGCACAGGCACGTGTGTGAACATGTGAGCAGTGAACATTTCGTCTACCCAGACGACTATGAAAATGTCCGCATGTTCGATACAGTTCAATTATTATGTAGTAGTAGTAGTACTGGTTACTAGTTAGTTAACTAGTTAACACCAGTAACTACTAGTTAGTACCTTACCAGTAACTACTAGTATTATTATTATTATGGATGCTTGTATAGCACATATTTCATACACGTGTATGCGTTTACACTTTCGCCACCGCTATCCTTTTTGATGCTGGCGCCAAGCAGGAAGCAACAGCCCCCAAATTTTAACGTCTTATGGTATGACACAGCCAGACTCAAACTCCGACCTTCCTATATATTTACATATATATATATATATATATATATATAGGGCGGTGGTGGTCTAGTGGTATAAGGCGCTGGATCACTGATCCAAAGGTTGGGGCTTCGAGTCCCACTCTCCACAAGGTTGTCACTGTCCCCCCCAGTGGAGCTAACTGGTTTATCAAAGGCCGGCCATGTCTCTCACTGTCTATGGTGTGCGGCATGTAAAAGAACCATTGCTGACTTTCGACAAGAGTAGCTGCAAAGCTGTCAGCGTGTTTCCACCCTGCGATGGCCTGGCGAGCTGTCCAGGGTGTACTCTGCCCTCACCCGAAGTTGGCTGGGATGGGCACCAGCCTCCCCGTGACCCAAATTAGGATTAAGCGGGTACAGAAAATGAACTGATGAGATATATATATATATATATATATATATATATATATATATATATATATATATATATAAATCTATTCACAGATTCACATGTGTACACACGTACACAGAAGAGTACATGACATGTCAGAGGTGCCTGAGATACACAGGGGAATTATATATGAAAAATTACATGTGTCTAATTAATGATATGGTGTCAGTCAGTGTGAGTGACTTTAGTGGTGGTGATGGTGGTGGTGGTGGTTCATTCTCTCTGACATTCTTTTCATGTTGGAGGAAAATTCTGGGTCTACAGGAAGAGGTCTCCCTATCATTGGGGTGGAGGTCACCAATGTTGTCACAAAGCCCTTTGGTAGCAAAGCTCCTCGTGTGAACAAAATCCTCCCTAAATACATCAGGACAGTCTTGGTTGACATGTCTCTGAAACATTTTGTGGTCATCAGGGACCGCACCTCTTGATGGGCATACCATGATGGTAGTTCACTTTTTTCAAAATGGGGACCGGCCTTCCAGGAGGAGCTCGAAGTAGAACCACTGATCTTCTGCATTGAGAGGAGCCTGCCTCGCTGCTCAAGATCACCTTCAGTCTCACCACAAAGCATCTGATCCAAGGAATACCAGAAGGAAACGATTTCATCTTCTCACCTGCTTTTTCTTTTTCTTCCTAATCTACTTTTTCTACTGAAAACACTAATTTTCCTTTCAATGCCTGTTTCCATTGTGTCGTATCACATCCTCCACCTCAGCACCTGCAGTCGCTCCCAGCTGCAGCAGTGCAGCCTCTCTACAATCTGACTGACGGAGGTTTTATACGACTCTCTAACATTGTGTGAACCAGTAGCCTGAGATCTCATGGTGACTCTTACAGTAATAATCTGCTGCATCTTCAGTCTGGACTCCACTGATGGTCAGAGTGAAATCAGATCCAGATCCTCTGCCACTGAAACGAGCTGGAAAACCCGACTGCAACTGATTCACATATTTTATCAGGAGTTTCGGAGCTTCTCCGGGTTTCTGCTGATACCAGAATAAGCGGTTACCATATGAGCTGTGAGAGGACACTGCTTGACTGGTTCTACAGTTCATGGTGACTGTTTCTCCTGGAAGTGCAGGTTTCAGTGCAGGAGTCTGAGTTACTGTGGCTTGACCTCTGCATCCTGCAAAAAAAAATTACATTTCAAATATTGCAACAGAAAGAAATGTATTTACATGAACGGATCATTGTAGAGATGAAGGATGATGTAATATCTGACCTTGAGTCCAGAGGATCAGAGTCCAGATGAAGACGGGGATCAAAGTCATGGTCGCTGTGGGTGAAGTTGCTGTAGCAGCAGCTCTCAGTCATGAAGTGTTAAAGTCACAGCGCTATAAACCCTCCCAGAGCACTGAAGCATGTGCTGCCAATGCAAAGTGTCGTCTAAGTCTGGAACCACCTTCAGCACATTCCACCTGAACTTACTGTCATTCTCACTCTACTACAGAGGGATTGTGGGAATTTTATCATTATTATTTTTTATTTATTTATTTTTAATTTATTTATTTTTTTGATTGTGGGATTTTTTCTTAAATAAGTGAATTTGAGAGAGAAGATGAAACTTTCACTGGATGGTGTTTGTACTGAATGTTCATGAGTTTGTCACTGTGCTGGCTTTATGGTGGAAGAAGCACCATCAATGTCGGCAGTGAATAAAACACACAAATATTAATTTACTATAAATTAATGTTTAGATGATTGTAGGAGTTAAATATCAGATCATAACTTTCTATCAGTCTACAGAAGGACTGGAGGAATTATTCTCACTTCAGATCCACACATTCAGTATATTATACTCCACATTTCCCATCAGCACATCCGCATTTTCACTCACTGAGGGATTATGGGTAAAACCCGTGTGAGTGCAGATCTCCATTTAGTAAATTTTGGATTTTATTATTTTTAATCTCTTTTTTTCTTCCTCACCAACTATATCCTTAGTTTAGATTTACAACTCTGTTTGTTATAAAAGCAGTATAAAGTATTAAAAACAGTGGGAGAGTTGGTGTATTAATCACCTGATGTGAAGAGAAGTTGGTGTTTAGTCTCTGTTTTGTAAGAAGAGGTTTAAATGGGTGGAGAGAGCAGTGAGTTTAGAGCAGCAGGTTTTTGTACGACCACTAAACCTGTTTGTATCACTGTGGTGGACTTTTGGTGGAGGAACCAAACTGTCTGTGGGCCGTAAGTAACCTGTTCATTAATGACTGAAATAGAGTGTGTTCAGAATAATTTGCTGAAATAGAGTGTGTTCAGAATAAGTTTTAAAATGGAGTGTGTTTATATTTTGTTTCTGAAGTCTTCATTATTTTAGAAGAGAAAGAAAATATAGATGACAATAGTGCGAGTCAATCATTTTAATTTCAGCTTTTAAATAAATAGGACATTGTGAAAATTAAAAATGTTTGTTTAATTAGTCAAATACATTTAATTCTTTTGAGTCTGTGACAACATAAAAAATTTAATGTGAATCTAAATTTATTTCAGTAATTTATACTTTCTACTTTAAATTGTTTATATGTCGGTAATTGTAATATTTAAATTTTTTAAATATTATATACCGATAAATTTTAATTTCCAGTTAGACAGTAATATAAATGATAATAAATATAAAATTAGAAGTATTTGAATTGAGTGTGAAACGTTAGTGAAGCTCCACTGAACTCAGTTCTGCTCTGTAAGATATAAAAGGAACTGAAACACACACAGTGAGCTGAAACGAAACCTGAGTGACTGACAGCTGTCCATTTCTGTCTGTGTGTGTGTGTGTGTGTGTGTGTGTGTGTAGGTGCCACCCAGCCCACTGTGACGGTGCTGCCTCCCTCCAGTGTGGAGCTGCACCAGGATAAGTCCACATTCGTGTGTGTGGCTGAAAAGGGCTTCCCCTCGGACTGGAGGCTGAGCTGGAAGGTTGATGGGAAGATCTGGAACTCGGGGGAGAGTCGCAGCACGGCTGTCCTAAACGTGGACGGCCTCTACAGCTGGAGCAGCACGCTGAGCTTATGTCCGGATCAGTGGAGGAACAAGGCGGTGACCTGTGAGGCCTACAACACCCACCAACCTACTGTGGTGAGCACAGTGAACACAGAGCAGTGCTGAGGGCTGTGAACTCACACACACTTTACTCAGCTCACCTTCTACTGCTTCACTGTGTGCTACATGTGGCCTTCACTGCTCAAATGCCCCACTTTCATCATTTTATTTGTGTTATTAACATGTGAGTTCACACACTCCTCAGTTTAACTCACATCTTCTTCTTCATTATCACCCAAATATGTGTTAAGTGTGAATCACTGCAATGTTCTGCTCTGAATTATTAATAAAAGCTTTTCAATCATTCAAATCCTTTTTCTTTACATTATTCATGATGCACATCACACACACACATCACCAGCACATCTGTCTCAGTATCTTTTCTACAAGCTGTTTATTCATGAAAAATACACCTGATACCTTCACTCAACTCAATGTAAAATTCTCTCAAATTCTCCATCATAGAACAAGTGAGTCTGAATATTTAGAAATTTCCTGTTTATTGTGATATCACTGATTTCATTTTTACATTCATACAGACTTCAACTAATCCATTCTACATTTCCACTAATGAACAATAATGATAACTAAATAATAATAATAATAATAATAATAATAATAATAATAATAATAATAATAATAATAATAATGTCACTGCATGGGGGGATAATGTCTATAGCACATCCACTTCACATTAACAAGGACCTGGATTCGAATTTTGGACTTGTGCATTTCTATGTGGTGTTTCCATGTTCTCCTCATGATTACATTTACCAAGTTTTATTTATCAAGTATACCAAGTTTAAACATCTTCTCGAATCCATACACATCCCAAATGCTCAATCATGGCTCAATCAACATTGTTCAGATCTTCACAACATGACTTTAAGTTCTGAGCTGGTTCTGTTGGGCTTGGAGGAAAAGACTGTTCCAGATGGGTATTGATTTGGTTCTGTTGTTGGCCAGATGTTTGACGTACAGTGTAAACTGGATGATTGTAAGATCCTTTCGAAAATGTTGAAGCATTTTCTATCAAAGTGTTCCACCGGTGAGCGTTACAGGTATCTCAGTAAATCTAGGCCAAATCACTTTGATGTGAAGGGGTTGATGATGATGATGGTGGTTTACTGAGAGAGCTGAGATTTACATGATGTTAATCTGCATCGACACCAGCAGAACTACATCACTGCTCTTCAAACTCAGTATGTTTTTACTGCTTGTACTTTGGTTGCACATGTGCGTGGGCATCTGTGTGACAGATGTATCATTAAAAAAACCAAAACCCACATGTTTTTTCTTCCCAAAAAGGTGTCCCGGGAATTAAAAGTAATAAAATGAGAAATTAAACAATAAAATCCTGTTCTGAATGGATCCAGTACAACTTTCAAACAATATGGAATTTTCAGCTGGAGTATTGTAAGATCTCTCTTCACTCACATTTATGTCCAAATAAGATGTTTCACAGGAAAGGCCACAAAGGGCAACATGGGGCCACTGATTAATTTGCATGGAATGACAATGTGACTTCAGTGACAACCTGAACATACTGAATGACCAGATGATCTCATCGACGAAAACTTTTCTCTGATGTCACAGATATAGAACTGGGGCTGAAATAGTGAAAGTGGGATTCAGGAAGCAGGAGGAATCATTCACACATAAACCAGCACCGCAGAGTCCTGACCTTCATCCGACAGAAAGGGTGGGACGATTGAGGGGTAGACGTTACACAGTGGTCTAACTCTGCCATCCTCATTAAAAATAATAATAAATAAATAAATAAATAAACACTGTGGAAATATTCATATAATTTTGGACAGAAGTTATGGCTGTGATGGAGTGTGTAGAGTGATATGATTCTTGAGAGATTTATAATTCATATTTAATAATGAATAATAATTTATAATGTGAGTTGTGAGTGAGTGTGATGTGGTTCTTCTCCTCCACAGAGTGTCATTGTGTCGTATCACATCCTCCACCTCAGCACCTGCAGTCGCTCCCAGCTGCAGCAGTGCAGCCTCTCTACAATCTGACTGACGGAGGTTTTTGTACGACTCTCTAACATTGTGTGAACACAGCTTTGCTGTTAATCCAATGGAAACTCTGACAGCAATAATCTGCTGCATCTTCAGTCTGGACTCCACTGATGGTCAGAGTGAAATCAGATCCAGATCCACTGCCACTGAAACGAGCTGGAAAACCCGACTGTAACTGATTTGTGGTTTTAATCAGGAGTTTAGGAGCTTCTCCAGGTTTCTGCTGATACCAGAATAAATAGCTGCTGGACACTGCCTGACTGGTTCTACAGTTGATGGTGACTGTTTCTCCTGGAAGAACAGATTTCACTGCAGGAGTCTGAGTTACTGTCACTTGACAACTGCATTCTGAAAAAAAATAATAATAAAAATAAAAACTCTGAATGAGAATCAACTATAAGTAACTTAAATATCAGAAAAAAAACATCAATTTATTTCTAAAAACAGATCATTGTAAAGATAAAATCTGAAGTGGTGTCTGACCTTGAGTGCAGAGGATCAGAGTCCAGATGAAGACGGGGATCAAAGTCATGGTCGCTGTGGGTGAAGTTGCTGTAGCAGCAGCTCTCAGTCATGAAGTGTTAAAGTCACAGCGCTATAAACCCTCCCAGAGCACTGAAGCATGTGCTGCCAATGCAAAGTGTCGTCTCAGTCTGGAAGCAATTTAATGACAAAAAAAAAAAAAAAAACTTCATGAAAAAACATTTTCAGAAACAATGGCAGTGGTGGGCTGGTGGTAAAGCCGCTGGATCACTGATCCTTAGGTTGGGGGTTCAAGTCCCACTCTCTATGGGTTGTCACTGTCCCCATAGTTCATCTAACTGGGTTATCGAAGACCGACCATGTCTCTCACTGTCTATGGTGTGAGGTTGACGTAAAAGAACAAAAATTCTGAAAAAAAAGTATATATATATATATATATATATATATATATATATATATATAGTACTCTTGTTATGTTGAGAAGATGAAGAAAGTTCTGTGGATATTTTGATCAGGGCGGTTTGTTCAGCTGCAGGTTGGATGGATGATGATCAGAATTGTGATATTTATAAAAAGAAGTAGATGTTTTGTATAAAATGAAGAAATGTGATGTGGGAAGGAAAGAGCTGCTTCAATAAAATCTGCTTTTGGGTCATTTTTTAAAATTCAGTTCGAGTCACTTCATCTATTTTTGAGATTCGTGTGAAACATTACATTTCAGATATTTTTATTTAAAAAGAATCATCATGACTGATTTTTTTAAACATTATAGCATGAACAATTATGAATGAATTTGCCTTCATAGGTTGGATGGATGATGATCAGAATTGTGTTGTTTTGTATGATGTGTAGATAAACTACTGCATCTCTTCCACAGCCGTTACACTGAATTACCAAATATCACCATGTTCAGTATGATGGAGTTCAAATTCACATTAATGTGTGTGTGTGTGTGTGTGTGTGTGTGTGTGTGTGTGTGTGTGTGTGTGTGTGTGTGTGTGTTCTCCAGCTGGTCCAGCGGTGAAGCCCTCCGTGTCTCTCCTCCCTCCATCCTCTCTGCAGCTCTCTGAGGGATCAGTGTCACTGCTCTGTCTGCTCTCAGCCTATTCTCCACAAGGGGCGCTGCCGAGCTGGACAGTGGATGCTGATGAAGTGAAGTGTGTGTGTGTGTGTGTGTGTGTGTGTGTGTGTGGGTGTGTGTGTGTGTGTGTGTGTGTGAGTGAGGGAGTGGGTGTGTGTGCATTTCATAGAATTAAGTAATCACAGTCATATAAATGATAATAAATATAAAATGTAAAGTATTTGAATTGAGTGTGAAATATGTGTTAAGTGTGAATCACTGCAATGTTCTGCTCTGAATTATTAATAAAAGCTTTTCAATCATTCAAATCCTTTTTCTTTACATTATTGATGATGCACATCACACACACATCACCAGCACATCTGGCTCACTGTCTCATAAATGCATTTCTGTTCGAAAAAGTCAGCAAAAGTTTTTGAATAAATAATTAATGTGTTTAATATATTTAAATGAGCAGCATGTTATTTAATGTTCACTAATGCACTGAGTATCTACATTTTTAAACGCCCTTCTCTGAAGGTATATTTGATGGGCGTGGAAGAGACGTCACTGTGCTTCAGACGGTTCACAGTTTTGCACTGCAGCATGCAAATTACACAACTCTGAAAATTGCTAAAATAAATAACAATTTGGTTGAAAACATTCCAACACGTAATTAAAAGCTGAATAAACAGTGCGGAACCTTTAACTTCACAGGAGGACCATGAGTGAAGATCATCTAAACACTGTGATTTTAAATCCTATATGATGGACAGTAGAACTTACGGCTAAATTTAATAATGAAAGTTGAAGAATTCACACACACCAAGCCACAGGACCTCACAGGTTCAGAACCAAAAACATGCATCGTTCTATAAAAACACTTAATCACAATATTTACAATAAAAATACTTGAAGTAAAAAGTCATGTGACCTGAAGAGTCCAGATTGATCTCATTCCAGTGCAGTGGGCGTGTCAGGGGAAGATTTAAGGCCAACTCAAATAATAATCAAAAACTTTCATACTGACCATTTCAGACTTTACCAGAAAAAAGTTATGCAAGCTGTACAGGGTGTACTTCGCCCTCACTCAGAGTCGGCTGAGATGGGTGCCCACGTCCGTGCGACCATAACTTGGATGGAGTGATTCAGAAAATGAGGAAACTGATGAAAATTGGTTGTCCTTTCAAATTTGGACTTTCCAACCCTTTCCAACGTCTTTAATCTGGAGATTGATTTCAAAAAGCTTCTGAAAGCTTTAAAACTGAAACTCAGTATCCCAGTGAATTTTACTCCAAGCTTTCAGAATCTGCAGTGGGGCCGGTGGTGTAGTGGTTAGGGTGCTGTGCTAATGATCCCAAGGCTGTGTGTTTAAAATCGGGAGGTTGTGTGTTCAAATCCCCATTAGACCCCCACTGTGCTAAGACCCCTGTACAAAGTCTCAACTACAAGTGTGCCTTTGTTTACCCAGCAGTGTAAATGTGTACCAGTAAAAATATACTGGGAAGGGAACCTGCGATGGACTCGTGTCCCATCCATGAGGAGTTGAACTCCTGGTCGCTTGATGCTACAGAAACTCGGGCTAGGCACCGGCCTGATGAGCCGCTCGGTTCGGGTGTGAAAAGCCTAAAGGACTTTACATACCTACCTTTCAGAATCTGCAGTCAAATCTGACTTTACATGATTTATTATACAGTTCTGGGTTTTTCAAAAACTGAAAATATTTAATTCTGGAAGTGATTTTCCATATTGAGATTCAAGATTCTGTATTGATATTTGTGATTTTTACACACATAGGAATTTTTTGTGTAGTCACGCAAAGAGTCAACGTGATGGAAAAGAAAAATAAAATAATAAAAATAAAAATAAAAAAATAAATGTATAAATTTACAAACAAAAAACAAACAACCAAACAACAAACAACAAAAAAAAAAAACAGGAGGCTCAGAACAGAAAAAAACACACACTACCATGGAATAAGTACCGAAGTCCTATGTTTAGAAGGGACCTTATACAGGCCCAGTAAACAGCACAATTCTTCTTCTTTCGGCTTTTTCCCCTTTCTCGGGAGTCGCCAGAGCGAATCATCTGATTCGCACATTTGATTTGGCATGGGTTTTTATGTCGGATGCCCTTCCTGTCACAACCCTTTTTTAGCAAGGGACAGAAACACGCTGACGACTTTGCAGCTACTCTTTACGAAAGTCAGCAATGGTTCTTTTACATGCCTCTCACCATAGACAGTGAGAGACATGGCCTGCCTTTCATAACCCAGTTAGCTGCACTGGGGGGACAGTGACAACCCTGTGGGGACTCGAATCACCAACCTTAGGATCAGCGATCCTGTGCCCTTTACCACTAGACCACCACTGCCCCAGTGAACAGCACAATTATGGTACAATATTACAGTAACAACAATAATAATAATAATAATAACAATAATACAAGAAATAAGTGAGTCAGTTAATGAAGCAGTAAAGTCATTTGACAAACAACATAAATTATATTACACTCAGTTATATAGTTGTGAATATATACATACATAGATACCTATATACACACTTATATATATATATATATATATATATATATATATATATATATATATATATATATATATATTCTATAATCACCTGAAGAGAGAGGATGGTTTCACCACCCCTCGAAACAGATCTGTAGTGATAAATGGAGTTTCAATAGAAAGTCTTTGTCCTGTCCTTTTATTTTTGTTATATATATATAAATTGTTACGTCTTTTGTCCTCTATGTCCTATCTATGTTTACACTGAGATTATTATCATCTCCATAGATAAGAATGTTGTTCACCAGACTACTGTAGCTTGATTCGCCCCGCCCTTAATAAGGCCCAGGATGGTGATGTCGTCAGCATACTTTATAACGGTGGTGTTTCCCTGGGTGGAGACACAGTTGTGTGTGTACAGGGTGAAGAGTTTCAGACTGAGGCAGGAGCCCTGTGGTGATCCTGTGCTGACTGTGAGCTTTGCTGACACCCTCCTTCCCATCCTCACCACTTGTGGTCTGTCACTCAGGAAATCCAGAATCCAGTTGCAGATCGGGCTCGGTACACCGAGGTCTGTCAGCTTCCAGTCATTCGGGAGAGATGGGTTCCGCTTCTTTGGAACTGGTACAATCGTAGAGAACTTGAAGACACAGGGAACCATGGCTTGGCGTAGAGACAGATTGAAGATGTCTGTATACACATCAGTAAACTGTTCCACACAGGCCTTCAGAACTCTGGGAAGTACACCATCTGGTCCTCCAGCCTTGTGGGGCTTAACTTGCCTCAGAGTCTTTAGGACCTATGCAGGTGTCACCTGAAAGGTATTGTCCTGTGGAGTTGCAGGGGGCTTTGAGGGAGTGTCTGTAATTAGTCTATGGAACCTGATGTAGAAGGTGTTTAGGCTGTCAGAGAGGGAGACATCCTGAGGGTCTTTAGTTGGTGGTGTCTTCTTGTAATTTGTGACTGCTTGGATTCCCCACCACATACTGCATGTGTCATTACTTAGGTAGTAGCTTTCAAGTTTTTGAGAATGAGTCTTCTTTGCAGTTCTGATGGACTTCTGCAACTCGTACCAGGCTTTCTTATATTCCCCTTGATCTCCAGACTTAAAAGCGACTTACCATTTTCTGTTTTTTTCCTTGATGTCTCCATTGTACCAGGGTTTCTGGTTTGGAAACACACGCACAGTTCTGGGGGAGCACATATAGATGTGCACCAGCTGATGTAGTCACTCACAGCTTCTGTGTATTCATGGATGTTGTTCGTGGCCACTTTAAAGTTATTCCAGTCTGTGGCCGCTAAACAGCCCTGCAGACTAGCTTGTGGGTTTTCAAACCAGGTGTTTACCATTCTTGTTGTGACTGGCTGTGCTTTAAGCTTCTTGGTGTAAGTGGGCTTGAGCCGAAATGCCAGGTGATCAGACCTACCAAAGTGGGGTTTTGGTTCAGCTATGAAGGTGTTTTAATGTTGCCGTTGCAGTGATTAAAATACCCTAGAATGATAAATGCAGCATCAGGATGTTTGTTTCCATGTTCATTGATCATATCGTGTAACTCCCCCAGTGCAGCTTCCTCTCCAGTGGTGGTGGTGGTGGTGGTGCTGGTGGGAGGGATGTACACAACACTCACAATGATACATTTTAGTTCTCTGGGTAAATAAAATGGCCGCAACTTCAAAGTTATATATTCTACATTTGCGGAGCAAGATTAAGAGATGATCTTACAGTCAGTACACCAGGTTTGTTTCACAAAGACTGCTATTCTTTTGCCACAGATCTTGCTGGAATCCGCTGTGCTCTGGTCCTCTCTGAAGGCCGTATAGCTTGCTCGTGTAATCTCCTGGTCAGGTGTACTCTCCTTGAGCCATGTTTCACAGAAACACAGCATGGAGCAGACCTGTAGATCTTCCTGTGTTGCAGTCCGTGTATGAAGCTTGTCCATCTTATTTCGCAGAGATTGAACATACTGCAAATAGTATGACCGGAAGTTCTGACCTACCACTGCTAGCCAAGCACCGAAGTCATTGTTCGGCCCCTCCCTGCCTGCCGCGTCTCCCCCTGGGCTTATTGTTATCACGGGTGCGGGCTGAAGGAGAGAAGGAGAGGCGGGAGGTGTGTCCGTAGACAGAGAGAGAAGAGGAAAAGCATAAGTCTCGGACTGAGAGTAGGGACATTAATGTTGGAAGTATGGAGGAAAAGGTAGAGAGCTGGCTGACATGATGCAGACGAGGAAGGTGGACATACTGTGTGTTCAGGAGACCAGGTGGAAAGGTAGCAAGGCTAGAAGCTTAGGAGCAGGGTTTAAGCTGTTTTTTCATGGCGTGGATGGGAAGAGAAATGGAGTAGGAGTCATCTTGAAGGAGGAGTTTGTCAGGAATGTTCTAGAAGTGAAAAGAGTGTCAGAGTGATGAGTCTCAAGTTAGAAATTGAAGGCGTGATGTTCAATGTTGTTAGTGCTTATGCCCCACAGATAGGATGTGAGCTCGAAGAGAAGGAGAGATTCTGGAGTGAGTTAGATGAAGTAATGCAGAGTACTCCCGGAGGTGAAAGAGTGGTCATTGGGGAGGACTTCAATGGACATGTTGGTGCAGGAAACACAGGGGACGAGGAAGTGATGGGCAGGTTTGGTATCCAGGACAGGAAAGCAGAGGACAGATGTTGGTAGATTTTGCAAAAAGGATGAAAATGGCTGTGGTAAATACATTCTTCCAGATAAGACAGGAGCATATGGTGACTTATAAAAGAGGAGGTAGGAGCACACTGGTAGACTATATCTTGTGCATATGCTATAATTTGAAGGAAGTCAGTGACTGCAAAGTAGTAGCGGGTGAGAGTGTTGCCAAACAGCATAGGATGGTGGTGTGCATAATGATGCTGATGGTGAGGAAGGTGAAGAAGGCAAAGGCAGAGCAGAAGACAAAGTGGTGGAAGCTGAAAAAGGAAGAGTGTCAGGTTGTCTTCAAGGAGGAGTTGAAACAGGCTTTGGGTGGTCAGGAAGTGCTTCCAGATGACGGGACAGCTACAGCTAATGTGATTAGGGAGACAGGTAGGAGAATACTTGGTGTGTCATCTGGAAGGAGAGTAGATAAGGAGACGTGGTGGTGGAATGAGGAAGTGCAGGAGTGTGTACAAAGGAAAAGGTTAGCTAAGAAGAAGTGGGACACAGAGAGGACCGAAGAGAGTAAACAGGAGTACAGGGAGATACCGCGTAAGGCGAAGGTAGCGGTGTCAAAGGCCAAACAGAGGACGTATGATGACTTGTATGCTCGATTGGAAAGTAAAGAGGGAGAGAAAATGATTTATACAGGTTGGCACAGAAGAGAAATAGAGATGGAAAGGACGTGCAGCAAGTTAGAGTGATTAAGGACAGAGAGGGAAATGTATTGACTGATGACAGAAGTGTGCTGAGAAGATGGAAAGCGTACCGTCGAGGACCAGGAAGTAGCAAAGATTAATAAGGGTGAAGTGAGGAGGGCATTGAAGAGGATGTAGAATGCAAAGGCAGTTGGTCCTTATGACATACCGGTGGAGGTATGGAATTGTCAAGGAGAGGTAGCAGTAGATTTCCTGACAAGAACATACAACAAGTTCTGAGAGAGTGAGAGGATGCCAGAGGAATGGAGAAAAAGTGTGCTGGTGCCCATTTTTAAGAACAAGGGAGATGTGCAGAGTTGTGGCAACTACAGAGGGATAAAGTTGATGAGCCATACGATGAAGTTATGGGAAAGAATAGTGGAAGCTAGACTACGGGCAGAGGTCAGCATTTGTGAACAACAGTTTGGTTTCATGCCAAGAAAGAGCACCACAGATGCAGTGTTTGCCTTGAAGATGTTAAGAGAGAAGTACAGAGAAGGTCAGAGGGAACTGCATTGTTCCTTTGTGGATCTGGAGAAAGCATATGACAGGGTGCTGAGAGAGGACTTGTGGTATTGCATGAGGAAGTCTGGAGTGGCAGAGAAGTATGTTAGAGTGGTGCAGGACATGTTTGAGAGATGTAAGACAGTGGTGAGGTGTGCTGTCGGTGTGACAGAAGAGTTCAAGGTTGCAATGAGTCAAAGTATTGTCCTCTTCATTTACTGGACAAACAAACGGATCATATGAATAATCAATCCTATTACTGATACTGCTGATCATTCTCACTTGAGTGGCTGCAGCACTGTTCTGTCCTTTTCCGATGAACGTGTCTGAATTTGGTATCTCTGGATCAGGAATGAAATGAACTTTTATCACAATTAAATTTATTCAACAATATATGATTGTAAGGGATAAGAGATCCCAATGCATGCTCTCTTTCACTCAAGATTATTTACATTTACAGCATCTGACTGATGTCCTTATCCAGAGTGACTTCCCGGAGGACGAGTGATTTTGTAAAATCCATCAAAATTCTTCCTGGAGCCCTAATAGAATATTGTGAAGGTAGATCTCTTTAAAACTAGAGTTATAATTTGTACAACAATACAACAACCGTACAACAGGAGCTTTAGCAGCTCTTCCGTCGGTCGGAGGATCCTCGCTCTACCACCTGAGGGCGATACAGAGCAGAGATTTCATGCAATATGAGTTTAAAGAGGGTGAAGAGGTTTTCTCAAACATCTCGATTTCTTCTGTCTGGACAGAAGGTGAAATGCAAGATTTCTTCAGACTGAGATTCTAAAATCATCTTCATTGATATATGATGAACTTCCATCAATGATGAGATATCCGTGAGACATGGAGGGGAAAAGAGAAAGAGTTTTGGTTTCTGGAACTCGACCTGGGGTTTAAATAGATGGTGGTGGATGTGCCAGGACGAATGAGAATGATGGACAGATGCAGAATAACGATCTATAAAGTAACACTCAAACCTGAGGAAGAACCAGGACGATGGACCAGAACCAAATAGAAGTTTCACTATTGTATGTTACAGGGCAGATCATGAAGGGAAATGGAAGTAAAAAGTACGGAGAGGAGGGAGGAGGACTGAAGGTTTCTCTCAAGGGAAGTTACAGTATAAAAGTAGATGAAAGCGTGACAGAGATGGAAAATTATCCATCGAACTGACTCAGTTTTACTTCGAACAACAACAACCAATAGAATTAAAAATATTTATCTTCCAGTCATGGCTGTGATGCAGTGTGTAGAGTGAGGTGATTACTGCGAGATTTATAATTTATATTTAATAATTAATAATAATTTATAATGTGAGTTGTGAGTGAGTGTGATGTGGTTCTTCTCCTCCATAGAGTGTCATTGTGTCGTATCACATCCTCCACCTCAGCACCTGCAGTCGCTCCCAGCTGCAGCAGTGCAGCCTCTCTACAATCTGACTGATGGAGGTTTTTGTACGACTCTCTAACACTGTGTGAACCAGTAGCCTGAGATGGAATGAGAACTCTGACAGTAATAATCTGCTGCATCTTCCATCTGGACTCCACTGATGGTCAGAGTGAAATCAGATCCAGATCCACTGCCACTGAAACGAGCTGGAAAACCCGACTGCAACTGATTCACATATTTAATCAGGAGTTTAGGAGCTTCTCCAGGTTTCTGCTGATACCAGAATAAGCGGTTATTGCTGTACACATTCTGACTGGTTCTACAGTTGATGGTGACTGTTTCTCCTGGAAGAACAGATTTCACTGCAGGAGTCTGAGTTACTGTGGCTTGACCTCTGCATTCTGGAAAACCAAAGAAAAAAGAAAAAAGAAAAACTATGAATTACTATCAACTATGAGTATCTTAAATATCAGAAGAAAAGCACTTTTTTTTTGTATAAACAGATCAATATTGAGATAAAATCTGAAGTGGTGTCTGACCTTGAGTGCAGAGGATCAGAGTCCAGATGAAGACGGGGATCAAAGTCATGGTCGCTGTGGGTGAAGTTGCTGTAGCAGCAGCTCTCAGTCATGAAGTGTTAAAGTCACAGCGCTATAAACCCTCCCAGAGCACTGAAGCATGTGCTGCCAATGCAAAGTGTCGTCTAAGTCTGGAACCACCTTCAGCACATTCCCCCCTGAACTTACTGTCATTCTCACTCTACTACAGAGGGATTGTGGGAATTTTATTATTATTATTATTATTATTATTATTATTATTATTATTATTATTATTATTATTTATTAATTAATTATTTATTTATTTATTTATTTTTTTTGTGGGATTTTTTCTTAAATAAGTGAATTTGAGAGAGAAGTTGAAACTTTCACTGGATGGTGTTTATACTGAATGTTCATGAGTTTGTCACTGTGCTGGATTTATGGTGGAAGAAGCAGCTTCGATGTCGGCAGTGAATAAAAACACACGAATATTTTTACTGTAAATTAATGTTTAGATGATTGTAGGAGTTAAATATCAGATCATAACTTTCTATCAGTCTACAGAAGGACTGGAGGAATTATTCTCACTTCAGATCCACACATTCAGTATATTATACTCCACATTTCCCATCAGCACATCTGCATTATTACTCACTGAGGGATTATGGGTAAAACCTGTGTGAGTGCACATCTACATTTTTTTTTGTAAATTTCAGGTTTTTGGGGGATTACAAAGTAAATCTTTCTTTCACATCAACTGCATCTTCGGTTGAGATGAATAATCTTGGAGTTAAAAACAGTATAAAGTATTAAAAACAGTGGGAGAGTTGGTGTATTAATCACCTGATGTGAAGAGAAGTTGGTGTTTAGTCTCTGTTTTGTAAGAAGAGGTTTAAATGGGTGGAGAGAGCAGTGAGTTTAGAGCAGCAGGTTTTTGTACGACCACTAAACCTGTTTGTATCACTGTGGTGGACTTTCAGTCAAGGAACCAAACTGTCTGTGGGCCGTAAGTAACCTGTTCATTAATGACTGAAATGGAGTGTGTTCAGAATAATGACTGAAATAGAGTGTGTTCAGAATAATGACTGAAATGGAGTGTGTTCAGAATAATGACTGAAATGGAGTGTGTTCAGAATAATGACTGAAATGGAGTGTGTTCAGAATGAGTACAGTATTAAAATCAAGTGTAATTATATTTTGTTTCTGAAGTCTCCATTATTTTAGAAGTGAAAGAAAATTTTTTGTTTAATTATTCAAATACATTTAATTATTTCGAGTCTGTGATGACATAAAATAATAAATTTGAAACTTAATTAATTTAACTAATTAATAATTTATGTTTTAAATTGTTTATATCTGGGTAATTGTAATATTTAACATTTTTTAATGTCATATACCGATAAATTTTAATGTCCAGTTAGACAGTCATATGAATGTTTCTGAAGTCTCCATTATTTTAGAAGTGAAAGAAAATGAATCTCATGATAGTGCGAGTCAATTATTTTAATTTAAGCTTTTAAATAAAGAGAACATTGTGCAAATTATAACTTTTTGTTTGATTATTCAAATACATTTAATTCTTTCGAGACTGTGACTACATACAAGAAATAAATGTGAAACTAAATTAATTTTACTTATTAATAATTTCTATTTTAAATTGTTTATATATCGGTAATTGTAATATTTTAATTTTTTAAATATTATATCCTAATAAATTTTAATGTCTAGTTAGACAATAATATAAATGATAATAAATATAAAATTAGAAGTATTTGAATTGAGTGTGAAACGTTAGTGAAGCTCCACTGAACTCAGTTCTGCTCTGTAAGATATAAAAGGAACCGAAACACACACAGTGAGCTGAAATGAAACCTGAGTGACTGACAGCTGTCCATTTCTGTCTGTGTGTGTGTGTGTGTGTGTGTGTAGGTGCCACCCAGCCCACTGTGACTGTGCTGCCTCCCTCCAGTGTGGAGCTGCAGCAGGATAAGTCCACATTCGTGTGTGTGGCTGAAAAGGGCTTCCCCTCGGACTGGAGGCTGAGCTGGAAGGTTGATGGGAAGATCTGGAACTCGGGGGAGAGTCGCAGCACGGCTGTCCTAAACGCGGACGGCCTCTACAGCTGGAGCAGCACGCTGAGCTTATGTCCGGATCAGTGGAGGAACAAGGCGGTGACCTGTGAGGCCTACAACAGCCACCAACCTACTGTGGTGAGCACAGTGAACACAGAGCAGTGCTGAGAGCTGTGAACTCACACACACTTTACTCAGCTCACCTTCTACTGCTTCACTGTGTGCTACATGTGGCCTTCACTGCTCAAATGCCCCACTTTCATCATTTCATTTGTGTTATTAACATGTGAGTTCACACACTCCTCAGTTTAACTCACATCTTCTTCTTAATTATCACCCAAATATGTGTTAAGTGTGAATCACTGCAATGTTCTGCTCTGAATTATTAATAAAAGCTTTTCAATCATTCAAATCCTTTTTCTCTACATTATTGATGATGCACATCACACACATCACCAGCACATCTGTCTCAGTGTCTTTTCTACAAGCTGTTTATTCATGAAAAATACACCTGATACCTTCACTCAACTCAATGTAAAATTCTCTCAAATTCTACATCATAGAACAAGTGAGTCTGAATATTTAGAAATTTCCTGTTTATTGTGATATCACTGATTTCATTTTTACATTCATACAGACTTCAACTAATCCATTCTACATTTCCACTAATGAACAATAATGATAACTAAATAATAATAATAATAATAATAATAATAATAATAATAATAATAATAATCATCATCATCATTTTCTGTACCCACTTAATCCTAATTTGGGTCGCGGGGAGGCTGGTGCCCATCCCAGCCAACTTCAGGTGAGGGCAGAGTACACCCTGGACAGCTTTCCAGGCCATCGCAGGGCGGAAACACGCTGACGGCTTTGCAGCCTACTCTTGTCGAAAGTCAGCAATGGTTCTTTTACATGCCTCGCACCATAGACAGTGAGAGACATGGCCCGCCTTTGATAACCCAGTTAGCTGCACTGGGGGGGGACAGTGACAACCTTGTGGAGAGTGGGACTCGAACCCCCAACCTTTGGATCAGCGATCCAGCGCCCTATACCACTAGACCACCACTGCCCCGCAATAATAATAATAATAATAATAATAATAATATGGCAGTGGTAGTCTAGTGGTGAAGGTGCTGGATCACTGATCCGAAGGTTGAGGGTTCAAGCCCCACTGTCAATGGATTGTCATTGCTTTCTCCCAGTGCACTAACTGGGTTATCAAAGGACGGCCATGGAGCAGATCCACCTCACAGTAACAAAGTCCGGGTTCGAGTCCTGGGCTTGTGCATTTCTGTGTGGAGTTTCCATGTTCTCCTAATTGTTGTAGCTCCTCTGGATACTCCAGTTTCCTCCAGCAGTTCTAAGATATTCACATTAGATGAATAAATTCAATTCACTTCAGTTTTATTTGTTTCATAATTTTTACAACTGACAGTGTCTCAAAGCAGCGTAAAAGCGACACAGTACAAGTATCAATTCACAAACTATACTCTAATTTATTCATTTTCTACAATAATTACACATCTCTTATGAGCACTGCCCAGCAACGGTGGTAAAGAAAAACTCCCTCGGTTGACATGAGGAAGAAACCTTGAGAGGAACCAGGCTCAAAAGGCAAACCCATCCTCATTTGGGTGGAACCATAAAAATACAAACCATATACGAGATATTTCATTTCAGTCCAAAATGTGTTCCGATTGGTTATATCACAACTGGAAGTCCGAAATAATTGTGGGAAAGTAGTTTATATCATCAGCAGTGAAAAGTCATCTTCACATCTTCATAGTCTGTGAGTGAACATCTGGATCAATATGGAGCTTTATCAGCAGGTGTTTGTGTGTGTGTGTGTGGGGGGGGGGGGTGAGCATGATGAGATTTCCAGCCAGCAAGCCAGACATCACGCCAGCCCACGTGGCTCAGAAAGCAGAAGGCTCAGGATCGCCTTCCTGAAAAAGACTTCATACAAAAACCGAGAGAGAGAGAGAGAGAGAGAGAGAGAGTGAGAGAGAGAGAGAGATTATTGCTGAGTGCAGTCGGGACTCTGTTATGATTGGCTCTGGCAGAATAACTAAAAGAGAGAACCAGAAGGAAGAGACATGAGGGCACCCTGTGACATCGGGGCAATCAGCCAGTCCACTGTCACCTGACCTTGGTGAACATGTAGAGTGAGGAAGTGACAGCATCCCAACATCTCAGTTTACCAGAACTTTCTATGCCTGAGACCCCCAGATCTGCTACTTCAACTAATTAAAGCCAATTCACTAAATGCTCCACGAAATAAGGTGAGTTTTTTCAACTCTGTATTCAAAACAGAGACGGTGTCGGAGTCCCAAAAATTAACCGGACTGTTATTCCATCACTGTGGGGCTTTGTAAGAGAAAGCTCCGCCCCTACAGTAGCTTCATTATCCGAGGTATCACTAAGCAGCCTGCAGCTTTTGATCTACAGGTGCTGGATCATAAATGACGAGAAGTTCACTCAGATAAAGTGGCGCGAGACCATTAAGTGCTTTACCCGAGTAATATCTACACAAACTTCAAATGAAAGACCAGCATGAGAACATGTGGACTCCACACAGAAACGCCCGAGCTGAGAATCGAACCCAGGGCTTCTTGCTGTGAGGCGGCCGGGCTGACCACGACCCCATCGTGCCGCATTGATTTATATTTATGCTAATAAGATTATTTAAAAAGACTCTCAAATAGTTTTTGCCTTTTTGTTTAGTTCAGGTAACAGAGAGTTTCTATAGCATTGAACTTGACTTTGAGTGGCGACACCGTGCAGCGAGGAGACGCTCGGATTAGCCTGTTTGTCTGTTCTGTGGCTCTCAGTGATCACTGACTGACTCGTCCTGTTGTTAGACGATGTGCTATGCTGCAAGAAATGTGAACAGCACCTTCCCGAGTGGGGTCGATACCGTCCCACACTGTCCGGCCTGGTTTACCTTCAAAATGTGAGGCGCTCCACCAAAAGGAGGCGCTGATCGCACAGACCACTTTTAAGATAAAGGCCAGAAATTTGGATTTTTGCATAAACTATGAAAACAAGTATTCAACTATCACCTGCTCACGTGAAATCAACTAAAATTCACGAAAAATGTCTTTTTCCTCCATTTTTTTTCTGGCGAGTATCCTCATAAAACTAAATAAAAACAGGAGCAAACTTCCTGGTTTTGTTGCAATTATTCACCGAGTTCAGTACAAGACACTGTAATCCAGACACCACAAGAACGGTCCTGAAGTCGTCTCTCCATTGTGGATACTGTTTTTATATTAAAATGCTGTTTCAGCAAATAAAATAAAGGTTAGTAAAACGATATGCTCGTAAACAATGCAGGCTAGTTGCTAAGAACGATCTGAAACGAGCACACTGATTGGTCAGCTCGGGCTTGCACATGCGCAGTGCACGTCACATGTTAACTTCCGGTTTACTTCCTGCCTCAAGTTTACCCATGCGGAATAATATCTCCGACTTTCTCTTCAGTAACAGTCATTAAGTTTATTTATAAGATTGTGAATACACATAATTTGTGGAAAAGGAGAATGAAATGTCATCTGTGATGTGTAGCCGCATTAGTACAGATGTTCAGTTCGACACGAGAATTGGGCTTTTAAGATGCCGGAATGCTTGGCATGCTTGAAAAGTATTTCGCCGGTGAATATTTTTCTCTACATGCAAAATTTGATTCTGGAATTTTCTTAATTATTTGATTTGTGTGTAATCTTGTCTGGGCTGGACATGCTGGATCATGGGTTGTTGAGTTGTGTACGAAAATTGGTCAAAACCCGAAAAATACTTAAATGTTTATACCTTTTACATAGGAACAAACTGATGATGATGATGATGATGATGATGATGATGATGCCAGCTGTGTTGATGAAGATTTTAATGTTGATAAAGAAGAGGCATCTGTTAATAAAAGTGTGCATTTGTCAGTTTTGTTGTGTTTGGGATGAGATGTGAACCTTTCTGCTGAGGAGGCTTTTGATGAAGATGATAATACTGAGGGCAGAGTAGATGAAGCTTACTTGTATAAAGAAATCAGAGAGTTTTGTTTCATAGTTTTCTTATATATATATATATATATATATATATATATATATATATATATATATATATATATATATATAAACAAAAATAAAAGGACAGGACAAAGACTTTCTATTGAAACTCCATTTATCACTACAGATCTGTTTCGAAGGGTGGTGAAACCATCCTCTCTCTTCAGGTGATTATAGATTCTTCTATAATCACCTGAAGAGAGAGTATGGTTTCACCACCCCTCGAAACAGATCTGTAGTGATAAATGGAGTTTCAATAGAAAGTCTTTGTCCTGTCCTTTTGTTTTTGTTATTTGCTCTACCAAAAAGTATTGAGCACTCTCCTATGGAAGGATCTACTCAGAAAATCCTCTCTCTCTCTCTCGCTCTATATATATATATATATATATATATATAGGTTTCTTAATTTCAGTGTGATTGTTTGAACCTGATAGTTTTTTTTTTTCCGTCAATCAGTATCATTTAAAATCTAAAGCACATGATGGGATGGAAAGGACGGTTTGATGGTGGGTGTCACAGGGTATGATAGATGACGACATGCTGTCTTACACACACTTCGTTTTGTTTCACACACACACCATCCAACGGGGTGATTGGGTTTCTCTTCCAGAATGTGTAAGTGTGTAAACTAGTGCTTGTGTGAGACTGCAGTGTTACGGATGAAACCAAGTTTGAATTGCAGCCGATGCAGAATCTCACAGGAACGTGAAGAAAGAAGGGAATCCACCGAATAATCCAGAACACGCCAATGATCACATGACCATCCTGCACAGTCTCTGTACTGAAGTTGTGATTTTTCTGATGGATAATGATGGAAATGTCACTTATGAGATCAATAATTGTTACAGAAACACAGAAAAATGTTTTCTCGAACATCTCGAGGTATTTTTTTTTTTTCTGGACAGATGAAACACAAAAATTTCTCCATACTGAGATTCTAAAATCATCTTCATTGATATACAGAAGGCCTCCAGCACTCAGTCAATTATCTGTCCGTGGCTGCTGAAATTGTTGTCAGACAATCTGGATGGAGATGAAGAACTTGATCAAGGTCCTCTGGTGAGTTAACACAAGTTAATGGATGAGCCCAAGACACCAGGACTCAGTGTTGAACCATCAGGAGTTGATGTGATATCAGTGCACCATGAAGAAAAGAGGGAATCCGTGTGAGAATCCCAGTCACATGACCATCCTTCAGCATCTTGCAGGCAAAACACAACAAGATCTACATAACAGTGTGGGAAGTTTTCCTGAGTTTGGAAGATCGGGGTTAGAGGAACTCCATAGATGCAGAAAATGAGGAGAGGAGACTGTCCGTAACAGACTCTAATGGAAGGAGGTAAAACTAGACGGGGTCTGGAAGGTATGATGGTGCAGGAAGCACAAACCAAGGACATACAGACTGGGGGTTTTGCCAAGTGGGGGGACAAGTGCTAAAAGCTGTGTTGATGTAGAATATGTAGATGATCAGAGATGTAAATTTGGGTATGAGATCATTACTAGTGATGGACAACTAAAAATAGGTCCAGGGGATTCATTCCATTGAATATGTGAGAGGAGACATTAAATGATAAAGAGAAGGAATGAAGAGAAGCGAGAAGGCAAGAGGACTGGAGCTTATCAAGGTGGAGATTGAAGTCCACCAGGAGGGTTATAGGGGGTCGTCATTTGGCAAAACACTGAGTGTTGTGTTCATTTCTATGAGACACTTGTGTCTCAGGGGCTGAGGAGGACAGCTGAAGAAATTGCAGCTGCATGAAAATCAAAGAATGAGACACGACAATGAAAGTTCCTCCCACTAAAGGAAACAGATCCTGCAGGATTTGCCTTCTGAGAGAAACAACAACCCAGTTTTGGGATATTTTAGTTTCAGCTCATGTGCTGCCATTGATGATGAAATGTTTGCCAGATGAACTTGTGTGGAAAAATGTCATCCCAAAATCAGCAGAGAAAGAAAAGAAAACTTAAACATTTCAGGAAGAGGAAAGAAAAAAGAAGAAACTGAAACTCAGATTCAAAATGTAAAAATTAAAAAGTCAAAAATCAGATCAAGGAATGTAAAGTGTTGTGTAGAGTGAGGTGATTATTGAGAGATTTATAATTTATATTTAATAATGAATAATAATTTATAATGTGAGTTGTGAGTGAGTGTGATGTGGTTCTTCTCCTCCACAGAGTGTCATTGTGTCGTATCACATCCTCCACCTCAGCACCTGCAGTCGCTCCCAGCTGCAGCAGTGCAGCCTCTCTACAATCTGACTGATAGAGGTTTTTGTACGACTCTCTAACACTGTGTGAACACAGCTTTGCTGTTAATCCAATGGTAACTCTGACAGGAATAATCTGCTGCATCTTCAGTCTGGACTCCACTGATGGTCAGAGTGAAAGCAGATCCAGATCCTCTGCCACTGAAACGAGCTGGAAAACCCGACTCTAACTGATTCGCAAATTTAATCAGGAGTTTAGGAGCTTCTCCAGGTTTCTGCTGATACCAGAATAAGCGGTGGCCAGCTGCACTGGTATGATGCACATTCTGACTGGTTCTACAGTTGATGGTGACTGTTTCTCCTGGAAGAAAAGATTTTACTGCAGGAGTCTGAGTTACTGTGACTTGACCTCTGCAGTCTGGGGAGAAAAAAAAAAGTTTGAATGAGCATCAACTATAAGTATCTCAAATAAAAATCTGAAGTGATGTCTGACCTTGAGTGCAGAGGATCAGAGTCCAGATGAAGACGGGGATCAAAGTCATGGTCGCTGTGGGTGAAGTTGCTGTAGCAGCAGCTCTCAGTCATGAAGTGTTAAAGTCACAGCGCTATAAACCCTCCCAGAGCACTGAAGCATGTGCTGCCAATGCAAAGTGTCGTCTAAGTCTGGAACCACCTTCAGCACTTTCCCCCCTGAACTTACTGTCATTCTCACTCTACTACAGAGGGATTGTGGGAAATTCCCTGTAATTTATTAAGAAATCCTAAAATACAAATTTGATGTCGGAGAAAGAAATGCAGATCACCTATGTTACAAAACAACACAAAACAAATTAAAAAAATGGAATGGGAAATTTATTACAAAAAAATGTCAAGGAGGAATAGTTCACCTTAGGCTTGTTTTCTATAAATACACAAAACTATTTATTTAGTTATGTGCGTGCGTGCGTGTGTGTGTGTGTGTGTGTGTGTGTGTGTGTGAGTTTGTATGTGTTTCTGTGTGTGTGTGTGTATATGTGATCGTGTGTATGTGTGAATGCTTGTGTGTGTGTGTGTGTGTGTATACGTGTTTCTGTGTGTGAGTGTGAGTTTGTGTGTGTGTGTGTGTGTGTGTGCGTGTATGAGTTTGTATGTGTTTCTGTGTGTGAGTGTGAGTTTGTGTGTGTGTGTGTGTGTGTGTGTGTATGTGTGAATGCTTGTGTGTGTGTGTGTGTGATCGTGTGTGCACTGTAGTGCAGTGCTTCTCAATTATTTCCTGTCGCGCCCCCCCAGGAAGAGGAACACACCCCCCCCCATATAAATAGTGTTATTTGTCTAAAAATTGTTATAAATAATCCTTTGCATAACACTGTATCCTTATTAGCATCATAAATCCTTAATATCATTATGGAATACAAAAAAATGAAGAAATATAGATCAACTTCCAACAAAGAATAACTTTATAACAATTTTTTAGTATTTAAACAAAAAGATTTAAAGTGTATCAATTTGCCTGAAATAAAAAAGGATCCTTATTTAAACTGTCAACATTTTCTGACCAACAATTTGAACCATTTGATACTGAAAAATAAAATTCAATAAAATCAATAAATAATAATAAATTCAAATTGATCGGCAATATTAACTCAGGAGCACAATATATAAAACACTTTAACCTACAAAACAAAATGAATACAATTATTATTATTATTATTATTATTGTTGTTATCAAAATGATGAAGTCCAGATTAATGGCTATAATCAGCACATTTCTCAGTGCACAGCTTTTCGAAGCCGGGTTTAAAGCGCGATACTGAACTCTCAGCTCCTGCTCAATGCTGAACTGGGACCTGGACTTATTTTCGCAGCAGTGACGTCATCCAGCATGACAGAGACCGTGTGTGCTGCAGGTCGGATCAGTTCCGCTGCTGTGCTGTGGGGTTTTCTACACTGAGCAGTTTGCTACTCGACCTTCTCTGATGCTAACGGAGCTCGGTTTGCTGGAGTAGCGTTCACAAAGCGGAACGGTTGTTGGAAATACTCAGCACATTTTCGCTGAAAAAACTCACGTGGCTCATCACGTGATCAGGGTGTGATGTCTTTAAGAGACCCCTGAATTTATTTGGGTTCATGCTGTTCTCTGCCAATCTTTTCGGACAAAGTAAACACAGCGGTCTTTCCTTGTTTCAGTGAAGCCGAATACTACATCCGCTTCATCATACCTCCTCCACTCAGCTTCCGGGAGACTCGTTCCTCTCACTGTCTCCATCTCTCTCCGTCTCTCTTTCCAGCCCTGTTAAAAATTTCCATGGTGGGTTTATTAACTTCACTTCTTATTTTACCTCTGCGCACACTCTGACACTGAGGAAGTCACTGCCACCTGCTGTAGTGGATGTAGAATTACACTTTATCCTAATACGGCAAAAAAAAAAAAAAAAAAACATGTTCCCAGGGGTCACACATGCCCCCCCTGGCATCGCAACCCCCCCCCCCCCACGGGGGGGTGGCGCACCCCACTATTTGAGAACCACTGCTGTAGTGTAACAGAGGTTTTTGTACGACGGTTTCATGGTTATGTATCACTGTGGATCAGTTTTGGTGGAGGAACCAAACTGTCTGTGGGCCGTAAGTAATTCTCTAATTATTGAAATACACTGTGTTCAGATTAATGTTTTTCATCAATAAGATCAGATTTTATTACAAACATTTACTTGATGTTCAATTTTGAAAACTGTATCTGACTCTCGTGCTCGTATCTCGTAATGGATTTTAACACAATTAGAAATGGATTTGGTTCACAGAGGGTTAATTGAACATTAATGATGTTTCTAAGTAATTTAATTTTATTTTTATTGTTGAAATAATATGTTGAGTTGTGAGTATCCGGTGGTTCTGTTCTGGATTACTGATCCCAAAGTCGGGGTTGGGTGTTTAAGCTCCTCCATTTTTGTTGTCCATGCTGTCCCCCCGGTGCACACAACTGGGTTATCAAAGACCAGCCGAATCTCTCATTGCTGACAATAAGAGTTTCATGTAAAAGTACCATTGCTGACCTTCATAAAGAGGAGCTGCATAGTCATCAGCGTGTTTCTGCCCTGTGATGGGCTGGTGAGCTGGTCAGGGTGTACTCTTCCCTTGTCCACAGTCAGCTGAGATGGGCTCCAGCATTCACGCAATGCTAATTAGGATAAAGCATTTCATAAAATGGAGTAATCACAGTAATATAAATGATAATAAATATAAAATTAGAAGTATTTGAATTGAGTGTGAAACGTTAGTGAAGCTCCACTGAACTCAGTTCTGCTCTGGAAGATATAAAAGGAACTGAAACACACACAGTGAGCTGAAACGAAACCTGAGTGACTGACAGCTGTCCATTTCTGCTCTTACTGTGTGTGTGTCTGTGTGTGTGTGTGTGTGTGTGTGTGTGTGTGTGTGTGTAGGTGCCACCCAGTGTGACAGTGCTGCCCCCCTCCAGTTTGGAGCTGCAGCAGGATAAGTCCACATTCGTGTGTGTGGCCGAAAAGGGCTTCCCCTCGGACTGGAGGCTGAGCTGGAAGGTTGATGGGAACAGCTGGAACTCGGGGGTGAGTCGCAGCGCCGCCGTGCTGACCTGGACGGCCTCTACAGCTGGAGCAGCGCGCTGAGCCTCCGCCCGGATCAGTGGAGGAACAAGGCGGTGACCTGTGAGGCCTACAACAGCCACCAACCTACTGTGGTGAGCACAGTGAACACAGAGCAGTGCTGAGGGTTGTGAACTCACACACACTTTACTCAGCTCACCTTCTACTGCTTCACTGTGTGCTACATGTGGCCTTCACTGCTCAAATGCCCCACTTTCATCATTTCATTTGTGTTATTAACATGTGAGTTCACACACTCCTCAGTTTAACTCACATCTTCTTCTTCATTATCACCCAAATATGTGTTAAGTGTGAATCACTGCAATGTTCTGCTCTGAATTATTAATAAAAGCTTTTCAATCATTCAAATCCTTTTTCTTTACATTATTGATGATGCACATCACACACACATCACCAGCACATCTGTCTCAGTGTCTGATAAATACACGTCTGTCAGGAAAAAAAGTCAGCAAAACTCTTTGGATTCATAATTAATGCGTCCAGTTGGTGGGGCAGCAGCCTGAGAGTGGCAGGAACAAACTGATTGAACAAACTGATTCGTGAGGTCGGTAACATTGTGGGGATCGAACTGGACTCTGACGGTGGTGTCGATGAGGTGAACATTTTCCAAAATAAACTCGATCTTGTACAATACCTCCCACACGATTCACAACCTGCTGATCAGTCACAGGATCCGTCCAGTGAGAGACTGATACCACCGAAATGCACCACTGACCCACACAGGAAATTATTATAGCTGTGAACATTAAACTGTACAAAACTCGTCCATACAGAACCAACATCCACTGTGATCCATTTACATTCTACTGTTTATCACATTAATAATCCTGTACATATCACCCACTCACTCCATTCATTCTCTCTTTATATACATATTACTCACTTCTCCTTTCACACTTATCTACAGAAATATTATACATTTCATTTATTCATGTCCTGAACCGCTTCATCCTAATTATGGTCGCGGGGAGTCTGGCGCCCATCTCAGATCTTTGATAACCCAGTTGGCTGCACCGGGGGAACAGATAACCATTCACACTCATTTCCTCAACATTGCTGCCATAGTTGCATCTTGATTTTTATATCCCATAATATCACCCATTGAAAATATTTGATTCTTTACTTACACTGGTCGGCAGCAAGGTGGTGAGTGCTTAGCACATCCATCTCACAGCAAGAAGGCCTGGGTTCAATTCCCATCCTGGGTGTTTCTGTGTGGAGTTTGCATGTTCTCCTCATGCATGTGTAGGTTTCCTCCGACAGTCCAGAAACATGCACAGTAGGCTAATTGGCTGTTCTAAATCAGCCCGAGGTCTGAGAGGGAGTATGAATGTTTGTGTGAGTGTTGGCCCTGTGATGGCCTGTTGAGTTGTCCAGGATGTATCCCACCATAGTCCAGAGTCGGCTTACATGAGTGCCAGCTTCCCCGCGACCTTTATTAGGATTAAGTAGTGATGAAAATGAATGATTGGACGAATAATGGATGACCCCGCCCAACATGTTCACTTCAATTCCAAGAAAAAAAAAGAGTGACTGCTAACCATTCAGCCGTCGCCGATATTTCATGGGACAAAATTACCTGTTTTGTGCTTTTTAAGGTAATTTATGTTAAAATAAGTGTATGCAGCACTTAAATGTATTACATAAACATTATATATGCCATAAGCATGACCAATCCTGGGAGTTTTGAATGGTCACATGACCCTTTCAAACTGAGGGGAAATTACAGAGGCCAAAACTCAGGCCACTAAATTCTCATCACCCCCTGTTTGTACTGATTGTCCTGAGTTTGTTTCTGAAAGGGATTTTTTGATATCTTATAATAACTAACATCTATACCTACTATGTTTTCATCATCATATGGCCGTTATCTAACATCATTGTTATTTTACAGCTGCTTTATATTTTGTGATCATTTATGCATGTATGATGTATTCACTTACACTGTACTCATGATATCTTTCTTATTCCCATGTCTATGTGTTTGTGCTCGGATGTTTTGGAATATTCTGGGTTATTTAGGGTTCATAAAGGGGAAGAGAGACTAAGAGAGCCTGGTACCTCCTTTTCATGCCCATAATAAGTCAGGTTAGATCCAGAACATTCCATCTTTTTTTTCTTTTTATCATAACCTTCCTTTTTATCCCAATCTTGCACATTACGTACTGTGTACTCTCAGCTAGCATGAACTTAACAACGTGACGCAGAACGTTGTCTCTGTGTCTGACAAACTGTAGGTCAACATGATGTAATTTCTTCATTTTCATGTATAAACACCCCTGTACTGGTCAGCATACTTTGGCGATCCATGAATAAACACTTGAGCATCTTTGCTGCACTCGGGAACTGATCCGCTGGAAGACTTGCTCAGGGCCATCAAAAACCCGAACAATCTGGGGTCTCGTCCGGGATACTGACTGATCAGGTAAGATCATTCTTTTGTTTCTTGAGAATCCTGCCTGATTAGCAGTATCCAAAAGAACCGTTATCCTCGTGAGAGTTGACACGAGACGTAGGAGAATCTGTTGTTGTCTTTGTGCGTATTTTCCATGAGACTAAAATTAAGATAAGACGTATACGCATTAGATACATCTCGGGATAGTTCCTCTGTGTCACCATGGGGGGAACCAATTCTAAAGCTGCTAAACCAGAACCGGGGGAGTCTTCTCGGCACTGGATGGATCGTAGTGGTCTTGCCTTTTATACTTCACCCTGGGTGGATAACTCGGCTGGGTGGACTGAACCCCAACCCCAATTTCTAACTTTCTCCCACGAAGATACTTTTAAAACCAAATTTCGTAAATCAGCCTACAGACAGATTTATGAAGGATTGGGTGACCCTAATTGGGATTATGATTATATGACTCAAGGTTATCTGAAATGTCTCGACATGAAACATGTCTGGGATTCATTTCATGGCATAAAAGAGCCCGCTAAAGTACATAAGTCTCTTACGTGCCCAAAACCCGACACGAAAATTAAAATTCCACTCATCGACTCTCCAACAACAGTTTCGTACCCACCACCATACAGTGGAATTAACACTAAGTCAGAAACAAAACCCATTGTGAAACGCAAAATTTCTCCAAACTGAGATTCTAAAATCATCTTCATTGATATACGGAATCTCAGACAGGATATTTATTTCAGCTGATGAACTTCCATCAACGATGAGATGTCCGTGAGACATGGAGGAAAAAAGAAGAGTTTCGGTCTCTGGAACTGGACCTGAGGTATAAATGGATGGTGGTGGACATGGCAGAACGAATGAGAATGAAGGACAGATGCAGAATAATGATCTGTAAAGTAACACTGAGCCCAAACCTGAGGAAGAACCAGGATGATGGACCAGAACCAAAAAGAAGTTTCCCTATTGTGTGTTACAGGGCAGATCATGAAGGGAAATGGAAGTAAAAGGAACAGAGATGATGGAGGAGGACTGAAGGTTTCTCTCAAGGGAAGGTACAGTATAAAAGTAGAGGAAAGCGTGACAGAGATGGAAAATTATCCACCGAACTGACTCAGTTTTAGTTCGAACAACAACAATCAATAGAATTAAAAATATTTATCTTCCAGTCATGGCTGTGATGGAGTGTGTAGAGTGAGGTGATTATTGAGAGATTTATAATTTATATTTAATAATGAATAATAATTTATAATGTGAGTTGTGAGTGAGTGTGATGTGGTTCTTCTCCTCCACAGAGTGTCATTGTGTCGTATCACATCCTCCACCTCAGCACCTGCAGTCGCTCCCAGCTGCAGCAGTGCAGCCTCTCAACAATCTGACTGATGGAGGTTTTTGTACGACTCTCTAACACTGTGTGAACACAGCTTTGCTGTTAATCCAATGGTAACTCTGACAGTAATAACCTGCTGCATCTTCAGTCTGGACTCCACTGATGGTCAGAGTGAAATCAGATCCAGATCCACTGCCACTGAAACGAGCTGGAAAACCCGACTCTAACTGATTTGCGAGTTTAATCAGACGTTTAGGAGTTTCTCCAGGTTTCTGCTGATACCAGTGGAAGCGGTTATTGCTATCCACATTCTGACTGGTTCTACAGTTGATGGTGACTGTTTCTCCTGGAAGAACAGATTTCACTGCAGGAGTCTGAGTTACTGTGACTTGACCTTTGCATTCTGGAAAAAAAAAAGAATAAATAAAACAAAATAAAACACTGAATGAGCATGAACAATAAGTATCTTAAATATCAGGGGGAAAAAATATTTCGATAACCAGATCAATGTTGAAATAAAAATCTGAAGTGGTGTCTGACCTTGAGTGCAGAGGATCAGAGTCCAGATGAAGACGGGGATCAAAGTCATGGTCGCTGTGGGTGAAGTTGCTGTAGCAGCAGCTCTCAGTCATGAAGTGTTAAAGTCACAGCGCTATAAACCCTCCCAGAGCACTGAAGCATGTGCTGCCAATGCAAAGTGTCGTCTAAGTCTGGAACCACCTTCAGCACATTCCCCCTGAACTTACTGTCATTCTCACTCTACTACAGAGGGATTGTGGGAATTTTACTTCTGGGCTCATGTGGAGATTTTTTGTAAATACTTTTCGCTCTCAGATGCATAAATAAGTGAATTTGAGAGAGAAGTTGAAACTTTCACTGGATGGTGTTTGTACTGAATGTTCATGAGTTTGTCACTGTGCTGGATTTATGGTGGAAGAAGCAGCTTCGATGTCGGCAGTGAGTAAAAACAACCTGTTCATTCATGACTGAAATAGAGTGTGTTCAGAATAATGACTGAAATAGAGTGGGTTCAGAATAATAATTGAATTATTAAAATGGAGTGTGTTTATATTTTGTTCCTGAAGTCTCCATTATTTTCGAAGTGAAAGAAAATATATCTGACAATCGAGTGAGTCGCTCAATTAGATTTAGTTCTTCAAATAAATAGGACATTGTACACATTACAACTTTTTGTTTAATTATTCAAATGCATTTAATTCTTTCAAAACTGTGACAACATTAACAATTAAATGTGGAACTAAATCAATTTCACTAATTAATAATTTTTACTTTAAATTGTTTATATATTGGTAATCATTGTAATATTTTTACATTTTTTAATATTATATGTGGATAAATTTGAATGCAGCCATGAGGCGGGGGGGGCACTAACCAGTGTCTCTCCCCCTTATGCCGGTCCCAAGCCCGGATAAATGCAGAGGGTTGCGACAGGAAGGGCATCCGGCGTAAAACTTCTGCCACATTTAAAAATGCAAATGATCAAAACAAAATTCATACCGGATCGGTCGAGGCCCGGGTTAACAACGACCGCCATCAGTGCTGTCAACCAACAGGGTGCTGATGGAAATTGGACTACTGTTGGTCGAAGACGTCGAAGAAGGAGAGGCGGGAGGCGTGTCCGTAGGCAGAGAGAGAAGAGGAAATGCGTGAGCCTCGGACTGAGAGTAGGGACTTTGAATGTTGGAACTATGCAAGGAAAAGATAGGGAGCTGGCTGACATGATGCAGAGGAGGAAGGTGGACATACTGTGTGTTCAGGAGACAAGGTGGAAAGGTAGAAAGGCTAAAAGCTTAGGAGCAGGGTTTAAACTGTTTTATAATGGTGTGGATGGGAAGAGAAATGGAGTAGGAGTCATCTTGAAGGAGGGGTTTGTCAGGAATGTTCTAGAAGTGAAAAGAGTGTCAGACAGAGTGATGAGTCTCAAGTTAGAAATTGAAGGCGTGATAGTCAATGTTGTTAGTGCTTATGCCCCACAGGCAGGATGTAAGCTAGAAGAGAAGGAGAGATTCTGGAGTGAGTTAGATGAAGTGATGCAGAGTACCCCCAGAGGTGAAAGAGTGGTCATTGGAGCAGACTTCAATGGACATGTTGGTGCAGGCAACAGAGGGGACGAGGAAGTGATGGGCAGGTTTGGTATCCAGGACAGGAACACAGAAGGACAGATGTTGATCGATTTTGCAAAAAGGATGGAAATGGCTGTGGTGAATACTTTCTTCCAGAAGAAACAGAAGCATAGGGTGACTTATGAAAGCGGAGGTAAGAGCACACAGGTAGACTACATCTTGTGTAGGCGAGGTAATTTGAAGGAAGTCAGTGACTGCAAAGTAGTAGTGGGTGAGAGTGTTGCCAAACAGCATAGGATGGTGGTGTGCAGGATGACACTGATGGTGAGAAAGGTGAAAAAGGCAAAGGTAGAGCAGAAGACAAAGTGGTGGAAGGTGAAAGAGGAAGAGTGTCGTGTTGTCTACAAGGAGGAGGTGAAACAGGCTTTGGGTAGTCAGGAAGTGCTTCCAGAGGACTGGACAACCACAGCCAATGTAACCAGGGAGACTGGAAGGAGAGTATTTGGTGTGTCCTCTGGAAGGAAAGTAGATAAGGAAACTTGGTGGTGGAATGAGGAAGTGCAGGAGTGTGTACAAAAGAAGAGGTTAGCCAAGAAGAAGTGGGACATTGAGAGGACCGAAGAGAGTAAACAGGGAGTACAGGGAGACACAGCGTAAGGCGAAGGTAGCAGTGTCAAAGGCCAAACAGAGGGCGTATGATGACTTGTATGATAGGTTGAACAGTAAGGAGGGAGAAAATGATCTATACAGGTTAGCACAGCAGAGAAATAGAGATGGGAAAGACGTGCAGCAAGTTAGAGTGATAAAGGACAGAGAGGGAAATGTATTGACTGATGACAGAAGTGTGCTGGGAAGATGGAAAGAGTACTTTGAAGAGCTGATGAATGAGGAAAATGAGAGAGAAAAAGAGTAGAAGGGGTGACCGTTGAGGAGCAGGAAGTAGCAAAGATTAGTAAGGGAGAAGTGAGGAGGGCATTGAAGAGGATGAAGAGTGGAAAGGCAGTTGGCCCTGATGACATACCAGTTGAGGTATGGAAGTGTCTAGGGAGGTAGCAGTAGATTTTCTGACAAGAATATTCAACAAGGTCTTAGAAAGTGAGCAGATGCCAGAGGAATGGAGGAGAAGTGTGCTTGTGCCCATTTTTAAGAACAAGGGCGATGTACAGAGTTGTGGCAACTACAGAGGGATAAAGTTGATGAGCCATACAATGAAGCTATGGGAAAGAATAGTGGAAGCAAGACTAAGGGCAGAGGTCAGCATTTGTGAACAACAGTTTGGTTTCATGCCAAGAAAGAGCACCACAGATGCAGTGTTTGCTTTGAGGATGTTAATAGAGAAGTACAGAGAAGGTCAGAAGGAGCTGCATTGTGCCTTTGTGGATCTGGAGAAAGCATATGACAGGGTGCCGAGAGAAGAACTGTGGTATTGTATGAGGAAGTCTGGAGTGACAGAGAAGTATGTTAGAGTGGTGCAGGACATGTATGATAGATGTAAGACAGTGGTGAGGTGTGCTGTCGGTGTGACAGAAGAGTTCAAGGTGGAGGTGGGACTACATCAAGGGTCAGCTCTCAGCCCCTTCTTGTTTGCTATGGTGATGGACAGGCTAACAGATGAGGTTAGACAAGAATCTCCATGGACTATGATGTTTGCAGATGACATGGTGATCTGTAGTGAGAGCAGAGACCAAGTGGAGGAAAATCTAGAGAGGTGGAGGTATGCCCTGGAAAGGAGGGGATTGAAGGTTAGTCTTAGTAAGACAGAATACATGTGTGTGAACGACAAGGACCCAAGAGGAACTTTGAGGTTACAGGGGCAGAGATAAAGAAGGTGGAGGATTTTAAGTACTTAGGCTCAACAATCCAGAGCAATGGAGAGTGTGGAAAAGCGGTGAAGAAGCGCGTGCAGGCAGGTTGGAATGGATGGAGAAAAGTGTCCGTGTGATGGGTGATAGGAGGGTATCGGCAAGAATGAAGGGAAAAGTGTACAAGACGGTGATGAGGCCAGCAATGTTGTATGGTTTAGAGACAGTGGCCCTGGGGAAAAGACAGGAGTCAGAGTTGGAGGTAGCAGAGATGAAAATGTTGAGGTTCTCTTTGGGAGTAACGAGGATGGATAGGATCAGAAATGAGTACATCAGAGGGACAGCACATGTTAGATGTTTTGGAGACAAAGTCAGAGAGGCTAGATTGAGATGGTTTGGACATGTACAGAGGAGGGATAGTGAGTATATTGGTCGTAGGATGCTGAGGTTGGAACCACCAGGCAAAAGGCCCAGAGGAAGACCAAAGAGAAGATTTATGGATGCAGTGAAGGCGGACATGAAGGTCGTTGGAGTAAGAGTAGAAGATGCAGAGGATAGGGAGAGATGGAGGCAGATCATTTGCTGTGGCGACCCCTGAAGGGAACAGCCGAAAGGAAAAGAAGATATGTGGATAAATTTGAATGTTTAGTCAGACAGTAATATAAATGATAATAAATATAAAATTAGAAGTATTTGAATTGAGAGTGAAACGTTAGTGAAGCTCCACTGAACTCAGTTCTGCTCTGTAAGATATAAAAGGAGTGTGTGTGTGTGTGTGTGTGTGTGTGTGTGTGTGGGTGCCACCCAGCCCAGTGTGACAGTGCTGCCCCCCTCCAGTGTGGAGCTGCAACAGGATAAGTCCACATTCGTGTGTGTGGCCGAAAAGGGCTTCCCCTCGGACTGGAGGCTGAGCTGTAGGGTTCATGGAAACAGCTGGAACTCAGGGATGAGTCGCAGCACTGCCGCTCTGAATGCGGACGGCCTCTACAGCTGGAGCAGCTGAGCCTCCGTCAGTGATCCGATCAGTGGAGGAACAAGGCGGTGACCTGTGAGGCCTACAACACCCACCAACCTACCGTGGTGAGCACAGTGAGCACAGAGCAGTGCTGAGGGCTGTGAACTCACACACACTTTGCTCAGCTCACCTTCTACTGCTTCACTGTGTGCTACATGTGGCCTTCACTGCTCAAATGCCCCACTTTCATCATTTCATTTGTGTTATTAACATGTGAGTTCACACACTCCTCAGTTTAACTCACATCTTCTTCTTAATTATCACCCAAATATGTGTTAAGTGTGAATCACTGCAATGTTCTGCTCTGAATTATTAATAAAAGCTTTTCAATCATTCAAATCCTTTTTCTTTACATTATTGATGATGCACATCACACACACATCACCAGCACATCTGTCTCAGTATCTGATAAATGCACTTCTGTTGGAAAAAAGTCAGCATAAGTCTTTGAATCAATAATTAATGTGTTTAATGTATTTAAATGAGCAGCATGTTATTTAATCTTCACTAATGCACTGAGTATCTACGTTTTTAAACGCCCTTCTCTGAAGGTTCATTCGATGGGCGTGGAAGAGATGCACTTCAGACCGCTCACAGTTTTGCATGCAAATTACACAACTATGAAAATTGATGAAATTAATAAAATTTGGTTGAAAACATTCCAACACATTATTAAAACCTGAATAAACAGTGCGGAACCTTTAACTTCACACGAGGACCATGAGTGAAGATCATCTAAACACTGTTATTTTTAATCCTATATGATGGACAGTAAAACTTACGGCTACATTTAATCATGAAAGTAAAAGAATTCACACACACAAAGGCACAGGACCTCACAGGTTTATAACCAAAAACATGCATCGTTCTATATAAAACACTTCATCATAATATTTACACCAACAACAACAAAAAATCTTGACAGAAAAAAGTCATGTGACCTGATGAGTCCAGATTGAACTCATTCCAGTCCAGTGGGCGTGTGTGGAAGATTGTAGGCCAACTCAACTAATCAAAAACTTCCATATTGACCATTTCAGACTCTGCCAGCAAAAAAGTTATCAAAGCTGTACATTCGTCCTCACCCAGAGTCGGCTGAGATGGGCACCTACACCAATGATACTATTGAATGTGGAGCAGAATTCATTGGAACCTGTATCACAGATGCATCAAGAGAGACAATTCAGACAGAACAACATCTTCACATGGAAATATAGAAACTGGAATACAAGATTATGGAGAAGCAGATGTATTCTCGCAGGAGAAATCTTCTAATATACAGAATATCGAATGTTCAGACTGATGTGTTAGATGAATGCAAGAACCTGTTGAAGAATGAACTGTGTTTCTGGAAGCTGCCAGAAAGAATTTTAAGAACCTTAGCAAATCTCAAGTTACGATTAGAACAGATTTCCCTCCAACCCTTAAACAACTGGGAAAATTCTTTCCAACGCTTATGGGCTTCGCCAAAAAGTTAAGAACTTGCAAACTTGAGTCACTGAGAAGGTACTTCCATTGTGTTGCAGAATCGACTGGGTTCCGGTCAAATACGGAAATTGCTTGGACCTGATGAAGATCTAAACCCAGATTTTCTGGAATAATCGACTACTGCAGTGCTAACGTGATTTTTTTTCCACGTGGTGGATTTACTTTCTGGGAATGTTTTTGTGGTTGTTTGGAAGATTTTGTTTTATTGGATATCCGGGGCCATTTATCCAGGGCTTTGGCTTATGTCTTGTGACTGAGTAAGTCTATCGGAGGTTACAGCAAATTTTTCTTAGTCATGATAAACAAATAAGCTAGTACTTCCATCAGGTTTTGGAACTAGAACACAGGGTGAACTCCAATCTGAGTTAGAGGGCCTGATAATATCATGTTGTACTGTAAACAAGTACTGATTTCCTGATCTAGTCTTAGGTAGTGGACCAACACAATCAACAGTGACCTTCTGGAACGGCTCCCCAAATGCTGGGATAGGCCACAATGGAGCTACAGTTGAGTTTATCTAGTGTTTTCCAAGTACTTGACAAGTGTGACAGGTTGCAAAAATTTGAAACATCTTTCCTAAGTCCAGGCTAGAAGAAGTGTTTCAGGATTTTGTCAACAGTCTTGTTAACACCAAAGATGACCTCCTAAAGGTTAACTATGAGCCATTGTTAAGATTTCATTTCTGTAGACCTTTGTAACAACAATTTGCTTGCCCAATATGCATTGGCAGGGACTTCAGGAGGGCGCCACTTCTGCATCAGCACTCTAGCTTTTAGATAATCCCTAACTGGAACCACATCTATTTCTTTATCAGGAAGGGTTCTCTTTTTCAGTGCACTAATTTCAGAATCACTGGTTTGCTCCTGAATAAACCACTTTCTGGACAGAGACAAGTCTCCAGACACATCATAATGACCAGAATTTCTCTGCTGTGCCAACCTGTATAAATCATTTTCTCCCTCCTTATCGTCCAACCTAGCACACAAGTCATCATTATACGCCCTCTGTTTGGCCTTTGACACTGCTAGCTTCACCTTATGCTGTCTCCCTGTACTCCTGTTTACTCTGTTCAGTCCTCTCAATGTCCACCTTCTTTTTAACTGACCTCTTCCTTTGTACACACTCCTGCACTTTCTCATTCCACCACCAAGTCTCCTTATCTACTTTCCTTCCAGAGGACACACCAAGTATTCTCCTACCTGTCTCCCTGTTCACATTAGCCGCAGTTGCCCAGTCATCCGGAAGCACTTCCTGACCACCCAAAGCCTGTTGTAACTCTTCCATTTCTCCATTTCTCTTCCCATTCACACCATGATAACACACCATGATTAGAAGCTTAAACCCTGCTCCTAAGCCTCTAGCCTTGCTACCTTTCCACCTGGTCTCATGAACACACACACAGTATGTCCACCTTCCATCCTTCGCATCATGTCAGTCAGCTCTCTATCTTTTCCTGCCATAGTTCCAACATTCAAAGTCCACACTCTCAGTCCTAGACTCATGCCTTTCCTCTTCTTAGTCTGCCTACGGACATGCCTCCCGCCTCTCCTTCTTCGACCAACAGTAGTTCGTTGGTCTAGTGGTTAACAGCATTGATGGCAGTCATTGTTAACCAGAGCCTAGACCGATCCGGATTGGAAGTCATATTGATGATTTGCATGTTTGATTTGGCATAGGTTTTATGGCGTATGCCCTTCCTGACACAACCCTCTCAACTTATCCGGGCTTGGGATCGGCATGAGAAAAAACATTGGCTTGTGCGCCCACCCCCCCACCTCACAGCTGGATTCTTTTATCTCAGAAATATTATTAAAATAATATGGTGTCATATATACAGACAGTGTGACCAGGAGAATTTAGATGGAGGACATGTGTGTGTGTGTGGGGGGGGGGGGGGTCTGTGTGTGGGTGTGTGTGTGTGAAGGAGAGACGATGGAGGGAGAGAGGATAAGACTAGATGGACGGAGTGAAAGCGAGGGATGTGTTCAGGTCTGAGTGGAAAACTACAAAAGTACCAGCTGTGATGGAGTGTGTAGAGTGAGGTGTGGTAATTATTGAGAGATTTATAATGTGAGTTGTGAGTGAGTGTGATGTGGTTCTTCTCCTCCACAGAGTGTCATTGTGTCATATTACATCCTCCAACTCAGCACCTGCAGTCGCTCCCAGCTGCAGCAGTGCAGCCTCTCTACAATCTGACTGACGGAGGTTTTTGTACGACTCTCTAACACTGTGTGAACCAGTAGCCTGTGACGTATTGGTGACTCTGACAGTAATAATCTGCTGCATCTTCAGTCTGGACCCCACTGATGGTCAGAGTGAAATCAGATCGAGATCCACTGCCACTGAAACGAGCTGGAAAACTCGACTGTAACTGATTCACATATTTAATCAGGAGTTTAGGAGCTTCTCCAGGTTTCTGCTGATACCAGTGTAAATAGTTATTACTAATCACTGCCTGACTGGTTCTACAGTTGATGGTGACGGTTTCTCCTGGAAGAACAGATTTCACTGCAGGAGTCTGAGTCACTGTGGCTTGACCTCTGCATTCTGAAAACAATATATATAATGTGACATAAATGTGTAAAATACAAAAATAACCAATAATTCTGTTTGTTTTTATATGAAGAGATCATTGTTGAGATAAAATATTGTCATATCTGACCTTGAGTGCAGAGGATCAGAGTCCAGATGAAGACGGGGATCAAAGTCATGGTCGCTGTGGGTGAAGTTGCTATAGCAGCAGCTCTCAGTCATGAAGTGTTAAAGTCACAGCGCTATAAACCCTCCCAGAGCACTGAAGCATGTGCTGCCAATGCAAAGTGTCGTCTAAGTCTGGAACCACCTTCAGCACATTCCACCCTGAACTTACTGTCATTCTCACTCTACTACAGAGGGATTGTGGGAAATTTGGTGACAAAAAATGTAACTTATAAAGAAATTATAATTGTTTATTTGTTGTCGGAGACAGAAATGCAGATTATGTGCTATTAAAAACTTCTCTGGGTCATGATAATGTGTTTTCAGTGACGGAACCTGAAATAATCTGAAATCGCATGTCTGGAGCCTTATATCATCAAAACTCTCTTTTATGATCAGGTGACCCATCAAAGGGCTTTGAACCTGAGTAATGTGGAAGAGACCACACCACAACTCCTAATGGACCAATATAAACTATCTACAGTTTCATCTCAAAATGATTGGAAGGTTTTATCTTACTTTAATTGAGGGAGAATGCAAATGAATATTCTGAGACATAAATTGTGGATCTCTGAAAATCTAACCTCTGTTTACGGCAGGAATTGGCCAGAAACCTCTGAGCTGCCTTATTACTATGCATGAATCAAAGGCTGAAATGGACCATATCAAATTGCGACTTTGCTCATTCAGGAACAAGCGCCCAGTGTTAGAAAGCCTTCAAATCTCATCAAGCCGTTGATCTTTGTTTTCCACTCCGCTACGATCAATACTCGTTAACCTGGGTGTGGTCTAAATATTCAGCCTGTGCTTTCAACGCTCAGTCACTGGTTCCTATCACAAATGGTCACTTACGTTAATGAATATTTCCGAAATATTAACTATAATCATGCTTATGTAACCTTTTATTTTGTTTATTATATGTTGTTTGTGCTTAAATCAATGTTTGTCTTGTTATAAAATTACAACTTTTTACAACAAATTAAGAATTAAAATTGCTAAACTAAGTGGAGGTTATATAATTTATTTCATGTTTATTGATGATGTTGTAAATAATTAATTCTTCATTAAACTCCCACATGATTTAGTTCTGTGTGTGTGTGTGTGTGTGTGTGTGTGTGTGTGTGTGTGTGTGTGTGTTTACTGTAGTGTAACAGAGGTTTTTGTACGACGGTTTCATGGTTATGTATCACTGTGGCACACTTTTAGTGGAGGAACCAAACTGTCTGTGGGCCGTAAGTAATTCTCTAATTATTGAAATACACTGTGTTCAGATTCATGTTTTTCACCAATAAGATCAGATTTTATTACAAACATTTACTTGATGTTCAATTTTGAAAACTGAATCTGACTCTCGTGCTCGTATCTCCTTTTAATTTTAAAAACCGTGTCGACTCTTCTTTGTGCAAATCACTGTGAGATTTTTATTGAATTAATTATTAAATATAAATTACATTTAACTCGCCTTAAATATGATAAAGACTCTGAGTCCATGAACAATTAAATGTAGAAACCTAAACGGAATTTTAATTAAATAATAAATACACTTTATATTAACCCTTTATTTCTCAGTTTATCAGAACAGCTGCATGACGTGAAAAGTGAACAGCATCAAACTAAGCTATTCCTATTTTTCTTTATTTCAAATATTATTTAAAATCAATATTTTTACCTCAGAAATTAATTTTAAGACAATTACACATGGACTTGGTGAAAGGAGGGGTAACTGCAGTTTATTGATATTATTAAGTATTTTATTTTTATTGTTGAAAGAATATGTTGGGTAGTGAGGATCCAGTGGTTCGGGACTGGATTAGTAAATCCAACATTGGGGGTTAAAGCCCTGCCATCAATGGGCTGTCACTGCTGTCCCACGGTGCACCTACCTGGGTTATCAAAGGCCAGCCATGTCTCTCACTGCCGGCGGTAAGAGATTCATGTAAAAGAACCATTACTGACCTTAAAGAGGAGCTGTATAGTTTTCAGCATGTTCCAGCCCTGCGGTGGGATGACAAGCTGTACAGGGTGGACTCTTCCCACAGTCAGATGAGATGGGCGCCAGCCTCCCTGCGACCCTTAATGGGATTATATCATTCAGAAGATGAATGAATGAATGAAAAACAAATGCTATAAAATTTAATAATCACAATAACATAAATAATTATTGATGTAAAATTAGAAGTATTTGAATTGAGTGTGAAACGTTAGTGAAGCTCCACTGAACTCAGTTCTGCTCTGTAAAATATAAAAGGAACTGAAACACACACAGTGAGCTGAAACGAAACCTGAGTGACTGACAGCTGTCCATTTCTGATCTTACTGTGTGTGTGTGTGTGTGTGTGTGTGTGTGTGTGTGTGTGTGTGTGTGTGTGTGTAGGTGCCACCCAGCCCACTGTGATGGTGCTGCCTCCCTCCAGTGTGGAGCTGCACCAGGATAAGTCCACATTCGTGTGTGTGGCTGACAAGGGCTTCCCCTCGGACTGGAGGCTGAGCTGGAAGGTTGATGGGAAGATCTGGAACTCAGGGGAGAGTCGCAGCACTGCTGTCCTGAACGCGGACGGCCTCTACAGCTGGAGCAGCGCGCTGAGCTTATGTCCGGATCAGTGGAGGAACAAGGCGGTGACCTGTGAGGCCTACAACACCCACCAACCTACTGTGGTGAGCACAGTGAGCACAGAGCAGTGCTGAGGGCTGTGAACTCACACACACTTTACTCAGCTCACCTTCTACTGCTTCACTGTGTGCTACATGTGGCCTTCACTGCTCAAATGCCCCACTTTCATCATTTCATTTGTGTTATTAACATGTGAGTTCACACACTCCTCAGTTTAACTCACATCTTCTTCTTAATTATCACCCAAATATGTGTTAAGTGTGAATCACTGCAATGTTCTGCTCTGAATTATTAATAAAAGCTTTTCAATCATTCAAATCCTTTTTCTTTACATTATTGATGATGCACATCACACACACATCACCAGCACATCTGTCTCAGTGTCTTTTATAGAAGCTGTTTATTCATGAAATATACACCTGATACTTTCAATGTGTAAATAAAATATATATATATATATATATATATATATATATATATATATATATATATATATATATATATATATATATATATATTCTGTATAAAGTAATACAGTATAATCTTTAATTAATTTAAGAGATTTTCTCATTCCTGGTCGGTGGAAAGGCAGTATTGGTATTCCATGATTACAATTGGATAAATAAATTATTTCACTGTTGCCGAATCATACCAATCATCAGTATGAAACTAATACTTATTCATTCTAAATGACGAGCACTTATTTTTAACCTAATATCTAATTATGTCATGTTTATTGTTTGTTTTCCACAGTAGAAGTGTTTTCTCTTTGCATGTTCATTCATTTCAAACATGAACATATTCTATGATAACAATTGTCAAACACTCTTAGTCTCAGACAAGCTGATCGTCATAGAAACTTCGAAATTCTTTCACATGAACAAAATAGTTCTTCCTCAATAAATCAGCCAACATTTATCAGGACCAGTGACTCTCCTGACTTTTGAACAGGTCTAGTTTTTGACAACTTTTGTTTTGTGACAACTGACTGAACTAGCCAGTCAGTGACCATCCAGAGCCACGGCCAGAGGGCAGAACAAGATTTTTTGGATATTGTTTAAATCACATTATGTGCAGCAGTAAAGGACCTGGGAGTGATTATTGACGCTGGATGTTCATGTGAAGCTCATATAGATAATATTACTTGGGCAGCCTTTTTACATCTCAGGAATCTGCTTTTCCTTTCAGCTGTTCCTTTCAGAGGTCGCCACACCGAATCATCTGCCTCCATCTCACCCTATACTCTGCATCTTCTTCTCTTACACTAACTACCTTCATGTCCTCCTTCACCACATTCATAAATCTCCTCTTTGGTCTTCTTCTATGCCTTCTGACTGGTAGTTCCAACCTCAGAATCCTACTACCAATATACTCACTGTCTCTCCTCTGTACATGTCCAAACCATCTCAATCTAACCTTTCTGAGTTTGTCTCCAAAACATCTTACATGTGCTGTCCCTCTGATCTATCCATCCTCATTACTCCCAAAGAGAACCTCAACATTTTCATCTCTGCTACCTCCAGCTCTGCGTCTTGTGTTTTCCTCAGTGCCACTGTTTCTAAACCATACAACATCGCTGGCCTCATCACCATCTTGTACACTGTTCCATCATTTTTGCCGATACCCTACTATCACACATCACACCGACACTTTTCTCCAACCATTCCAACCTGCCTGCACAGGTTTCTTCACCTCTTTTCCACACACTCCATTGCTCTGTACTTTTGAGCCTAAGTACCTAAAATCATCCAACTTCTTTGTCTCTTCTTCCTGTAACCTCACTGTTCCTCCTGGGTCCTTCTCGTTCACACACATATTCTGACCTACTGAGGCTAACCTTCATTCCTCTCCTTTCCAGGGCATACCTCCACCTCTCTAGATTTTCCTCCACTTGTTCTCTGCTCTCACAACCCATCACAATGTCATCTGCAAACATAGTCCATGGAGATTCTTGTCTCATCTCGTCTGTCAGCCTGTCCATCACCATAGCAAACAAGAAGGGGCTGAGAGCTGACCCTTGATGCTGCCTCACCTCCACCTTGAACTCTTCTGTCATGTCCTGCACCACTCTAACATACTTTTCTGCCACTCCAGACTTCCTTATGCAATACCACAGTTCCTCTCTCAGCACCCTGTCATATGCTTTCTCCAGATCCACAAAGGCACAATGCAGCTCCCTCTGGCCTTCTCTGTATAAATTAGGTCAATATGCTGATGATACTGAATTATTCCTTGATGGTACTGAAGAGAGTTTATATGCACCTGTTGATGCATTAAATACCTTTTACAAGATGTCGGGCTTGAAAATGAACATAGATAAGATTAAAGCAATTTGGATTGGTGCCAAGGCAGGAAGTGAAGAGACGATGTAAATTAGGGGTGTCAAACTCGTGCCACAAAGGGCCATGTGGCTGCAGGTTTTTGTTTCAACCAATCAGCAACACACCTGACTTGGCTCATTTAATCAGCTGAGCTGAGTGTTCATGCAGTTGATTGGTCAGTCTCTGTACAGCGCACACAGATTGACCAATCAGCTGCCTAAAGACCTAGATAAGTTGATTAAATGAGTCAAGTCAGGTGTGTTGCTGCTTGGTTGAAACAAAAACCTGCAGCAACATGGCCCTTTGTGGTAAGTGTTTGACACCCCTGATGTAAAACCTTGAACATTGAGTGGTATAATGGAGACTTGGAAGCAAATTACTTGGAAGAAAATTGAATCCAGGCCTTAATGATTTATGAGTTATCAATACAAGAAAAAGACTCGAAGAAAAACAGATTATTAGCAGTTTGGAGAAAAAGAAATTTGACTTGGATTGGTAAAATTACTGTAATAAAAACCATAGCCCTTTCAAAATTAGTTCACATTCTCAGCTCACTTCCTAATCCACCGGATGACTTTATCAAATCCCTTGAAAACATATTTTTCAAATTCATTTGGAATGACAAAAATGATAAAATAAAAAGGACATCTATAAAAAGATCGAAGACTGAAGGTGGGTGGGTATAGTTGATATAAGAACACTTATTGGAGCATTAAAACTTTCCACTCTTAGTAGGTATTGCAAAAAATCAACTACGGCAAAGGAGCCAATATTGATGATAAACTCAACATTAAAAACCCTACCTGGAAAGATGTTATAAAAGCCCGGGGTCCTTATTGTAAAAAAATTCAGGTCAAAGATGACAACACTGGTGACATTTTTTTCTGAATAATTTTGCCTCAATCACAATTATAAAAATCCCACTCATGTTATTCAGTACTGGGCAGATAAGGGCATATTGACTGTAAAAGACTTGCATGATGAAAATGGCTTGATTCCCTTTGAAATATTAAAGGCAAAACACAGTATAAGAGGTACAATATTAGATTATTACTATCTGCTTCATATCATACCTGATAATTGGAAAAGCGCGATTAAGAACTTAAGAAATTTTCCTTTTGAGAGCTTGTTCGTCTGTGTCTATTATAGAAATATCTTAAAGAATTCCAAAGGTTCAAGGTTATTTTATGAAAAATGTATAGCTACAAATGGCAAACTTGAAGTCTGCGATAAATGGGGAAAAAATATGTAATGTTTGCAATTTTGATTGGTACACAGTTTTCAAGAAGGTCGAAGAAGGAGAGGCGGGAGGCATGTCCGTAGTCGGACAGAAAAAAGGAAAGGCTGAAGGCTAGGACTGAGAGTAGGGACTTTGAATGTTGGAACTATGAAAGAAAAAGGTAGAGAGCTGGCTGACATTATGCACAGGAGGAAGGTGGACAAACTGTGTGTCCAGGAGACCAGATGGAAAGGTAGCGAGGCTAGAAGTTTAGGAGCAAGGTTTAAGCTGTTTTATCATGGTGTGGATGGGAAGAGAAATGGAGTAGGAGTCATCTTGAAGGAGGGGTTTGTCAGGAATGTTCTAGAAGTGAAAAGAGTGTCAGACAGAGTGGTGAATCTCAAGTTAGAAATTGAAGGTGTGATGGTCAATGTCGTTAGGATGTGAGCAAGAAGAGAAGGAGAGATTCTGGAGTGAGTTAGATGAAGTGATGCAGAGTACCCCATAGGTGAAAGAGTGGTCATTGGTGCAGACTTCAATGGACATGTTGGTTCAGACAACAGAGGGGACGAGGAAGTGATGGGCAGGTTTGGTATCCAGGACAGGAACACAGAAGGACAGATGTTGATCGATTTTGCAAAAAGGATGGAAATGGCTGTGGTGAATACTTTCTTCGAGAAGAAACAAGAGCATAGGGTAACTTATGAAATCGGAAGTAGAAGCACACAGGTAGACTACATCTTGTGTAGGCAATGTAATTTGCAGGAAGTCAGTGACTGCAAAGTAGTAGTGGGTGAGAGTGCTGCCAAACAGCATAAGATGGTGGTGTGCAGGTGTGCTGATGGTGAGGAAGGTGAAGAAGGCAAAGACAGAGCAGAAGACAAAGGGGTGGAAGCTGATAAAGGAAGAGTGTGGTGTTGTCTTAAAGGAGGAGTTCAAACAGACTTTGGATAGTCAGGAAGTGCTTCCAGATGACTGGACAACCACAGCCAATGTGATCAGGGAGACATGTAGGAGATTGCTCGGTGTGTCCTCTGGAAAGACAGTAGAGCAGGAGACTTGGTGGTGGAATGAGGAAGTGAAGAAGAGTGTACAAAAGAAGAAATGGGCTAAGAAGAGCTAAGAAGAAATGGGATATAGAGAGGACTGAAGAGAGTAAACAGGAGTACAGGGAGACACAGCATAAGGCAAAGGTACCGGTGTCAAAGGCCAAACAGAGGGCGTATGATGACTTGTATGATATGATGACTTGTAAGATAGGTTGGACGGTAAGGAGGGAGAAAATGATTTATACAGGTTGGCACAGCAGAGAAATAGAGATGGGAAGGACATGCAGCAAGTTAGAGTGATTAAGGACAGAGAGGGAAATGTATTGACTGATGACAGAAGTGTGTTGGGAAGATGGCAAGAGTACTTTGAAGAGCTGATGAATGATGAAAATGAGAGAGGAAAAAAGAGTAGAAGGGGTGACTGTTGAGGACCAGGAAGTAGCAAAAAATTAGTAAGGGTGAAGTGAGGAGGGCATTGAAGAGGATGAAGAGTGGAAAGGCAGTTGGTCCTGATGACATACCGGTGGAGGTATGGAAGTGTCTAGGGGAGGTAGGTCAGGTATGAGGGCATGCACCGGGACGGCACTTCGCTGCATCCACCAGCCGCCTCCACTCATCCAGCCATCTACTGGCGATCGAACTGGCCTGCGCAGGGCCCATACCCCCCGGCAGGGCAGCCCTCAGCTGCGACAACCACGTCGCAAGCAGCCATCCTCGAAATCGGCTCCAGCCCCTAGGATCCCAATCGGACAGGATCCGGTGTGCTGGGTCCGAAGGCGGGAAACGCGCCAAGTGCCCATAGTAGCACAGCTGACGGTCGCGGATCAAGCAGGTTACTCTTACCATCCCCACATCCTTGAGCACCGTCAGGTTGGTAACAAAGTCCCATCAGTGGTATTCGAAAATGCGGCGAACAGAAGTCATAACGAAGGAGTCTAGTCGTGATCCAAACTCAACCGTGAGCATCCATATCTCACTTGAGTACAGCAAGACAAGGAGCACAAAGGAGTAAAAGACTTGGGATTTCGTCCGCCTGCTCAAATACCTTGACCACCACACGGTCCTGTCCAGCGAGTTCATGGCCCGTAGGCTAGGCCAAGTTGACAATGACAATGACAATGACAAAACTTTATTACCCGTACGGGAATTCTTTGTACATTTGAAAGTGGTAACATTACACATTTAAAAACAAGACATACACATGATACATGACACATGGTAGACAACATGAACAAGCTCAACAATCATTTAAAAGACGGATGCTGAATGGAACAAAGGTTTTAAAAGCTCTATTGGTTTTAAAACGTGGCAACAAATATCTTCGTCCAGAAGGCAGCAAAACATACTCTTTGTATAAGACATGGTCAGGATCAGATAAAATCTTCAAAGCTAACTTTAAAACACGTTTTTTATAGAGATAAGACAAATCGTAAAAGTGACTTCCGCTACTTTGGCAGCAATTAAAACAAGTTTATCTAAACGTGATTTGTTATTTAAAGATAAAGCACCGTACCAACATTGAAAAGAAAAGGTTAGAACACTTTCAACAAAACAATGGTAAAATAACGACATAACACTGGCACTAACATTAAAGGACCGTAATTTTCGAAGGAAGTGTAGTCTCTGTTGACATTTTTTGAAAACTGCATCGGTGTTAGAGTTCCAGTTCAATTTGTTATCGATAATTGTCCCGAGGTACTTGTATTCCTCAACAATATCCACACACTCGTCCTTGATAATCACAGGTCCAGATACGACTTGTTTGCTGCGAAAATTAAACACCATTTCCTTTGTCTTTGAAACGTTTAACTTTAAATAATTGTCCTCGCACCAGGTCACAAATCTGTCAATTTCGGATCTATAGCACAGTTCATTGTCTTGTATAAGTCCAACCAAAGCGGCATCGTCAGCAAACTTAACCGTCAGACAATTTAACGCTTGGCTTACACAATCATTGGTATACAATGTGAATAAGACCGGTGATATAACACAACCTTGGGGGGCTCCAGTGTTGGTGAACAACAAAGATGAACAAGATGAATTAACAATAACAAATTGGGATCTTTCGGTTAAAAAACTCTCAATCCACAATAAAACCTTGCTGTTTACACCCATGTTTAAAAGCTTAGACAATAAAATGTGAGGCTGAATGGTATTAAAAGCAGATGAAAAATCAACAAAGAGAATTCTAACATAAGATCTGGGTAATTCTAAGTGCTTGTATATACTGTTTAAAATAACAAGTTTGGTATCCTCAACACCTCTCCTTGCCCTGTATGCAAACTGATATGGATCCATCAAGTGTTGAACATCACACAATAAGAAATTTAGCACAATACGTTCGAAACACTTCATTGCAATGGATGTAAGGGCCACAGGTCTAAAATCGTTCATCTGAGTGGAGTTAGCCTTCTTTGGGACTGGGACAATCTTTGATGTTTTCCAAACTGAGGGTATCACATGGCTGTCGATGGAGAGTTGGTATAATTTCGAAAACACATTACACAACTGTTCACAGCACTGTTTGAGAATTATTCCATCAAGAGAATCGGGTCCTGAAGCTTTCCTTATATTGAATCTGGAGAACTGGTGTTTGACGGCCTCCGGTGTAATGGTGATGTTGTCGTCGTTCAGGGCGTTGATCTTGTCGTGGATGATGCTGCGTTCATCACTGAAGTCGTAGGTGTCGAATCTGGCGTAGAACTTGTTGAGGTCCTCCGAGTAAGTGTTGTCGTCTCCTGTGCTGATTGATGATTGCTTACGAGGACAGCCAATCATGTTCTTGACACCCTGCCACGCTTGTCTGGTGTTGTTCGAGCGGAACTGGGACTCGACTTTGTCTTTATAGTCCTCCTTGCACTTCTTTATCTGCATGTTAATATCTCTCTGAATAGATTTCAGCTGAACAGTATCCTTAGCACAGAACAACCTTTTCTTCTCGTTTAAGAGCACTCTCAGTTCTTTCGTTACCCAGGGCTTGTTATTAGGGTACAGTTTAATCTCTCTCTGGGGGATAACACTGTCCACACAAAACTTGATATAGCTGGTGATGGTGTCAGCTACTGTGGAAGGGTCGTCACAGTTATCAAAAAACATGTCCCAGTCGGTGCAGTCGAAACAACCTTGCAGCCGCTCTACTGACTCAGGGTCCCAGGATCTGACACACTTTATCTGCACCTTCTGCGTCTTCAGTTTCTGCTTGTAGGAAGGCAGCATGAAGATAGAGTTGTGGTCAGAGGCGCCGATGGGCGGCTTGGCGATGGCTTTATAAGCGTGTTTGATGTTACCGTAACATAGGTCGATTGTTCTCTGTTTTCGTGTTGCACACTTCACATACTGCTCATAATTAGGTAAGACAGACTTGAGCGTAGCACCGTTAAAATCGCCTAGCACGAACTTGGGGGCTTCTGGGGAGATTGAGTCTAGTTTCTGAACTTGATCGTGTATTACAGATGCAGCTTGGTTGTTGTTGGCACTGGGGGGAATGTACACAAGAACAACAAATAATTGCCCGAACTCTTTAGGCAGATATGATGGTCTCAAGGATATCGATAGCAACTCTATGTCGGATGTACATATCTTGTCTCTCACTGTATAGTTCTTACACCATCGTTCATTCACATAGATACACACCCCACCTCCTATGGTCTTGCCTGTATCCTCCACCCTCCTGTCTAAGCGTATAGGGGAGCCGAACCCGGGTAGCGTAAGGGTACTGTCATCAACGGAACTGTTGAGCCATGTTTCTGTCAGGCATATCAAACAACTGTCTCTAAACTCATACAGGTACCGCGTACAAGCATCAAGTTCAGAAAGTTTATTTCTTAGCGATCGTACGTTGGACAATATCAATGTAGGTAGTGGGGGTCTGGATTTCCGCGCGCGTACTCGCCGTCGCACCCCTCCTCTCTTACCTCGTTTTCTGTGTTTCCTCCCTGAATTACCAGATCCATCCTGAGAATCACTGAACACACATTCCGAGGGTAAATCCATAAACAACGTGCTAGCGTCAGCTCTGTCCCTGAGAGAAAATAACTTGTCCCGGTCATACTGGAGTAGACGTCTTACATCATGGCGTCTGTCACCTCTCTCACCCTGGCTGTAGTGAATGGCCAAGCCATGTTCAACGGTCAAAAACATACAGCAAACCACCTCTTTGTTCATGATTGTTCACTTTGGTATAAATAAATAAACATAAAAACATCACAGGGCACAAAACGAGAGAAATTGTCAGAGCACTTTCAAACGTGTGTCGCCACGGAGCAGCGCCACCTCACAGTTGACGATTGATCTCGGCCCTGCAATCAGTGGAACGATGGACCATGCTGCCAAGGTTAGTGAAAGACTCCACGATCTCGACTCTTTCATGACCCACAGCGATTGAGTCAACAGTAGCATCCAAGAAGTCGCCGAAAGCCTGGATCTCGGTTTTGATCAAGGAGACTCGCAAACCAAGTGGTTCCGCCTCCTCACCCAGCAAACAGAGAGTCTCTGTCGGGACATCCACCATCTCCGCAAAGATCACTGCGTCATCGGCAGAGTCCAGATCAGTAAGCCGAATCTCACCGAACGACACACCGCAGGCCGATCCACCCGATACTGCCGCCATGATCCAGTCCATTGCAGTACTGAAGAGAGTGGGGTCCAGAACACACCCCTGCCTCACTCCGGTCTCGACCGAAAAGAAGTTAGAGGTGGAGCCCCCACACCTCACAGCACTCTCCGTCCCAGAATACAGTGACGATATCAGCAGGACCAGAGCCGACGGGATCCCACATAGACGAAGTATGCCCCAGACGACCTCCCTATCCACCGAGTCGAACACCTTGCAAAAAGTCTATATAGACAGCAAGGAACCCCCTATCAAACTCCCGCAAGCGCTCAGATAGGACGCGGAGCGGCAGGATGCGGTCAACGGTAGACCTCTTCGGTGTAAACCTGGACTGTTCAGGGTGCTGGTGTGCTAGAAGCTGCTGTCGGATCCTGTCCAGTAGAATCCGTGCGAAGACCTTGCCCCGAACTGAGAGTAACCCCCGGTAACTGTTGCATTCTCAGGTATCACTCTTCCCCTTCCAGATCTGGACAACAATGCCCCGTTTCCAGTCAGTTGGGATGACACCAGTGCTCCACACAGAGCACACGAGAATGAACAGCCACCTGAGGACGGCCTCACCTCCCGCCTTAAGCATTTCCATGTGGATACCACAAACACCCGCAGATTTGCCATCCGCCAAGCGCCACACTGCCCTCCGAGTTTCCTCAAGAATTGGCAGGTCGCAGCCTGGGGGTGGATAGGCAACAAGAGTTTCAGCATCCCAGATGGCCAGGCTCCGGGTGGGAGGGTCAGCCCGATACAACTCCTCAAAGTACTTGGTCCAACGAATCCTCACTTCAGATTCCTCGGGAAGGACACTACCGTCTGCAGCTTTCACCGTCTGGCATCGCAATGTGGACCAACAGGAACGGTGGTGCTGCAATGCCCTGTAAGCTGGGCGAGAGTCACTCGAATTCAAGTGGCCCTCGACCGTCTCACAGAGATTGCGGACCGCAGCCTCCTGATCTACTCGCACCACCTTGACAGCTTCGTGCTTCAGGTCCCTGGCCAGTCCAGCTCTGCCGTCGAGTCGAGCCTGTCTCGCTCTCTCGATGACGTCGATGGTCTCAGAGGAGCTGGCCATTCCCGGTCGTCTGGGCAACCCAGGTATGCAGCCACAGGACACCTCCAGGATGCGGTCTCTGAAACCAGCCCAGAGATCCTCCGTTCCTTCACCTGCATCCAGATCCTCCAAGGATTTCCCAAGCCTACTGGTGAACTCCGAAGCCACATCAGGGTCTCCGAGTCGGCTTACGTCAAGTGGCATTTAATGAGCTGGGGCTTTCTCAGGGCGCCTGAAGCGAATCTTCAGAGTCACCACCAGAAGCCCGTGGTCTTCCAAGAAGAGCTGGGCACTTCTGAAGACACAGCAGTTCTGGACCAGCCACCAGCGACTACCTACGAGAACATGGTCGATCTCCTTCCTAGTGATGCCATCATTGGAGTACCAAGTCCAGCGTCGCGGATCCGATCTCTGGAACCATGAGCCAGCAATCCTTAAGCCCCGACTTTTTGCGAAGTCAAGAAGCATTAAGGCGCTTTCATTGCGGCGTCCAGAGCTGTGAGGACCGACACATGCTTCGTAGCCATCCTGGTTAGTGCCAGTGGTCGCATTGAAGTTCCCAGTATGATCAGGGTGTCCCTTCGCGAAACCACCGAGTTGAGCTGGTGGTAGAAGGTTTACTTCATAGATCGATCACTCACCCCGGTCGGAGCGTACACTGCGAAGATAGAGAGCGTCCCCACTGTGTGAGTCCCCTTCAGTTGCATAATACCCTCGTTGACCGGGACCACCTCCGATACCAAGGGAGCCAATCAATCAGCGATGGTGACGGCCACTCCCTGAGTGTGAAGACTGTCGGCCAGGCCAGGCCAGTAGTAGGTGTACCCACCAACACTTGTCTCGCCGGACCCAGGCCGCCGCACCTTAGAGAGGGCCGCAATGCCGACGCCAAGCAGACTAAGCTCCCATGATACCAGAGGCAGGTGAGAGTCGTCCCACAGGGAAGTCATGTTCCATGCGCCGGCCTGGACTGACCGCCTCAGATTCAACCGAGGTGGCCGAAAGCAGCTGGTGTCCGACACCTTTGCACCACCTGCGTCACTCACCCTATCACGCCTGACCTGGTTGCTCCAAGATTTCACCCCCATCATGGAGTGCAGGTCCCGGAGGCTTTGCCCCACCCCCTCATATGACACCGCCTGAGGCAAGCATCGGGGTTACTCCCCCGGAGCGGACTCCAGCGTTTAGTTGTGTGTTTTGCTGGCATTTTTAAGAGAGCAGGGGTGCAAACCCCACCCCCTGAGGCTCCACTAGGGCAGGGGCACCGCTCCCTGACAGGCAGATGCCCGGAGGTACCCTATTTATATGGTATCGGAGGTAGCAGTCGATTTTCTGACAAGAATATTCAACAAAGTCTTAGAAAGTGAGCAGATGCCAGAGGAATGGAGAAGTGTGCTGGTGCCCATTTTTAAGAACAAGGGAGACATGCAGAGTTGTGGCAACTACAGAGGGATAAAGTTGCTGAGCCATACAATGAAGTTATGGGAAAGAATATTTTGAAAAAGAATTAATTTTGCTTTTTGTAACCATGGGAACCAATTTAAAAAAAAGTACTCTCCTACCTGTCTCCCTGATCACATTTGCTGTAGTTGTCCAGTCATCTGGAAGCACTTCCTGACCACCCAAAGCCTGTTTCAACTCTTCCTAGAAGACAACACGACACTCTTTATTTTTCAGCTTCCACCACTTTTTTTGTGCTCTAACTTGGGCTTCTTCACCTTATTTACCATCAGCGTCATCCTGCATACCACCATCCTATGCTGTCTGGCAACACTCTCACCCATGACTACTTTGCGGTAACTGACTTCCTGCAAATTACATCGTCTACACAAGATGTAGTCTGGGGGCAGAGGTAGTCTCGTGGTATCGGGTGCTGAATCGCTGATCCTAAGGTTGGGGGTTCGAGTCCCACTCTCCACAAGGTTGTCACTGCCCCCCGTGGAGCTAACTGGTTATCAAAAGCCAGCCATGTCTCCCACTGTCTATGGTGTGAGGTGCATGTAAAAGAACCATCGCTGACTTTCGACAAGAGTAGGCTGCAAAGCCGTCAGCGTGTTTCCACCCTGTGATGGCCTGGCGAGCTGTCCAGGGTATACTCTGCCCTCGCCCAAAGTTGGCTGGGATGGGTGCCAGCCTCCCCGCGACACAAATTAGGATTAAGCGGGTACAGAAAATGAATGAAATGACTGGGTTATCAAAGGCGAGCCATGTCTCTCACTGTCTATGGTGAGAGGTTCATGTAAAATGAACCATTGCTGATTTTCATAAAGAGTAGCTGCAAAGCCGTCAGTGTGTTTCTGCCCCTTTGTGTCAGGAATGGCATCTGACGTAAAAACCTAAGCCAAATCAAACATGCGAATCATTCGCTGTGGCGACCCCTGATAAAGGCAAAAATCTGAAAGGAACTCTCTCAATCTCACACAAGATGTAGTCTACTTGTGTGCCCCTGCCTCCACTTTTGGTCGAGAACAAAGCAGGATACCAGGAGTCAGAGAGATAGCAGAGAAACGGAATCACTGGGAAGGCCAATCTTCTAACGTTGGAGGGAAGCGTGCCGCTCCTATTATTACCTCTCTGATTGCTGATTGCTAAATGGAAACAGGTGCACTCTCTGTACCTCGCCTGTAGGTAACAGCCATGCCCCTCGCCAGCGCTTGCAATGAATGAAGAGAGAGTTAATGCCACCAGCCAGCACAGACCATAACATGGTCTCCTGAACACACAGTATGTCCACCTTCCTCCTCTCCATCATGTCTGCCAACTCTTTACCTTTTCCTGTCATAGTTCCAACAGTCAAAGTCCCTACTCTCAGTCCTAGACTCATGCCTTTCCTCTTCTCTCTCTGCCTACGGACACGCCTCCCGCCTCTCCTTCTTCGACCAACAGTAATCCGGTTTCCACCAGCACCCTGTTGGTTAACAGCGCTGATGGCAGTCATTGTTAACCAAGGCCTTGACTGATCCGGTTTGGAAGTAATATTGATGATTTGCATATTGATTTGGCATAGGATTCATGTCGGATGCCCTTCCTGACACAAACCTCTCCACTCATCCGGGCTTGGGACCAGCATGAGAAAAAACATTGGCTTGTGTGTCCCCCCCCAGCTATATTCTTTTATCTCAAGAATATTATTAAAATAATATATATGATGTCATATATACAGACAGTGTGACCAGGAGAATTTAGATGGAGGACTTGTGTTTGTGTGTGTGTGTGTGTGTGTGTGTGTGTGTGTGTGTGTGTGTGTGTGTGTGTGTGTGTGTGTGTGTGTGAAGGAGAGAAGATTGAGGGAGAGAGGATAAGATCAGAAGGATGGCGTGAAAGCAAGGGATGTTTTCAGGTCTGAGTGGAAAACTACAAAAGTACTGACTGTGATGGAGTGTGTAGAGTGAGGTGTGATGATTATTGACAGATTTATAATGTGAGTTAAGAGTTAGTGTGATGTGGTTCTTCTCCTCCACAGAGTGTCATTGTGTCGTATCACATCCTCCACCTCAGCACCTGCAGTCACTCCCAGCTGCAGCAGTGCAGCCTCTCAACAATCTGACTGACGGAGGTTTTTGTACGACTCTCTAACACTGTGTGAACCAGTAGCCTGAGATGGAATGCCAACTCTGACAGTAATAATCTGCTGCATCTTCAGTCTGGACCCCACTGATGGTCAGAGTGAAATCAGATCCAGATCCACTGCCCCTGAAACGAGCTGGAAATCCTGACTGCAACTGATTCACAAATTTAATCAGGAGTTTCGGAGCTTCTCCAGGTTTCTGCTGATACCAGAATAAGCGTTCACCAACTGAGTCCTTGTAAACTGTCTGACTGGTTCTACAGTTGATGGTGACGGTTTCTCCTGGAAGAGCAGATTTCACTGCAGGAGTCTGAGTTACTGTGGCTTGACCTCTGCATTCTGAAAACAATATATATAATGTGACATAAATATCTAAAATATAAAAATAAACAATACGTAATTCTGTTTGTGTTTATATGAACACATCAATGTTGAGCTAAAATCTGAAGTGGTGTCTGACCTTGAGTGCAGAGGATCAGAGTCCAGATGAAGACGGGGATCAAAGTCATGGTCGCTGTGGGTGAAGTTGCTGTAGCAGCAGCTCTCAGTCATGAAGTGTTAAAGTCACAGCGCTATAAACCCTCCCAGAGCACTGAAGCATGTGCTGCCAATGCAAAGTGTCGTCTAATTCTGGAACCACCTTCAGCACATTCCCCCCTGAACTTACTGTCATTCTCACTCTACTACAGAGGGATTGTGGGAAATTTATTTCTGGGTTCAGATGGAGATTTTCTGGAAATACTTTTAGGTCTCAGATGCATAAATAAGTGAATTTGAGAGGGAAGTTGAAACTTTCACTGGATGGTGTTTGTACTGAATGTTCATGAGTTTCTCACTGTGCTGGATTTATGGTGGAAGAAGCAGCTTCGATGTTTGCAGTGAGTAAAACACACGAATATTTTTACTCACTGAGGGATTATGGGTAAAACCCGTGTGAGTGCAGATCTACATTCAGTAAATTTCACGTTTTTTGTGATTGCAAAGTTAATCTTTCTTTCACATCAACTGCATCCTCAGTTTAGATTAATAATCTTGGAGTTAAAAACAGTATAAAGTATTAAAAACAGTGGGAGAGTTGGTGTATTAATCACCTGATGTGAAGAGAAGTTGGTGTTTAGTCTGTTTTGTAAGAAGAGGTTTAAATGGGTGGAGAGAGCAGTGAGTTTAGAGCAGCAGGTTTTTGTACGGCCACTAAACCTGTTTGTATCACTGTGGTGGACTTTTGGTGAAGGAACCAAACTGTCTGTGGGCCGTAAGTAACCTGTTCATTAATGACTGAAATGGAGTGTGTTCACCCCCCTTCCTGAATCGCCATCTTATTGTGGTGGAGGGATTGCGCGACCTAATGAAGTGTGTTCAGAATGAGTACTAAAATGTACTAATCAATACAATGTAAAGTATTCGAATTGAGTGTGAAACTCCACTGAACTCAGTTCTGCTCTGTAGTAATTGTATTGAAGTAATTACAGTAATATAAATGATAATAAATATAAAATTAGAAGTATTTGAATTGAGTGTGAAACGTTAGTGAAGCTCCACTGAACTCAGTTCTGCTCTGTAAGATATAAAAGGAACTGAAACACACACAGTGAGCTGAAACGAAACCTGAGTGACTGACAGCTGTCCATTTCTGACTCATCTGTGTGTATTCGTGTGTGTGTAGGTGCCACCCAGCCCAGTGTGAAGGTGTTGCCCCCCCCCCTCCACTGTGGAGCTGCAGCAGGATGAGTCCACATTCGTGTGTGTGGCTGACATGGGCTTCCCTTCGGACTGGAGGCTGAGCTGGACCTCGGGGGAGAGTTGCAGTACCGCCATTCTGAACGCGGACGGCCTCTACAGCTGGAGCAGCATGATGAGCTTCTACCCAGATCAGTGGAGGAACAAGGCGGTGACCTGTGAGGCCTCCAACAGCCACCAACCTACTGTGGTGATCACAGTGAACACAGAGCAGTGCTGAGGGCTGTGAACTCACACACACTTTACTCAGCTCACCTTCTACTGCTTCACTGTGTGCTACATGTGGCCTTCACTGCTCAAATGCCCCACTTTCATCATTTCATTTGTGTTATTAACATGTGAGTTCACACACTCCTCAGTTTAACTCACATCTTCTTCTTCATTATCACCCAAATATGTGTTAAGTGTGAATCACTGCAATGTTCTGCTCTGAATTATTAATAAAAGCTTTTCAATCACTCAAATCCTTTTTCTTTACATTATTGATGATGTACATCACACACACATCACCAGCACATCTGTCTCATTTCTGGTGGTGGAAAGTCATCAAATAAGTATTGATATTCCATCACTGTAATGGGATAAATAAATAATCTCACTGTTGTCGAGTCATACCAAACATCAGTATAAAATTAACACTTATTCATCATCATCATCATCATCATCATCGTCATCATCATCATTATCGTCTTCCGCTTCTTCCGAGGTCAGGTCACGGAAGCAGCAACCTAAGCGAAGAGGCCCAGACACACCCTCCGGTCCCCCTTTTTAAAAAGGGGACGACCACCTCGGTTTGCCAATCCAGAGGTAAAGCCCCCGATGGCCATGTGATGTAACAGAGACTTGTCAAACAAGACAGTCCTACAGGATCCAGAGCCCTGAAATATTCAGGTCGGATCTCATCCAACCTCGGAGCCCGAACACCGAGGAACTTTTTGACTACATCAGTGACCTCCACTCCAGTGATGGGCAGAAACCCGCTCAAACCCCCAGGGTCTTCCTCCGCTACGGAGGGCGTGTTGGTGGGATTGAGGAGGTCCTCAAAGTATTCCCTCACCACCCGATGACATCCCCAGTCAAGGTGAGCAGCTCCACACCTAAACAGTGTTTGTGGAGAAGTGCTTCCCCCTCCTGAAGCATCGGATGGTGGACCAGAATCTTTTTGAGGCCAACCAATAATCACTCTCCAGGCCCTCAGCAAACTCCTCCCACGCTCGAGATTTTGAATCTCCGACAGCTTCGGCTGCAGCACTTTGGCCTGCCGGTACCTGTCTACTGCCTTGAGAGTGAGAGTCCCACAGGCGAGTAAGACCCGATAGACCTTTTTCAGCTGAGCAGCCCCCATCACCACAGGTGTCCACCACCAGGTTTGGGAGTTACCGCCACGACAAGCACCGACGACCTTCCGACCTCAGCAATGGAGGGATGAAACATGGCCCATTCGGATTCCATGTCACCTGCCTCCTCTGGGACGTGGTTGTAGCTCTGCCGGAGGTGAGAGTTAAAGATCTCTCCGATAGGAGACGTCGCCAAAAGTTCCCAGCAGACCCTAATTGCCACTTGGGCCTGCCAGGCCTGGAAGGCAGTCTCCCACTTAGTTATTCATTCATTATAAATAATGAACACTTATTTATAACCTGCTATCTAAGTATGTCATCTACACATTTAGTGTTTTTCCCAAAGTAGTAATATTTCTTGTTTGTATATTCATTCATTTTTTTGCAAGAATGAAAGGAAAAGTATACAAGACGGTGTTGTATGGTTTAGAAACAGTGGCACTGAGGAAAAGACAGGAGGTGGATCTGGAGATAGCAGAGATGGAAATGTTGAGGTTGTCTTTGAGAGTAACGAGGATAGATAGGATCAGGAATGAGTACATCAGCGGGACAGCACATGTAAGATGTGGAAGATTTGTTTTGGAGACAAAGTCAGAGAGGCTAGATTGGGATGGTTTGGACATGTACAGAGGAGGGATAGTGAATATATTGGTAGTAGGATGCTGAGGTTGGAACTACCAGGCAGAAGGCCTAGAGGAAGACCAAAGAGGAGATTTATGGATGTGGTAGAAGGAGGACATGAAGGTAGTTGTTGTAAGAGAAGACAATGCAGAGGATGGGGTGAAATCGAGACAGATGATCGCTGTGGCGACCCCTGTAGGGAAAAATTGAAAGGAAAATATGTTCATGCTTTAAAACATGAACATATTTGATGACAATTGTCAAATACTCTTTTAGTTTCAGACAAGCTGATAGTCATAAAAACTCCGAAATTCTTTCACTTGAACAAATTATTTTTTCCACAATAAATGTACCAACGTTTATCAAGACTAGTGAGTATCCTGACATTTGAACAGGACTAGTCAGCCAGATAGTCTAACCACAGCCAGAGTGTAGAACAAGATTTTTTTGGATATTGTTTAAATCACATCATGTGCAGCAGTAAAGGACCTGGGAGTGATTATTGACGCTGGACATTCATGTGAAGCTCATGTAGATAATATTACTTGGGCAGCCTTCTTTCATCTCAGGAATAATACTAAAATAATATATATAATCAGTGTGACCAGGACAATTTAGATGGAGGATGTGTGTGTGTGTGTGTGTGTGTGTATGAGAGTGTGTGTGTGTGTGTGTGTGTGTGTGTGTGTGTGTGAAGGAGAGAAGATTGAGGGAGAGAGGATAAGATCAGATGGCTGGAGTGAAAGCGAGGGATGTTTTCAGGTCAGAGGGGAAAATTACAAAACTACCGGCTGTGATGGAGTGTGTAGAGTGAGGTGATTATTGAGAGATTTATAATGTGAGTTGTGAGTGAGTGTGATGTGGTTCTTCTCCTCCACAGAGTGTCATTGTGTCGTATCACATCCTCCACCTCAGCACCTGCAGTCGCTCCCAGCTGCAGCAGTGCAGCCTCTCTACAATCTGACTGACGGAGGTTTTTGTACGACTCTCTAACACTGTGTGAACCAGTAGCCTGAGATCTCATGACGACTCTGACAGTAATAATCTGCTGCATCTTCAGTCTGGACTCCACTGATGGTCAGCGTGAAATCAGATCCAGATCCACTGCCCCTGAAACGAGCTGGAAAACCCGACTGTAACTGATTGATATATTTAATCAGGAATTTAGGAGCTTCTCCAGGTTTCTGCTGATACCAGTGTAAATAGTTATTATTAGTCACTGCCTGACTGGTTCTACAGTTGATGGTGACGGTTTCTCCTGGAAGAACAGATTTCACTGCAGGAGTCTGAGTTACTGTGGCTTGACCTCTGCATTCTGAAAACATTATTGAAAACAAAATTACATAAATAACAAAGAATTCTGTTTGTATTTATATGAACAGATCATTGTAGAGATAAAATCTGAAGTGGTGTCTGACCTTGAGTGCAGAGGATCAGAGTCCAGATGAAGACGGGGATCAAAGTCATGGTCGCTGTGGGTGAAGTTGCTGTAGCAGCAGCTCTCAGTCATGAAGTGTTAAAGTCACAGCGCTATAAACCCTCCCAGAGCACTGAAGCATGTGCTGCCAATGCAAAGTGTCGTCTAAGTCTGGAACCACCTTCAGCACATTCCCCCCTGAACTTACTGTCATTCTCACTCTACTACAGAGGGATTGTGGGAAATTTAATGACAAAAATAATGCAACTCATGAAGAAATGTTAATTGTAAATTTGTTGTCAGAGACAGAAATGCAGATTCTGTTCTATAAAAACGTCTCTGCATCATGAGACGGTGTTTTCAGTGACTCTGTGGACGGAACCTGAAACAGAGTCTGAAATTGCATGTCTTGAGCCGTATGTCATCAAAACTCTCTTTTATGATCTCTCACCATAGACAGTGAGAGACATGTCCCGCCTTTGATAACCCAGTTAGCTGCACTGTGGGGGACAGTGACAACCTTGTGAAGAGTGGGACTCGCCAGCGCCCTATACCACTACACCACCACTGCTATCCATTAATTAATATTTCCGGATATTAACTAATCAGGTCAGAGCATTTTCATTCCTCATCCCATTCACCTTCTCCTTTCTGTTTATCTAACCTGTTGTTTTGTTTATTATATGTTGTTCGTGCTTAAATCAGTCTTTGTCTTGTTATAAAATTACGTTTTACAACAAATTACAAATTAAACTTGCTAAAATATATAAATTCGTTTGAACTACGCGGAGGATAAATGATTTATTTCAGGTTTATTGATGACGTTGTAAATACTTTATTCCCAATTAAATTCAGTATTTATTCTACCACATGATTTAGTTCTGTGAATATCAGCACAGCTACCGTGTGTGTGTGTGTGTGTGTGTGTGTGTGTGTGTGTGTGTGTGAAGGTGAGGGTGTGTTTGTTTCTGTGTGTATGTGTGTGTGTGTGTGTGTGTGTGTGTGTGTGTGAGAGAGAGAGAGAGAGAGTGGGTGAGTGTATATGTGTGTGTGTGTGTGTGTGTGAGTGTGCGTGAGTGTGTGTGTGTGTGTGTGTGTGTGTGAGAGAGAAGAGAGAGAGAGAGAGAGTGCATGAGTGTATATTTGTGTGTGTGTTTGTGTGTGTGTGTGTGTGTTTGTGAGTGTGTGTGTGAGAGAGAGTGTGGGTGAGTGTATATTTGTGTGTGTGGTTGTGAGTGTGTGTGTGTGTGTGTGTGTGTGTGTGTGTGAGAGAGAGAGAGTGTGGGTGAGTGTATATTTGTGTGTGTGTTTGTGAGTGTGTGTGTGTGTGTGTGTGTGCGTGTATGTGTGTGTGTGTGTGTGTGTGTGTGTGTGTGTGTGTGTGTGTGTGTGTTTACTGTAGTGTAACAGAGGTTTTTGTACGACGGTTTCATGGTTATGTATCACTGTGGAACACTTTTGGTGGAGGAACCAAACTGTCTGTGGGCCGTAAGTAATTCTCTAATTATTGAAATACACTGTGTTCAGATTAATGTTTTTCACCAATAAGATCAGATTTTATTACAAACATTTACTTGATGTTCAATTTTGAAAACTGTATCTGACTCTCGTGCTCGTATCTCCTTTTAATTTTAAAAACTGTGTCGACTCTTCTTTGTGCAAATCACTGTGAGATTTTTATTGAATTAATTATTAAATATAAATTACATTTAACTCGCCTTAAATATGATAAAGACTCTGAGTCCATGAACAATTAAATGGAGAAATGTAAAGGGAATTTTAATTTAATAATAAATACGCTTTGTATTAACCCTTTATTACCCAGTTAAGCAGATCAGCTGCATGAATGGAAAAGTGAACAGCATCAAACTAAACTTTTCCTATTTTTCTTTATTTCAAATATTTGGTTAAAATCAACATTTTTGTCTCAGAAATTAATTTTAACACAATTACACATGGACTTAATTAAAAGAAAGTTAACTGCAGTTTTTTGAAATATATTATGAAGAAATTGAATTTTATTTTTAATGTTGAGAGAATATGTCGGGTACTGAGGATCCGGTGGTTCTGGCTGGATTATTAAACCCAAGGTTGAGGGTTCAAGCGCCGCCATCAATGGGCTGTCAGTGCTGTACCACAGTGCACCCAACTGGGTTATCAAAGGCCATCCGTGTCTCTCACTGCCGGCGGTAAGAGGTTTATGTAAAAGAACCATTGCTGACCTTCGTAGAGAGGAGCTGCATAGTCTTCAGCATGTTCCTGCCCTGCAATGGGCTGGCAAGCTGTACAGGGTGGACTCTTCCCTCGTCCACAGTCAGCTGAGATGGGCACCAGCCTCCCTGCGACCTTAAATGGGATTATGTCGTTCAGAAAATGAATGAATGAAAATAACTGTTATGATAATTTAATGATCACAGGAATGAAAATGATAATAAATATAAACTGTAAAGTATTTGAATTGAGTGTGAAACGTTAGTGAAGCTCCACTGAACTCAGTTCTGCTCTGGAAGATATAAAAGGAACTGAAACACACACAGTGAGCTGAAACGAAACCTGAGTGACTGACAGCTGTCCATTTCTGTCCGAACTGTGTGTGTGTGTGTGTGTGTGTGTGTGTGTGTGTGTGTGTGTGTGTGTGTGTGTAGGTGCCACCCAGCCCACTGTGACGGTGCTGCCCCCTTCAAGTGTGGAGCTGCACCAGGATAAGTCTACATTCGTGTGTGTGGCTGACAAGGGCTTCCCCTCGGACTGGAGGCTGAGCTGGAAGGTTGATGGGAAGATCTGGACCTCAGGGGAGAGTCGCAGCACCGCCGTCCTGAACGTGGACGGCCTCTACAGCTGGAGCAGCACGCTGAGCTTATGCCCGGATCAGTGGAGGAACAAGGCGGTGACCTGTGAGGCCTACAACACCCACCAACCTACTGTGGTGATCACAGTGAACACAGAGCAGTGCTGAGGGCTGTGAACTCACACACACTTTACTCAGCTCACCTTCTACTGCTTCACTGTGTGCTACATGTGGCCTTCACTGCTCAAATGCCCCACTTTCATCATTTCATTTGTGTTATTAACATGTGAGTTCACACACTCCTCAGTTTAACTCACATCTTCTTCTTAATTATCACCCAAATATGTGTTAAGTGTGAATCACTGCAATGTTCTGCTCTGAATTATTAATAAAAGCTTTTCAATCATTCAAATCCTTTTTCTCTACATTATTGATGATGCACATCACACACACATCACCAACACGCCTGTCTCATTCCTGGTTGGTGGAAAGTCAGTACTGATATTCCATCACTGCAATGTGATAAATAAATTATTTCACTGTTACCGAATCATACCAAACATCAGTATAAAACTAACACTTATTCATTTATTCATTATAAATAACAAGCACTTATTTATAACCTCATATCTAATTATATGTCGTGTTCACATTTATTGTTTGTTTTCCTTCGTCGAAGTATTTCGTGTTTTCATGTTCATTCATTTAAAACATGACCATATTCTATGATACAAATGCAGCCGTGGGGGGGGGGGGGGGGGGAGAAGTGTCCGCCCTCACACTAGTCCCAAGCCCGGATAAATGCAGAGGGTTGCGACAGGAAGGGTATCCGGCGTAAAACATTTGCCAGAATACAAAATGCAAACCGTAAAAACAAATTTCATACCAGATCGGGCGAGGCCTGGGTTAACAACGACCGCTATCAGTGCTGTTAACCAATAGGGTGCTGGTGGACATTGGACTACTGTTGGTCAAAGAAGAAGAGGTGGGAGGCGTGTCTGTAGGCAGAGAGGAAAGAGGAAAGACATGAGTCTAGGACTGAGAGTAGGGACTTTGTATGTTGGAACTATGGCAGGAAAAGGTCGAGAGCTGGCTGACATGATGCAGAGGAGGAAGGTGGACATACTGTGTGTTCAGGAGACCAGGTGGAAAGGTAGCAAGGCTAGAAGTTTAGGAGCAGGGTTTAAGCTGTTTTATCATGGTGTGGATGGGAAGAGAAATGGAGTAGGAGTCATCTTGAAGGAGAGGTTTCTCAGGAATGTTCTAGAAGTGAAAAGAGTGCCAGACAGAGTGATGAGTCTCAAGTTAGAAATTGAAGGCATGATGTTGAATGTTGTTAGTGTTTATGCCCCACAGGCAGGATGTGAGCTAGAAGAGAAGGAGATATTCTGGAGTGAGTTAGATGAAGTGATGCAGAGTACCCCCAGAGGTGAAAGAGTGGTCATTGGTGCAGACTTCAGTGGACATGTTGGTGCAGGCAACAGAGGGGACGAGGAAGTGATGGGCAGGTTTGGTATCCAGGACAGGAACACAGAAGGACAGATGTTGATCGCTTTTTCAAAAAGGATGGAAATGGCTGTGGTGAATACTTTCTTCCAATACTTTATTCCGGCCTTATTGTTAGCCGGGGTGCGGTTAGCATTGAGCTCCCATAGCATATTAGCTCACGATAGAAGTTGTTGCGTGCTTAGTTGCCCGAAGCTGAAGCTGCTCATAGCTGTAGTAGGGTCGACCGATCATAGACGAGCAGAGTGCAAAACATGAAAAAACAAATAAAACAAATTAAAACGAACAAAGAAACAATTTGACTCTGAGAACTCCTCGACGTTGCCCTCTAGGCAGCGCCATCGTGGAGACATCAGTCCAAGACGTCACTCCAAGGTTAATGTAAAAGGACATGAAGCGTAATAAAGTTTATCCTTTTGGTATCATTTGTTAAACATGCTACACAACATAAAATCTCACGCACAAACATTCTCAGAAATAACTTCGGTACTGCACTGGAATAATAATTGAAAAAGACCTTAAAACGAGTGCTTTCCAACAGTATATGCTGTATGTTTACATTTTATCATCAATAAAAATAAGAGTAAAAATTGAAACGTATTTCTTAATCATTACTATATTTTACTACATTAAAACTGTATTAATGAGTAAGACTGTCTATAGAATGTGTTGAAGAAGCATATGTAATAGCGCATGTAATACATACATAGTATTTTACTTCCGGCTGCTCATTCGCGCATGTGACGTGATACATGGGGTTTTACTTCCAGGTACAGAATTCGCAGATTATCTCGATTCGCGGGAGGGCCCGGAAGCGAACCCCCGTGAATGTCGAGGGCCTACTGTATTGGTATTCCATCATTGCAATGGGATGAATAAATTATTTCACTGTTGCCGAATCATACCAAACTAACACTTATTCATTCATTCATTATAAATAACGAGCACTTATTTATAACCTAATATCTCAGTATGTCATGCTCACGTTTATTGGGTTTTTTTCACAGTAGAAGTATTTCCTCTTTGTATGTTCATGCATTTAAAACATGAACATATTCTATGACAACAATTGCAAATACTCTTTTAGTTTCAGACAAGCCGATAGTCATAAAAACTTCGAAATTCTTTCACATGAACAAAATTTTTTTTTCCCTCAGTAAATCTAGTGACTATTCTGACTTTTGAACAGGTCTAGTTTTGACAACCTTTGAATCGGACGAATCAGTCAGTGGCCATCCAGAGCACCGGCCAGAGCGCAGAACAAGATTTTTTGGATATTGTTTAAATCACATCATCTGCAGTAAACGATCTGGGAGTGATCCTTGATGCTGGATGATCATGTGAAGCTCATATAGATAATATTACTTGGGCAGCCTTCTTACATCTCAGATTATACTAAAATACAGTAATATAAACTCATGCGCAAAAGAAACTAATCACTTTTACATCGGCATTTGCGCTTCTACAGATAACTGAACGAAGAAAACATTTGCCAAAACACATTCTTCAGCCGAGTAGCAAGGCACAAGCGTGTAATTTAGCGAATTTCATTCTGGCATAAAAAAAAAAAAAAACAGTAGAAACAGCCTCAATGCAATTAACAGAAACCTTTCGTGCACAATTGTTGCATATACAGCCGTCCGACAGTGCAATCATGCATTATCGAAAAGCACACCAAAGAAACGCCAAGACTTTCACAGGAGAAATGCAACAGAGCCATTGGTACGACCGATATGGGGGCTTCACACCATCAGATCCACGTTTTGCCCTGGCCAGCACGAGCTCCAGATATGAATCCAATTGAGCACCTCTGGGATCACCTCGACAGACAGCTGAGACAACGACAACATCCACCTGCAAATCGACAACAACTGGAACAGGTTCTCTCGGAACTGTGTCAGAGAATTCCTTCTGAAGTCATCAGGTGATTGACATCATCAATGAGGAGACATGTACTGGCCTGTATTGAGGCAACGGGTAGTCACACAAGGTACTGAGTGCTTGGACAGGACCATATTCCGTTTTGAACACATCCTGTCAATGAACTCTCAATGTGTTAATTTTCATTTCCACCCCCATGTGTCTTCTGACTGATGTCCTGAACACATGAGTATTGATTGGACATTGGCAAATACGTTTAATGCTGTATAAATTAAATTTTCAAAAATATACAACATTTCTAACGTGTTTTTGTTGATGTCATTTTTATTAGCATTAGTGTCGAGTTTCTTTTGCCCATGAGTTTATATGATGTCATATATACAGTCAGTGTGACCAGGAAAATTTAGATGGAGGACGTGTGTGTGTGTGTGTGTGTGTGTGTGTGTGTGTGTGTGGGTGTGTGTGTGTGTGAAGGAGAGAAGATTGAGGGAGAGAGGATAAAATCAGATGGATGGAGTGAAAGCAAGGGATGTTTTCAGGTCAGAGGGGAAAATTACAAAACTACCAGCTGTGATGGAGTGTATAGAGTGAGGTCAGGTGATTATTGAGAGATTTATAATTTATATTTAATAATGAATAATAATTTATAATGTGAGTTGTGAGTGAGTGTGATGTGGTTCTTCTCCTCCACAGAGTGTCATTGTGTCGTATCACATCCTCCACCTCAGCACCTGCAGTCGCTCCCAGCTGCAGCAGTGCAGCCTCTCTACAATCTGACTGACGGAGGTTTTTGTACGACTCTCTAACACTGTGTGAACCAGTAGCCTGTGATGGAATGGTGACTCTGACAGTAATAATCTGCTGCATCTTCAGTCTGGACTCCACTGATGGTCAGAGTGAAATCAGATCCAGATCCACTTCCACTGAAACGAGCTGGAAAACCCGACTGTAACTGATTCACATCTTTAATCAGGAATTTAGGAGCTTCTCCAGGTTTCTGCTGATACCAGTGTAAATGGTTATTATTAGTCACTGGCTGACTGGTTCTACAGTTCATGGTGACTGTTTCTCCTGGAAGAACAGATTTCACTGGAGTCTGAGTTACTGTGGCTTGGCCTCTGCATTCTGAAAACAATATTGAAAACAAAATTACATAAATAACAAAGAATTCTGTTTGTATTTATATGAACACATCATTGCAGAGATAAAATCTGAAGTGGTGTCTGACCTTGAGTGCAGAGGATCAGAGTCCAGATGAAGACGGGGATCAAAGTCATGGTCGCTGTGGGTGAAGTTGCTGTAGCAGCAGCTCTCAGTCATGAAGTGTTAAAGTCACAGCGCTATAAACCCTCCCAGAGCACTGAAGCATGTGCTGCCAATGCAAAGTGTCGTCTAAGTCTGGAACCACCTTCAGCACATCCCCCCCTGAACTTATTGTCATTCTCACTCTACTACAGAGGGATTGTGGGAATTTGGTCACAAAAAAAAAAAAAAAAACCCTTCAAGAAAAATATTCATTTGTTCATTTTTGAACAAAGGGCAGTGGTGGTCTTGTGGTAAAGCTGCTGGTTGGTGTATGTGTGTGTGTGTGTGTGGTTGTGTATGTTTGTGTGTGTGTGTGTGTGTGTGTGTGTGTGTTTACTGTAGTGTAACAGAGGTTTTATCTGACGGTTTCATGGTTATGTATCACTGTGGATCACTTTTGGTGGAGGAACCAAACTGTCTGTGGGCCGTAAGTAATTCTCTAATTATTGAAATACACTGTGTTCAGATTCATGTTTTTCACCAATAAGATCAGATTTTATTACAAACATTTACTTGATGTTAAATTTTGAAAACTGTATCTGACTCTCGTATCTCCTTTTAATTTTAAAAACTGTGTCGACTCTTCTTTGTGCAAATCACTGTGAGATTTTTATTTAATTAATTATTAAATATAAATTACATTTAACTCGCCTGAAATATGATAAAGACTCTGAGTCCATGAAGAGAAAAGGCATTCTGTGTCTCTCACTGCCGGCGGTAAGAGGTTCATGTAAAAGAACCATTGCTGACCTTCGTAAAGAGGAGCTGCATAGTCTTCAGCATTATCTTGCCCTGCAATGGGCTGGCAAGCTGTACAGGGTGGACTCTTCCCTCGTCCACAGTCAGCTGAGATGGGCACCAGCCTCCCTGCAACCTTAAATGGGATTATGTCGTTCAGAAAATGAATGAATGAAAATAAATGTTATGATAATTTAATGATCACAAGAATGAAAATGATAATAAATATAAACTGTAAAGTATTTGAATTGAGTGTGAAACGTTAGTGAAGCTCCACTGAACTCAGTTCTGCTCTGGAAGATATAAAAGGAACTGAAACACACACAGTGAGCTGAAACGAAACCTGAGTGACTGACAGCTGTCCATTTCTGTCCGAACTGTGTATGTGTGTGTGTGTGTGTGTGTGTGTGTGTGTGTGTTTAGGTGCCACCCAGCCCACTGTGACGGTGCTGCCCCCCTCCAGTGTGGAGCTGCACCAGGATAAGTCTACATTCGTGTGTGTGGCTGACAAGGGCTTCCCCTCGGACTGGAGGCTGAGCTGGAAGGTTGATGGGAAGATCTGGAACTCGGGGGAGAGTCGCAGTATCGCCGTCCTGAACGTGGACGGCCTCTACAGCTGGAGCAGCACGCTGAGCTTATGCCCGGATCAGTGGAGGAACAAGGCGGTGACCTGTGAGGCCTACAACACCCACCAACCTACTGTGGTGAGCACAGTGAACACAGAGCAGTGCTGAGGGCTGTGAACTCACACACACTTTACTCAGCTCACCTTCTACTGCTTCACTGTGTGCTACATGTGGCCTTCACTGCTCAAATGCCCCACTTTCATCATTTCATTTGTGTTATTAACATGTGAGTTCACACACTCCTCAGTTTAACTCACATCTTCTTCTTAATTATCACCCAGATATGTGTTAAGTGTGAATCACTGCAATGTTCTGCTCTGAATTATTAATAAAAGCTTTCCAATCATTCAGATCCTTTTTCTTTACATTATTGATGATGCACATCACACACACATCACCAACACGCCTGTCTCATTCCTGGTTGGTGGAAAGTCAGTACTGATATTCCATCACTGCAATGTGATAAATAAATTATTTCACTGTTACCAAATCATACCAAACATCGGTATAAAACTAACACTTATTCATTTATTCATTATAAATAACAAGCACTTATTTATAACCTCATATCTAATTATGTCATGTTCACATTTATTGTTTGTTTTCCTTTGTCGAAGTATTTCGTGTTTTCATGTTCATTCATTTAAAACATGAACATATTCTATGCTACAAATGCAGCCATGGGGGAGGGGGGGCAAAGAAGTGTCCGCCCTCACACTAGTCCCAAGCCCGGATAAATGCAGAGGGTTGCGACAGGAAGGGCATCCGGCGTAAAACTTTTGCCAGAATACAAAATGCCAACCGTAAAGACAAATTTCATACCAGATCGGTCGAGGCCTGGGTTAACAACGACCGCTATCAGTGCTGTTAACCAATAGGGTGCTGGTAGACATTGGACTACTGTTGGTCAAAGAAGAAGAGGCGGGAGGCGTGTCCGTAGGCAGAGAGGGAAGAGGAAAGGCATGAGTCTAGGACTGAGAGTAGGGACTTTGTATGTTGGAACTATGGCAGGAAAAGGTAGAGAGCTGGCTGACATGATGCAGAGGAGGAAGGTGGACATACTGTGTGTTCAGGAGACCAGGTGGAAAGGTAGCAAGGCTAGAAGTTTAGGAGCAGGTTTAAGCTGTTTTATCATGGTGTGGATGGGAAGAGAAATGGAGTAGGAGTCATCTTGAAGGAGGGGTTTGTCAGGAATGTTCTAGAAGTGAAAAGAGTGCCAGACAGAGTGATGAGTCTCAAGTTAGAAATTGAAGGCGTGATGGTCAATGTTGTTAGTGCTTATGCCCCACAGGCAGGATGTGAGCTAGAAGAAAAGGAGAGATTCTGGATTGAGTTAGATAAACTGATGCAGAGTACCCCCAGAGGTGAAAAGAGTGGTCATTGGTGCAGACTTCAGTGGACATGTTGGTGCAGGCAACAGAGGGGACGAGGAAGTGATGGGCAGGTTTGGTATCCAGGACAGGAACACAGAAGGACAGATGTTGATCGATTTTGCAAAAAGGATGGAAATGGCTGTGGTGAATACTTTCTTCCAGAAGAGACAGGAGCATTGGGTGACTTAAAAAAGCGGAGGTAGGAGTACACAGGTAGACTACATCTTGTGTAGGCGATGTGATTTGAAGGAAGTCAGTGACTGCAAAGTAGTAGTGGGTGAAAGTGTTGCCAAACAGCAGAGGATGGTGGTGTGCAGGATGATGCTGATGGTAAGAAAGGTGAAGAAGGCAAAGGCAGAGCAGAAGACAAAGACAAAGTGTTGGAAGCTGATAAAGAAAGAGTGTCGTGTTCTCTTCAAGGGGGAGTTGAAACAGGCATTGGGTGGTCAGGAAGTACTTCCAGGTGACTGGACCACTACAGCTAATGTGATTATTGAGACAGGTAGGAGAGTACTTGGTGTTTCCTCTGGAAGGACAGTAAATAAGGAGACTTGGTGGTGGAATGAGGAAATGCAGGAGTGTGTACAAAAGAACAGGCTAGCTAAGAAGAAGTGGGACATAGAGAGGACCGAAGAGAGTAAACAGGAGTACAGGGAGAAACAGCGTAAAGCGAAGGTAGCGGTGTCAAAGGCCAAACAGAGGGCGTATGATGACTTCTATGCTCGGGTGGACAGTAAGGAGGGAGAAAATGATTTATGCAGGTTGGCACAGCAGAGAAATAGAGATGGGAAGGACATGCACAAGTGAGAGTGATTAAGGACAGAGAGGGAAATGTATTGACTGATGACAGAATTGTGCTGGGAAGATGGAAAGAGTACTTTGAAGAGCTGATGAATGAGGAAAATGAGAGAGAGAGAAAGAGTAGAAGAGGTGACTGTTGAGGAACAGGAAGTAGCAAAGATTAGTAAGGTTGAAGTGAGGAGGGCATTGAAAAGAATGAAGAATGGAAAGGCAGTTGGTCCTGATGACATACCGGTGGAGGTATGGAAGTGTCTAGGAGAGGTAGCAGTCGATTTTCTGACAAGAAAATTCAACAAGGTCTTAGAGAGTGAGAGGATGCCGGAGGAATGGAGAAGTGTAATGGTGCCCATTTTAAAGAACAAGGGAGACATGCAGAGTTGTGGCAACTACAGAGGGATAAAGTTGATGAGCCATGCAATGAAGTTATGCGAAAGAATAGTGGAAGCTAGACTAAGGGCAGAGGTCAGCATTTGTGAACAACAATTTGGTTTCATGGACATGGTGAAGGAGGACATGAAGGCAGTTCGTGTAAAAGAAGAAGATGCAGAGGATAGGGTGAGATGGAGACAGATGATTCGCTGTGGTGACCCTGAAGGGAACAGCCGAAAGGAAAAGAGGAAGAAGTTTGGTTTCATGCCAAGAAAGAGCACCACAGATGCAGTGTTTGCTTTGAGAATGTTAATAGACAAGTACAGAGAAGGTCAGAAGGAGCTGTGTTGTACCTTTGTGGATCTAGAGAAAGCATATGACAGGGTGCCGAGAGAGGAACTGTGGTATTGCATGAGGAAGTCTGGAGTGGCAGAGAAGTATGTCAGAGTGGTGCAGGACATGTATGAGAGATGTAAGACAGTGGTGAGGTGTGCTGTCTATGTGACAGAAAGAGTTCAAGGTGGAGGCGGGACTGCATCAAGGGTCATCTCTGAGCCCCTTCTTGTTTGCTATGGTGATGAACAGGCTGACAGATGAGGTCAGACAAGAATTCCCATGGACTATGATGTTTGCAGATGACATTGTGATCTGCAGTGAGAGTAGAGAACAAGTGGAGGAAAATCTAGAGAGGTGGAGGTATGACCTGGAAAGGAGAGGAATGAAGGTTAGCCTCAGTAAAACAGAATGCATATGTGTGAACGACAAGTACCCAAGAGGAACGGTGAGGTTACAGGGAGCAGAGATAAGGAAGGAAGGAGGATTTTAAGTACTTAGGCTCAATAATTGAGAGCAACGGAGAGTGTGGGAAAGAGGTGAAGAAGTGTGTGCAGGTAGGTTGGAATGATTGGAGAAAAGTGTCTGGTGTGATGTGTGATAGGAAGGTATCGGGAAAAATGAAAGGAAAAGTGTACAGGGTGGTGATGAGGCCAGCGATGTTGTATGGTTTAGAAACAGTGGCCCTGGGGAAAAGACAGGAGGCAGAGCTGGAGGTAGCAGAGATGAAAATGTTGAGGTTCTCTTTGGGAGTATCGAGGATGGATAGGATTAGGAATGAGGACATCAGAGGGATAGCACGTTAGATATTTTGGAGACAAATTCAGGGAGGCTAGATTGAGATGGTTTGGGCATGTACAGAGGAGGGATAGTGAGTATATTGGAAGTAGGATGCTGAGGTTGGAACTACCAGGCAGAAGGCCTAGAGGAAGACCAAATGGATGTGGTGAAGGGGGACATGAAGGTAATTGGAGTACGAGTAGAAGACGAGAGGATAGGGTGAGATGGAGGCGGATGGTTTGCTGTGGCGACCCCTGAGGGAAAAGCCGAAAAGAAAAGAAGAAGATTCTATGACAATTGTGAAATACTCTTTTAGTATCAGACAAGCTAGTAGTTATAGAAACTCCAACATTCTTTCACTTGAACTAAATATTTTTTCCTCAATAAATCAGCCAACATTTCTCAGGACTAGTGACTCTCCTGACTTTTGAACAGGTCTAGTTTTTGACAACTTTTGAATCGAACTAGTCAGTCAGTGACTATCCAGAGCCACAGCCAGAGTGCAGAACAAGATTTTTGGATATTGTTTAAATCACATCATGTGCCGTAGTAAAGGACCTGGGAGTGATTATTGACGCTGGACGTTTATGTGAAGCTCATGTAGATAATATTACTTGGGCAGCCTTCTTTCATCTCAGGAATAATACTAAAATAATATATATGTCATATGTTCAGTCAGTATGACCAAGAGAATTTGGATGGAGGACATGTGTGTCTGTGTGTGTGTGTGTGTGTGTGTGTGTGTGTGTGTGTGTGTGTGTGTGTGTGTGTGTGTGTGAAGGAGAGAATAAGATCAGATGGATGGAGTGAAAGCGAGGGATGTCTTCAGGTCAGAGGGAAAACTACAGAAATACTGGCTGTGATGGAGTGTATAGAGTGAGGTGTGGTGATTATTGAGAGATTTATAATTTCTATTTAATAATTAATAATAATTTATAATGCGAGTTGTGAGTTAGTGTGATGTGGTCCTTCTCCTCCACAGAGTGTCATTGTGTCGTATCACATCCTCCACCTCAGCACCTGCAGTCGCTCCCAGCTGCAGCAGTGCAGCCTCTCTACAATCTGACTGACGAAGGTTTTTGTACGACTCTCTAACACTGTGTGAACACACAGCTACTTGGGCAATGAACACTCTGACAGTAATAATCTGCTGCATCTTCAGTCTGGAGTCCACTGATGGTCAGAGTGAAATCAGATCCAGATCCTCTGCCACTGAAACGAGCTGGAAAACCCGACTGTAACTGATTCACATATTTAATCAGGAGTTTCGAGCTTCTCCGGGTTTCTGCTGATACCAGTGTAAATTGTTATTGCCATTCACATTCTGACTGGTTCTACAGTTGATGGTGACGGTTTCTCCTGGAAGCGCAGATTTCACTGCAGGAGTCTGAGTTACTGTGACTTGACCTCTGCATTCTGGAAATATATAACGTGACATAAATATCTAAAATATAAAAATGAACAATATTTCTAATTGTATTTATATGAACAGATCATTGTTGAGATGAAATCTGAAGTGGTGTCTGACCTTGAGTCCAGAGGATCAGAGTCCAGATGAAGACGGGGATCAAAGTCATGGTCGCTGTGGGTGAAGTTGCTGTAGCAGCAGCTCTCAGTCATGAAGTGTTAAAGTCACAGCGCTATAAACCCTCCCAGAGCACTGAAGCATGTGCTGCCAATGCAAAGTGTCGTCTAAGTCTGGAACCACCTTCAGCACATTCCCCCCCAAACTTACGGTCATTCTCACTCTACTACAGAGTGATTGTGGAAAATTTTACTTCTGGGCTCAGATGGAGATTTTCTGTTCATACTTTTCGGTCTCAGATGCATAAATAAGTGAATTTGAGAGAGAAGTTGAAACTTTCACTGGATGGTGTTTGTACTGAATGTTCATGAGTTTCTCACTGTGCTGGATTAATGGTGGAAGAAGCAGCTTGATGTTTGCAGTGAGTAAAAACACACGAATATTTTTCCTCACTGAGGGATTGTGGGTAAAACCCGTGTGAGTGCAGATCTACATTCAGTAAATTTCACGTTTTTTGTGATTACAAAGTTAATCTTTCTTTCACATCAACTGTATCCACAGTTTCGATTAATAATCTTAGAGTTAAAAACAGTAAAAAGTATTAAAAACAGTGGGAGAGTTGGTGTATTAATCACCTGATGTGAAGAGAAGTTGGTGTTTAGTCTCTGTTTTGTAAGAAGAGGTTTAAATGGGTGGAGAGAGCAGTGAGTTTAGAGCAGCAGGTTTTTGTACGACCACTAAACCTGTTTGTATCACTGTGGTGGACTTTTGGTGAAGGAACCAAACTGTCTGTGGGCCGTAAGTAACCTGTTCATTAATGTCTAATGGAGTGTGTTCAGAATAATTACTGAAATGGAGTGTGTTCAGAATAATGACTGAAATGGAGTGTGTTCACACACACACACACACACACACACACACACACACACACACACCGAATCGCCATCTTAATGTGGTGGAGGGGTTGCGTGACCTAATGATCCTAGGAGCTATGTTGTCAGGGCATAATGCCCCTGGTCGGGCAAACAGGCAAACAGGTCCTGGGTGAGAATCCAAACAAAGTGCAGTTAAGAAGACCTCTATGATGGAAAAAACAAGGATACAGTTTCCCTCACCCGAAAGCAGGTCACCAGGTTCCCCCCCTGGAGCCAGGCTTGAGGGAGGGGCTCAAAGGCGAGCTTCTGCCGATGGAGCCCGGCCAGGCCCAGCCCAAAAAGGAAACATGGGTCCTCCCTCTCATAGACCCACCACCTGTGGGAGGGGCTATAGGGGTCAGGTGCGATTTGAGTTGGGTGACAGCTGAGGGCATGGGTTCTGTCGGACCGATCCTCGGTTACAGACTCTGACTCTTGGGACATGGAATGTCACCGCTCTGGCAGGGAAGGAATCTGAGCTGGTGCACGAGGTGGAGAGATACCGACTAGATATAGTCGGGCTCACGTCAATGCATAGCTTGGGCTCTGGAAACACCCATCTCGAGAGAGGCTGGACCTTATTCCATTTTGGAGTTGCTCATGGGGAGAGGTGGCGAGAAGGTGTGGGCATTCTTGTTGCCCCCCCCGTCTTGGTGCCCAGACGTTGGGGTTCTCCCCGGTCGACGTAAGGGTAGCTTCCCTCCGCCTTCAGATGGGGGGGGGGACTGGTCCTGACTGTTATTTGTGCTAATGCCAGCCCCAAATGACAGTTCAGTGTACTTACCCTTTTTGGAGTCTTTAGGGGTGTGTTGGAGAACGCTCCCTCTGGAGACTCACTCGATGTCTTGGGAGACTTTAATGCCCATGTGGGCAAATATAGTGTGACCTGGAAGGGAGTGATCAGTAGGTACGACCTCTTCAGTCTGATCCCGAATGGTGTTTCATCGTTGGACTCCTGTGCTCGTCACAAACACCATGTTCGAACGTAAGGGTGCCCATAAGTGCACTTGATACCAGGACACCCTAGGTCGCAGTTCAATGATCGACTTTGTAGTCGTGTCACCAAACTTGCGGCCGCATGTTCTGGACACTCGGGTGAAGAGAGGAGCTGAGCTGTCGACCGATTACCACCTGGTGGTGAGCTGGCTTCGATGGTGGGGGAGGCTGCCGTCCAGACCTGGCAGGCCCAAGCATGTAATTAGGGTCTTCTGGGAACGTTTGGCGAAGTCTACTGTCAGAGATGCCTTTAACTCCCACCTCCGGCAGAGCTACAACTACGTCCCGGAGGAGGCGGGTGACATGGAATCTGAATGGGCCATGTTTTGTGCCTCTATTTCTGAGGCGGCAGCGCATAGCTGTGGCCGGAAGGTAGTCGGTGCTTGTCGTGGCAGTAACCCCAGAACCCAGTGGTGAACACCTGTGGTGAAGGGGGCTGTCCAGCTGAAAAAGGAGGCCTATCAGGTCTTATTAGCCTGTGGGACTCCCAAGGCAGCAGACAGGTATCAGCAGGCCAAATGTGATGCAACCGAGGCTGTCACAGGTGCAAAATCTTGGGTGTGGGAGGAATTCGGTGAGGTCCTCTAGAATGATTATAGGTTAGCTTCAAAAAGGTTCTGGGCCACCATCCGACACCTCAGGAGAGGGAAGCAGTTCTCCACAAACACTGTTTACAGTGGAGGTGGGGAGCTGCTCACCTCGACTGGGGATGTTGTCGGGAGATGGAGTGAATACTTTGAGGACCTCGTCAATCCCACCAACACGCCCTCCGTGAAGGAGGAAGACCCTGGGGGTTTGAGTGAGGGTCTGTATAATGCTGTATAAATTAAATTTTCAAAAATATACAACATTTCTAACGTGTTTTTGTTGATGTCATTTTTATTAGCATTAGTGTCGAGTTTCTTTTGCCCATGAGTTTATATGATGTCATATATACAGTCAGTGTGACCAGGAAAATTTAGATGGAGGACGTGTGTGTGTGTGTGTGTGTGTGTGTGTGTGTGTGTGTGTGTGTGTGTGTGAAGGAGAGAAGATTGAGGAGAGAGAGGATAAAATCAGATGGATGGAGTGAAAGCAAGGGATGTTTTCAGGTCAGAGGGGAAAATTACAAAACTACCAGCTGTGATGGAGTGTATAGAGTGAGGTCAGGTGATTATTGAGAGATTTATAATTTATATTTAATAATGAATAATAATTTATAATGTGAGTTGTGAGTGAGTGTGATGTGGTTCTTCTCCTCCACAGAGTGTCATTGTGTCGTATCACATCCTCCACCTCAGCACCTGCAGTCGCTCCCAGCTGCAGCAGTGCAGCCTCTCTACAATCTGACTGACGGAGGTTTTTGTACGACTCTCTAACACTGTGTGAACCAGTAGCCTGAGATGGAATGGTGACTCTGACAGTAATAATCTGCTGCATCTTCAGTCTGGACTCCACTGATGGTCAGAGTGAAATCAGATCCAGATCCACTTCCACTGAAACGAGCTGGAAAACCCGACTGTAACTGATTCACATCTTTAATCAGGAATTTAGGAGCTTCTCCAGGTTTCTGCTGATACCAGTGTAAATGGTTATTATTAGTCACTGGCTGACTGGTTCTACAGTTCATGGTGACTGTTTCTCCTGGAAGAACAGATTTCACTGGAGTCTGAGTTACTGTGGCTTGGCCTCTGCATTCTGAAAACAATATTGAAAACAAAATTACATAAATAACAAAGAATTCTGTTTGTATTTATATGAACACATCATTGCAGAGATAAAATCTGAAGTGGTGTCTGACCTTGAGTGCAGAGGATCAGAGTCCAGATGAAGACGGGAATCAAAGTCATGGTCGCTGTGGGTGAAGTTGCTGTAGCAGCAGCTCTCAGTCATGAAGTGTTAAAGTCACAGCGCTATAAACCCTCCCAGAGCACTGAAGCATGTGCTGCCAATGCAAAGTGTCGTCTAAGTCTGGAACCACCTTCAGCACATCCCCCCCTGAACTTATTGTCATTCTCACTCTACTACAGAGGGATTGTGGGAATTTGGTCACAAAAAAAAAAAAAAAAACCCTTCAAGAAAAATATTCATTTGTTCATTTTTTGAACAAAGGGCAGTGGTGGTCTTGTGGTAAAGCTGCTGGTTGGTGTATGTGTGTGTGTGTGTGTGGTTGTGTATGTTTGTGTGTGTGTGTGTGTGTGTGTGTGTGTGTTTACTGTAGTGTAACAGAGGTTTTTGTACGACGGTTTCATGGTTATGTATCACTGTGGATCACTTTTGGTGGAGGAACCAAACTGTCTGTGGGCCGTAAGTAATTCTCTAATTATTGAAATACACTGTGTTCAGATTCATGTTTTTCACCAATAAGATCAGATTTTATTACAAACATTTACTTGATGTTAAATTTTGAAAACTGTATCTGACTCTCGTATCTCCTTTTAATTTTAAAAACTGTGTCGACTCTTCTTTGTGCAAATCACTGTGAGATTTTTATTTAATTAATTATTAAATATAAATTACATTTAACTCGCCTGAAATATGATAAAGACTCTGAGTCCATGAAGAGAAAAGGCATTCTGTGTCTCTCACTGCCGGCGGTAAGAGGTTCATGTAAAAGAACCATTGCTGACCTTCGTAAAGAGGAGCTGCATAGTCTTCAGCATTATCTTGCCCTGCAATGGGCTGGCAAGCTGTACAGGGTGGACTCTTCCCTCGTCCACAGTCAGCTGAGATGGGCACCAGCCTCCCTGCAACCTTAAATGGGATTATGTCGTTCAGAAAATGAATGAATGAAAATAAATGTTATGATAATTTAATGATCACAAGAATGAAAATGATAATAAATATAAACTGTAAAGTATTTGAATTGAGTGTGAAACGTTAGTGAAGCTCCACTGAACTCAGTTCTGCTCTGGAAGATATAAAAGGAACTGAAACACACACAGTGAGCTGAAACGAAACCTGAGTGACTGACAGCTGTCCATTTCTGTCGAACTGTGTATGTGTGTGTGTGTGTGTGTGTGTGTGTGTGTGTTTAGGTGCCACCCAGCCACTGTGACGGTGCTGCCCCCCTCCAGTGTGGAGCTGCACCAGGATAAGTCTACATTCGTGTGTGTGGCTGACAAGGGCTTCCCCTCGGACTGGAGGGTGAGCTGGAAGGTTGATGGGAAGGTCTGGGACTCGGGGGAGAGGCGCAGTATCGCCGTCCTGAGCGTGGACGGCCTCTACAGCTGGAGCAGCACGCTGAGCTTATGCCCGGATCAGTGGAGGAACAAGGCGGTGACCTGTGAGGCCTACAACACCCACCAACCTACTGTGGTGAGCACAGTGAACACAGAGCAGTGCTGAGGGCTGTGAACTCACACACACTTTACTCAGCTCACCTTCTACTGCTTCACTGTGTGCTACATGTGGCCTTCACTGCTCAAATGCCCCACTTTCATCATTTCATTTGTGTTATTAACATGTGAGTTCACACACTCCTCAGTTTAACTCACATCTTCTTCTTAATTATCACCCAGATATGTGTTAAGTGTGAATCACTGCAATGTTCTGCTCTGAATTATTAATAAAAGCTTTTCAATCATTCAAATCCTTTTTCTTTACATTATTGATGATGCACATCACACACACATCACCAACACGCCTGTCTCATTCCTGGTTGGTGGAAAGTCAGTACTGATATTCCATCACTGCAATGTGATAAATAAATTATTTCACTGTTACCAAATCATACCAAACATCGGTATAAAACTAACACTTATTCATTTATTCATTATAAATAACAAGCACTTATTTATAACCTCATATCTAATTATGTCATGTTCACATTTATTGTTTGTTTTCCTTTGTCGAAGTATTTCGTGTTTTCATGTTCATTCATTTAAAACATGAACATATTCTATGCTACAAATGCAGCCATGGGGGAGGGGGGGCAAAGAAGTGTCCGCCCTCACACTAGTCCCAAGCCCGGATAAATGCAGAGGGTTGCGACAGGAAGGGCATCCGGCGTAAAATTTTTGCCAGAATACAAAATGCCAACCGTAAAGACAAATTTCATACCAGATCGGTCGAGGCCTGGGTTAACAACGACCGCTATCAGTGCTGTTAACCAATAGGGTGCTGGTAGACATTGGACTACTGTTGGTCAAAGAAGAAGAGGCGGGAGGCGTGTCCGTAGGCAGAGAGGGAAGAGGAAAGGCATGAGTCTAGGACTGAGAGTAGGGACTTTGTATGTTGGAACTATGGCAGGAAAAGGTAGAGAGCTGGCTGACATGATGCAGAGGAGGAAGGTGGACATACTGTGTGTTCAGGAGACCAGGTGGAAAGGTAGCAAGGCTAGAAGTTTAGGAGCAGGTTTAAGCTGTTTTATCATGGTGTGGATGGGAAGAGAAATGGAGTAGGAGTCATCTTGAAGGAGGGGTTTGTCAGGAATGTTCTAGAAGTGAAAAGAGTGCCAGACAGAGTGATGAGTCTCAAGTTAGAAATTGAAGGCGTGATGGTCAATGTTGTTAGTGCTTATGCCCCACAGGCAGGATGTGAGCTAGAAGAAAAGGAGAGATTCTGGATTGAGTTAGATAAACTGATGCAGAGTACCCCCAGAGGTGAAAGAGTGGTCATTGGTGCAGACTTCAGTGGACATGTTGGTGCAGGCAACAGAGGGGACGAGGAAGTGATGGGCAGGTTTGGTATCCAGGACAGGAACACAGAAGGACAGATGTTGATCGATTTTGCAAAAAGGATGGAAATGGCTGTGGTGAATACTTTCTTCCAGAAGAGACAGGAGCATTGGGTGACTTAAAAAAGCGGAGGTAGGAGTACACAGGTAGACTACATCTTGTGTAGGCGATGTGATTTGAAGGAAGTCAGTGACTGCAAAGTAGTAGTGGGTGAAAGTGTTGCCAAACAGCAGAGGATGGTGGTGTGCAGGATGATGCTGATGGTAAGAAAGGTGAAGAAGGCAAAGGCAGAGCAGAAGACAAAGACAAAGTGTTGGAAGCTGATAAAGAAAGAGTGTCGTGTTCTCTTCAAGGGGGAGTTGAAACAGGCATTGGGTGGTCAGGAAGTACTTCCAGGTGACTGGACCACTACAGCTAATGTGATTATTGAGACAGGTAGGAGAGTACTTGGTGTTTCCTCTGGAAGGACAGTAAATAAGGAGACTTGGTGGTGGAATGAGGAAATGCAGGAGTGTGTACAAAAGAACAGGCTAGCTAAGAAGAAGTGGGACATAGAGAGGACCGAAGAGAGTAAACAGGAGTACAGGGAGAAACAGCGTAAAGCGAAGGTAGCGGTGTCAAAGGCCAAACAGGGGGCGTATGATGACTTCTATGCTAGGGTGGACAGTAAGGAGGGAGAAAATGAATTAGGCAGGTTGGCACAGCAGAGAAATAGAGATGGGAAGGACATGCAGCAAGTTAGAGTGATTAAGGACAGAGAGGGAAATGTATTGACTGATGAGAGAATTGTGCTGGGAAGATGGAAAGAGTACTTTGAAGAGCTGATGAATGAGGAAAATGAGAGAGAGAAAAAGAGTAGAAGAGGTGACTGTTGAGCACCAGGAAGTAGCAAAGATTAGTAAGGTTGAAGTGAGGAGGGCATTGAAGAGGATGAAGAATGGAAAGGCAGTTGGTCCTGATGACATACCAATGGAGGTATGGAAGTGTCCAGGAGAGGTAGCAGTCGATTTTCTGACAAGAACATTCAACAAGGTCTTAGAGAGTGAGAGGATGCCGGAAGAATGGAGGAGAAGTGTGATGGTGCCCATTTTTAAGAACAAGGGAGACATGCTGAGTTGTGGCAACTACAGAGGGATAAAGTTGATGAGCTATGCAATGAAGTTATGGGAAAGAATAGTGGAAGCTAGTCTAAGGGCAAAGGTCAGCATTTGTGAACAACAGTTTGGTTTCATGGTTTCAGGCTACCAAAGAGACGATTCATGGACATGATGAAGGAGGACATGACGGCAGTTGGTGTAAAAGAAGAAGATGCAGAGGATAGGGTGAGATGGTTGAAGAAAGGTGTCTGGTGTGATGTGTGATAGGAAGCATTAAGCATATCGGCAAAAATGAAAGGAAAAGTGTACAGGGCGGTGATGAGGCCAGCGATGTTGTATGGTTTAGAAACAGTGGCCCTGGGGAAAAGACAGGACGCAGAGCTGGAGGTAGCGGAGATGAAAATGTTGAGGTTCTCTTTGGGAGTATCGAAGATGGATAGGATCAGGAATGAGGACATCAGAGGGATAGCACATGTTAGATATTTTGGAGACAAATTCAGGGAGGCTAGATTGAGATGGTTTGGGTATGTACAGAGGAGGGATAGTGAGTATATTGGAAGTAGGATGCTGAGGTTGGAACGACCAGGCAGAAGGCCTAGAGGAAGACCAAATGGATGTGGTGAAGGGGGACATGAAGGTAATTGGAGTAAGAGTAGAAGACGCAGAGGATAGGGTGAGATGGAGGCGGATGGTTTGCTGTGGCGACCCCTGAGGGAAAAGCCGAAAAGAAAAGAAGATTCTATGACAATTGTGAAATACTCTTTTCGTTTCAGACAAGCTAGTAGTTATAGAAACTCCAACATTCTTTCACTTGAACTAAATATTTTTTCCTCAATAAATCAGCCAACATTTATCAGGACTAGTGACTCTCCTGACTTTTGAACAGGTCTAGTTTTTGACAACTTTTGAATCGAACTAGTCAGTCAGTGACTATCCAGAGCCACAGCCAGAGTGCAGAACAAGATTTTTTGGATATTGTTTAAATCACATCATGTGCAGTAGTAAAGGACCTGGGAGTGATTATTGACGCTGGACGTTTATGTGAAGCTCATGTAGATAATATTACTTGGGCAGCCTTCTTTCATCTCAGGAATAATACTAAAATAATATATATGATGTCATATGTTCAGTCAGCATGACCAAGAGAATTTGGATGGAGGACATGTGTGTCTGTGTGTGTGTGTGTGTGTGTGTGTGAAGGAGAGAATAAGATCAGATGGATGGAGTGAAAGCGAGGGATGTCTTCAGGTCAGAGGGGAGAATTTCTGAAGAAATAAGACTTCCTCCTGAGAAACGACAATATTCTCTGAACTGTCTTAAAAACTTTTCCAATTATTATTCCAGTACAGTACCTAAGTTCATGTTTATGCGTGAGATTTTATGCTCTGTAGCATGTTTAACAAACGATACCAAAAGGATAAACTTTATTACAGTACTCTTCATGTCCTTTTACACTGAACTTGGAGTGACGTCTCCAAGATGGCCCTGTCCAGAGGGCGACGTCGCGGTGTTCACAGAGTCAAATTGTTTCTTTGTTCATTTTAATTTGTTGTCTTTGTTCATGTTTTGCACTATGCTCGTCTACAACCAGTCGACTCTACTACAGCTATAAGATCGGAGTATCTTCGGGCATGTATAACTAAGCATGCTCAACTAGGTTTCTTGTTAGCCGAGGTGCGGCTAGCAATGAGCTAAGGCTAGCCGCACCCCAGCCAACAAGGAGCCCAGGCGGGTAGGGGCCGAACGACGACTCCGGTGCTTGGGATTGCAGGGGATGAAGGCTGTGTAGCCGGCAGGTGCAATCGCCTCATCGGGTGTACTCTCCTCGAGCCATGCTTCACAGAAACACAGTCCTGTCGATCCCTCTGTGCTGCAATCTGAGCATGAAGCTCGTCCATCTTGTTTCACAGGGACTGAACATTTTCAAGCAGTATGGCCGGGAGTGCTAACCAAGCGCCGGAGACTCTGAGAACTCCGCCTCGGCTTATTGTTAGCCGGGGTGCGGTTAGCATTGAGCTCCCATAGCATATTAGCTCACGATAGAAGTTGTTGCGTGCTTAGTTGCCCGAAGCTGAAGCTGCTCATAGCTGTAGTAGGGTCGACCGATCATAGACGAGCAGAGTGCAAAACATGAAAAAACAAATAAAACAAATTAAAACGAACAAAGAAACAATTTGACTCTGAGAACTCCTCGACGTTGCCCTCTAGGCAGCGCCATCGTGGAGACATCAGTCCAAGACGTCACTCCAAGGTTAATGTAAAAGGACATGAAGCGTAATAAAGTTTATCCTTTTGGTATCATTTGTTAAACATGCTACACAACATAAAATCTCACGCACAAACATTCTCAGAATTAACTTCGGTACTGCACTGGAATAATAATTGAAAAAGACCTTAAAACGAGTGCTTTCCAACAGTATATGCTGTATGTTTACATTTTATCATCAATAAAAATAAGAGTAAAAATTGAAACGTATTTCTAAATCATTACTATATTTTACTACATTAAAACTGTATTAATGAGTAAGACTGTCTATAGAATGTGTTGAAGAAGCATATGTAATAGCGCATGTAATACATACATAGTATTTTACTTCTGGCTGCTCATTCGCGCATGTGACGTGATACATGGGGTTTTACTTCCAGGTACAGAATTCGCAGATTATCTCGATTCGCGGGAGGGCCCGGAAGCGAACCCCCGTGAATGTCGAGGGCCTACTGTATTGGTATTCCATCATTGCAATGGGATGAATAAATTATTTCACTGTTGCCGAATCATACCAAACTAACACTTATTCATTCATTCATTATAAATAACGAGCACTTATTTATAACCTAATATCTCAGTATGTCGTGTTCACGTTTATTGTTTTTTTTTCACAGTAGAAGTATTTCCTCTTTGTATGTTCATGCATTTAAAACATGAACATATTCTATGACAACAATTGTAAATACTCTTTTAGTTTCAGACAAGCCGATAGTCATAAAAACTTCGAAATTCTTTCACATGAACAAAATTTTTTTTTCCCTCAGTAAATCTAGTGACTATTCTGACTTTTGAACAGGTCTAGTTTTGACAACCTTTGAATCGGACGAATCAGTCAGTGGCCATCCAGAGCACCGGCCAGAGCGCAGAACAAGATTTTTTGGATATTGTTTAAATCACATCATCTGCAGTAAACGATCTGGGAGTGATCCTTGATGCTGGATGATCATGTGAAGCTCATATAGATAATATTACTTGGGCAGCCTTCTTACATCTCAGATTATACTAAAATACAGTAATATAAACTCATGCTCAAAAGAAACTAATCACTTTTACATCGGCATTTGCGCTTCTACAGATAACTGAACGAAGAAAACATTCGCCAAAACACATTCTTCAGCCGAGTAGCAAGGCACAAGCGTGTAATTTAGCGAATTACATTCTGGCATAAAAAAAAAAAACAGTGGAAACAGCCTCAATGCAATTAACAGAAACCTCTCGTGCACAATTGTTGCATATACAGCCGTCCGACAGTGCAATCATGCATTATCGAAAAGCACACCAAAGAAACGCCAAGACTTTCACAGGAGGAACGCAACAGAGCCGTTGGTACGACCGATATGGGGGCTTCACAACATCAGATCCACGTTTTGCCCTGGCCAGCACGAGCTCCAGATATGAATCCAATTGAGCACCTCTGGGATCACCTCGACAGACAGCTGAGACAACGACAACATCCACCTGCAAATCGACAACAACTGGAACAGGTTCTCTCGGAACTGTGTCAGAGAATTCCTTCTGAAGTCATCAGGTGATTGACATCATCAATGAGGAGACATGTACTGGCCTGTATTGAGTCAACGGGTAGTCACACAAGGTACTGAGAGCTTGGACAGGACCATATTCCGTTTTGAACACATCCTGTCAATGAACTCTCCTCTTCTTTTCCTTTCGGCTGTTCCCTTCAGGGGTCGCCACAGCAAATGATCTGCCTCCATCTCTCCCTATCCTCTGCATCTTCTACTCTTACTCCAACGACCTTCATGTCCGCCTTCACCGCATCCATAAATCTTCTCTTTGGTCTTCCTCTGGGCCTTTTGCCTGGTAGTTCCAACCTCAGCATCCTATGACCAATATACTCACTATCCCTCCTCTGTACATGTCCAATCCATCTCAATCTAGCCTCTCTGACTTTGTCTCCAAAACATCTAACATGTGCTGTCCCTCTGATGTACTCATTTCTGATCCTATCCATCCTCGTTACTCCCAAAGAGAACTTCAACATTTTCATCTCTGCTACCTCCAACTCTGACTCCTGTCTTTTCCCCAGGGCCACTGTCTCTAAACCATACAACATTGCTGGCCTCATCACCGTCTTGTACACTTTTCCCTTCATTCTTGCCGATACTCTCCTATCACACATCACACCGGACACTTTTCTCCATCCATTCCAACCTGCCTGCACGCGCTTCTTCACCTCTTTTCCACACTCTCCATTCCTCTGGATTGTTGAGCCTAAGTACTTAAAATCCTCCACCTTCTTTATCTCTGCCCCCTGTAACCTCAAAGTTCCTCTTGGGTCCTTGTCGTTCACACACATGTATTCTGTCTTACTAAGACTAACCTTCAATCCCCTCCTTTCCAGGGCATACCTCCACCTCTCTAGATTTTCCTCCACTCGGTCTCTGCTCTCACTACAGATCACGATGTCATCTGCAAACATCATAGTCCATGGAGATTCTTGTCTAACCTCATCTGTTAGCCTGTCCATCACCATAGCAAACAAGAAGGGGCTCAGAGCTGACCCTTGATGCAGTCTCACCTCCACCTTGAACTCTTCTGTCACACCGACAGCACACCTCACCACTGTCTTACATCTATCATACATGTCCTGCACCACTCTAACATACTTCTCTGTCACTCCAGACTTCCTCATACAATACCACAGTTCTTCTCTCGGCACCCTGTCATATGCTTTCTCCAGATCCACAAAGGCACAATGCAGCTCCTTCTGACCTTCTCTGTACTTCTCTATTAACATCCTCAAAGCAAACACTGCATCTGTGGTGCTCTTTCTGGGCATGAAACCAAACTGTTGTTCACAAATGCTGACCTCTGCCCTTAGTCTTGCTTCCACTATTCTTTCCCATAGCTTCATTGTATGGCTCATCAACTTTATCCCTCTGTAGTTGCCACAACTCTGTACATCGCCCTTGTTCTTAAAAATGGGCACAAGCACACTTCTCCGCCATTCCTCTGGCATCTGCTCACTTTCTAAGACCTTGTTGAATATTCTTGTCAGAAAATCTACTGCTACCTCCCCTAGACACTTCCATACCTCAACTGGTATGTCATCAGGGCCAACTGCCTTTCCATTCTTCTGTCAATGAACTCTCAATGTGTTAATTTTCATTTCCACCCCCATGTGTCTTCTGACTGATGTCCTGAACACATGAGTATTGATTGGACATTGGCAAATACGTTTAATGCTGTATAAATTAAATTTTCAAAAATATACAACATTTCTAACGTGTTTTTGTTGATGTCATTTTTATCAGCATTAGTGTCGACTTTCTTTTGCCCATGAGTTTATATGATGTCATATATACAGTCAGTGTGACCAGGAAAATTTAGATGGAGGACGTGTGTGTGTGTGTGTGTGTGTGTGTGTGTGTGTGAAGGAGAGAAGATTGAGGAAGAGAGGATAAGATCAGATGGATGGAATGAAAGCAAGGGATGTTTTCAGGTCAGAGGGGAAAATTACAAAACTACCAGCTGTGATGGAGTGTATAGAGTGAGGTCAGGTGATTATTGAGAGATTTATAATTTATATTTAATAACGAATAATAATTTATAATGTGAGTTGTGAGTGAGTGTGATGTGGTTCTTCTCCTCCACAGAGTGTCATTTTGTCGTATCACATCCTCCACCTCAGCACCTGCAGTCGCTCCCAGCTGCAGCAGTGCAGCCTCTCTACAATCTGACTGACGGAGGTTTTTGTACGACTCTCTAACACTGTGTGAGCCAGTAGCCTGAGATCTCATGACGACTCTGACAGTAATATTCTGCTGCATCTTCAGTCTGGACTCCACTGATGGTCAGAGTGAAATCAGATCCAGATCCTCTGCCACTAAAACGAGCTGGAAAACCCGACTGCAACTGATTCGCATCTTTAATCAGGAATTTAGGAGCTTCTCCAGGTTTCTGCTGATACCAGTATAAATAGTTATTATTAGTCACTGGCTGACTGGTTCTACAGTTCATGGTGACTGTTTCTCCTGGAAGAACAGATTTCACTGCAGGAGTCTGAGTTACTGTGGCTTGACCTCTGCATTCTGAAAACAATATTGAAAACAAAATTACATAAATAACAAAGAATTCTGTTTGTATTTATATGAACACATCATTGCAGAGATAAAATCTGAAGTGGTGTCTGACCTTGAGTCCAGAGGATCAGCGTGCAGAGGATCAGAGTCCAGATGAAGACGGGGATCAAAGTCATGGTCGCTGTGGGTGAAGTTGCTGTAGCAGCAGCTCTCAGTCATGAAGTGTTAAAGTCACAGCGCTATAAACCCTCCCAGAGCACTGAAGCATGTGCTGCCAATGCAAAGTGTCGTCTAAGTCTGGAACCACCTTCAGCACATTCCCCCCTGAACTTACTGTCATTCTCACTCTACTACAGAGGGATTGTGGGAATTTGGTCACAAAAAAAAAAAAAAAAAAAACCTTCAAGAAAAATAATCATTTTTCATTTTTTGAACAAAGGGCAGTGGCGGTCTGGTGGTAAAGCTGCTGGTTGGTGTGTGTGTGTGTGTGTGTGTGGTTGTGTATGTTTGTGTGTGTGTGTGTGTTTGTGTGTGTGTGTGTGTGTGTTTACTGTAGTGTAACAGAGGTTTTTGTACGACGGTTTCATGGTTATGTATCACTGTGGTACACTTTTGGTGGAGGAACCAAACTGTCTGTGGGCCGTAAGTAATTCTCTAATTATTGAAATACAATGTGTTCAGATTAATGTTTTTCACCAATAAGATCAGATTTTATTACAAACATTTACTTGATGTTAAATTTTGAAAACTGTATCTGACTCTCGTGCTCGTATCTCCTTTTAATTTTAAAAACTGTGTCGACTCTTCTTTGTGCAAATCACTGTGAGATTTTTATTGAATTAATTATTAAATATAAATTACATTTAACTCGCCTTAAATATGATAAAGACTCTGAGTCCATGAAGAGAAAAGGTATTCCATGTCTCTCACTGCCGGCGGTAAGAGGTTCATGTAAAAGAACCATTGCTGACCTTCGTAAAGAGGAGCTACATAGTCTTCAGCATGTTTCTGCCCTGCAATGGGCTGGCAAGCTGTACAGGGTGGACTCTTCCCTCGTCCACAGTCAGCTGAGATGGGCACCAGCCTCCCTGCGACCTTAAATGGGATTATGTCGTTCAGAAAATGAATGAATGAAAATAAATGTTATGATAATTTAATGATCACAAGAATGAAAATGATAATAAATATAAACTGTAAAGTATTTGAATTGAGTGTGAAATGTTAGTGAAGCTCCACTGAACTCAGTTCTGCTCTGGAAGATATAAAAGGAACTGAAACACACACAATGAGCTGAAACGAAACCTGAGTGACTGACAGCTGTCCATTTCTGTCCGAACTGTGTGTGTGTGTGTGTGTGTGTGTGTGTGTGTGTGTGTGTGTAGGTGCTACCCAGCCCACTGTGACGGTGCTGCCCCCCTCCAGTGTGGAGCTGCACCAGGATAAGTCTACATTCGTGTGTGTGGCTGAAAAGGGCTTCCCCTCGGACTGGAGGCTGAGCTGGAAGGTTGATGGGAAGATCTGGAACTCGGGGGAGAGTCGCAGTATCGCCGTCCTGAACGTGGACGGCCTCTACAGCTGGAGCAGCACGCTGAGCTTATGCCCGGATCAGTGGAGGAACAAGGCGGTGACCTGTGAGGCCTACAACACCCACCAACCTACTGTGGTGATCACAGTGAACACAGAGCAGTGCTGAGGGCTGTGAACTCACACACACTTTACTCAGCTCACCTTCTACTGCTTCACTGTGTGCTACATGTGGCCTTCACTGCTCAAATGCCCCACTTTCATCATTTCATTTGTGTTATTAACATGTGAGTTCACACACTCCTCAGTTTAACTCACATCTTCTTCTTAATTATCACCCAAATATGTGTTAAGTGTGAATCACTGCAATGTTCTGCTCTGAATTATTAATAAAAGCTTTTCAATCATTCAAATCCTTTTTCTTTACATTATTGATGATGCATATCACACACACATCACCAACACGCCTGTCTCATTCCTGGTTGGTGGAAAGTCAGTACTGATATTCCATCACTGCAATGTGATAAATAAATTATTTCACTGTTACCAAATCATACCAAACATCAGTATAAAACTAACACTTATTCATTTATTCATTATAAATAACAAGCACTTATTTATAACCTCATATCTAATTATGTCATGTTCACATTTATTGTTTGTTTTCCTTTGTCGAAGTATTTCGTGTTTTCATGTTCATTCATTTAAAACATGAACATATTCTATGATACAAATTCAGCCATGGGGGAGGGGGGGGCAAAGAAGTGTCCGCCCTCACACTAGTCCCAAGCCCGGATAAATGCAGAGGGTTGCGACAGGAAGGGCATCCGGCGTAAAACATTTGCCAGAATACAAAATGCAAACCGTAAAGACAAATTTCATACCAGATCGGGCGAGGCCTGGGTTAACAACGACCGCTATCAGTGCTGTTAACCAATAGGGTGCTGGTGGACATTGGACTACTGTTGGTCAAAGAAGAAGAGGCGGGAGGCGTGTCTGTAGGCAGAGAGGGAAGAGGAAAGGCATGAGTTTAGGACTGAGAGTAGGGACTTTGTATGTTGAAACTATGGCAGGAAAAGGTAGAGAGCTGGCTGACATGATGCAGAGGAGGAAGGTGGACATACTGTGTGTTCAGGAGATCAGGTGGAAAGGTAGCAAGGCTAGAAGTTTAGGAGCAGGGTTTAAGCTGTTTTATCATGGTGTGGATGGGAAGAGAAATGGAGTAGGAGTCATCTTGAAGGAGGGGTTTGTCAGGAATGTTCTAGAAGTGAAAAGAGTGCCAGACAGAGTGATGAGTCTCAAGTTAGAAATTGAATGCATGATGTTGAATGTTGTTAGTGCTTAGGCCCCACAGGCAGGATGTGAGCTAGAAGAAAATGAGAGATTCTGGATTGAGTTCGATAAACTGATACAGAGTACCCCCAGAGGTGAAAGAGTGGTCATTGGGGAGGACTTCAATGGAAATGTTGGTGCAGGAAACAGAGGGGACGAGGAAGTGATTGGCGGGTTTGGTATCCAGGACAGGAACACAGAAGGACAGATGTTGATCGATTTTGCAAAAAGGATGGAAATGGCTGTGGTGAATACTTTCTTCCAGAAGAGACAGGAGCATTGGGTGACTTATAAAAGCAGAGGTAGGAGTACACAGGCAGACTACATCTTGTCTAGGCGATGTGATTTGAAGGAAGTCAGTGACTGCAAAGTAGTAGTGGGTGAGAGTGTTGCCAAACAGCATAGGATGGTGGTGTGCAGGATGATGCTGATGGTAAGAAAGGTGAAGAAGGCAAAGGCAGAGCAGAAGACAAAGACAAAGTGTTGGAAGCTGAAAAAGAAAGAGTGTTGTGTTCTCTTCAAAAGGGGAGTTGAAACAGGCATTGGGTGGTCAGGAAGTACTTCCAGGACAACTACAGCTAATGTGATCAGTGAGACAGGTAGGAGAGTACTTGGTGTGTTCTCTGGAAGGACAGTAAATAAGGAGACTTGGTGGTGGAATGAGGAAATGCAGGAGTGTGTACAAAAGAACAGGCTAGCTAAGAAGAAGTGGGACATAGAGAGGACCGAAGAGAGTAAACAGGAGTACAGGGAGAAACAGCGTAAAGCGAAGGTAGCGGTGTCAAAGGCCAAACAGAGGGCGTATGATGACTTCTATGCTCGGGTGGACAGTAAGGAGGGAGAAAATGATTTATGCAGGTTGGCACAGCAGAGAAATAGAGATGGGAAGGACATGCACAAGTTAGAGTGATTAAGGACAGAGAGGGAAATGTATTGACTGATGACAGAATTGTGCTGGGAAGATGGAAAGAGTACTTTGAAGAGCTGATGAATGAGGAAAATGAGAGAGAGAGAAAGAGTAGAAGAGGTGACTGTTGAGGACCAGGAAGTAGCAAAGATTAGTAAGGTTGAAGTGAGGAGGGCATTGAAAAGAATGAAGAATGGAAAGGCAGTTGGTCCTGATGACATACCGGTGGAGGTATGGAAGTGTCTAGGAGAGGTAGCAGTCGATTTTCTGACAAGAAAATTCAACAAGGTCTTAGAGAGTGAGAGGATGCCGGAGGAATGGAGAAGTGTAATGGTGCCCATTTTAAAGAACAAGGGAGACATGCAGAGTTGTGGCAACTACAGAGGGATAAAGTTGATGAGCCATGCAATGAAGTTATGCGAAAGAATAGTGGAAGCTAGACTAAGGGCAGAGGTCAGCATTTGTGAACAACAATTTGGTTTCATGGACATGGTGAAGGAGGACATGAAGGCAGTTCATGTAAAAGAAGAAGATGCAGAGGATAGGGTGAGATGGAGACAGATGATTCGCTGTGGTGACCCCTGAAGGGAACAGCCGAAAGGAAAAGAGGAAGAAGTTTGGTTTCATGCCAAGAAAGAGCACCACAGATGCAGTGTTTGCTTTGAGAATGTTAATAGACAAGTACAGAGAAGGTCAGAAGGAGCTGTGTTGTACCTTTGTGGATCTAGAGAAAGCATATGACAGGGTGCCGAGAGAGGAACTGTGGTATTGCATGAGGAAGTCTGGAGTGGCAGAGAAGTATGTCAGAGTGGTGCAGGACATGTATGAGAGATGTAAGACAGTGGTGAGGTGTGCTGTCTATGTGACAGAAGAGTTCAAGGTGGAGGCGGGACTGCATCAAGGGTCATCTCTGAGCCCCTTCTTGTTTGCTATGGTGATGAACAGGCTGACAGATGAGGTCAGACAAGAATTCCCATGGACTATGATGTTTGCAGATGACATTGTGATCTGCAGTGAGAGTAGAGAACAAGTGGAGGAAAATCTAGAGAGGTGGAGGTATGACCTGGAAAGGAGAGGAATGAAGGTTAGCCTCAGTAAAACAGAATGCATATGTGTGAACGACAAGTACCCAAGAGGAACGGTGAGGTTACAGGGAGCAGAGATAAGGAAGGAAGGAGGATTTTAAGTACTTAGGCTCAATAATTGAGAGCAACGGAGAGTGTGGGAAAGAGGTGAAGAAGTGTGTGCAGGTAGGTTGGAATGAGTGGAGAAAACTGTCTGGTGTGATGTGTGATAGGAAGGTATCGGGAAAATGAAAGGAAAAGTGTACAGGGTGGTGATGAGGCCAGCGATGTTGTATGGTTTAGAAACAGTGGCCCTGGGGAAAAGACAGGAGGCAGAGCTGGAGGTAGCAGAGATGAAAATGTTGAGGTTCTCTTTGGGAGTATCGAGGATGGATAGGATTAGGAATGAGGACATCAGAGGGATAGCACGTTAGATATTTTGGAGACAAATTCAGGGAGGCTAGATTGAGATGGTTTGGGCATGTACAGAGGAGGGATAGTGAGTATATTGGAAGTAGGATGCTGAGGTTGGAACTACCAGGCAGAAGGCCTAGAGGAAGACCAAATGGATGTGGTGAAGGGGGACATGAAGGTAATTGGAGTACGAGTAGAAGACGCAGAGGATAGGGTGAGATGGAGGCGGATGGTTTGCTGTGGCGACCCCTGAGGGAAAAGCCGAAAAGAAAAGAAGAAGATTCTATGACAATTGTGAAATACTCTTTTCGTATCAGACAAGCTAGTAGTTATAGAAACTCCAACATTCTTTCACTTGAACTAAATATTTTTTCCTCAATAAATCAGCCAACATTTCTCAGGACTAGTGACTCTCCTGACTTTTGAACAGGTCTAGTTTTTGACAACTTTTGAATCGAACTAGTCAGTCAGTGACTATCCAGAGCCACAGCCAGAGTGCAGAACAAGATTTTTTGGATATTGTTTAAATCACATCATGTGCCGTAGTAAAGGACCTGGGAGTGATTATTGACGCTGGACGTTTATGTGAAGCTCATGTAGATAATATTACTTGGGCAGCCTTCTTTCATCTCAGGAATAATACTAAAATAATATATATGTCATATGTTCAGTCAGTATGACCAAGAGAATTTGGATGGAGGACATGTGTGTCTGTGTATGCATCCATGTGTATGTGTGTATGTGTGTGAGTGTGTGTGTGAGTGTGTGCGTGTGTGTGTGTGTGTGAAGGAGAGAATAAGATCAGATGGATGGAGTGAAAGCGAGGGATGTCTTCAGGTCAGAGGGGAAAACTACAGAAATACTGGCTGTGATGGAGTGTATAGAGTGAGGTGTGGTGATTATTGAGAGATTTATAATTTCTATTTAATAATTAATAATAATTTATAATGCGAGTTGTGAGTTAGTGTGATGTGGTCCTTCTCCTCCACAGAGTGTCATTGTGTCGTATCACATCCTCCACCTCAGCACCTGCAGTCGCTCCCAGCTGCAGCAGTGCAGCCTCTCTACAATCTGACTGACGAAGGTTTTTGTACGACTCTCTAACACTGTGTGAACACACAGCTACTTGGGCAATGAACACTCTGACAGTAATAATCTGCTGCATCTTCAGTCTGGAGTCCACTGATGGTCAGAGTGAAATCAGATCCAGATCCTCTGCCACTGAAACGAGCTGGAAAACCCGACTGTAACTGATTCACATATTTAATCAGGAGTTTCGGAGCTTCTCCGGGTTTCTGCTGATACCAGTGTAAATTGTTATTGCCATTCACATTCTGACTGGTTCTACAGTTGATGGTGACGGTTTCTCCTGGAAGCGCAGATTTCACTGCAGGAGTCTGAGTTACTGTGACTTGACCTCTGCATTCTGGAAATATATAACGTGACATAAATATCTAAAATATAAAAATGAACAATATTTCTAATTGTATTTATATGAACAGATCATTGTTGAGATGAAATCTGAAGTGGTGTCTGACCTTGAGTCCAGAGGATCAGAGTCCAGATGAAGACGGGGATCAAAGTCATGGTCGCTGTGGGTGAAGTTGCTGTAGCAGCAGCTCTCAGTCATGAAGTGTTAAAGTCACAGCGCTATAAACCCTCCCAGAGCACTGAAGCATGTGCTGCCAATGCAAAGTGTCGTCTAAGTCTGGAACCACCTTCAGCACATTCCCCCCCAAACTTACGGTCATTCTCACTCTACTACAGAGTGATTGTGGAAAATTTTACTTCTGGGCTCAGATGGAGATTTTCTGTTCATACTTTTCGGTCTCAGATGCATAAATAAGTGAATTTGAGAGAGAAGTTGAAACTTTCACTGGATGGTGTTTGTACTGAATGTTCATGAGTTTCTCACTGTGCTGGATTAATGGTGGAAGAAGCAGCTTCGATGTTTGCAGTGAGTAAAAACACACGAATATTTTTCCTCACTGAGGGATTGTGGGTAAAACCCGTGTGAGTGCAGATCTACATTCAGTAAATTTCACGTTTTTTGTGATTACAAAGTTAATCTTTCTTTCACATCAACTGTATCCACAGTTTCGATTAATAATCTTAGAGTTAAAAACAGTAAAAAGTATTAAAAACAGTGGGAGAGTTGGTGTATTAATCACCTGATGTGAAGAGAAGTTGGTGTTTAGTCTCTGTTTTGTAAGAAGAGGTTTAAATGGGTGGAGAGAGCAGTGAGTTTAGAGCAGCAGGTTTTTGTACGACCACTAAACCTGTTTGTATCACTGTGGTGGACTTTTGGTGAAGGAACCAAACTGTCTGTGGGCCGTAAGTAACCTGTTCATTAATGTCTAATGGAGTGTGTTCAGAATAATTACTGAAATGGAGTGTGTTCAGAATAATGACTGAAATGGAGTGTGTTCACACACACACACACACACACACACACACACACACACACACACACACACACACACACACACCGAATCGCCATCTTAATGTGGTGGAGGGGTTGCGTGACCTAATGATCCTAGGAGCTATGTTGTCAGGGCATAATGCCCCTGGTCGGGCAAACAGGCAAACAGGTCCTGGGTGAGAATCCAAACAAAGTGCAGTTAAGAAGACCTCTATGATGGAAAAAACAAGGATACAGTTTCCCTCACCCGAAAGCAGGTCACCAGGTTCCCCCCCTGGAGCCAGGCTTGAGGGAGGGGCTCAAAGGCGAGCTTCTGCCGATGGAGCCCGGCCAGGCCCAGCCCAAAAGGAAACATGGGTCCTCCTCTCATAGACCCACCACCTGTGGGAGGGGCTATAGGGGTCAGGTGCGATTTGAGTTGGGTGACAGCTGAGGGCATGGGTTCTGTCGGACCGATCCTCGGTTACAGACTCTGACTCTTGGGACATGGAATGTCACCGCTCTGGCAGGGAAGGAATCTGAGCTGGTGCACGAGGTGGAGAGATACCGACTAGATATAGTCGGGCTCACGTCAATGCATAGCTTGGGCTCTGGAAACACCCATCTCGAGAGAGGCTGGACCTTATTCCATTTTGGAGTTGCTCATGGGGAGAGGTGGCGAGAAGGTGTGGGCATTCTTGTTGCCCCCCCCGTCTTGGTGCCCAGACGTTGGGGTTCTCCCCGGTCGACGTAAGGGTAGCTTCCCTCCGCCTTCAGATGGGGGGGGGGACTGGTCCTGACTGTTATTTGTGCTAATGCCAGCCCCAAATGACAGTTCAGTGTACTTACCCTTTTTGGAGTCTTTAGGGGTGTGTTGGAGAACGCTCCCTCTGGAGACTCACTCGATGTCTTGGGAGACTTTAATGCCCATGTGGGCAAATATAGTGTGACCTGGAAGGGAGTGATCAGTAGGTACGACCTCTTCAGTCTGATCCCGAATGGTGTTTCATCGTTGGACTCCTGTGCTCGTCACAAACACCATGTTCGAACGTAAGGGTGCCCATAAGTGCACTTGATACCAGGACACCCTAGGTCGCAGTTCAATGATCGACTTTGTAGTCGTGTCACCAAACTTGCGGCCGCATGTTCTGGACACTCGGGTGAAGAGAGGAGCTGAGCTGTCGACCGATTACCACCTGGTGGTGAGCTGGCTTCGATGGTGGGGGAGGCTGCCGTCCAGACCTGGCAGGCCCAAGCATGTAATTAGGGTCTTCTGGGAACGTTTGGCGAAGTCTACTGTCAGAGATGCCTTTAACTCCCACCTCCGGCAGAGCTACAACTACGTCCCGGAGGAGGCGGGTGACATGGAATCTGAATGGGCCATGTTTTGTGCCTCTATTTCTGAGGCGGCAGCGCATAGCTGTGGCCGGAAGGTAGTCGGTGCTTGTCGTGGCAGTAACCCCAGAACCCAGTGGTGAACACCTGTGGTGAAGGGGGCTGTCCAGCTGAAAAAGGAGGCCTATCAGGTCTTATTAGCCTGTGGGACTCCCAAGGCAGCAGACAGGTATCAACAGGCCAAATGTGATGCAACCGAGGCTGTCACAGGTGCAAAATCTTGGGTGTGGGAGGAATTCGGTGAGGTCCTCTAGAATGATTATAGGTTAGCTTCAAAAAGGTTCTGGGCCACCATCCGACACCTCAGGAGAGGGAAGCAGTTCTCCACAAACACTGTTTACAGTGGAGGTGGGGAGCTGCTCACCTCGACTGGGGATGTTGTCGGGAGATGGAGTGAATACTTTGAGGACCTCGTCAATCCCACCAACACGCCCTCCGTGAAGGAGGAAGACCCTGGGGGTTTGAGTGAGGGTCTGCCCAACACTGGAGTGGAGGTCACTGATGTAGTCAAAAAGCTCCTCAGTGGTCGGGCTCTGGGGTTGGATGAAAGGGATGTCTGGACCTCTTTGCTTAGGTTTCTGCCCCCGCGACCTGATTCTGGATCAAACAGAACATGCTGCGGCTGCTGCTGCTGATGAGTGTGTTCAGAAGGAGTCTTAAAATGGAGTGTGTTTAAATTTTGTTTCTGAAGTCTCCATTATTTTAGAAGTCAAAGAAAATATATCTGCCGATAGTGCGAGTAGCTCAATTTAATTTAAATATTCAAATAAATAGAACATTGTGTAAATTATAACTAAGTTAAATTATTTGAACTACATTTCATACCTTCGAGACTGTGAGTCCATAAACAGATAAATGTGGAACTAGATTTATTTCAATAATTAATCATTTCTACTTTAAGATGTTTATATATTGGTCATAATTGTAATATTTCAAATTTTGAATATTATAATTTATATATAAAATATATTATATGTAAACAAATTTTGATGTCCAGTCAGAAAGTATCATAAATGATAATAAATATAAAATTAGAAGTATTTGATTTGAGTGTGAAACGTTAGTGAAGCTCCACTGAACTCAGTTCTGCTCTGTAAGATATAAAAGGAACTGAAACACACAGTGAGCTAAAACGAAACCTGAGTGACTGACAGCTGTCCATTTCTGTCCCAGCTGTGTGTGTTTGTGTGTGTGTAGGTGCCACCCAGCCTACTATGACGGTGCTGCACCCCTCCACTGTGGAGCTGCAGCAGGATAAATCCACATTCGTGTGTGTGGCTGACAAGGGCTTCCCCTCAGACTGGAGGCTGAGCTGGAAGGTTGATGGGAAGATCTGGAACTCGGGGGGGGGGATCAGCAGCACCGCCATCCTGAATGCGGACGGCCTCTACAGCTGGAGCAGCACGCTGAGCCTCCGCCCGGATCAGTGGAGGAACAAGGTGGTGACCTGTGAGGCCTACAACAGCCACCAACCTACTGTGGTGAGCACAGTGAACACAGAGCAGTGCTGAGAGCTGTGAACTCACACACACTTTACTCAGCTCACCTTCTACTGCTTCACTGTGTGCTACATGTGGCCTTCACTGCTCAAATGCCCCACTTTCATCATTTCATTTGTGCTATTAACATGTGAGTTCACACACTCCTCAGTTTAACTCACATCTTCTTCTTCATTATCACCCAAATATGTGTTAAGTGTGAATCACTGCAATGTTCTGTTCTGAATTATTAATAAAAGCTTTTCAATCATTCAAATCCTTTTTCTTTACATTATTGATGATGCACATCACACACACACACATCACCAGCACATCTGTCTCAATCCTGGTTGGTGGAAATTCAGTATTTGTATTCCATCACTGCAATTGGAACAATTATTTCACAGTTGCCGAATCATACCAAACATCAGTATAAAACTAACACTTATTCATTTATTCATTATAAATAACAAGCAGTTATTTATAATCTAATATCTAATGATGTAATGTTCACATTTAGTGTTAATTTTCTACAGTAGAAGTATTTCCTGTTTGCATATTCATTCAATTTTTGCAATAATGAAAGGAAAAGTGTACAAGACTGTGATGAGGCCAGCGATGTTGTATGGTTTAGAAACAGTGGCGTTGAGGAAAAGACAGGAGGCAGAGCTGGAGGTAGCAGAGATGAAAATGTTGAGGTTCTCTTTGGGAGTAACGAGGATGGATAGGATCAGGAATGAGCACATCAGAGGGACAGCACATGTAAGAGGTTTTGGAGACAAAATCAGAGAGGCTAGATTGAGATGGTTTGGACATGTACAGAGGAGGGATAGTGAGTATATTGGTAGTAGGATGCTGAGGTTGGAACCACCAGGCAGAAGGTCTAGAGGAAGACCAAAGAGAAGATTTATGGCTGTGGTGAAGGCAGACATAAAGGCAGTTGGAGTAAGAGAAGAAGATGCAGAGGATAGTGTGAGATGGAGGCAGGTGTTTCGCTGTGGCGACCCCTGAAGGGAATAGCCGAAAGGAAAAGATGTTCATTCATTTAAAACATGAACATATTCTATGATAATAATTGTCAAACACTCTTTTAGTCTCAGACAAGCTGATAGTCATAGAAACTCCAAAATTCTTTCACTTGAACTAAATATTTTTTCCTCAGTAAATCAAAGGACCTGGGAGTGATTATTGACGCTAGATGTTCATGTGAGGCTCAAATAGATAATATGTGAGGCGCTCCACCGAATGTAGGCGCTTGTCGCAAGGACTACTTTTGTGAAAATGGCCAATAAAATAGAAGTGGTCATCTTTCATCAAAATTCGGATTTTTGCATAAACCATTAAAACAAGTATTCAACTATCACTTGCTGAAGTGAAATCGACTAAAACTCACTAAAAATGTCTTTTATTTCCATTTTTCTGACGAGTACCCTCATAAAACTGGATAAAACAGTAGCAAACTTACCGGTTTTCTTTGCAATTATTCACCGAGTTCGGTACAAGACACACTATAATCCATACACCAGAAGAACGGTCGTGAAGTTGTCTCTCCATTTTGGATACTGTTTTAATATTAAAATGCCGTTTCAGTAAATAAAATAAAGGTTATAAAGACGATATGTAGGTAAACAATGCAGGCTCGTCGCTCAGGAAAGATCTGAAACGAGCATCCTGATTGGTGAACTCGGTCACATGCTCATATTGCACATGCTCAGTGCCCATCACACGTTAACTTCCACACGTTAACTTCCTGTTGACTTTCTGACTCTAGTATAGCATGTGGAACTTATCTCCAACTTTCTCTTCAATAACAGTCAGTAAGTTTATTTATAAGATTGTGAATACACATAATTTCTGGAAAAGGAGAGTGAAATGTCATCTGTGATGTCTAGCAGCATTAGTATAGATGTTCAATTCCACACTGGAATTCGGATTTGAAGATTATTTCTCTCTCTTTCTCTGTGTCACACACACACACACAGTGTGTGTGCAAATGGTTAAATGAGTAGCATCCAGATGAACTAGTGCAATTTGAATGGAAGAAAATACAGTATATGAAGGGAGTGGGGCAAATGAGTGCACATGCACAATTTGAGCACCCACTGCTTACAGTATGTGTGTGTGTGTGAGTGAGTGAGATACCTCAAGTCTGCTGGAATATTATGAAAGACATGATTCCATTGCAATTCAGTCAAAAATCCCATATGTTCAGTATTATGTACTTTAGAAACTTAATATGAGTATTGTATGAGTATTGGTATTTTTGTCTGCATGCAAAATTCGATGATGGATATGTTTTGATCATTTGATTTGTGTGTAATCTTGTCTGGACTGGACATGCTGGATCGTGGGTTGTTTATTTTTGTACAAAAATTGGTCAAGACCTGAAAAACACTTAAATGTTTCATACCTTTTATATATAAACAAAGTGATGATGATGATGATGATGATGATGCCAGCTGTGTTGATGAAGATTTTGACTTTGATGTTGATGAAGAGGCATCTGTTAATAAAAGTGTGATGACTGGTGTTTGTGAAGATGTGATTTTATCTGCTGAGCAGGATATAGATGATGATGATGATGCTGAGGGTGGAGTTGATGAAGATTACTTGTATAAAGAGATCAGAGTTTTGTTATATGGTTTTCTTATATATAGTTTTCTTAATTTCAGTGTGATTGTTTGAACCCAAGAGTGTTTTTGTTTTTCCAATCAGTATCATTTGAAGGCATTTGAACCTTTTATATAATTATCAAAAAGATACACAATGATCTTATTGGAATAAACAGAAATGGGAAAAAAAAAAAAAGTTGGGTTTTTTGTTAATTTTTTGGGCTTACCACAGTGACTGATGGGTTTAAAAAGGGTGTGTCAGATTAAAATGAGGATGATTTCTCTTATCATCTCTTCATAAAACTCTTCCAAGACATGTTTTCTAAAAAATTATATGGCTGAAGTGCATAAAAATATTTGGTTGCGAAGAACTAATGATGTTGGAAGAAGTGCAATCGTTGTGCTCATTTTTAGTTGAATGCTGACACAAGAAATGGCATAGCTCACTCAGTTTTCAAGGTATTGACAAACTTTTGGCTGCGTTTTGTAGCTTTGGGCCTCCTCGATCTGACTGTGTAAAAATCTCAGTTTTGGACACGAGAGCCTACTTTCGGTGGAGTGGCTCACATATTACTTAGGGAGCCTTCTTACATCTCAGGAATCAGGAATAATACTAAAATAATATATATGATGTCAAATATACAGTCATTGTGACCAGGAGAATTTAGATGGAGGATGTGTGTGTGTGTGTGTGTGTGTGTGTGAGAAAAGGAGAGAAGATGAAATCAGGTGAATGGAATGAAAGCGAGGGATGTTTTCAGGTTAGAGGGGAAAACTACAAAAGTACCGGCTGTGATGGAGTGCGTAGAGTGAGGTGTGGTGATTATTGAGAGATTTATAATTTATATTTAATAATGGATAATAATTTATAATGTGAGTTGTGTGTGAGTGTGATGTGGTTCTTCTCCTCCACGGAGTGTCACTGTGTCGTATCACATCCTCCACCTCAGCACCTGCAGTCGCTCCCAGCTGCAGCAGTGCAGCCTCTCTACAATCTGACTGACGGAGGTTTTTGTACGACTCTCTAACACTGTGTGAACCAGTAGCCTGAGATGGAATGGTGACTCTGACAGTGGTAATCTGCTGCATCTTCAGTCTGGACTCCACTGATGGTCAGAGTGAAATCAGATCCAGATCCTCTGCCACTGAAACGAGCTGGAAAACCCGACTGCAACTGATTCACAAATTTTATCAGGAGTTTAGGAGCTTCTCCGGGTTTCTGCTGATACCAGAATAAGCGGTTACCATATGAGCTGTGAGAGGACACTGCTTGACTGGTTCTACAGTTGATGGTGACTGTTTCTCCTGGAAGTGCAGATTTCACTGCAGGAGTCTGAGATACTGTGGCTTGACCTCTGCATCCTGCAAAAAAAGTTATATTTCAAATATTGCAACAGAAAGAAATGTATTTACATGAACGGATCATTGTAGAGATGAAGTATGATGTAATGTCTGACCTTGAGTCCAGAGGATCAGAGTCCAGATGAAGACGGGGATCAAAGTCATGGTCGCTGTGGGTGAAGTTGCTGTAGCAGCAGCTCTCAGTCATGAAGTGTTAAAGTCACAGCGCTATAAACCCTCCCAGAGCACTGAAGCATGACATTTGTATGCAAAAAAAAGCATTTTCACTATAGACACAACATACAGAACTGAAACCTGCAAGACAATTTCACCCCAACGCTCTCAGAATTTGCATTTAAGGTGCTTTCCTTGTTAAATAAAGAACTGCAGTTGGAGATATACCTCCACTTGGTTTCAATACTACATCAAAGGCAAATTCATCACTAAAGTTAACCTTCTCCACATATTCTGTCATCACAGCCACTTTTCATTCAACCAGCAACACTAGGAAGTAGAATGTAATGATTTCTTCTTTAATGATTTGACTATAATGATACTGGCGTCTCGAAATGATTCTCAGATTTTCATATTTCAATGAATAAAAAAATATCTCCTGAGGAAGCAAGGTAGTATAGTGTTTAGCACAACCGTCTTACAGCAAGGTGGTCCTGGGTTCAGTTCCTGGGTTTGAGTGTTTGTGTAAATAAGTATGTTCTTCCCATGTTTGTGTGGGTTTCCTCTGGGTATCCTGGTTTCCTCCTACTGTCCAAAGAGATGAGCATTAGGCTGACTGGCTTCTCCAAATTGCCTGCAGGGATTGATGGTAAAGAGCCTGAGCTGGTGTGCAGGGTTGAGAGATACCAATTAGAGAGTCACACTCACCTCGACACAGAGCTTGGGCTCTGGAACCACCTATTTTGAGAGGGACTAGACCTTATCCTGAAGTTGCTCCCTTGGAGTGGCAGTGAGCCAGTGTGGACATCCTTGCTGAATTTGGCAGATGCGCTTATCTAGAGCGTCTTACTATTATCTTGAGCAATTGAGGGTTACCCAGCTAACACGGTTACGTTACAATTAATTTACGTTGTAAATCTGTCTGTTCAAGCAACCACGCCAAACTGGAAAGACCGCCATGCATGCGCACAGTTTACTGTGGCAGACCTCGCGCAGCCTGGGGGTGTGCGGCGCTTAGGTGACGTCCAAACAATGTTGTGGTTAAACATCACAGGCAGGTTCTCGGTGAACGTTTGATATAACGTTGCAATAACATTTACATAACGTCACACGTAACCTGACTTAGTTGGGACCTGTCTGCAACGTTGTAAATGGTCGCACCAACGTCGCGTGTTAACTGGGTAATTACCATGTTCAAGGGCACAAGACTGGTGATAGTGGGGATTGAACCACTGGCCTTTGGATTAGTATAAAATCACCTTAACCACGAAGCCATCACTGCCTGATTTAGATTGCAGATACAAGTGACTGAAATGAGCTTCTTTCGCAGGGTGGTGGGGTTCTTCCTCAAAGATCAAGTGAGAAACTGTCATCTGGGAGGAGCTCAGAGTAGGACAATTGGTCCTCCATGCTGAGAGGAGCATTTTTCAACATGATAATGCCAGACCACATGCAGCATTAATTACATCATGGCTGCGTCGGAACAGGATCCGGGTACTGAAATGGCCAGCCTGCAGTCCAGATCTTTCACTTATAGAGAACATTTGGCGCATCATAAAGAGGAAGGTTCAACAAAGAAGGCCCAAGACAGTTGAACAGTTCGAGGCCTGTATTAGACTAGCACAGTGGTGAAAATGGCAATTGTCGACACATGATGTAATGTTAACATTTAGTGTTAATTTTCTAAAGTAGAAGTATTTCCTGTTTGCATATTCATTCAATTTTTGCAATAATGAAAGGAAAAGTGTACAAGATGGTGATGAGGCCAGCGATGTTGTATGGTTTAGAAACAGTGGCGTTGAGGAAAAGACAGGAGGCAGAGCTGGAGGTAGCAGAGATGAAAATGTTGAGGTCCTCTTTGGGAGTAACGAGGATGGATAGGATCAGAAATGAGTACATCAGAGGGACAGCACATGTAAGAAGTTTTGGACACAAAGTCAGAGAGGCTAGATTGAGATGGTTTGGACATGTACAGAGGAAGGATGGTGAATATATTGGTTGTAGGATGCTGAGGTTGGAACTACCAGGCAGAAGGCCGAGAGGAAGACAAAAGAGAAGATTTATGGCTGTGGTGAAGGCGGACATAAAGGCAGTTGGAGTAAGAGAAGAAGATGCAGAGGATAGTGTGAGATGGAGACAGATGATTTGCTGTGTTTATTCTCTGTCCTTTATCAGTCTAACTTGCTGCACGTCCTTCCCATCTCTATCTCTCTGCTGTGCCAACCTGTATAGATTATTTTCTCCCTCCTTACTGTCCAACCTATCATACAAGTCATCATACGCCCTCTGTTTGGCCTTAGCCACTGCTACTTTTGCCTTACGCTGTGTCTCCCTGTACTCCTGTTTACTCTCTTCGGTCCTCTCAATGTCCGACTTCTTCTTAGCTAACCTCTTCCTTTGTACACACTCCTGCACTTCCTCAGTCCACCACCAAGTCTCCTTATCTACTTTCCTTCCAGAGGACACATCAAGTACTCTCCTACCTGTGTCCCTGATCACATTTGCTGTGGTTGTCCAGTCATCTGGAAGCACTTCCTGACCACCCAAAGCCTGTTTCAACTCCTCCTTGAAGACAACATGACCCTCTTCCTTTTTCAACTTCCACCACTTTGTCTTCTGCTCTGCCTTTGCCTTCTTCACCTTCCTCACCATCAGCGTCATCCTGCACACCACCATCCTATGCTGTTTGGCAACACTCTCACCCGCTACTACTTTGCAGTCACTGATTTCCTTCAAATTACATCGCCTACACAAGATGTAGTCTACCTGTGCGCTCCTACCTCCGCTTTTATAAGTCACCCTATGCTCCTGTTTCTTCTTGAAGAAAGCATTCACCAGTCATTTCCATCTTTTTGCAAAATCGATCAACAATTGTCCTTCTGTGTTCCTGTCCTGGATACCAAACCTGACCATCACTTCCTCGTCCCCTCTGTTGCCTGCACCAACATGTTCATTGAAGTCTGCACCAATGACCACTCTTTCACCTCTGGGGGTACTCTTCATCACTTCATCTAACTCACTCCAGCGTGAAATGTCATCTGTGATGTCTAGCAGCATTAGTATAGATGTTAAATTCCACGCTGGAATTCAGCTTTGAAGATGATTATCTCTCTCTCTCTCTCTCTCATTCACACACACACACACACACACACACACACACACACACAGTGTGCAAACGGTTAAATGAGCAGCATCCAGATGAACGATGGAAGAAAATGTAGTATATGAAGGGAGTGGGGCAAATGAGTGCAAATGGTGCGATAGATGCACTAATCAACCACTGCTTACAGTCTGTGTGTTTGTGTTTGTGTGTGTAGTGTGAGATACCCTCAGGTCTGCTGGAATATTAAGAAAGACATGAGTCCATTGCAATTCAGTCAAAGAAAATCCCATATGTTCAGTATTATGTACTTTAGAAACTTAATATGAGTATTGTATGAGTATTGGTATTCTTCTCTGCATGCAAAATTTGATTATGGAATTTTTTTGATCATTTGATATATGTGTAATCTTGTCTGGACTGGACGTGCTGGATCGTGGGTTGTTTATTTTTGTACAAAAATTGGTCAAGACTTGAAAAATACTTAAATGTTTCATACCTTTTATATATAAACAAAGTGATGATGATGATGATGATGATGATGCCAGCTGTGTTGATGAAGATTTTGACTTTGATGTTGATGAAGAGGAATCTGTTAATAAAAGTGTGATGACTGGTGTTTGTGAAGATGTGATTTTATCTGCTGAGCAGGATGTAGATGATGATGATGATGCTGAGGGCGGAGTTGATGAAGATTACTTGTATAAAGAGATCAGAGAGTTTTGTTATATGGTTTTCTTAATTTCAGTGTGATTGTTTGAACCTGACAGTGTTTTGTTTTTCCAATCAGTATCATTTGAAGGCATTTAAACCTTTTATATAATTATCAAAAAGATACACACTGATCTTATTGGAATAAATAGAATTTTTTTTTCAAAAAAGTCTTTTTTTGTTAATTTTTGGGGGGTGCCACGGACACTGATGGGTTTAAAAAGGGCGTGTCAGATTAAAATGAGGATGATTCCTCATATCTCTTCCTGAAACTCTTCCTAGACATGTTTTCTAAAAGTTTATATGGCTGAAGTGCATAAAAATGTTTGGTTGCGAAGGACTAATGATGTTGGAAGAAGTGCAATCTTTGTTCTCATTTTTCTCTAAAACGTCTTTTGAAATTTTTAGTTGAATGCTGACACAAGAAATGGCATAGCTCACTCAGTTTTCAAGGTATTGACAAACTTTTTGCAGCTTTGGGCCTCCTCTATCTGACTGTGTAAAAATCTCATTTTTCATTTTTGGACACAAGAGCCCACTTTTGGTGGAGTGGCTCACATAGTACGTAGGCAGCCTTCTTACATCTCAGGAATAATACTAAAATAATATATATGATGTCATGTGTGTGTGTGTGTATATATATATATATATATATATATATATATATATATATATACACACACACACACACACACACACAGTCAGTGTGACCAGAATTTAGATAGAGGGTGTGTGTGTGTGTGTGAGAGAGAGAAAAGGAGAGAAGATGAAATCAGGTGAATGGAGTGAAAGCGAGGGATGTTTTTAGGTTAGAGGGGAAAACTACAAAAGTACCGGCTGTGATGGAGTGCGTAGAGTGAGGTGTGGTGATTATTGAGAGATTTATAATTTATATTTAATAATGAATAATAATTTATAATATGAGTTGTGAGTGAGTGTGATGTGGTTCTTCTCCTCCACGGAGTGTCACTGTGTCGTATCACATCCTCCACCTCAGCACCTGCAGTCGCTCCCAGCTGCAGCAGTGCAGCCTCTCTACAATCTGACTGACGGAGGTTTTTGTACGACTCTCTAACACTGTGTGAACCAGTATCCTGAGATGGAATGGTGACTCTGACAGTGGTAATCTGCTGCATCTTCAGTCTGGACTCCACTGATGGTCAGAGTGAAATCAGATCCGGATCCACTGCCACTGAAACGAGCTGGAAAACCCGACTGCAACTGATTCACAAATTTTATCAGGAGTTTCGGAGCTTCTCCAGGTTTCTGCTGATACCAGTGTAAGCGGTTACCATATGAGCTGTGAGAGGACACTGCTTGACTGGTTCTACAGTTAATGGTGACTGTTTCTCCTGGAAGTGCAGATTTCACTGCAGGAGTCTGAGATACTGTGGCTTGACCTCTGCATCCTGCAAAAAAAGTTATATTTCAAATATTGCAACAGAAAGAAATGTATTTACATGAACGGATCATTGTAGAGATGAAGTATGATGTAATGTCTTACCTTGAGTCCAGAGGATCAGAGTCCAGATGAAGACGGGGATCAAAGTCATGGTCGCTGTGGGTGAAGTTGCTGTAGCAGCAGCTCTCAGTCATGAAGTGTTAAAGTCACAGCGCTATAAACCCTCCCAGAGCACTGAAGCATGACATTTGTATACAAAAAAAAAAGCATTTTCACTATAGACACAACATACTGAACTGAAACCTGCAAGACAATTTCACCCCAACGCTCTCAGAATTTGCATTTAAGGTGCTTTCCTTGTTAAATAAAGCACTGCAGTTGGAGATATACCTCCACTTGGTTTCAATACTACATCAAAGGCAAATTCATCACTAAAGTTAACCTTCTCCACATATTCTGTCATCACAGCCACTTTTCATTCAACCAGCAACACTAGGAAGTAGAATGTAATGATTTCTTCTTTAATGATTTGACTATAATGATACTGGCGTCTCGAAATGATTCTCAGATTTTCATATTTCAATGAATAAAAAAATATCTCATGATGAGGCAAGGTAGTATAGTGTTTAGCACAACCGTCTTACAGCAAGGTGGTCCTGGGTTCAGTTCCTGGGTTTGAGTGTTTGTGTAAATAAGTATGTTCTTCCCATGTTTGTGTGGGTTTCCTCTGGGTATCCTGGTTTCCTCCTACTGTCCAAAGAGATGAGCATTAGGCTGACTGGCTTCTCCAAATTGCCTGCAGGTATTGATGGTAAAGAGCCTGAGCTGGTGTGCAGGGTTGAGAGATACCAATTAGAGAGTCACACTCACCTCGACACAGAGCTTGGGCTCTGGAACCACCTATTTTGAGAGGGACTAGACCTTATCCTGAAGTTGCTCCCTTGGAGTGGCAGTGAGCCAGTGTGGACATCCTTGCTGAATCTGGCAGATGCTCTTATCTAGAGCGTCTTACGATTATCTTTTATTTATATATATATATATATATATATATATATATATATATATATATATATACACACACACACACACACTCACACACAACTGAGCAATTGCGGGTTACCCAGCTAACACGGTTACGTTGCAATTAATTTACGTTGTAAATCTCTTTGTCTGTTCAAGCAAGCGCACCAAACTGGAAAGACTGCCACGCATGCGCACAGTTTACTGTGGCAGACCACGCAGCCTGGGGATGTGCGACGCTAGGCAACGTCCAAACAATGTTGTGGTTAAACGTCACAGACAGGTTCTTGGTGAACGTTTGATATAACGTTACACGTAACCTGACTTAGTTGGGACCTGTCTGCAACGTTGTAAATGGTCGCACCAAGGTCGCGTGTTAACTGGGTAATTACCATGTTCAAGGGCACAAGACTGGTGATAGTGGGGATTGAACCACTGGCCTTTGGATCAGTATAAAATCACCTTAACCACGAAGCCATCACTGCCTGATTTAGATTGCAGATACAAGTGGCTGAAATGAGCTTCTTTCGCAGGGTGGTGGGGTTCTTCCTCAAAGATCAAGTGAGAAACTGTCATCTGGGAGGAGCTCAGAGTAGGACAATTGGTCCTCCATGCTGAGAGGAGCATTTTTCAACATGATAATGCCAGACCACATGTGGCATTAATTACATCATGGCTGCGTCGGGACAGGATCCGGGTACTGAAATGGCCAGCCTGCAGTCCAGATCTTTCACTTATAGAGAACATTTGGCACATCATAAAGAGGAAGGTTCAACAAAGAAGGCCCAAGACAGTTGAACAGTTCGAGGCCTGTATTCAACTAGAATGGGACAACAGTCCTATTTCTAAACCTGAGAAACTTGTCTCTTCGGTCCCCAGACGTTTGCAGACTGTTGGAAGAAGAAGAGGAGATGCCGCACAGTGGTGAAAATGGCACTTGTCGACACCATGACATTTAAAAATCAACATATTTTTCCCTTAAAATGATACATTTTCTCAGTTTAAACTTTTGGCCCTGTCATGTATATTCTATCCGAAATTAAATATTGAAATTTGGTACTTCTACATAATTGCATTCAGTTTTTATTCACAATTTGTAATGTGCCAACGTTTTGGGAATACATTTTCTAATTAAAGAAAAATTTTGACACTTGACCGGCCTCACAATGATGAAGTGGTGAGCACTTCCACCACACAGCAAGATCTGATGTTTGATTCCCAGGCTCAGGCATTTCTGTATGAAGTTTCCATGTTCTCCTCATGATTGTATGGGTTCCTCCCACAGTCAAAAAACATGCAAATTAAGCTAATTGGCTGTTTCAAATTTCCCATAGGTTTATAAGCGAGTATAATTTGATTGTACGCATGTGTGTTTTTAGTGACGATCGGTCAAGCTGCTTGGGTGTTGGTTAAAAGAGGCTCCAGTCTCCTCTCGACAGTAATGATTAAGCGACAATGCAAATGAGTGAGTGATGCATTACGTTCAGAGCAGCTCCCAAGGCATCACTTTAACTGAAAATAGAGCTACAAAGAGGTTAATATATGATCTGCCAACTACAGTTGGTGTCCAAATCTTGTAAAATTCAACTTTTATAACCTGGTCCTGCAACATATGTGTAAGTAGTGGAGATCAAGACATGACTCCTGCACTGGTGCACACTCTCTGTGAACGAATGTGATCAAATAATCAGTGCACACTATAACGCTTACCTTTATGGATTATGTATACAGAGACATGATGGCCAAGCTCTGCAATTACATAATGATCACAATGTTAGTTTCTCCAACATGAAGTTCACATTGCCGGTCAATTGGGTTGGGGCGCTCAAGTTTCATTCAATACAATATAAAAATTATACCCACCACTCCATCACTTTTTTTTTTTTTTTTAATTTAACTGACACACAAGGATCCCTCACTTTCCACGGTTAATTGGGACGAAGATCTCCCCGCGACCACCAAATTCTACGAAGTAGGATCAACACCCCACACCCCCCACTACATATGGAATGTATGTGTATACATATATGTGTATATAAGATCAATAAATACATATTCAACACTATAAATGCTTATAACAATTAAAACATTAAAAAATAACGCATAAGATGTAAATAAAATACAAATACTCTACACACATACAGATGCGCACCTCACATAAAAATGTAAGTGGTTTTGATGGGGAATTTTGGGTTGTTTTTTTTGTTTGTTTGGGTTTTTTTTTTTTTTTTTTGCATAATTGACCTTGCTTTGTGACATTTTCCTTAACTTTTTCCCTATTCTTATTTAATTTCCTTATTTTTGAATTTGATGAATATTTATTTAAAAAAAAAAAAAAAAAAAAAAAAAAAAGCACACACAATACACTGAAGTCTCATGAATTGAAGGGCGGCGTAGCGAGGGATCCCTGTATTAGAAGGTACTTGTCATTTTGGTCACTTTTGGGTAAAATAGATCATAAAATGGTTTCATCATGATGTTTAATATTCTGTAACTTTTGAATCAATAATGACACCGAAATAAATGAGGCTCATTTCTTTTCCTCTCTCATTCTTTCTAATAATAAACCGTTATATGAAATGTTATAGAAAATAAAATAAAAAAAAAAAATGCCCTGGGGTCTCTAGTACAACAAAACGGTAATGTTTCATAAATATTTACTTGTGATTCTGAGGGAACATTTTTAAAATTGTTTACAAACTAGGAGCATAAACACACAAAAAAAATGTTAAGAATCAGTGTCAGCTACAAACGAGGTTTATTTGGGGCAACTGGGCTTAAAAAACAAACAAAACAAAACCAAAAAAAAAAAAAAAAACAGAGCAAGCCACCATTTTTCCTCATGTGCATAATTAACATCAAAACTCCCCACACTATGTACATATTAAAAGAAGAAGAAAAAAAAAGGACTAGACTAGATACTGTTTTCTCAGAAAGTCAGTACGTATTGATGACGGTTCAATTTACTGTGACAAACGGTATTTAAACAGCGACAGGCGTCCGTCCAACCACAGGACGTCGCTTTCCCTGTAGCAGAGGAAAAAGGACTATACAGGGATGCAGGAGATAAATGTGTTGTTTCACAGCGCCCTCAGCTGGACTGAGAGTGTCACATTCCCAAAACACACTCTCACTCACACACACACACACACACACACACACACATGCACAAAGCTGAAGAGGAAACCCCAAAAAAAGTATGTGTTGATGATTGGTCTTCCACGTCTCTGACACCCCCCCTCTGTTCACATGAGTATTAATCTCTTTGCTCCATTTTGACTTTGGGAGGCTTGAGGAACGTCCTGTTCTTCTTCTCCTTACTTTTACCTTTGGCTTGGAAGTTTCTCCAACTGTCCACTCGTCCATCCCTTGATTCCTAGGAAGGATGTAAATAATAAAAATGAGTAGTAAGTTCATTCATTCTCAAAGCGGTCCAATCCTAATTATGGTTGCGGGGAGGTTGGTGCCCATTTCAGCTGACTCCGGGTGAAGGATTTGTATACCCTGAATAGCTCAACAGGCCATTACAGGGTCAACACACATGTAACCATTCTCAATCGCCCATACCTAGGGGAAAAGAGTGGAAATTGGGACAGCCAATTATCTTCCTGTGTGCGTTTTCAGATTGTGGGAAGGAAACCGGAGTACCCATAGGAAACCCACGCAAGGACAGGAAGAAACATGCAAACTCCGCACAGAAACGCCAAAGCCCGGGGATTGAACCTTGGCCTTCTTTCTTTGAGGTGGCCATGCTAACCACTTCGCTACCATGCTGCCTTAATAAACACTAGTTTAAAATAAAAATTGAAACGATTATATGCGACTTAATTAACAAACATTTATTCTGATTGGTCAATTAAATAGAACTGACTGAGTTGAGGGGGTGGTCCTGGGTTCAATACCTGGGCTTGAGCATTTCTGTGTGAAGTTTGCATCTTCTCCCAGTGCTCCCATGGGTTTCCTCCAAGTTCTCCAGTTTTCTCCCACAGTCCAAAGACATGCACATTAGGCTGATTGGCTGCTCCAAATTGACCCCAAGTGTGAGTATGAATAGTTGCAAGCATGTAGCCCTGCGATGGTCTGGCAAGATGTTCAGTGTACCATGCCTTCGCCCAGTGTTGGTCAATATAGGTACTAGCCTCACTGCGACCGAAGTAGTGTTAAACGGCTGTAGTCTCGTTAACATACAGCTGATGGTATTCAAAACCTTCGCCTACTCTTGTGAAAAAAGAAGTAGAAGCGATTGTTTTATCTGATAAAACGTCAAGTGTCCTGAAGGAAATTCTTGTGACAGAGATTGGACGGGTAGGTGTATAGGTGGGTGGTCGAGCGGATGGACGGGTAGGTGTATAGGTGGGTGGTCGAGCAGATGGCCGGGTAGGTGGTCGAGCGGATGGACGGGTAGGTGGTCGAGCGGATGGACGGGTAGGTGGTCGAGCGGATGGACGGGTAGGTGGTCGAGCGGATGGACGGGTAGGTGGTCGAGCGGATGGACGGGTAGGTGGTCGAGCGGATGGACGGGTAGGTGTATAGGTGGGTGGTCGAGCGGATGGACGGGTAGGTGGTCGAGCGGATGGACGGGTAGGTGGTCGAGCGGATGGACGGGTAGGTGGTCGAGCGGATGGACGGGTAGGTGTATAGGTGGGTGGTCGAGCGGATGGACGGGTAGGTGGTCGAGCGGATGGACGGGTAGGTGGTCGAGCGGATGGACGGGTAGGTGTATAGGTGGGTGGTCGAGCGGATGGACGGGTAGGTGTATAGGTAGGTGGTCAAGCAAATGGATGGGTAGATGTATAGGTAGGTGTTCAAGCAGATGGCCGGGTAGGTGGTCGAGCAGATGGACGGGAAGTCCTATCGGTAGGTGGTCGAGCGGATGGCCTGGTAGGTGGTCGAGCGGATGGACGGGTAGGTGTATAGGTGGGTGGTCGAGCGGATGGACGGGTAGGTGTATAGGTGGGTGGTCGAGCGGATGGACGGGTAGGTGGTCGAGCGGATGGACGGGTAGGTGGTCGAGCGGATGGACGGGTAGGTGGTCGAGCGGATGGACGGGTAGGTATATAGGTGGGTGGTCGAGCGGATGGACGGGTAGGTGTATAGGTGGGTGGTCGAGCGGATGGACGAGTAGGTGTATAGGTGGGTGGTCGAGCGGATGGACGGGTAGGTGTATAGGTGGGTGGTCGCGCGGATGGACGGGTAGGTGTATAGGTGGGTGGTCGAGCGGATGGACGGGTAGGTGTATAGGTGGGTGGTCGAGCGGATGGACGGGTAGGTGTATAGGTGTGTGGTCGAGCGGATGGACGGGTAGGTGTATAGGTGGGTGGTCGAGCGGATGGACAGGTAGGTGGTGGAGCGGATGGACGGGTAGGTGGTCGAGCGGATGGACGGGTAGGTGTATAGGTGGGTGGTCGAGCGGATGGACGGGTAGGTGTATAGGTGGGTGGTCGAGCGGATGGACGGGTAGGTGTATAGGTGGGTGGTCGAGCGGATGGACGGGTAGGTGTATAGGTGGGTGGTCGAGCGGATGGACGGGTAGGTGGTCGAGCGGATGGACGGGTAGGTGGTCGAGCGGATGGACGGGTAGGTGGTCGAGCGGATGGACGGGTAGGTGTATAGGTGGGTGGTCGAGCGGATGGATGGGTAGGTGTATAGGTGGGTGGTCAAGCGGATGGATGGGTAGGTGGTCGAGCGGATGGACGGGTAGGTGTATAGGTGGGTGGTCAAGTGGATGGACGGGTAGGTGGTCGAGCGGATGGACAGGGAAGGTGTATAGGTGGGTGGTCAAGCGGATGGACGGGTAGGTGTATAGGTAGGTGGGTGAGCAGATGTCAGAATACACCCTGTGATGGTTTTGAGTGCCATTCAGGTTAAACACTCAAACTCACACACACACACACACACACACACACACACTAACATCTAGGGGCAATTTGGAACAGCCAATTAGCCAAACGTGCATGTGTTGGACTGACGGAATAAATTGGAGAACCCGGCGGAACCCATGCAGGCACAGAGAGAACGTGGACATTCTCCACAGAAAAGCCATCAATGAGCTTGAATCCAGGACCTTCTTACTATGAGGCAGATGTAGCACCATACCAGGAACCTCCGTAACAAGTAATTAAAATTAAAAATAAATAAATTAAGATATTACATATTACGAATTTTATTGGCAACGTTACTGAAAAATAAATACAGGGCAATGTCTTCCTGTCATTTTTTAATGAAATTTTTGACATCATTAATAATACAACTTACAGAAATTTGACAACCACTCGTATACTTTAACTTATATAAAAAAAAACAATAAAAAAAAAACTCAATTTTTATATTAAATGAAAATGTACAATTTATTATATAAAATATTATATAATGCATGAATAAATTTAACTCAGAATTTTCCCCATCATGCCTGAAAAGATGAAACATACCTCAAAGTTCCTCTGCCACTCTTTCTCTCGCTTCGCTTTCTCCTGCGTTTCAATCTCCTCCTCTCTCTGCCTTTTCCTGAAGGACAAACCAGACATTAGAAGGTTTAACAAAAATAAATAATTAAAAAAATAAATAAATAAATAAAAAAAAATCGCAAACAACTAGGCCTGAGTGAGACTATAAAACTGATCACACAATTAAAATACATCAGAAATCAATTTTCTGAGATCTTATTCATACTTTGTCAGTGCTTTGATTAACTTTATTAAAAGATTTAATACTAATGATTCAATCTTGAAATTTGTTCCTTTTTTTTTTTTTTAACATCTTTCCACTTTAATTTCATTAATTGTTTAATAAATGTATCATCGATTCAGGTATATTCTATAAATCAGCATTACTAATTTGCTGGGTAGTTTGATGTACAGTCTATCTTGATTGTGTCACCAACTCCAAGACTACGGTCTAAATACTTACTACATACAAATTAATACTGTTTCCTTGTATAGTTTGTGGATAAATGGATATATTGATATGGGTGAGTGAGTGAGTGGATGAATAGGTGTGTAGACAGGTGGGTGAGTGGATGGATGGGTGTATAGATAGGTCTCATAGTGTACGGATCAGTGGATGAGTGTAGGATGGGTGGGCGGATGCATGGTAAGGCGATGATATAGATAGATGGGTGAGTGGGTGGATGTATAGAAGACAGGTGGGCAAGTGGATAGATGGATTAATGGATGGATAGGTGTGTAGATGGGTAGATGGATGAATGGATGGATGGAGGGATGGGTAGGTGAAGGAGTGGGCGGGTAGTTGAAGTACCTCTCGTGCATTTCCTTGGCTTCCCTCTCCTTCCTCTTGATCTCTAACTCGGCAAAGAGCTTCATGGTTTGTTTATACACAGCCTGTCTGAACTATGAGAAAAATGGGATTACGATCAGCGCATAGTATCCCAGACATTCCTACATGAAACTAATAAACGATCTGATTGACAATCCATTTCATCATAAACTACTTCAGGCTGAACTCAATTTAAACAGTATAGATAGTTATATAAATAAAAGCTTGTCAAAGTAGATTGCTATTCAACTCTAACACCCCCGCAATGAAGGCATGTTTTTGATGGTTCAGTACGGCATTGGCACCACCTGCTGGAGGAAAGAAAAAAGTCACAGTATTTTTTTTTTGTTCCCATCAGACAGTTGCACACTGGTTAGCATTTTGATGTCAAAGCAAGGTCTCCCAAGTTTGATTCCCACACCTGGGCACTTGTGTGTGTATGCTCTCCCCCGTACTCATGTGGGTTTCCTCTGGGTAGTCCAGTTTCTTCCCACAGACCAATAACATGCACATTTGGATAACTGGCTGATCCAAATTAGATGCAAGTGTGAAGGATTGCACAGTGTGTTGAGCTCTTCAGGGTGTACCCTGCATTCGTCCGGCATCGGTGTACGGTGAGACAGGCACAAGCCTCTCCGTGACCGTAGAAGGATGAATCAGTCTGGTTTATGAGTGAGAGAGTAAGTGGTCCCATTGGATGACTTATCACAGAATTATTTCAAAGTCACATAAACCGGCAGTGGTGGCTTGGTCGTAAAGGCGCTGGATATACTCTCAACAGGTTGTCACTGTCCCCCAGTGCAGCCAACTTCGTTTATCAAAGGCCGGCCATGTCTCTCACTGTCTGTGGTGAGACTTTCATGTACAAGAGCCATTGCTGACTTTCGTCAAGAGTAGCTGCAAAACCATTAGCGTATTTCTGCCCTGTGATGGCCTGGAGAGCTGTTCAGGGTGTACTCTGCCCTTGCTCGGAGTTGGATGAGATGGGCAGCACCTAGTTAATCCTAGTTAGGATTAAGCAATTCAGAAAATGAATCCCTAAACCAATAAATAGCAAACCACACCCATTTTTGCTGAATTATATAGAGAAGTAACCTAATGCAGAATAGTCGTGACTGATTCACTGCAAGAAATAGTCCAGCGCAATGCACTTAATACCGATTTCTATAAGCCCTGACAGGAGCACAGTCAAGGCCAGACCGGGGACCGAGAGGAACCATCTGATTGTTCGTAAGGACGGGCACGGTGTACATAGAACAAAGACCAGTATCAACGTGAGCTTATAAGAAATCCTGTCTTACTGGGAACTACATCTGTACCTGATCATCTCTGAACCTCAGACTTTCTTCAATGATGAATAAAAACTTTATTTGGGAATATTTTCCCTTTAATCACTCTTGCACCAGTGTGAAGAATATCACCTCTAGTGACAGTCTGTTTTATTCATTGACCTGCTTGCAAAAACCTTTTGGCACACATCACAAGACATGCCCTATCACGATCGCTGGACCCTATTAGGGTCGCAGGGAGGCTGAGACTCTCTTAGCTGACACCGAGTGAAGACGAGCTACACCAGGAACAGCTCACCAGACCATCGCAGGACAACAAATACACAATCACATTCGCACTGAAAGGCAATCTGGAACAGCCAATTAGCATAATGTGCATGTCTCTGACTGTAGAAGGAAATCGGTATACCCAGAGGAAACCCGCAAAAGCATGGTGAGAATATAAAACTCCACAAGGATTTGAACCCAGAACCTTCTTTCTGCGAGGCGAGCGTGCTAACCACTACGCCATCACATTACCCCTGGTGTGTGTGTGTGTGTGTGGGGTGGTGAACATCCAATAGATGTCCTGAAGCCAATTATAGCAGTTCAGACTCACACACACACACACACACACACACACACACACACACACACACACACACACACACACACACACAAGGTAACAAGCTCCACTGAAGTAGAAATAAATATCTAGCGTTGTGCTGCATAGTATTATGGGGGAAAAAAGGCAAAAGTATTAAGTGTCATTTTATAATATGACAGCCCTAGCTAGCTCCTTTACCACTTCCGGGTCATCCTCTTCTATCACTGTGGACTTGCCATCTTTCTTCAGCTGCTTCCTCTTCTGGGCCATCTGTCAATACAAGACCCAGTGAGACTCAGTAAGACGACCACCTCAACAAGATTCATCAAAATACACAATGTGACAAAATACAACATACAAAATACAACAAGCAGTAAAAGGAAAGAACTTCTATAGAAACAAAAGCATTAACTGCGTCATCAGTGACTTCATGACTCTATTAACGTACTGAGTCCTTACATTATGCTCCACGTATTCTTTCCCTGCATGGATCACATCCACGGCCCTTTTCTTCTGCTCGGGTTCCAGAAGCAGCTTGTACGCCTTATCAACCGCTTCAAAAAAAAAAAAAAAAAAAAAACACGCTCCGAGAGTTAGAAGGTAAAAAGCAACGCTGGAAGTTTGGAAGTTTAACCAATATCATAAAGAAAGGTAGCAAACAGTCAATCAAACCAAAGCACAGCATTTGCACTGTATCTTTCCCTGCTGTAAAATCTAAGCCGCTTGAACAGTTTATCTTCTGTATAATATTAAAATGTGTGTGTGTCTGTCTGTCCGCTATAGAATCAAATGTTTCAACATCTTTGCACAAAAACCTTACAACTTTGTACAGTTTAATCTCTGGAAGTAAAGTACATACTTTACATGAAGACAATGACGACATCTAGTGGCAGTAGGTGGAATTGTCTGGCCCGTCTGACGTCACATACAGATTATTATTATTATTATAATACTGGCATCAGTAGCCACTTTGCTGAGTCAAAAACTGAGAACAGGTTGAAAAGCATACAGCAAACCTGGGCAGGTTCGAGCAGGGTGGGGTTTATACATCTTCAACAGATTATAAACATTACTGATGTTTTTCACTGAGTGAATAGTTCATTTGACATCAAAAATAAATGGTATCACATAATGTTATGTTTTATTGGCTCCACTTGTGGTTAAATAAGCTATAAGAAAGAAAAATTAAAAAACATCAAAAGAGCAAAGTAAGTAAAGCACAAATAACTAAAACTGGAGCGCTGCACATTGATATGGACTATAAAGGCCTATAAATTATCATATCATGACATGTTATTGCTTTCGAATAACATTCTTACTTTCCCCCACCCTAGTGGACACTGTTGCTAGTTTAATTTATAATAAATAAATAACGTATTTTTAATATAAAAAGTATAACCTTTCAATCAACCATATGGCAAGAAAAGACTTCAATCAAACAATGATGTCTAAAAGTGTAGACTTCTGACATTTACCGTGCTGTGTTTGTGTTGTTAGTTTGCAGAGCAATTCAGTTCAGTTCATTTTCTATAACCACTTAATCCTAATTTGGGTCGCGGGGAGGCTGGCGCCCATCCCAGCCAACTCCAGGCAAGAGCAGAGTACACCCTGGACAGCTCGCCAGGCCATCGCCGGTCGGAAAACATGCCGACGGCTTTGCAGCCTACTCCTGTCAAAAGTCAGCAATGGTTCTTTTACATGAACCTCACACCACAGACAGTGGGAGACATGGCCAGCCTTTGATAACCCAGTTAGCTGGACTGTGGGGACAGTGACAACCTTGTGGAGAGTGGGACTCGAACCCCCAACCTTTGGATCAGCGATCCAGCGCCCTATGCCACTAGACCACCACCAGAGCAGTTCAATTAAAGGATAAAACTTGACGGCACAAAACTTTAAGTGTTCCTCTTCCAGCCAAAGTTTCTGGCAGCGTCAGCTGTATTTGAAATTAAACAGAACTTCAGAAAGAGGTCCCTAGAATTTTGAACTACAGTGATACCTCTGCTCACGAACATAATTGGTTCCCAGAAAGTGTGTGTAAGGCGAAAAGTTCGTCTTCCGAACATTTATTTCCCATAAGAAACCATTAAAATGAGAATAATCCGTTCCCAGGTCCCCATAAAACATAATTTTCTACTAAATAAGCCTTAAAACTACACAAAAATATACCTTATTTTATGTATAATAAATGTGCTATTGTATTGTAATTAAAGAAATAAACTGTACTGTATAATAAAGTCGTTTTATTTACCTTTGTGATGGTAGTTGATGGCTTGATGGAATGGAGTGGGAGGAGGAGGGAGGGAGGGACTTACTGTTTGGAAGGAGAGTTTGGAAACGCTTACTGTTTGAAAACACCCTTATCCACACATGCACCCTTAACAGCTTCCTTGTTCTTAAGGATGGGAGCAATGGTAGACTTAGCGTACTGGTACTGGGACGCTGAGTCACACAAACGCACACCTCGTTCGTGTTTTTCAATGATCTCCACCTGTGGTGGGGTCTTTTTCGGTCCCATAATAGCAAAAGTACACTCAATATGGTCCAAAATGTCTATCAAACACAAACCACTTTCGCATTCAAAGAAAGGGGGTGACGAACTGTGACGCCATGAGCGTGCGTCAGCTTCTCGTGGCCGCCACCGTGGCGCTGTTCGACCGCGTGGTTTGATTCGTCCGCTGAAAACTAGTTCGTCAGCAGAGACTATATGCGCGCAAATTTAATGTTCTTGAGGCGAAAAGTTCGTGAGCTTAAGCGTTCGTCAGCGGAGGTTTTACTGTACAATCGTACCTTGACTTACGAATTTAAATCGCGAACTCGTAAGCCGAAAAGTTTGTTAGATAAAACAATTATTCCCATAAGAAATAACAGAAAACCAGTTAATCCGTTCCAACCCCCTCCCAAACTCATAACCTTCCACAAATAGGTATATTTGACCTAATATGTTAAAGATAAACATGTAAAAGCAATAAATATTTCATGATAATAATAATACAGGAATCTCTCGCAACTTCACGTTTCAATTAATACGGCTTCAGTGCATCGTGTTTGTTTTTTTTAAATAAATAAATACTCATCAAATTAAAAAATAAGGAAATTAAGGAAGAATCGGGGAAAAGTTGTGGAAAATGTCACAAAAACAAGGTCAATTATACAAAAAACCTTAAACAAACACAAAACAAAAAACAACCCAAAATCTTACATCAATACTGGATACATTGTTGCATCTCTGTGTGCACGCGCGCATATGTATGTTGTCTTCTTCTTATACAATACCATCTGTATGTGTGTGTACAGACGCTCCCCGACTTACGAACGAGTTAGGTCCAGGACAGCTGTTCATAGATGAATTTGTTTGTAAGTCGTTACAGGGCATTCTTTAGAGGGGGACTCGTGTTTAAACCTTGTACAAGTAATCTATATGAGTTTGAACTGTATACAATCTCTCTCTCTCCCATAATCATCTGTACATTATCAATATATCCCATGTTTAAACTCCTGGTTCCTCTCAAGCACAGCACAGCGGATCTGATCAGATTTACAGAGTTTCACTTTGATCCAGTTCATTAATATTACTGGAGTCAATGTGTTTCTTCTTTGAAACTTTTGGAGTTCAGAACTGCATCGTTCTGCTTCTCTTCCCAGACCGGTGTAAAGCACGTGTCAGCGATGCCTCCCTCTGCCAGAGCCTAGTATTAAGTGTACCTCAGGATAATGTGTAATCATATTTCATACTTATATTTATGATATATCTTTCTATAGATTTTACTCCATTACTATTTGTTCTTCAATTTCATTTCACTTTCGACCTCAGTCTCCAGATGTTTGCAAAATGAATGTAGGTAAGTTGGGGAGCGTATGTATTTACGTTTTATTTACATCTTATAATTTTTTAAAATGTTTGTTATTATAAGCATTTATAACATTGAATGTGTATTTATTGATATTATTATACATATACATGTACATATACGTCAGTCGGAGGGGTGTGTGTGTGGGGGGGTGATCCTACTTCGCGGATTTCAATGGTCACATGGGGTCTCGGTCCCAATTAACCGTGGAAAGTGAGGGATCCATGTACATTAGCATGAATAATAATAATAAATAATAATAAAACAAGAATAAACAATAAGTCAACTAACCCTTCCAATCATCAACTGCAATGAAAATGTTACGTAGGCAGGCATGAGGTGATGCGTAATGGAGAAAGAGGAGAATTATGTGCGTGTACATGCTACGAATGCCAGCGAGGAAAGGCTCATGGTGACAAAGCCACAAACCCAGTGCTTCTTAAGTAGTGTGGCGCCCTCCTTGGGAGCGCAATGTGATGTCGGGTGGGGGGGTGGGGTGTTAATGGCCCTGGAGAACATGCTTTTTTGCCATACTGTATTAGAATTAAGTGTAATTGCACCTCCACTACAGTAGGTGTCAGTGGCACTCTCATTGTCAAGCTATGGTGTAGGGACAAAGCACAGAGCAAGCAACATGAAGTGCAGTAAACACTATTTATAGTCGCGCACGGGACGCTGGTGGGGGGAAATGTTTTCTTTTTCTTCCTATAGGGGGCATCACAAAAAATAGAGAAGCACTGCATAAGGCATTCTTGGAGCGTGGAGGAATACACGTGGAAGAATATGAGGCTAATCGGCCCAGGAAAAAAGCCATTTCCCCAGCAGAGCTTGTAAATCAAAATTTTGTTCGTTGGATGGAGGAGATTTTTGGTGGGATCAAAGCTCGTACCATGGAAAATTTGTTATACAAGATGCTCACTCGTAAGTCAAGGTAACACTGTAACTACAGACAATAAAGCTTCAGCAAATAATGCCATAAATCAGTCATGTGATTAATACATACAAGTCTTCTTCTTTTCCTTTCGGCTGTTCCCTTCAGGGGTCGCCACAGCAAATGATCTGCCTCCATCTCTCCCTATCCTCTGCATCTTCTACTCTTACTCCAACGACCTTCATGTCCGCCTTCACCGCATCCATAAATCTTCTCTTTGGTCTTCCTCTGGGCCTTTTGCCTGGTAGTTCCAACCTCAGCATCCTACGACCAATATACTCACTATCCCTCCTCTGTACATGTCCAAACCATCTCAATCTAGCCTCTCTGACTTTGTCTCCAAAACATCTAACATGTGCTGTCCCTCTGATGTACTCATTTCTGATCCTATCCATCCTCGTTACTCCCAAAGAGAACCTCAACATTTTCATCTCTGCTACCTCCAACTCTGACTCCTGTCTTTTCCCCAGGGCCACTGTCTCTAAACCATACAACATTGCTGGCCTCATCACCGTCTTGTACACTTTTCCCTTCATTCTTGCCGATACTCTCCTATCACACATCACAATCGGACACTTTTCTCCATCCATTCCAACCTGCCTGCACGCGCTTCTTCACCTCTTTTCCACACTCTCCATTGCTCTGGATTGTTGAGCCTAAGTACTTAAAATCCTCCACCTTCTTTATCTCTGCCCCTGTAACCTCAAAGTTCCTCTTGGGTCCTTGTCGTTCACACACATGTATTCTGTCTTACTAAGACTAACCTTCAATCCCCTCCTTTCCAGGGCATACCTCCACCTCTCTAGATTTTCCTCCACTCGGTCTCTGCTCTCACTACAGATCACTATGTCATCTGCAAACATCATAGTCCATGGAGATTCTTGTCTAACCTCATCTGTTAGCCTGTCCATCACCATAGCAAACAAGAAGGGGCTGAGAGCTGACCCTTGATGCAGTCCCACCTCCACCTTGAACTCTTGTGTCACACCGACAGCACACCTCACCACTGTCTTACATCTATCATACATGTCCTGCACCACTCTAACATACTTCTCTGCCACTCCAGACTTCCTCATACAATACCACAGTTCTTCTCTCGGCACCCTGTCATATGCTTTCTCCAGATCCACAAAGGCACAATGCAGCTCCTTCTGACCTTCTCTGTACTTCTCTATTAACATCCTCAAAGCAAACACTGCATCTGTGGTGCTCTTTCTGGGCATGAAACCAAACTGTTGTTCACAAATGCTGACCTCTGCCCTTAGTCTTGCTACAAGTCTATACTGGATAAAGTGGGGCCAGTGGTGCAGTGGTTAGGGTGTTGGGCTCATGATCGGGAGGTTGTGGGTTCGAATCCCAGTTAACCACATGTGTGCGTCTGTTCACCCAGCAGTTTAAATGGGTACCAGTAAAAATATATACTGGGAAGGTAACCTGCACTGGACTAGCGTCCCATTCAGGAGGAGTTGAACTCCTGGTCACTTCACGCTACAGAAACCGGGGATAAGCACCGGCCTGATGAGCCACTAGCAGGGATGAGAACAGGCCTTTATGGAAAAGGAGGAAAAATTGGCAGCGGTCAAGGGGGCCGCCTAGGCTAGGGTGTGGGGGCAGCGCCCTTGCTGGGGGGTTCAGGGGTGCAAAGCCCCCCGCCCCAAAAACGTTTGGGGTTATACTTATAAAAAGGAGCTTAATTGATGTCTCCTGGATGGAATATTTTTAAAGAGAACCTTATGAAAATCAATTAGTAAAATTATTTAAAAAAAATTAATTTACAGTTATAGGCCTACAGTGGCCCTAGTTTTATTTTCAAATACTGTACTTTAAACCAGGGTTTGGGAACTAAGAGAGCCAAAAAAAAAAAAAAGACATTTTAAAATCTCATCCACTGACAGCCATATATATATATATATATATATATATATATTACATACACACACATACAAAAACAACATGCGCACTCTGTGGCTGTTGTAATAATCCTATAAAATTAGACTTTCAAGGTGTCGGACACACCCACATAAAGAAAGAATTGGCTGTCCGTTTTGCGCCACAGTTACGTGGCATTGAAAATAGATGAATAGATTTAAATGCGCGAGACTTATTCATCCGTTTTTGTTTTATTTGATGGCTTTTTTTGCATTTTTATTTAAATGACAGTGAACCCCCAGTGCAGCTAACTGGGTTATCAAAGGCGGGCCATGTCTCTCACTGTCTATGGTGTGAGGCATGTAAAAGAACCATTGCTGACTTTCGTAAAGAGTAGCTGCAAAGTTGTCAGCGTGTTTCTGTCCCTTGATAAAAGGGTTGTGACAGGAAGGGCATCCGACATAAAAACCTCTGCCAAATCAAACGTGCGAATCAGATGATTCGCTGTGGCGACTCCTGAGTAAAAGGGAAAAAGCCGAAAAGAAGACAGACAATTTAAATGACAGTGAAATTATGTATTCGTTATTCTGTTAAAAAGCCACCTGATTTATCTGAGAGCCAGATACAGTCATCAAAAGAGGATTTGGATATAATATGACCAGCTGACCAGTGATGACAGCACTACCCCCCCCCCACCCCTATCCAAATTTTTACACCGGATTTGCATCAATCGCAAAAATGAACCAATTGACTTACATAAAGGCGGAAATCCGCTGATTGGCGGAAAATTCCCATCCCTGCACTAGGCTCGGGTGTAAAAAAGCCCAACAGACTTTACCTTACTTTTGCCTACACTGGATAACAGTGACCTGTCAGCTCATAATTCATCCTTTATTCATTCAGTTTCTAAGCAGCCAAATCCTAATTAGGGTTGTGAGGAGGCTGGTGCCCATCTCAACCGACTCTGGGTGAGGGCAGAATACACCCTGGACAGCTCATAAGGCAACACTCACACAACCATTCACACTCACTCTCACACCTAGGGGAGATTTGGAGACCCCAGTGGGAACCCACGCAAGCACAGGGAGAACATGCAAAGTCCACACAGAAACACCCAAAGTGGGAATTGAATCCAGGACCTTCTTGCTATGAGGCGGACGTTCTGACCATTATGCCAACATGCCGCCCAAACGGATCACAATACTGATTGAAATCAAAAAGTAAAATCGATCTCGTTATTTAAACAAACTTTAGCACAAAGTGCTCATAAAGTAATCCAGCATAGGAATATACCTAGATGTTCTTTCCTTCTTTTTAGCTCTCTGCTGTGCTTTCTCTTCCTGTTCCTTCTGATGGTCTAACCTCTCTCTTTTTTCCCCGCTAAAATCATTTTCATAAAATACAATCACTTATTATACACATGTAAGTCGCTTTCGTATTTTAATGAATAAGAAAAAAACAAAATGATTCTATAGTATATCAGTAAACTCTAATTTTATTGGACTCACACGCTGCAGTGTTTGTGATAGGAAGCGCGTCCCAAGTTTTGGCAATCAGCTGGTTGAAGTTTTTCCATGTCTGTCCATTTGTGTTTGCTTGCCAGCTGTGCTTGGCTTCGTGGAAATGAGCTGATTAAAACGAGGGAAATTTATCTCTTTACTCAAAAACAACACGCACAGTCTGTGGCTGTTGTTATAATCCAATAAAATTAAAGTTTGAAGGTATCGGACCCGCCCACACACTGGAGTACAGAAAGGATTGGCTCTCCACTGCGCGACACAGTGACGTGAATTGAAAATAGATGTATAGATTTAAATGTGCGAGATTTATTCATCTGTTTTTGTTTGGCATGAGTGTATTTGGATGGAAAGTCGACATATGACCAGATCACTTTACGAAAAAATCTGTCGGAAACAAAAGCTGTCATAAGTCGACGAATGTCTGTATTCAACACGCACATGCTCACTTGAGGGATCGGAAGTCCGGATAAGCCGCACATTGTCTCACAAGCTCTGTGTGTCAATTTCGGCAAGCGGGTACTTTCGGTGGAGCGCGTCACAAATAACGAAGACGACGAGGTTTCACTGCAAGAACCTCCTGTTTACACGAAGCCTCTAATAAAATGTACATGTTCGTCAGAACATCGTATCATACAACTTCATCACGCTCGGAGGAACGGGAGTTCAACTCTTAACCCCCCCCCCCAAAAAAAAAATAAATAAATAAATAAATAAACAAACATTTTAACGGATTTGGAATAATATAAAAAATGGCCTCTGGAAGTCAGAAAAAGCAGATATCTACCAAAAACTGGAAAAATTTCATGTCTGATTTTCAGTCTGAAACAAAAACAAAAAAAATTTATTCAGGTGTCCAACTAAGCCTGGTGGGCAGGACAGCCACCAATATCACAGGTGCACATGCCACAGAATAAAAACATGTGATGTGAAGGGGAAGGGGTGTTATTTTTTTAAATCCGTGCGCAAAACTAGGTAAAAGCAAGTGTGAGTTTGTTAAGTCGGCAGAAATAAAGTTTGCCAGTGTAATGAGCAACAGAAACTTCTGTTAATATTTGGAAAAAACTTGATACAGTGATTTACACAAAATCCTAATTTCTGGGGCAATAGTGGCCCTGTGGTAAGGTGCTGGATTACTGATCCCAAGGTCAAGGGTTCAAGTCTTACTATCACCATGGTTTCACTGCTACACATACCACAACCCCCACCACCCTGCAGCTAACTTGATAATGAAAGTCCAGCCATGTCGCTCACTCTCTGTGGCGAGAGGTTCATGTAGAAGAATCACTGCTGACTTTGACTCCCAAATAGCGCATCAAAAAGATCACCAGTTCGAATCCGGGTTAATGCCACAGCAGTCCGTAGCCGGAAGTCAATCTAACTGGTTGAGCCCTCATAGGACGGAGGTAAGCACGCGCGCACACACACACGCACGCACACACACAGAGCAGTATGCTTTACACATTTTTCCTGCTGGCTGGGGAAATAAACCAGTGGCCTTTCGGTCCCAAAACCACCTCTCAAACTATTAGGTCATGGGTGCCCCAAAACCAAGGTTCTACACCAACATTCTAATACTCTACATGCCCTGCAGGATTTAAAACTAAATCCAATATTATTGGGTTAAGATATTTTACACTGGGACTTTTCTGCCAAATATAGATTTATAAATTATGTAATAAACATACCAAAGGTGAAAACAAATAATTGTCAAAAGTAAATATCTCACCTTCAAAGGCCTGCTGTGCTCTGTCTGCATCATCTTGGTTCTTATCTGGATGGACCAAAATGGACAACTAAAAGGAATAAATAATGAAAATGTGGAATTTTAAAATGCAAACAGGTTTACAAAAGAAATGAAAAAAAAAAAATTATATATACATACACACACACACACACACACACACACACACACACACACACAGTATATTCAGTAGGCCCCCATTATTTGTGGTGGTTCGGTTCTGGCCCCTCCCCCGAATCAAGATAATCCGGAGTACCCGGAAGCAAAACCCTATATCATATTACATCCCTAAAATATGCTTCTCAAACACAAACTTTTTATATTTTGTACCGAGATATTTATTGATAATATATAATAAATAAAGATCACAATACAAATTTAAAGCTTTTACTTAATCATTACTACATATAGCTATACATACATACACACACACACACACTATATACGTATATGTATAAAGAACACAAAAGTGTGACGTAGTGAAGTTTCAGCTGGACCCAGAATGCAGGAGGCAGTGTGAGATGGCACAGTGGATTTATTATTCAAAGGAGAAGCACTTAAGCAGAGCACACACACTTAAATACTGTACTGATGACAAAGAAAAACACAAACAACATTCAACACTGGAACCAGGAGCCAGAGAGAGAACACAAAGAAGCAGGGACATGATGCGAGACAACCTTGTGGTGCAGAGGTGAGCATGCTTGTGTTTATTGGGAGTAGATGAGAGAACTGAATTCAGGTGTGAACTACTGCAATCAGCCCAAGCTGCCAAAATCAAAGTCCCCCAAAAACACAGACCATAACAAAAGAACATGAAGTGTAATAAATTGGATAAACAAAACAAAACGATAAACATACTACTGCACAGTACATAAAATCTCACACACAAACATTCTAAACATTAACTTAGGTACTGTACTGGAATAATAATTGAAAAAGACTTTAATACAACAGTGCTTTACAACAGCTCAGATGATTATTCCTCTTCAGGCACTTCAGAGGAAACTGTCATTTCTTCAGGAAGAAGTCTTATTTCTTCAGAAGAGACATCCAACATCATTGCATTTTTCTAACGCTTAGCCAGAGAAAACACACACCATTTGAGTGGCATCATAGAGTTTAACTGGCGATTAAAACACACACAAAAAAATGCACATTGGAAACTTGTGCGCGAATGAGAAAAAAAGGGGCGTATACATCATCTCAACCAATCAGCAGGAGGGAAAACAGCCATAGGCTGAATTAGACTCACGTGGCAGTTACTCAGCAATCCGCGAATATGCGGAGACGAGAGTGCAAAACCACGAATAGTCAAGGGCCTACTGTACGTATGTATGTATAGACAGAGATAGATATTAATAATAGTAATAAACCAGTACACTGCACACACATTGCCGTATTGCCAAACTGCTTAACCCTGTTATGGTTGTGGGGTAAACTCAGCCAAGACTGGGTGAAAGTGGGGTGCCAGAATAATCACACGCCCATTTTTTACACCTTGGGACAATTTCACACAGCTAAATTGCCCTAATATGCCCATGTTTTGGATGAACCCAGAGTACCCGGAGGAAGCCCACACAAGCACAAGGAGAGCATGCAAACTCCACACAGAAACGCCTGAGCCAAAGACTCGAACCCAGAACCTTCTAGTGTGATGTGAATTTGCTAACCACTACACCACTGTGCAGTATACAACACAGAAAGGGCAAAAAATTATATACCTGGCGAAACCTCTTCTTCAGCTCTTCATCTGTGGCCTCTGGATCAATCTGTAAGACCTATAAATACATATATATTTTTTTTATATAGTGTGGGGTTTGGGGGCACTGACGCTCAAAACAAACCACACTGAACATTTAAACTATGTATCGTCATCACACTTTCAGACAAAAACATCACACAGATGATTCACCTCGAATGGGTTCAGATTGAAATAAGTCGAGCCGGGTCGTAGCAACCGATCGATCTGCTGTTTGGAGGTCAGTACAGAGTCTCGCTTTTCAATCTGCTTAACCTGTGAGATGGAATTAAAAAATAAAGCACAACTTCGTAAAGTTATTGTAAAAGAAACAAAGACCCTACCAATAAAGTCACTGATGTGTATAGTTACGGTCCTACACTCATCTCCCACTAGTAAAGATCTGCACCCATGTGTATTAGTGCGTGACATTACGGTTCTTTAAAAATAAAAAAAATAAAAAATAAAAAGATAATTTGTTCCAGTTTTGAATGTTTCATGTAAACCTAGTGAGTGTTTTGAGTGAATGACGGGAAAATTCTAAACTGCTGAAACTTGGACTTAATGTGGAGTATTATGGATGGAAATCATCAAGGAACAACCAGTTGATATCAAGGTACTGAGGTGGTGATCTGATGTGTGTGCCATAAAAATCAGAAAAGGAAAAAAAAAAAAAAAAAAAAAACAAACAAACACACAACTGTTACTAGTTTCTATATGGGGCCCCATGATGTTCTCTGGAAAGCAGACATTACATATGAAGGACAGAGGTGTAGATAGTAACTACATTGTCTAAAGCAGCATATTACTGTATAATTTGTTGAAAAATATAATTGGGATTGGATGTGAAATACTTTCTGTACACAGTTCCACGTCAGCTTGATAAGCATGTCCGTCAAATAGTGTCTTCTCTGGAAAACCACAATGACTTTCATGGATGCTGTTGTTACTGCATTTTATAAATGTATACAACTAATGTTGCATGAAACCTGCTCAGACAGTGCGTTTAGTGAGCTTTTATTTTTGATGGTGTGAATTCTTTACAAGTGGTGCTAGAGTCGAAATTCTAGTTACGCTAGAGAACCCTGTACAGGTATACCTCACCCAACATTGTTAATTGGTTCCAGGACAGATGACTTAAGCCGAAAAACAACTTAGATCGAATTAGCTTGTCTCTAGGTTAGCCTAGGTTAGGCAACACCAAATTTACTTGTCTAGGCTAAACCAAAAATAACCATTCCTAGTTCTGTACTTTGATCATGAATGCAATTTTAAATAATACAGTGGTACCTCACCTTACGAAATTAATCCATTCCAGAGCCTTTTCTTAACCTGGATTTTCCTAAGTTGAACCGCATTTTAACTGTAAAACGCGTGATTCATTTAAAGGCCCCCCAAGACTACCCCTAAAACCCTTCAAAAATTATAAAAGCATACCTTTTAAGACCTCCTTCTGCTTCAAAATCATACCGATGGTAGACAAGTTTGGCCAGATTCCTTTGCGATATCACGAGCCCGCTTCCTCTTCTCGCTCGCACCAGAAATCACACGCGAGCGTGTTTGTGTGTGTGCACGCGTGTGTTAACCATGTCTTCTTAGCAGAGTTATAATCTTACAAATGTTTATGGAAAGTTAAAAGCCCGAGTCAAAAAACAGTAACTGTCCTTTACACGAAAAGCATTAAAGGAGATGCAGCTCCATAATAGCCAATGGAAGGGAGCTGCGTCATCCCTCTTAGCAAATGGGAGGCCAGCAGGGCGAGATGTTTGGAGCTATCCAATGGGAGGGAGCTATGTCATCCCTCCTAGCCAATGGGAGGCCAGCGGGGCAGGATGTTGGAAGATAGTCAATGGGAAAGCAGCTGCTCATGCATTGTTTGAATGGCGCGTTTGGCTCGTTTCGTGAGGAGAACTTGTTTCGTATACAGAAACAAAAAATTTTGGAAAATGTTTTTCGTAACTTGGATTATCGTAAGGTGAGGTACCACTGTATATGGTGAATAAAGAATATATTTTATTAAACTTTGAGTAAACTTTATTTTTCCATATTTCTTTTTTAAAACGGACATATAATCGAAAACAACTTAACTCGAAACGACTTAAGCTGAGGTATACCTATACTTGTTATTCTTTCACCCAGTGTAATTCAGATACCATTAGAACTGAAGCTCTGAATTTTCACACAGAATATTCTAGTTTCATAAGTTGTTGGTAACAAGTTAGTAACAACTGTAACCAGAATCCAGAAATAAATAGAAGTTTCATTTTTGAGACAATGTAAATCCAAAAAGTATACCCTGATTTTGAAACAGTCCATCATCCGACATGGTCAATAGGAAGAATAAAGTTTTCACCACCAGACTCGTGTTTGTGTGTGTGTGTATTATATACAGTAGACTCTTGACTATTCGCGGTTTTGCACTCACGATTTGAGTATTTGCGGACTGCCGAGCAACTGTCACGTCATTCAATTTCAGCCAATGGCTGTCCTCCTTCCTGGTGATTGGTTGAGATGATGTAACGCCCCTTTTTCCTCATTCGTGCGCAAGTTGTCAATGAGCCTTTTTTTAGTGTTTTAATTACCAGTTAAGCTCTATGATACCACTCAAACGCTGTGCGTCTTCTCTGGCTAAGCGATAGAAAATGTTGGATGTCTCTTCTGAAGAAATAAGAATTTCTCCTGAAGAAACAACAGTCTCCTCTGAAGTGCCTAAAGAGGAATAATAATCTGAACTGTTGTAATGTCTGTCTTCCTTTCGGATTTTTCCCTTTTACTCGGGAGTCGCCACAGCGAATCATCTGATTCGCATGTTTTGATTTGGCAGAGGTTTTTACGTCGGATGCCCTTCCGATCACAACCCTTTTTAGCAAGGGACAGAAACACGCTGACGGCTTTGCAGCCTACTCTTTACGAATGTCAGCAATGGTTCTTTTCCATGCCTCTCACCATAGACAGTGAGAGACATGGCCCGCCTTTGATAACCCAGTTAGCCGCACTGGGGGGGGGGGCAGTGACAACCTTGTGGAGAGTGGGACTCGAACCCCCAACCTTTGGAACAGCGATCCAGCGCCCTATACCACTAGACCACCACTGCCCCAATCTGAACTGTTGTAATAAAGTCTTTAATTATTATTCCAGTACAGTATCTAAGTTAATGTTTCGAATGTTTGTGTGTGAGATTTTATTTTCTGTAGCATGTTTAACAAACGATACCAAAAGGACAAACTTGCTTCATGTCCTTTTACATTGAACATGACGTCTCCAAGATGGCGCTGCCTAGAGGGTGACGTTGCGGAGTTCTCAGAGTCAAATTGTTTCTTTGTTCGTTTTGTTTTGCATGTTGTTGTTTCTTTGTTTTTTGCACTATGCTCGTCTATGACCGAGCGACCCTACAACAGCTATGAGATCTGACGTTTAGAACTGAGCACGCTCAACTCCTATCATGAGCTAATATACAATGGTAGCTCAATGCTAACCGCACCCCGACTAACAATAAGCCCAGGCAGAGACATGGCAGGCAGGGAGCGGCTGAACGACATTCCAGCGCTTGATTAGCAGTGAAAGGTTAGCACTTCCGGTCAAACTGCTTGCAAATGTTCAGTCTCTGCGAAACAAGATGGACCAACTTGATGCTCGGATTGCAACACAGAGGGCTCTTCAGGTCTGCTCCATGTAGTTTCTGTGAAACATGGCTCAAGGAGAGTACACCTGACGAGGCAATTACCCCAACACGGCTTTCAGAAAGGACCGGAGCGCGGCAGCCATATTATATATTTATATACACTAGTCCTTCTCAAAAAATTAGCATATTGTGATAAAGTTCATTATTTTGTGTAATGTACTGATAAACATTAGACTTTCATATATTTTAGATTCATTACACACAACTGAAGTAGTTCAAGCCTTTTATTGTTTTAATATTGATTAATTTTTGCAAAAAAGTAATAAAAAAACCAAAAATCCCCATCTCAAAAAATTAGCATATTTCATCCGACCAATAAAAAAAAAAAGTGTTTTTAATACAAAAAAAGTCAACCTTAAAATAATTATGTTCAGTTAAGCACTCAATACTTGGTCAGGAATCCTTTTGCAGAAATGACTGCTTCAATGCGGCGTGGCATGGAGGCAATCAGCCTGTGGCACTGCTGAGGTGTTACGAAGGCCCAGGATGCTTCGATAGCAGCCTTAAGCTCATCCACAGTGTTGGGTCTGGTGTCTCTCAACTTTCTCTTCACAATCTCTCACAGATTCTCTATGGGGTTCAGGTCAGGAGAGTTGGCAGGCCAATTGAGCACAGTAATACCATGGTCAGTAAACCATTTAGCAGTGGTTTTGGCACTGTGAGCAGGTGCCAGGTCGTGCTGAAAAATGAAATCTTCATCTCCATAAAGCTTTTCAGAAGATGGAAGCATGAAGTGCTCCAAAATCTCCTGATAACTAGCTGCATTGACCCTGCCCTTGATAAAACACAGTGGACCAACACCAGCAGCTGACGTGGCACCCCAGACCATCACTGACTGTGAGTACTTGACACTGGACTTCAGGTATTTTTGGCATTTCCTTGTCCCCAGTCTTCCTCCAGACTCTGGCACCTTGATTTCCGAATGACATGCAAAATTTGCTTTCATCCGAAAAAAGTACTTTGGACCACTGAGCAACAGTCCAGTGCTGTTTCTCTGTAACCCAGGTCAGCCGCTTCTGCCGCTGTTTCTGGTTCAAAAGTGGCTTGACCTGGGGAATGCGGCACCTGTAGCCCATTTGCTGTACACGCCTGTGCACGGTGGCTCTGGATGTTTCTACTCCAGACTCAGTCCACTGCTTCCACAGGTCCCCCAAGGTCTGGAATGGGCCCTTCTTTCACTTTTTCCTTCCCACAGATGTCCCACTGATACAGCACTCTGGGAACAGCCTATTCGTTCAGAGATTTCTTTCTGTGTCTTACCCTCTTGCTTGAGGGTGTCAATGACGGCCTTCTGGACAGCAGTCAGGTCGGCAGATTTTGAGATTGCGGTTTTGAGTAACGAACCAGGCTGGGAGTTTTTCAAAGCCTCAGGAATCTTTTGCAGGTGTTTAGAGTTAATTGGTTGATTCAGATGATTAGGTTAATAGCTCGTTTAGAGTACCTGAACATGTGCTAATTTTTTGAGATAGGAATTTTGGGTTTTCATGAGCTGTATGCCAAAATCATCAGTATTAAAACAATAAAAGACCTGAAATATTTCAGTTGGTGTGCAATGAATCTAAAATATATGAAAGTTTAATTTTCATCAGTACATTACAGAAAATAATGAACTTTATCACAATATGCTAATTTTTTGAGAAGGACTAGTATATACACATACATACATACACACACACAGTACTGTACATACACCCAGTACTGTCCAAAGTTTTCGCACCCTATTTTTTTAGTATACATTTTTACTCATATATTAATAAGTTAGTATAAAAACACTTTAGATTTCCAGCATGAAATGAAATGTTACACAAAAAATGTTAATGAGGTATGCTAATAAAAAAAGCAGCATATGTATTAGAGATAACTTTCCTGACAAAAAAAAATAATGAAAACTGCTGTGATTTACATGCAAATGCTGGTTCAGTGAGAGACCCGGTTGATACTGTACTTGTAAAACTACGCAAACATGACTTGAAGCTATTTTATTTTATACAAAATAATAATTAGTTTCATTTAGAACCGTTTAGTGTGCGCTTTATAGAAATTTAAATAGTGTCAATGTTATTATTTATATGTCAATATAAGGGATCTCTATTCTCTACCAATCCTTTGCATGTTCCTGAAACCTTTTGCACAGTACAGTCGGCCCTCTACTTACGAAATTAATCCGTTTCGGTGCCTTTTTCGTAACCTGGAGTTTTCGTAAGTAGAGGTGCATTTTACATGTAAAACACGTGATTCGTTCCAAGGCTCCCAAGACTACCCGATAAACCCTTTAAAAATTATAAAAAAGTACACCATTTTGTATGAAATATGTATGAAATAGGTGTTAAAAGAAAAAAAAAAAAACAAGGTAAATAATTTTCTTTTATGTTTTTTTTAAATCTCTCAAACCACCCATGCGACACTTTAAAGTGTGGGGGTTGCTGGTCTGAAGAACCCTCCCCCTCACCCTCCTTCCTGAGGTCCTTAAATATGGTGGTTGCTTTTTCTGAAATAATCGCCTCCGTCACTGTATCTCGCTTTTAATGCCGCCTTCTGCTTCAATATCGTTCCAAAATAATCGCCTCCGTAACAGTATCTCGCTTTTAAGGTCTCCTTCTGCTTCAATATCGTCCCGATTGTAGAGGGGTTTCGGCCATACTCCTTTGCGATTTCGCTCAACCGCATCCCACTTTCGTATTTTTTTATTATCTCCTGTTTCACTTCGATTGATAACGGAGCCTGTTTCTTCTTTTCGGTGTCATCGGGAATCACTTTCTTGGGGTCCATGATGGATAACAAAATATAACGCTGCAATGATCACTCTAAAAAAAAAAATAAATAAAAAATAAAAAAAAACTCACGAGCCAACAGTCCTGTTCAACTCTCCGTGCGTGTGACAGGAAGTATGGGTACAAGAATGGGTACAGTTCAGCTCCCTCTTGGCCAATGGGAGGCCAGCTGGGCGAGATGTTGGGAGACAGCCAATGAGCGAGCAGCTCGCGCATTGTTTGAATTGCACATTTTAATGTTTGAATGGCGCATTTGAATTTTTGAGTGGCGCTTTTCGTAAGAGGTTGTTTCGTATACAGAGGACAAAAATTTAGGAGAATGTTTTTCGTAACCTGGATTTTTCGTATTCAGAGGGCTGACTGTACTGGATGTGTGCATATAGGTTTGATCCCGAAACTGGTACATTTTCCAACGACCCAACTTCAAACTTGAATAAACTTCTCACGTCCCACTGAGCCTCTGTGAAGCTCTCCACAGGTAGGGGCAATAACCACATGAATTAGAGCACAGGTGACGAACCATGAACCACGGAATTTACATGTGTGTGACAATATTGGTGAATAAGCACCAGATTTAAAACAGGATCAATGATATTTCCTGTCCATGTTACATGGTGTATCTCGTGCTCCCACTGATCATTGATGGATCGGTATTCATCAATTTTAGATAAAGAAAAGTTAAGCTTGTGAAGCTTCAATCAATCAGCTCGGTGTAACTAATTACACAATTATAATCTAAAGATATTATTAGTTAATAGGAGGCTGTTCATTCTCCCTATTAATTAATAATATCTTTAGATTATAATTGTGTAATTAGTTAGGAGGCTGTTCATTCTCCCTTCGTGCAGCTAACTGGGTTATCAAAGGCGGGCCATGTCTGTCACTGTCTACGGTGAGAGGCATGTAAAAGAACCATTGCTGACTTTCGTAAAGAGTAGCTGCAAAGTCGTCAGCGTGTTTCTGTCCCTTGCTAAAAAAGGTTGTGACAGGAAGGGCATCCGACGTAAAAACCTCTGCCAAATCAAACGATTCGCTGTGGCAACTCCCAAGTAAAAGGGAAAAAGCCGAAAGACAGACAGGAGGCTGTTCATTCTGTACACATTACTGACTTTGAGTCATCCTACTTATAATTTGATAATGATTTCTCTCTTCTTTTCCTTTCGGCTTTTTCCCGTTTTCAGGGATTACCACAGTGAATCATCCGATTCGCATGTTTGATTTGAAATAGGTTTTTACTTTGGATTCCTGACACAACCCTTTAGCAAGGGGCAGAAACACGCTGACGGCCATTCAGCTACTCTTTACAAAAGTCAGCAATGCTTCTTTTACATGAACCTCTCACCATAGACAGTGAGAGACATGGCCGGCCTTTGGTAACCCAGTTAGCTGCACTGAGCAGACATTGACAACCTTGTGGAGAGTAGGACTCAAACCCCCAAACCTTAGGATCAGCGAACCAGCACCCTTTACCACCAGGCCACCAAATATATACACACACACACACACACACGTATATGTATATATATATATATATATATATATATATATATATATATAAACACACACATATACAAAATTTAAGTGCGAGTCATTATGCAGACGAAAATATTTTAGAGGAAATCCATGAAACTTGTACCCAGATAAAGAAACTGTGCATCTTGACGTCTGAAAGCCTTCATTCACACACTTAATTAAGCCGAATTGCTTATACGTGTAATGCACTACACATTGGATAAGAAACTATCTGGAATTTATCATCGCCTGTGGTATAAATTACCATGAGGCTTATTTTATTGCACAATAACATAAAATAATCTATACACAGGCTGGAGTTAGAAATCGGAAACACTGCTTTCAGAGTGAGCCATCACTTCACACAGAGATCCTCAGTGGCTAAACACTAAAATAAACACGAACTGAAAGACACCGCAAACATACCACACCCTACACACGTTTAAAATGAGGCTCACCTCGGAATAAAACATCTGAAATGCCTCATCTCTGGTGCTGCTCTGAGCCGCAGAGTCCCCCGCCGAAGCCGCCATTTTGGAGCTGACCTCCCTGCGGATGTGACGTCCCTAAAGCGGAAGTGCGCCTTCCTTTCGCTCGAGTTTGCAAAATTGAAACATGACCAAATTTGATGTGTAAACTCCTGACAGACTAAAATTCTTAATTCATGTTTTTTTTTGTTTTGTTTTTCGAAAAAAGAATACAGGGGACACGTTAACATTGTACGTTCAGAAAATCAAACACAAATGACACACACGTCATAATGTAATAAACATGTACTGTGATATCAAAATAAATTAGAATTAAAGTTTGTTTCATTATTAAAGTGCTCACTGACCTATTTGCTAAACTGTTTAATCCCATTACAGTCACAGGCCCCCCAGTGCAGCTAACTGGGTTATCAAAGGCCGGCCATGTCTCTCACTGTCTATGGTGCGAGGCATGTAAAAGAACCATTGCTGACTTTCGACAAGAGTAGGCTGCAAAGCCGTCAGCGTGTTTCCGCCCTGCGATGGCCTGGCGAGCTGTCCAGGGTGTACTCTGCCCTCGCCCTGAGTTGGCTGGGATGGGCACCAGCCTCCCCGTGACCCTAATTAGGATGAAGCGGTTACAGAAAATGAACTGAACTGAAGAGTCACAGGCTTCAGCAGATATCTGGTACATTTGAAATGAGTCAACAGACCATCACAGGGCCAATACACGGGAGGCGCTCACGTTCACTCCTAGAACTGATATGGAATGGTCATTTGTCTTAATATGCATGTCTTTCGAATATAAGCAGAAACTGGAGTACACCCAAAGAAACCCACACAAGCACGGGGAGAATGTGGTTCATTTTATCCACTCAGATACATTACAAAACAAAGCATTTATTTATTATACATCACAGCACACTTCTTTTTCCTTCACATCTCTCAGCTTGTTCATGATCTTGGGTTACAGGCATATACAGTAGTGAGGTGGCTCAGGAGCTGGAGAGTAAGGAGCTTTGCACAAGGGCCTAACAGGGCAGTTTCATGACACGATGTGGATTGTCAGACTCCTTCAAGCTTTTAAAGTTGAAATAAGATACTACCAACGACATATAACCCTAAGTATAAGTATACCATGCAGGGGCAATCGGGGACCAGTATTCTGGAGGAGACAAGTATTGAGAAAGATTTTGGAGTCAACATAGACCCAGAGCTTACGTTTTCACAACACATTGAGAAACAAGTGAATAAGGCTAACAGGATAGTGGGACTTATAAGACGTTCTTACCAACATTTGGACTCAGAATCTCTCAGGCTATTGTATACAGCTTTGGTGAGGCCCCACCTAGAATACTGCAATGTGGCCTGGTCACCAAGACTGCAGAAAGATAAGAACCTCCTAGAACAAGTACAGCATAGAACAACAAAGTTGAAACAAAAGATCTTGGATGTGAAAACAGACTGAGAAAGCTACGTATCCCAAACCGGCAATACCGAAGATTGAGAGGGGACATGATCGAGACCTATAAGTACACTCACAACATTTACACAGACTCTATGGATATCCTCTCTCTAGCTGGGAACCACATCACAAGGGGACACAAGTACCATCTTCCAACCAAGTACTGTAGGACGAATAGTCAGAGTGGTTAGGCTATGGAACAAACTCCCAGAAGATGCAAGTGCACTGTCTGTTAACAGTTTCAAAGCACGGCTTGAAAGATTGTGGGCTGATAAGATGTACTTTACTGAGGAGATGAGCCCCTTCAGTTGTTTGTACACTTGTTTGTGCGCGCACCCCCCCACACCCCCCCCGGGCTGCATTTGGAGGTCCCACCTTTCTCGATATTTTGTTAATTAATGGGAATTTGTTTTAAAAATTATACAATTACCACAACAACAGGTGTTTCCCCATAAAAAACATAATAGTTATACTTTCTTCTCTCAAAAAACATTTAACAACCAAGTTGTCTTCCAAAACCTTTAAGCATTACTATCTGGCCGGCGTTTGTTTCTCATGAAACCTCACAAAAGGTTTTGCTAACTTGTGAAAATATTTCATTTTTTTCCATAAAACACGAAAAAGACAGGGTAGATGATTTAATCTGTAGAGAGTGCCTGTTCAGAGCCTGTGGTTCTGGTAACTGGCAAAGTATCTTCCCATCATGATACCAGCCGATGTCTTCCTGAGGAACTGGCTAAAAGAACTGGTTTATCCCACTGTAATGCAACCATCATGACATCTGGGTAGGCCTCAGTGTCATAGCTTAGGAGACACCGTTCACCACCATGCTTCATTTCCAATCATCTGTGATTGTCTGCTGTCTTTTCATATGATGGGGACTAGTCAGTTGAACCAGGAACATCAGTTTGAGTGACCTCCTCAGGGTCAAAGCAGGGGAGTCTAAAACACCTTCCTCCCTTTTACACAGGCAAGTAAATGTCTCTGTACTTCATCGGGTCGGGTGTCAAATTATCATTGTGCCGTTTTTGTGGACGCTACGGCAGGTCATTATAGAAAAACAACAAAAATCATTAATCAAAATACATTTAACAGCACAAGCGATGATAACAGTAGATATCAAATTAGGTCCGTTTTCCCATCCAGACTCTTGCTCTATAGAATTTATGGCTTTGTGGATAAAGTTGTCATTCAATAACCACATGGTGGACCTGACATTAGTAAAGTTACTTTAACACAATGTGATAGAAATTAGGAAATATAAATTTAAATACTTACTGCTCTTGGAAAGTATATTTCCACCTCCAATGAAGCCACTCAAAATGTTCATGACATCGCCAGTGATAAAACAATAAAATCACATTTCCAGAGGATTTAAGTTGTACCGATATGTAGGTGTTTGCCAACTTATAATACAATCTTATAATTTCATTATTTTTCAATGTGTTCAAGGTAACAGTTGGAATTTGCTGAGGCCACAAAAGGCACCTTGGAGTGATCTTGCCGAGATTACGTGTGGTGGATGTCTCTGATAAGGCTACCAGGCAAAAGGCCTAGAGGAAGACCAAAGAGACGATTCATGGATGTGGTAAAGGAGGACATGAAGGTCGTTGGTGTAAGAGAAGAAGATGCAAAGGATAGGGTGAGATGGAGGCAGATGATTCGCTGTGGCGACCCCTGAAGGGAAAAGCCGAAAGGAAAAGAAGAGGATGTCTCTGATAAGGAACTATTCAATTAGGCAACATCCACTGAACAAAAGTTGCAGAGTTGTCTTATACTACACTGGAACATTTAAGGCACACCAAGAGATTTTTTTAACTCATAAGAGCATCTCTGGAACTCTAAGTATACTGCATGAAAAAGAAAAGGAAACTAAAAAAAGAATTTATCGTATATTTATACACTTTAACTATGACAGAATCGGGTTAGCTGCAACGGATTAGTGAGCTGTTCTGGGTATACCCCATGTAACCCAAGTAGGATTAAACTTCAGAAAATGAATACAGTCAGGTAAACGATGAGTTCTGAGCCGAGCTAAGCAACATGTGACTAAACGCATATATTTGGCATACTCTAAGGTCCAGTAAATACAATACAGTGTAAACTTCACTGACGTGCCGATACAGTATTTGTTCCGCAGGAAATTGTATTGTACACGCTTGGTCCTCGTAAATCATAACCTTTCACATGAGCTATATATTGTTGGTGTTATTATTACTTGATATTTGAGAGCTTATGGAAATTTTACTAAAGTAAATTACATTTACATAGACAGGAACTTTCCAGTAGGTCTAACAGAATCTAATTGAATACCTCGAAATTCAACTTTGTCATCAAGTTAAACAGAGCATGTGAGTCTGAAGACTCAGAAGAGGTACGTTTTTAAATTCAAATTTCTCCAGTAATTACATAGTAACTAATGTCATGATAGTAATTAAATGTTGTTAGTAGTACGAGTGTAAACACGTAATTTAGCTAACATAATATAACCTCACTTTAGGCTTCGCTAGACAAGTATCTGACATACAGTATATGCCAGTTCGGGTCACACGAAAGGTGAGTGAATGCTTGTGCTCACACCACCAGTCATAGTAGAAATGAGTTTTTAGTGAATGCATTGGTTCGTCCCATTTTATTGAAGTTTCATCATGCTTTGTTCTTAACTTTATTTTAATTTATTATATAGCACATTGAACAATAGACAGTCATAGACATTACAAAACAAAACAAAAATAAACATGTTTGTCCAACGTCGCTATCCATGTCCTCTGGTCTCTTTTGTCCTTGGATTGCTCCAATGAAATATGCAACACTAGGTTCCCATTGTAAGGGACACAGCCTGTTAATATCTAGTACAAGAAAGCCCAGCAGTAATCATGCACATTAAAATAGGAAGTGGGTCACAGATCAGACGCATGCCCCCAAAATAGTACTAAAATACATCAGTTAAACCCGAAGGGGTGAAACAGAAATTCATTCACTGTCTTGATCAGAAATCCTGAGCCCAATGCTACAACCTCAGGGTGGATGTCCAAGATGCCAAAAGAAACATGTTTCAGTTCAGGTTCAGCTGTGATATAAATAGAGAGAACTCGCTGGTGGATGGGACTTATTCTATTTTTGAAGACACCAAGCCATCTTCATTTCTGCTCAAGGCATCATATAAATGCTTCATTGATTGAAATGTTTCCCTGACATCACCACGGAGGCTCAGTACACCACAAAATGTGCTTGTTAAAAAAAACTCATTACACATATAGTCTCCCACAGGAGTGAAAATGAGCGCCACTCGTTCAAGAAGACTTTCCTCACGACACCTTTGAGAGATTTGTTGTATTATTCCAAAGAACATTCAAGAGATCAGGCACTGTTGTTCGGTGAATAGCTTTGGGGTGCAGTTCTACCCAAAGGTATTCAGTCAATTTGAGCTTAGGGCTGTGGGACAGGACAAGTTTTCCAATGTAAACTTTCCAAACCACACCTTATTTGGGACCATCATACTGGAACAGGTTTGGCCCTCTGAGTTACAGGAAAGAAAAACTGCAATGCTACAGCATATACAAGTACAATTACAGACTTCATGGCAACAGTTCGAGTAAGGTGACTGTATGATGGTCAGGTGTCCACATACTTTAGGTCATGGTGTGTATATCGATCAGGCAACTCAGCATGACTATGTCCAATTTAAACCCTTATCAAATTAGTACAAGACGGATATTTTACTCTACAGGCTTTGAAATTATTGCAACTTCAGTATCAGGCAAACTTGACAAACATAAAAATTAAATACACATACAAAGAGAGTGAAGTTTCGAGCAGACTGATATTTCTGAAAAGCAAACAGCTTCTCAAGTATGAGGTCGATACCCAAAAGGAAATTCTTTGCTCTGCACAGAAAGGAGGGAGACAGTGTGTTACGAAGAAAAAAACTCTTGAGAATATTTATCAAAGCACATACAATTAAAACAGCTCTGAATTCTATTCTTTTTTTTTTTTTTAATTTAAAAAAAAAAAAAAAAACAACCACAACAACAATTCTTACCATGATCTAAAGTAGACAGATCCAACAAAGTGCCGCACTGAAGAATTCGTCCACAGTTTCCTGGGCAATCACAAGTAAACACAGCATTTTGCTTACCTCCATAATTCTAAAATGTTTTTAATCGAAGCCATTTATCATCCACTGACTCTTGTCATAAACAAAAGGCCATCCTAACATGACAAAGATAGGCTTATAATTGCACACCCCACCCTCAAACAAATATTCAATGCATCTTTGTGCAGACTTGGATAAAAATCTACCATGCAGTCGAGCTTTCATGACTGACACTGCTAAACACAGTTCATGACTCATAAAATAGCTATATCCAAATACAGTAGTTGATTTGTCCTTTCTTCTTAAGTCGAAAATGGTAAAATAAACAAGTTCAATGTCTATTACACACACCCCCCCCCCAAAAAAAAAAAAAAAAATACAAGAAAAGATTGATCATGATTGTTTTAGGATAACGTGCACAGCGGAGAACAAGAAATATTCCACAAGACCACTTGTAGCACAAGAATTCTTTAGGTTCACTGTACGGTGATATTTGTGGACGTATTTCTGCAGCAGTCAGAAGTATGAGGGCAATCAATCAAAATAAATGTAATGCAATTTGAGTGTTTGGGATGACCAATCATCACTTTAGAAAGAAAGTGAAAGAGTCAAAGATAGATACATGAGAATGAGAGAGAGAGAGAGAATTACCAGCTCACCCACTGCTGAAGAAGAACACAGTTCTGGTGTGTTCCTCAGCTAGCAACGGCGTTCTCTCTCTCACGCCGATACCTGGATAAGTCAGATACAAAGGGACAAACACTTACCAAACACAGACACCGATAAGATGACAGCAGCAGCACACACTTACCACCATATACTGCAGGGGGGCAAGAGCACATCAGTAACACAACACAAACAGAGATTGATTCAGATCAAAAAGAAAAAAATATGGTACTCATAAATAATTCAATCTGTAAAAGAGGTTCATGTCCAGTAGAAATAAGATGCACTGCAGCAAAAAACCTCACAAGTGGGGCAAATACACTGCACGGCCAAAAAAAAAAAAGGTCGCTCGAGCTAATATTTTCAAGCATTTATCCTGGATCATAGCATGTAATCTCCATGGCACTGTTGCTTCAGTTGGCCCGGTCGAGGCTCAGCAACATTAACGTGGTCATAAAATGAAGTAGATGATGATCTGAATGAACTGGATGAGCAAGTTACTACATCAATGCACTTTTTCTTCCCTGATGGTACAGATATAGAATATGGACTCAAATAATGAAAGGCTGGTTCACAGAGCATGAGGAATCATTTTCGCATATGTATTGGCCCCCCCGCAGAGTCCTGATCTTAACCCTATTGAAAGGTTCTGAATGTGCTGGAGAAGACTTCATGGAGTGTGTGGTTCAGTTTTTCCCTGATCAACTCAAGATGTCAGTGAAACATGGACCGGACAATGGATGGAAATAAATGTTATGTTGCTGAAGTTTATGAAAACAATGGCATGATGATTACATGCTAAATGCAGAGCTAAAGGTGGAACATGTTCCTGCATGCAACTTTTTTTGGCCGGGCACTGTACATCAGCTGCAACCACAGTTGTATAAATCCGCACTGCTTCTCAGTTAGCATCACTCACGACAGAGGGAGCTCAATATTAAAAACACAATCAGAATTTTGTCAAGTTCAGACCAAAATAAATAAATAACCTGGCGGTAACCTCTTACCCCGGCAGTCAATAAGCTACTACATGCTTAGTGCCTCAAAGGTTTTGCTTCTCTTTTTGCGCTGGAACCACAAGTAACAAATACACAAACCAAAGTGCAGCCATCTTGGATAAACAAATACATTTTTTTGACTTTATGCGATCTGATTTGGTGCGAACATCCAGAATTGAGCGATTTGATAACACAACAGCCACAATCTTGCAACACAACCTCCCAAGACCTCAAACCTAATTTTCTGCATCTTCTCATTTCTTCACACCGCTTATTTTCCTTATCACCTGGTAACTATGGAACGTGATCATCTTCAAACAAGATGCTTATCAGAAGAATAATACTCAATGGCCCTGATGTGAGGATCTGACATAGACATCCATACAATGCAGTTACAGGTAAATGTAATATCCTCATATGAGGCGACTGGGGGTCTCAAGGGATGAATGTACGACATTATTATAGAGCAAATCTTTTATTTATTTATTTATTTTTTTTCATCTGAGGCTTTGAATTTGCACATTTTTACTTTTGATAAAATTAGTGACTTTATTCACTTTCAACTCTTGGAGTGCAGCAATTCCACAGGTTTCATTATAAAGACGCTCCCCGACTTACGTTGATTCGTTTTATGTATTTTTCAATTTGATGGGGTTTTTTTTAATTATGTCAAATCTAGAGCTGAGCGTGCTCTCTGTAGTACGAGACGTACCTACGTAGTACGCTGACATAATGAAGCAATGACGCTGCATCCATTGTTTACAAACGACAGACTGAACGTGTCCCTCCTTCTTTCCAGTTCACTGCTTGTTGCCCTTTTGTTGAGAAGTCATCTCTGTGATCTTTGTGTTTACATTGTTTTGCGGACTTTTGTAACTCTAAGCAAATATGGTTGGTCAGAAGCTTAAGCCTACTTGTAATACTGGTAATCAGAAAAAGCGGCAAGCCATCTCGTTAGAAACGAAGATGGCCATCATCAAGAAAATTGATGCTGGTGAAAAAACACGTCGACCATCGGAACCATTTACAAGCAGAAAGATCACATCATAGAGAATGTTAAAGGTTATATTTGATACTGTATTTGATATTTGATGAGTGAATTTGATTAAAATTTAGCTATTTGAAATTATTTTGCTTGAATTTATTTGACATTTATGTTGATATTATTTGATATCTTTGAGATTATTTTACAATGTTATGTTTATAATTATTGATTTAAGGGTGTTTTTATGAGACACGGTAATGGTATTTATGGATGTATACTACAGTATGAACGTCATACATCACTGGAACATACAGTAACAACTTACGTGTTTTTTTTTTTACCTTACGTTCGGCCGTCTGGAACCTAAAAATGTAAGTTGGAGAGCATCTGTATGTGAAAAGATTTTTTAAATTAACCAGAGTTTTATTTTTAATATCATAAAAACTGGAAATTTAAACAGGGGTGTTTATGCTTTTCATACTTTGTGCATAAAATAAAGCAAGGTAAGGGTTTATACAGGGTTCTTGCCATATCTTTACAAAACATTTTATTCTAAAAATCTAAACATTTTTATATTCAAGGTCCATACTGTGAAGTCGTGGGAAATGCATGAAAAGTGTATTTAGAGGTTTACATCTGATGCATAACCTGGTCGTCAATATTAAAAAAACTGGCGCTAATACATCCAAGTTTCAAAACAAGGGGCAAAACTTTCAGTGCAGAAACCAGCAAACATTAAAAAACTGCTCCGACGACTGCCTTCAATTCTATAGAAATTAACCCAAAATTGTCCAAAAGGGATGACTTTATAAATTTGCCTGTCTAATAGATCGGGGTGTCATTGAAAACCTATTATTGGTATCGATATATTGATAAATTCCGATGTATTGATACATTGGAATATTGCTGTACTGTTCCATAAATGCATTAAATAGAACATACCAAGATATATTACAGTAGTTTGTATAATGCATTGAATACAGTGAGTCGTCAATTTACGACCTATGCGAGTTTAGTCTGATCGCCTTTACGACCGCAAAAGTGGTGAAGCATGATTCATGGCAGTGCAGTGCGAGTGTTGCGTACGACTGTTGTTTGCGCTGCCGGCAGCGCCAGCATCTTAAAAGGCCAAGCAGGAGATGGTGCAGCTTCACTTTCTAACTGCTCAGAGCAAATTTATTTATCTACTTTCAATGCCACGTCACCGTGGTGCAAAGCTGAGAGCCAATCCTTTCTGTTCGGGCGGGTCCAATTCTTTGAAACTAATTTTATTGGACTCGCACGCTGCAGTGTTTATGTGACAGGAAGTACATCCCAAGTTTTGGCAATCAGCTGGTCTGCGGGTTGAAGTTTTTCCATGTCTGTC